>JAIEZT010001390.1:14252951-14255451 GCA_019594935.1 Periophthalmus modestus | reverse complement strand
ATGTCTTCACGTGGTTAATTAAACTCAGTGTTATATTATGTGTCATCAGAGCCTTTAGTGCTGTCTCCAGGTTCACTGGGGCGGAGTGTGGCTCATAATGCCACTCGAGCTTTATGAGCAGGAAAAAGTCTGGGAAATGTCTGCTAGCGTAAGTTGCTAACTAATGCTAACATCTCCTTTTCGGAAAAACTTTGTCTTGATATACAACTTATTAAAAGGTTCAAATGCACATTATAATAACCCAAAAAGTGACGTAGTGTCTGAGGTTCACTCATCAAGTTTAGCCGTTGCCACAGTAACCCTTAGCCCCGCCCCCTGCTGTCTTCAGGGTCAAATCAGTCGTTTTGAGACAAACTCGGCACAACAAATGTCTCAAAACTCGTGAAAGTGTAATGTTCAGATTAGTACTTGTAAAATGACTAAGTTGTACATGTAAAATGATATTTTTAAGTGAAAAAAAATAATATTTGTATTTACCAGTGAACAAATCAACACTTCCATATTCAAATGTTTTGGGACAGTTGCACCTTCATGACAGACACTGTACAGACTGTGTGTGCTGCTGCTCAGTTGTGTGTTTTTGTGTGTTTGTAGACGACAGAGAAGAGGAGGAGGACATCGAGTCGGACACTCCAGTGGGTGAGCATCAAACAGCAGCTCATCTAACTGTCGGTCAAAGGGTTTATCCTTTACCTCACATTTAAAACAACTTGAACCAAAGAGCTTCACATAAAAGTCAATAAAAACAGATACAGAAAAAACACGACACACAGGAAAAGAACAAGAAAACACCAATATATACTGTTAAATACCAGGGAGAAGAGGTGGGTTTTCACACTGTAAAGAAGTGGACTAAAGAAGGACCTGATGTGTCTGTTATTAATGTTCATATGTTGATTTACAGACACAGACGTGAAATAAAAACCCCAGGATCATGTAGAGGGTTAATACGAACATTTAAGACCAACATGAGTCTGACAGCAGCAGGGACAGAGAGAGACACAGTTTTTACACAGAAAGTGAACTGGAGTCAGCGGGGTGCTCATGCTAGCAGGTTAGCTCTGTCCATTCATATATACAGTCTATAAGGGAGAGCAGAAGTGCCCAGACTTTTTTATGGAGGGCCACATCTGAAGCAGAGGGTCACAGTGATCAGGGCTTTAAACGCAGCTTTGACAGAGCCGCTCGTTCTCGTCTGTATCACACTGTGATGTTTGAGGATGTAGTGGTAGAAATGGTTTCATTTGCTGTTAAAAGTTCTTCTTATGATCAGGGGCCGGTTCAGCAGGAGGCCCTCGGGTCATAGTTTGGACACCCTGAGGTAGAGCCGACACAACATATGTTCTCAGGGAACAGAGAGTCTGTGACGAAAATACAAAAACAACAAAATGGCCACTCCTTTTGTTGAACCACAGAAAATAATGAAATGCCTATGTTCTGCCATCTTGCGCCCCCTGCTGGTAGCTTCTGTGTGAATTACAGCTTCATAATGACTGTCCTTGATACTTTGGTTGCAGCGATCATTTGTGGCGTGCTGCTGGCCGTTATCGTCTGTGGGATCGTCATAACCATCGTGGTGTTAACTGTCCTGTCAAAGTGAGTCACACCGTCTCAGACGTGTCACCGAGCACCAAACTCAAACCATTATGTTCATTCCAGGAAAAAGGAAGCAAAGAAGAAGGGAGGAGCAGGGAAAAGACAACAGCAGGACGTCCCGCTGCAGGAGGCCCCAACGGAGGTGTCGTGAAGGGTCATGTGACGAGGGTCATGTGACCACACACAGATGAGACAGAGCACTGCCCCGACACGACCAGCAGCCGTGGAAGAATACTCTGGATGTGTGTTTAGTTACACAGTCAATACCCAAATTAAAATGTGTTTTGTAAAGTTTACACTATATACTGGTACATGGTCCAATCAGAGTACTGCGTTCTGAATACTCACAATACTTTTACCCCAAGTTACATTATATTGTAGTGAAAGAGTAAACACAGCTTGATTTTTGTTTGTGCTGCACTCACACACTGTACGATCTGTGCTCTGTGTTTCTCTGATTCTGTGCAGTTCAAAGTTCCATCGTTTGTTCATTTTAATTTAGTAAAGTAACTGTACTCTGATACCACCAGATGAAAGAGTAACTGTACCAGATTACAGTTACTCCAAATGAGTATTTTCAGTACACTTCCCCTCTCTGTCCAGCCTCGCTCTGGTCGCTCTCGTGCTCTGTCTGATCATGTGACGCGGGTCATGTGACTCATCATAAACAGGTTTACACTCGGCTCTTATGTTTTGAATCTGTACAAATGTTTTAATCTGTGAACACTGGACTGAAAACTAAACGTCTTTGTTTTTAAAATGTTAAATGGAGCAATGTACAATACAATTAGGCCTCGTGAACAGTGATGTGTAACTGAAACTATTCTGAGTTGAAGTATTGGATATTTGACCAGCTCATTCTTTTGTTTTGTCAGATCATGTTCAAACAGCACAATGTTGTTTC
>JAIEZT010001390.1:14207951-14245451 GCA_019594935.1 Periophthalmus modestus | reverse complement strand
GCTCCTAACTGACTCTTGTAGCTATAATCCATGTTCTAACACTGTTTCCTCCTCAAAAACAGACCTGGAGTCGTGTTTGTTTCATTCACATGTTTGAGTCACACTTTATTATTAGTCTGTAACATCTACAAAGATCAAAATGCGACGTTCCACCTTGTGATGAAGTGGTAGTTTTCAAGTGAACAGCTCCTTTTACCTTTAGTTCAGTAGAAAATGGGCAACTCCAGGACTGTAATGATCCAAATGATTCTAGTGAAGGTGGAGTTTAAAAACACAGTGGAGCACTTCCTGTATTACCACATGATGACATCACAAGGTGGAATAGAGTGTTTTCAGTTTGAGAGAAGAATTCAGCCTAAATATGCAGGGTTTGTATTTTATCCATCCATTTTCTTCCTCTTATCCGGGGGCCGGGTCACGGGGGCAGCAGTTTAAGCAGAGACTCCCAGACATGTCCTCTTCCATCCTTCCCTCTCTCATGAACCCCGAGATACTTGAACTCCTCCACTTGAGGCAGAGACTCACCACCACCCGGAGAGGGGAAGCCACCTTTGTCTGGTCGAGAACCATGGCCTCGGATTTGGAGGAGCTGATTCTCATCTCAGCCACTTCACACTCGGCTCAAACCGCCTCAGTGCTGCAGGTCCTGACTCGAAGAAGCATCAGGACAACATCATCTGCAAACAGCAGAGATGATCCTGTGGTTCCCGAACCAGACCCCCTCTAGCCCCTGAACCCAGACCCCCTCCAGCCCCTGAACTGGACCCCCTCTGGCCCCTGAACCAGACCCCCCTCCAGCCCCTGAACCAGACCCCCTCCAGCCCCTGAACCAGACCCCCCTCCAGCCCCTGAACCAGACCCCTCCAGCCCCTGAACCAGACCCCCTCCGGCCCCTGAACCAGACCCCCTCTAGCCCCTGAACCAGACCCCCTCCAGCCCCTGAACCAGACCCCCTCCGGCCCCTGAACTGGACCCCCTCTGGCCCCTGGCTGCACCTATAAATGTGTCCATAAAAACAATTAACAGAACCGGTGACAAAGTGCAGCCCTGGTGGAGTCCAACATGCACCGGGAACAAGTCTGACTCACTGCAGAGAACACAGCTCCTGCTCCGGTCATACAGGGACCGGACAGACCTTAGCAAAGGGCCCTATACTCACGAGGGACACAGTCGAATGCCTCCTCCAGATCCACAAAACACATGTGGACTGTGGCAAACTCCCATGAGCCTCGAGGACCCGATGGAGAGTGTAGAGCTGGTCCAGTGTTCCACGACCAGGACGAAAACCACACTGCTCCTCCTGGATCTGAGGTTCAACTATCGGTCGGATTTTCCTCTCCAGTCCCTAGAATAGTTCTTACCGGGAAGGCTGAGGAGTGTGATTCCCCTGTGGTTAGAGCACACCCTCCGGGTCCCTTCTTAACAGAGAGGGACCACCACCCCGGTCTTTCAGTCCAGAGGTACTGTCCACTGTCCTGCCTCGGCAACCGTGCGAGCTGCGGCACACTTGGCCCGCCGGTACACGTCAGTTGCCTGAGGAGTCCCACAAGCCAACAAGGCTCGATAGAACTCCTTCTTCAGCCTGACGGCATCCCTTACTTTCAATGTCCACCACTGGGTTCAAGGGTTGTCACCACGACAAGCACCGCAGACCTTACGACCACAGCTACGAGTGGCTGCATCAACAGTGGAGGTGGGGAACATGGCCCACTCGGAGTTCATGTCCTCAGTCTCCCCGGGATCAGGGAGAAGCTCTCCTGGAGGTGTGAGCCCCAGAGCCCGTCTCCATGTCCAGAGATCCGGTCGTCAAGGCCCCTGCCTTAGACTGCCAGATCTCCACCAGCTCCTCACAGATCCTCCTGCTGGTGGTGGGTCCACGTGAGGACGGCCCCACGTTGCTCCTTCGGGCTGTGCCCAACCGGGCCTCGTGGGGAAATGCCCGGCTACCAGGTGCTCACTGTCAATCAGACACCCCAGACCTGGCTGCAGGGCGGGGCCCCGGTAACGCCGGTCCGGGCGATGTAACCGGTCTCGCTGTACTGCTCAACATGAAGAGCTTCTGAACCGCTCTTTGTCTGACCCGTCCCCTTGGATCTGTTTGCCATGGGTGACCCAACCAGGGGCATGAAGCCTCTGACAACAAAGCTCCCAGGGTCATTCGGGCACTCAAACCCCTCCACCACGTTAAGGTAGCGGTTCAAGGAGGAGTGTGTTAAACATGTGTGAATAAAACAAAACACAACTCCAGGTCTGTTTGTGACGAGGAAACATTAGATTAGTAGATGGCGTAGCACGGCCCCTTTAACGACTAACATGGCTCATATCACCATAAATGAAACTCTAAACTCTCTTATATTGCAGATCTTTGGTGGAGGAGGTCAGAAAAACCCTTTGCTCACTGTGGCAGGGAAACCAGACTGCATACAGTCCAGACTCTCTGTTCTACACCGTCTGGAAGCTCATGCCAAGCTTCAGGTAACACTGCTCCTCAGATTTAACACAGAGAAGTGAAATAATGAGGCGATGTCTCCACAGTGTTTAATGGTGTCTGTGTGTAGAGGCTATCAGCAGCAGGACGCACACGAGTTTATGAGATACCTCCTGGACCTGCTCCACAGAGAGCTGCTCCACAGGGAGCCGCCCCACAGGGAGCCGCCCCACAGGGAGCCGCCCCACAGGGAGCCGCCCCACAGGGAGCCGCCCCACAGGGAGCCGCCTCACAGGGAGCCGCCGAGATACAACGGAGACGTGCATCAGTCCGAGGCCCCACAGGACAAAGGCTGTGTGTAAGAGCTGGGTTATATAAAGCACATGCATGAAAGACTGATGTCATCAACATTCTCTGGGGGTGTGATGCTAACACTAGGCACTGCTCTGTCTTACTCAAGTTAGACTTTAATCTGAGCTTTGCTTTAACACAATCTGACCATAAAGAGCTGATTTATCTGAACTCCTACAAGTGATTTGTGCTGTTAAACAAGTCTCTCAAATAACATTAGCCACAAGCTAGTTAGCATTAGCATTAGCATTAGCATTAGCCAACAGGACGCAGAACACGCACCTGTATACACTGTAAAAAAAAGCATGTAAAACTGCACTAATCCCTCTAAATGAACGTTTTTGACTCATTTGTCATATTACTACGTGGAAACCTGCGGATTAAAATCCAGTGCGACTTGTACAAGTTTTTCTTTCTAAAATTAAAGCCTGTGGCTTTAATCAGGTGAGCTCTGTAGTCTGGAAAATACAGTATCCTAAAAACGTTTTGACAGTGTTTGCTAATGTGTGCATTGTGTCACCATGGTAACTGCTGAACATTCCACCATAGAGATCCATGTAGAACCCCCCAGACTGATGTCACTGCAAAGTATCAATAAAGCACACACATGGAATATTATCCTTTTAAAATGATCAAATACATTCATACATTCTGTGTGTGTGTGTGTCTGTGTGTGTGTGTGTGTGTGTGTGTGTGTGTGTGTGTGTGTATGTGTGTGTGTCTGTGTGTGTGTGTGTGTGTGTGTTTGTGTGTGTGTCTGTGTGTGTGTGTGTGTGTGTGTGTGTGTGTGTGTCTGTGTGTTTGTATGTGTCTGTGTGTGTCTGCGTGTGTGTGTTTCTGTGTTTTTGTGTGTATGTGTGTGTGTGTGTGTTTGTGTGTTTTTGTGTGTTGGTGTTTCAGAAATGGCAGTGTCAGTGTGGTCACGAGTCTGTTTGGGGGCGTTCTTCAGAATGAAGTCAACTGTTTGATTTGTGGAACAGAATCTCGCAAGTTCGACCCATTTCTTGGTAAGAAAATAATTCCTGTAATGTTTTATTTCTCGCTGTTGTAAATGTTGTAAATGTTCTAAATGTTCTAAATGAGCTGTGTCTGTGTGAGCTGCTGCGTCTCCTTAAATCTAAACACTGTGGTGCTCATGTTCCTCTGGTTCAGATCTGTCTCTGGACGTCCCGCGTCAGTTCAGGCAGAAGAAGAGTAAGGACCAGGAGCCCGGCCCCCCCTGCACTCTGTATGGTCAGTACTCAAAGTCCCATAATGCACTGCTCTCTGATCTGTTCTGATGTTTCCTCGTCTCAATCAGACCAAGAGCTGTATTTTGTTTCATTCACATGTTTAACACAAAAAACCTGCAGATTTAGGCTGAGTTCTTCTTCTCAAACCGAAAACACTCTGTTCCACCTTGTGATGTCATCATGTGGTAATACAGGAAGTAGAATCATTTGGATCATTTCAGCCCTGAAATTCTAGTTCAATCTACTGCTGAACTAAAGATAAAAAGAGCTGTTCACTTGAAAACTACCACTTGATGACATCACAAGGTGGAACGTCGCATTTTGAGCTTTGCAGATGTTACAGACTAATAATAAAGTGTGACTCAAACATGTGAATGAAACAAACACGACTCCAGTGTGTTTTTGAGGAGTAACAGTGTTAGAACATGGATTAAAGCTGCAGGAGTGAGTTTGTGTGATACAGGAGCTTTAAGTCTGAACTGTGACGTTTGTCTTATGTCAGATTGTTTACAGAGCTTCACTGATTTAGAGGAACTCGATGAGACTGAACTGTACTACTGCCTCAAGTGTAAGAAACGCCAGAAATCTACAAGAAGTTCTGGATAAAGAAGCTGCCTGAAGTAAATTTAACCTGTAGATATAATAATAATATAAAATACTCACTTTATGGAGAACTAAGTCCGTTGTGTCGTAGGTTTTGTGTTTGCATCTGAAGCGGTTCCACTGGACGACCTTCATGAGGAATAAGGTGGACACTTATGTGAAGTTTCCTCTGAGGGGTCTGGACCTGAGACGATACCTGCTGGAGGTGACCCTGACCAGCTTCACTTTGTTTTTACTGAGGGTTTAACAGGATCATTGAAGCCAGAGGAAACATCCATTTACAGATAAAGACCACACAGGAGGAAGAGAAGGAATAAAAATATGAGCTCATGTTTGTGTTTCAGCCGGAGTCCACAGAGCCCGACAGCTGTCTCTACGACCTGGCAGCCATCGCAGTGCATCATGGGTCTGGGTGAGTGGATAATCAACATGTAAAAGCTGCACTATGTCACTTTTATAGATGAATATTGATGATATAACTGCAGAGACAAACACAATCTGATTTAAAGCTGGACTGTATTATTGGAGAGTCACCACTAGATGGAGCCGTTGCGCTGTTGCACCGTCCCGGGGTGGTGTTGGTGACAGTCTGATGCATGTGTCCGCAGAGTGGGCTCGGGGCACTACACGGCGTACGGCTGTCACGGGGGCCGCTGGTACCACTTCAACGACAGCACCGTGACTCTGACCAACGAGGAGGCAGTGACCAGAGCCAAGGCCTACATCCTGTTCTACGAGCGCACGAGACGGCCGCGAGGAGGCGTGTCTGCGGAGGAGGGAGGCGTGTCTGAGGAGGGGGGAGGCGTGTCTGCGGAGGAGGGAGGCGTGTCTGCGGAGGGAGGAGGAGGCGTGTCTGCGGAGAAGGGAGGAGGCGTGTCTGCGGAGAAGGGAGGCGTGTCTGTGGAGGGAGGAGGCGTGTCTGCGGAGGGAGGAGACGTGTCTGCAGAGGAGGGAGGCGTGTCTGCGGAGGGAGGAGGCGTGTCTGCGGAGGAGGGAGGAGGCGTGTCTGCGGAGGGAGGAGAGGCGTGTCTGCGTGAGGAGCGTGTCTGCAGAGGAGGATGCTGCGGAGGGAGGAGGCGTGTCTGCAGAGAAGGAGGTGTGTCTGCGGAGGGAGGAGGCGTGTCTGCGGAGGAGAGGAGGCGTGTCTGCGGAGGAGGGGGGAGGCGTGTCTGCAGAAGCTCAGGGAGACACCGCGTCGCCTCAGTCTGTATGACACAGAGCAGGTTTTACATGGTTCTGTAGTTTGGAAAAAGCTGTGGATTTAGTTGTTTCATTCCTGTTCATTTCCCGATTCTGAAGTGTTTAAAATGAAGTGTCACTGTGGGAGGTCGGCCCAGGCCTCAGTGGAATAAAACTGTAACACTGAATTTAATTAAAGTTTCCCTTTGATAAATGGGTCCAGTGTTTTTTTATGATGAGATATGGAGAAAAATGCAACAAATGCAACAACCAACAAGCACAAAAGACTTCACAAAAGACGAGGAAACAGAAATAGACGAGGAAACAGAAACAGACGAGGAAACAGAAATAGACGAGGAAACAGAAACAGACGAGGAAACAGAAACAGACGAGGAAACAGAAACAGACGAGGAGCGAAGTGACTCTGAAGTGTTTGTGTCCAACATGACACAGAACCAACTCCTGTGAACCACGATCCCTCCTAAACACAGACTGGAGTCGTGTTTGTTTCATTCACATGTTTGAGTCTCACTTTATTATTAGTCTGTAACATCTACAAAGATCAAAATGCTCTGTTCCACCTTGTGATGTCATCAAGTGGTAGTTTTTAGTGAACAGCTCCTTTTACCTTTTAGATTACAGTAGATCGACAACTCCAGGACTGAAGTGAAGGTGGACTTTAAAAACACAGTGGAGCACTTCCTGTATTACCACATGATGACATCACAAGGTGGAACAGAGTGTTTTCATTTTGAGAGAAGAACTCAGCCTAAATCTGCAGGTTTGTGTTAAACATGTGAGTGAAACTGTGATAAATGTCGACCACAAAGTCCAAAAGAAACATGATGATCTTGTCACAAAGAAGTGATATAATGAGACCTCTCTCCCCTCCTCTCCCTCCTCTCTCGTCCTCTCTCCTCCTCGTCCTCCTCTCTCCTCTCCTCCTCTCCTTTCTCCTCTCCCTCTCTCCTCTCTCTCTCACCTCCCCTCTCTCCTCTCCTCTCCTCTCTCCTCTCTCCTCCCCACTCCTCCTCTCCTCCTCTCCTCCTCTCCTCCTCCTCCTCTCCACAGATGACCCTCCTCTCTCCGTCCTCTCCTCTCTCTCTCTCCCTGGCTCCCACTCCTCTATCCTCTCTCCTCCTCTCTCCTCTCTCCTCTCCTCCTCTCTCCTCCTCTCCTCCTCTCTCCTCTCCTCCTCCTCCTTCTCCTCCTCTCCCCCTCCTCTCTCCTCCCTCCTCTCCTCCCTCTCTCCTCGCTCCCTCTCTCTCCTCCTCCTCTCTCCTCCTCTCTCCTCTCCCTCTCTCCTCTCCTCTCTCCTCTCTGCCTCTCCTCCTCTCTCCTCTCTCCTCTCTCTCCTCCGCTCTCTCGCTCCTCCTCTCTCGCTCCTCCCTCTCTCCTCTCCTCCCTCTCCTCTCCGCGCCTCTCCTCCTCCTCCCTCCTCCATCCTCTCTCCTCTCTCCTCTCTCCCGCTCTCCTCCTCTCTCCTCTCCGCCTCTCGTCCTCTCTCCCTCCTCTCTCCTCCTCTCCTCTCTCCTCCCTCTCTCCTCTCTCCTCTCTCTCCTCTCCTCTCCGTACGCTCTCCTCCCTCCTCTCTCCTCTCTCTCCTCTCTCCTCTCCTCCCTCCTCCTCCCTCTCTCCTCTCTCCTCTCCTCCTCTCTCCTCTCCTCTCTCGAACTCTCTCCTCTCTCCTCTCCTCTCTCTCGCTCCTCTCGCCCCTCCTCCCCTCTCCTCTCCTCCTCCCTCCTCTCTCCTCCTCTCCTCATCCCTCTCTCCTCCTCCTCCACGCGCTCTCTCCTCTCCTCCTCGCACGACTCTCCGCCTCCTCTCTCATCAGCCCTCCTCCTCCTCTCTCTCCTCTCCTCCGAGCTCCGCTCTTCCCTCCTCTCTCTTCCTCTCACCTCCTCCTCGCCTTCCTCTCTCTCCCTCCTCCTCTCCCTCTCAGCCTCCCTGTATCCGAAGACTCTCCTCCTCCTCTTCCTCTCACTCCTTCCTCTCCGCCTCCGCTCCTATCCTACTCTCCGCCTCTTCCGAACGCCGAGCCTCTCTCCTTCTCTCCTCTCCCGTAGGCCGTCTCGGGGCCTCTCCTTCTCTCCCCTTTCTCTCCCGCTTCTCTCCCTCTCTCCTCCTCTCTTCTCTCATCTCCGCCTCCTCTCTCCTCTCTTTTTTTCGCCTCTTCTCGTCCTCTCATCTCTCTCTTCTCTCTCTCCTCTCCTCTCTCCTCTCCTCTCTCCTCTCCTCCTTCTCTCTCTCCTGCTCCTCCTCTCCCCTCTCCCTCTCCTCCTCTCCTCCTCCTCTCGCCTCCTCCTCCTCTCGCTCTCGCTTCCCCTTCTCCTCTCTCCTCTCGCCTCTCTCTCTCCTCTCTCATCGCTCTGTCCCATGTGCTGAGCTCCACAGAGGCTCACACAGAGGCTCTTGTATCCCACCGACAGCTGCCGTCCCTGGGCCTGACACCACCTGTGAGGCCCCTGTGGCCCCGGGACAAGAGGGGCTTTCTGCTCCAGCGCCCCCTGCAGGAGCACGCTCACACTGCCTGGTGCATTATGGGCCTCGGTCTTTATCACGGGGACTTTCTCTTTGTGCTGGTCGGGACCTGGTGTAACTTCTCTATTGGGGGTCGTCATGGAGACGTTTGTGTGGGATGTTTCACAGTGTGGCATTAAACACATGTGTCTGTCGTGACAAATAAAGCTTCTCTTCTCTGAAATGTAAATCTTTGAATAAAACCTCGAGAAACGTGTTCTTACTGTGACAGTCACCTCTTAATGCCACACTGTGGAAAAAACATCATCTCCATGGCAACAAGCACCAGAAAAGTTAAAGGTCCAGATTAAACTGTTCTGTCGTCACACAGACCTGGAGAACCGAGTCCTTCTGTCAAACTGAAAACACTCTGTTTCACCTTGTGATGTCATCATGTGGTGATACAGGAAGTGCTCCACTGTGTTTTTAAACTCCACCTTCACTAGAATCATTTGGATCATTTCAGTCCTGGAGTTGTCACTTATCTCGACTGAACTAAAGGTAAAAGGAGATGTTAACATGAAAACTACCACTTGATGACATCACAAGGTGGAACAGAGCATTTTGAGCTTTGGAGAGAACAGTATTAGAACATGGATTAAACCTCACAGGAGTCATTTTTTAAGTGCAGCTGAGTACTGTCCATATCTCCCGGTGAGGCTCAAACCCAGGTCCACAGACGTAGCTCCAGTATGTGTGCGCCTCCTGCAGGACGCCGTGACACAGAGCTGACGCGTAATGATCCTCTCAGTGTCTTTAATGGACGACTCTGAATGTGCTGAACTCGGAGACTCTTCCTCGCTGCTGCTGCTGACTCATAGTTCAGTTCTGCTCCTGTTAAGACACGACAGAACCAGTGATGGAGGAGCATTTAGTTACATAACAGTGATACTGCATCGAGATGTACTTTGTACTGCATTCTCAATATTTGGAATACTTTTGTGTCCAGTGTCATTTAGAGGTTCTAATGTTTTTACCTCCTCAAAAACACAGACCTGGAGTCGTGTTTGTTTCATTCACATGTTTCAGTCACACTTTATTATTAGTCTGTAACATCTACAAAGATCAGAATGCTCTGTTCCACCTTGTGATGTCATCAAGTGGTAGTTTTCAAGTGAACATCTCCTTTTACTGCTGAACATTCCTCCGTAGACATACATGTGGGACCCCCCTCAGGGTGATAGATTTATTTAACTGTTTGGATTCTGCTTAAGTACAGAACTTTACTCCTTTTACTTTACTACTTGACACTGAATAATGTCCAGTTTAGGACAAAAATCACATGTTTTTATGATTTTCAGTGGACGTCAGAGACTCGTGTTTAAACAGAAGAAGCTCCGTGTCCGGTTTTTACAAATTATAAACTGCTGCAAACACTTTTAGATGATCTCATGTTTACAGTTTAAGCTAGAAGGAGTTTTTTTTTTTTTTACAATCCTGCTTTACAAGTAAGAAAGTCAGACCGAAACTTTAATAATCCTCCGTTTTATCTTTTTGCAAATTTTCAAAATGTTGATTAAAAACGTGAGTTGGTTGAGTTCACTGGACGCTCAGCCCTAAAACAGTTTTAAGAAAACCTGTAAAAGACAAACAATTATAGGTTACTTAATGTTCTTCCTCTCTCATTCACTTCTTCATAGAGTTTAAATGTAGAAACTCTTGATGAAGTTTTATCACAGAGATAAGTTTAATCGTGGACCTGAGGCTCCTCTGAGGCCTGAGGTCTGACAGATGTCCACTCTGACACTCGACAGTTGTCTTCCTGAAATAGCGCCGGAGCGTGTCCTTATAAGAGCAGGTCTGAGGAGGCATCATGTGTCCAGGCCACACAACACCGGCTCATTGTAGCATCCACACGGCTCACGATGCTCCTCACCGACCTCGACCAGCACTGCCTCCTGCACCTCTTCTCCTTCCTGGACAAGGAGAGCCGCGTCCGCCTGTCCCGGACCTGCCTGAGGCTGAAGGAGGTGTTCGAGCAGCCGTGTCTGTGGACTCGGCTCCGGTTCAGCTCTCCGACTCAGCTCAGACGAGGTGACTTCATCCTGGGCCCGTCGCTGAGGTTCCTGACCATCGGCTGGTTCTCCATCAGGGTCCAGCAGGTCTGCAACATCGAGGACTGGCTGAAGACCTCGTTCCAGAAGGACATGTGCCGCCAACACGACGGGCTGGTCAGGGACTTCCTCCAGAGAGTCTGCCACACGTAAGGACAGCTTTATCTCATAGAACAGGTCTGTTATAATACTGCAGATGATGTCATCAACATTCACTGGGGGTGTGATGCTAACTAGAGGCACTGCTCTGTCTGAAGCTCTGTTTAATCTGAGTTTTATTTTAACACAGTCTGACCATAAAGAGCTGACTTATCTGAACTATAACAGGTGATTTTTGCTGTTAAACACGTCCCTCTCAGATAACATCACAGTCACAAGCTAGCATTAGCATTAGCATTAGCATTAGCATTAGCATTAGCCAGCAGTTGTTTCAGTGAGTCACTTTCACCTTTTTGTGTAAAATCAAACGGGACCATGAGCTCGGACTGACCACAGGAACATGAACATGTCTTTAAATCCAGTTTGTGTTTTCAGACGACATTAAAACCCTTTTGCCTGTTTGCTAATGAAGGTCGCCATGGAAACGGCTGAACATTCTGGCATCCACATCCATTCAGAAACCCCCAGCGCGATGTCAGTGTGTTCACTTCTTTTCCTGTGGCTCTGATGAAAAAGGTCGAGAGGCGGGAAATATTCAGAAAAGCTAAAACTCAAACTCTTAAGCTAGAAGTACGCTAACATGCTAGTGCTAACGGGAGTGTGAACGGACGACTTTAGCTCAGGCGACGCTCCGATGTTCAGTGAGACGTGTGTCTTTCCAGCGACATAAACACAGACAAACCGCGTTCGATTCATCGTTTTCAAGCGTCTGATTCTGACGTCTCCAGAAGTTCAGTGTTTTACTGCAGTGTAAAGGGCAAAGGCAGCAGGAGAAAATGTTTGTTCCACCTTGTGATGTCATCATGTGGTAATACAGGAAGTGCTCCACTGTGTTTTTAAACTCCACCTTCACTAGAATCATTTGGATCATTTCAGTGAATCTGAAGTTTCCAATCTACTGAACTAAAGGTAAAAGGAGCTGTTCACTTGAAAACTACCACTTGATGACATCACAAGGTGGAACAGAGCATTTTGAGCTTTGTAGATGTTACAGACTAATAATAAAGTGTGACTCAAACATGTGAATGAAACAAACACGACTCGTGTGTTTTTGTTTTTGATCGTTATACCAGACTCATTTAGTGTGATCCTTCATCAGGACAAACAGAAACGTGCTCCTCCTTAAACCTGCAGCGTACTGATGAAGACGAGGGGGCGGGGCCGAGGTCACATGACGCGTCTGTTTGGGGGCAGCTGTGTCGCACAAACAGGTGGGCCTCTGGAGACATAAAGGAGCAGTGTTCACACCAACAGTCCCTCCTGATCTGAAGGACTGTGTGAGGAGGGGCCTTTCTCCAGGCAAAACATACAATATTTAGATGAGAGTTTCCATGGAGACACAATGCACACATTAGCGTTAGCAAACACCTTAAGATAAGTCTAAAAACTCAAGAAAAACATGTTCATTTTCCTGTGGTCAGTCCGAGCTCATGGTTCTGTTCAGAGTTTGATTTTACAAAAGGTGAGAGTGACTCACTGAAAAACTGTTGGCTAATGCTAATGCTAATGCTAATGCTCATGCTCATACTAATGCTAATGCTAATGCTAGCTTGTGACTGTGATGTTATTTGAGGGACTTGTTTAACAGCACAAATCACCTGTTGTAGTTCAGATAAATCAGATCTTTATGGTCAGATTGAGTTAAAACCACAGACTGTAAAGAAGTGACTGAGGGACTAAGGATGAAAATTAGCACTGGCTATAATTCTGCATATTTACAGGTGTGGGATTTGTTCCTCAGGCCTCTGTTCTTAATATGCACTGTCCCTTCATTAAATAAACAAAAAAAAAAAAGACGTCACCACAGATTCAGCTCCAGACGAAGCTCATCGAGGTTTGAGCAGGAACAGGGTGAATCTGGAGCACAGTTCCATATTTGGAATTCGGACCCCGAGTATCACAGCCCATCAGGAGCGAGGCTGTTGCTAACGCTAACAGGAGCGACGTCGGGGAAAGAAGGACCTGATGTGTCTGTTATTAATGTTCAGATGTTGATTTACAGACACAGACGTGAAATAAAAACCCCAGGATCATGTAGAGGGTTAATACGAACATTTAAGACCAACATGAGTCTGACAGCAGCAGGGACAGACACAGTTTTTCAATAGAAAGTGAATTGGAGCCAGAGTTGATGGAGCTGAAAGTGCACCGTGATCACACTAACAGGTTAGCTCTGTCCATTTATATAAACAGTCTGGGCTCAGATTAAAGTCTAACTTCAGTTACAGAGCCTCAGACAGAGCAGTGTCTACAGTTAGCATCACGTCTGCTCCTCAGTTTGGTCTTAAAATGTTCATATTGACCCGCTCTGCATGATCCTGGGGCTATTTTGTTCATGAATCAACATCTGAACATTAATAACAGACACATCAGGTCCTTCTTTCCCCGACGTCGCTCCTGTTAGCGTTAGCAACAGGTTTGATTGACAGTGTTGCTAAGCGCCTGATAAACCAGTGGTGTGGGCAGGAAGGGGCGTGACCTTCAACAGCCTCGCTCCTGATTGGCTCTTGGTTGCTATGATACTCGTGGTCAGAATTCCAAATATGTACGTCTGCTCCAGATCGTCCCTGTCCCTGCTCCAGCCTCGAGGAGCTTCATGTGGAGCTGAAGTCACGTCTTTACTCAGTGTCAGATCTGTTCAGATGATGTGACGTGTTCAGTGTCGTGTTCAGTGTCGTGTTCAGTGTCGTGTTCAGTGTCGTGTTCAGTGTCGTGTTCAGTGTCGTGTTCAGTGTCGTGTTCAGCTCTGGACAAAGACACTGGATCCACCTCCTGCTCGTGGGGGAGGAGCTCACTGTATGAATCATTAAAGCTGCAACATGAGGCTGATCATCCTCAGGTCAGAGGATCACTCAAGTCTATTAGAACAACGTCATTATGTGCTACAAAGTACAGGAACAAAGACCCGACAAAACACAGACCCGACTGCAAAACGCAGACCCGACTGTAAAACACAGACCCGACTGTAAAACACAGACCCGACTGCAAAACACAGACCCGACTGTAAAACAAAGACCCGACTGTAAAACACAGACCCGACTGTAAAACACAGACCCGACTGTAAAACACAGACCCGACTGCAAAACACAGACCCGACTGCAAAAACACAGACCCACTGTAAAACAAAGACCCGACTGCAAAACACAGACCCGACTGTAAAACAAAGACCCGACTGTAAAACACAGTACACAGACCCCGACTGTAAAACACAGACCCGACTGTAAAACGCAGACCCGACTGTAAAACGCAGACCCGACTGCAAAACGCAGACCCGACTGTAAAACAAAGACCCGACTGTAAAACACAGACCCGACTGTAAAACAAAGACCCGACTGCAAAACAAAGACCCGACTGTAAAACACAGACCCGACTGCAAAACAAAGACCCGACTGCAAAACAAAGACCCGACTGTAAAACACAGACCCGACTGCAAAACACTGACCCGACTGCAAAACACAGACCCGACTGTAAAACTGACCCGACTGCAAAACACAGACCCGACTGTAAAACACAGACCCGACTGTAAAACACAGACCCGACTGTAAAACACAGACCCGACTGTAAAACACAGACCCGACTGCAAAACAAAGACCCGACTGTAAAACACAGACCCGACTGCAAAACACAGACCCGACTGTAAAACACTGACCCGACTGCAAAACACAGACCCGACTGTAAAACACAGACCCGACTGTAAAACGCAGACCCGACTGAAAACCAGACCCGACTGTAAAACGCAGACCCGACTGTACAGCAGACCCGACTGCAAAACGCAGACCCGACTGTAAAACAAAGACCCGACTGTAAAACACAGACCCCGACTGCAAAAAACACAGACCCGACTGTAAAACACAGACCCGACTGCAAAACAAAGACCCGACTGCAAAACACAAAGACCCGACTGTAAAACGCAGACCCGACTGTAAAACGCAGACCCGACTGTAAAACGCAGACCCGACTGCAAAAACGCAGACCCGACTGTAAAACCAGACCCGACTGTAAAACACAGACCCGACTGTAAAACACAGACCGACCCGACAAAACAAAGACCCGACTGTAAAACAAAGACCCGACTGTAAAACACAGACCCGACTGCAAAACACAGACCCGACTGCAAAACACAGACCCGACTGTAAAACACAGACCCGACTGTAAAAACGCAGACCCGACTGCAAAACACAGACCCGACTGCAAAACACAGACCCGACTGCAAAACACAGACCCGACTGTAAAACACAGACCCGACTGTAAAACGCAGACCCGACTGTAAAACACAGACCCGACTGTAAAACGCAGACCCGACTGCAAAACGCAGACCCGACTGTAAAACAAAGACCCGACTGTAAAACACAGACCCGACTGTAAAACACAGACCCGACTGCAAAACACAGACCCGACTGCAAAACACAGACCCCGACTGAAACACAGACCCGACTGCAAAACAAAGACCCGACTGTAAAACGCAGACCCGACTGTAAAACACAGACCCGACTGAAAAACACAGACCCGACTGTAAAACAAACACAGGAGGAGTGAGATTAAAGCTCCTGTGTCGCACAAAAGTGACTCCTTGTTATAATGTCTGGTGTTTATTGACAGTAGTGATAATACGAAATGTGCAGTACAGAAGGTGGAGTCTCTCTCTCTGGGGACAAGGGACAAGGTGACGAGGAGGGAGTCGTGAGCAGGGTCCAGTGCACGGAGACAAACGGGTGAACGCACAGTACGATACCAGGTGAGGAGCAGGACGAGACGAGGACAGGCTGACAGGCGGGACCGGGGGCAGGAGTGTTTGCACACGGACGTTCTGGCACCGGGTGACCCCTTCCAGTCCTCTTTAAACCCACGGCAGGTGTAGGTGATTAGCCTGACGAGGTGCAGGTGCGCGTGGGAGGAACTGGAAGCTCCGCCCAGCTCCGGGGTCAGCAGGAGCAGGAGGGGGGAGGAGAACACAGGAACAGGCAGGAATGACAGATCATGACACTCCTGTAGTTTATATTCCATGTTCTAACGCTGTTTCCTCCTCAAAAACAGACTGGAGTTGTGTTTGTTTCATTCACATGTTTGAGTCACACTTTATTATTAGTCTGTAACATCTACAAAGATCAAAACGCTCTGCTCCACCTTGTGATGTCATCAAGTGGTAGTTTTCAAGTGAACAGCTCCTTTTACCTTTAGTTCAGTAGAAGATTGACAACTCCAGTACTGAAATAAGCCAGATGATTCTAGTGAAGGTGGAGTTTAAAAACACAGTGGAGCACTTCCTGTATTACCACATGATGACATCACAAGGTGGAACAGATGTTTAGTGTTTTTGTGCCTGTGTCGGTCGTCCTGCCTGTGGCAGGTTGGACCAGTCACTTTACTGAGACACTTTTAAACATCAGAATACATTTTTTAAATCCCCAGTATGGCCATTTTTTTAAGTTAAATTTTTACTTCCTGGATGTAAATCATGACATCACACTTTTCCAACTGTTACCTAGCAACCGCGCCGTGGCCCACAGAGATGATCTGACACGTACAAATATAAGACACACCTTGATTTTGTTAGAATCATGTTCAAAGTGTCAGACAAATGTGTTTCTTGTGTGAATAGAACTTATGGAGAGAATTCTCTAGAGATCGATCGATATGGGGGTTTTTTGTCGATACCGATACTGATTCTTTAGAATCAAGAGGCCGATGAGCTCTGCCGATATCTTTGGGCCGATATGTGGGGCCCATTTTGATTTTGCCCATAAACATGATTTGAAATGAAGAATAACTGTTGTACTTTTTACTGCTCTGCATCATTTCAGTAAAACAAACATCCACAGCCCTGATTTACTCCTGACCCACAATGCACCTGTGGAGTCTCACTCTGTGAATCATCAAACTGAAGTGTTTAAATAAAGCTCCATCCAAACCCGTCACAGTCCCGTCTGCTCTGGTCGTGCGTGTTCCTCACAGAAGGTACATTCCTCTGACAGTTCCTCTTCTCTCCTGCAGGTGTCCTCACCTCCTCGAGCTGAGCCTGTCGGGCTGTGGACACATCTCGGACCGGGACGTCCTGTGTGTTCTGCAGAGCTGCCCCAGACTGCGCCGCCTTCACCTGGAGAACTGCGTGAGGATCACAGACGCCGCTCTGGACGGTCTGCTGACCTACGGGAGTGGCCTGCAGGAGGTCCGGGTGGACTTCTGCAGAAACATCTCCCAGAGTGCACTGCAGCGAGTGAGGCGGAGCCGGCCCACGCTGAGGCTGAGGGCGGAGAGGAGCGGGGCCATGATCCCAGACAGTAAACCTGCGGACAGGGAGGGCATCCGGAGAACTCTGCAGAAGGTCCTGATGTTCTCCTGAAACACTCCAAATAATGATACTCTGCAGCGAGGTCACGCCGGGAGTTTTCTACATGCATGTCTATGGCAGAATGTTCAGCAGTTACCATGGAGACACAATGCACACATTAGGCAACACTGACAAAAAAGTTTTAAGATTGTCTGAAGACTGAAAAAGTTTAATATAAAAGTGATTTAAAGACATGTTCATTTTCCTGTGATCGGGCCGAGCTCATGGTTCTGTTCAGAGTTTCATTTTACACAAAAAGGTGAGAGCGACTGAAACACTGTTGGCTAATGCTAATGCTAATGCTAATGCTAATGCTAATGGTTGCTTGTGACTGTTATCTGAGAGGGACTGGTTTAACAGCACAAATCACCAGCTGTAGTTCAGATAAGTCAGATCTTTATGGTCAGACTGTGTTAAAATAAAACTCAGATTAAACTTGAGTGACAGAGCTTCAGACAGAGCAGTGCCTCCAGTTAGCATCACACCCCATGAGACTGATGATGACATCATCTGCAGAGTATCAATAACAACCACTGACCAAACATGACGTGATTATATAACAGTGTTTTTAGTCGAATCCTGTTGAAAAATTCCAGTCAGTGTCGTCATGGACGACAAGAGACGAGCAGATACACAGATACACAAGTACACAAGTACACAAGTACACAGATACACAAGTACACAAGTACACAAGTACACAGATACACAAGTACACAAGTACACAAGTACACAAGTACACATGTACACATGTACACATGTACACAATACACAAGTACACAAATACACATGTACACATGTACAGTATACATATACATACACATATGCACATATACACACATACATATAAATATATACACACACATATATACTGTTGTTTGAATGTTTGGGTGAAGCTATTTCTGATTTTGTACAAAGTCTTGTTCTTTTTCTACTGTGACTGATGATGATGATGATGATGATGATGATGATGATGATGATGATGATGATTTTCTACTGGTTTAATAAAAGTGTTAAAAGTTAAAAGTGTTTTGTTATGAAACATAAACAGCTTTTCATGTTTATTACATACATTCATACGTCATTTAAATATTTGAATATGTGTGTGTGTGTGTATATGTATATGTACATCACACACACACACACACACACACACACACATATATACATCATCTCATTCATCTACATGTTAGCGTCGTGTTGCTAATCATAGTGCTGAAAATCCATATCATCTGTGCACTTCCCATTTTGTCCAGTAGAGGGCGGCACACACCTCATCCATGTGTTAAAGGTTCTGTTACACTGTGAGCTTTAAGTCATGTTCTAACTGTTACTCCTCAAACACAGACTGGAGTCGTGTTTTGTTTCATTCACATGTTTGAGTCTCACTTTATTATTAGTCTGTAACTTCTCCAAAGCTCAAAATGCTCTGTTCCACCTTGTGATGTCATCAAGTGGTAGCTTTAACAGCTCCTTTTACATTTAGTTCAGGCGAGACTGGCAATTCTAGGTCTGAAATTGTCTAAATGATTCTAGTGAAGGTGTGTGGAGTTTAAAAACACAGTGGAGCACTTCCTGTATTACCACATGATGACATCACAAGGTGGAACAGAGTGTTTTCAGTTTGACAGAGAAGAACTCAGCCTAAATCTGCAGGTTTGTGTTAAACATGTGAATGAAACAAAACACAGCTCCAGGTCTGTGTGTGACGAGGAAACATTATAATCAATACAATCAGAGAGTTGTACGGGCCCTTTAAGGTAATGCGGGCCCTTTAATGCGGGCCCTTTAAGGTAATGTGGGCCCTTTGTCCTCGTGTTTGTTTTGGACCCTGTTGTTTTTTCCGTCTTCTGTCAGTAATTGGCTGTAGGTTCTGGTGAGCTGTGATTGGCTGAGACCTGGACTGATAAGAACCGTCCAGTGTAAACAGAGGAAGGAATGTCCCGGGCCGGGCCACGTCTGACCCAGCCACAGGACAGACTCCACACTCGTACGGTCATCTGCGAGGTCACTCCAGCCTGACCTCAGCCACACAGAACAATGGACAGAGCAGAGTCGTCTGGGGTAAGGGCCGATCCGGTGTCCGCCAGGTGAAATGTATCTGTCTGAGTGTGAGGACGAGAGTAAACACCATCACAGAGTCACAACGATCCTTTTCCCATTGTCCTGATCCCATTATCCCGACAAAACGAAGTACGACACGAACAGAACCGGCAAAAGATCTGTTTATGTTGGTACCACAGACGGTAAAGAGTGAGACGTCGCCCACAGGTACAGAGACGACGTGGAGCAGAGTTACAAGTATCACAGCAACCACAGAGCCAATCAGGAGCGAGACTGTTGAAGGTCACGCCCCTCCCCCCCACACCACTGGTTTAACAGGGAGCAGGCACTTAGCAACACTGTCAATCAAACCTGTTGCTAACGCTAACAGGTCTGTGGTTAAAACTAGAACTTTTTATAAATACATTTAATAAATATGTTTTTCTGTTTTTGTATTTCTTGCAGTAAAAATGCTTTTTCCAGAGCAGGAAATCTGATGGTAGCAAAGAGGAGCGTCTCAACATGTGTGAGGAGCAGGTGAGGAGCAGGTGAGGAGCAGGTGAGGAGAAGGTGAGGAGCAAAAGGTGAGGAGCAAGTGAGGAGCAAGTGAGGAGCAGGTGAGGAGCAAGTGAGGAGCAAGAGAGGAGCAGGTGAGGAGCAGGTGAGGAGCAAGTGAGGAGCAGGTGAGGAGCATGTGAGGAGCAGGTGAGGAGCAGGTGAGGAGCAAGTGAGGAGCAAGTGAGGAGCAAGTGAGGAGCAGGTGAGAGAGCAGGAGCAAATGAGGAGCAGGTGAGGAGCAGGTGAGGAGCAAGTGAGGAGCAGGTGAGGAGCAGGTGAGGAGCAGGTGAGGAGCAAGTGAGAGGAGCAAGTGAGGAGCAGGTGAGGAGCAGGTGAGGAGCAGGTGAGGAGCAGGTGAGCGCAGTGAGGAGCAGCAGGAGCAAGTGAGGAGCAGTGAGGAGCAGGTGAGGAGCAAGTGAGGAGCAGGTGAGGAGCAGGTGAGGAGCAGGTGAGGAGCAGGTGAGGAGGAGTGAGGAGAGGAGGAGCAGGTGAGGAGCAGGTGAGGAGCAAGTGAGGAGCAGGTGAGGAGCAAGTGAGGAGCAGGTGAGGAGCAGGTGAGGAGCAGAGGAGGAGCAAGTGAGGAGCAAGTGAGGAGCAGGTGAGGAGCAGGTGAGGAGCAGGTGAGGAGCAAGTGAGGAGCAGGTGAGGAGCAGGTGAGGAGCAGGTGAGGAGCAAGTGAGGAGCAGGTGAGGAGCAGGTGAGGAGCAAGTGAGGAGCAGAGGAGCAGGTGAGGAGCAGGTGAGGAGCAAGGTGAGGAGGAGTGAGGAACAGGAGGAGCAGGTGTGAGGAGAGGAGCAAGTGAGGAGCAGGTGAGGAGCAGGTGAGGAGCAAGTGAGGAGCAGGTGAGGAACAGGTGAGGAGCAGGTGAGGAGCAGGTGAGGAGCAGGTGAGGAGCAAGTGAAGAGCAGGTGAGGAGCAAGTGAGGAGCAAGTGAGGAGCAGGAGGAGCAGGTGAGGAGCAAGTGAGGAGCAGGTGAGGAGCAAGTGAGGAGCAGTGAGGAGCAAGTGAGGAGCAGGTGAGGAGCAGGGAGAGGAGAGGAGCAAGTGAGGAGCAGGTGAGGAGCAGGTGAGGAGCAGGTGAGGAGCAGGTGAGGAGCAAGTGAGGAGCAGCAGTGAGGAGCAGGTGAGGAGCAAATGAGGAGCAGGTGAGGAGCAAGTGAGGAGCAGGTGAGGAGCAGGTGAGGAGCAAGTGAGGAGCAGGTGAGGAACAGGTGAGGAGCAGGTGAGGAGCAGGTGAGGAGCAAGTGAGGAGCAGGTGAGGAGCAGGTGAGGAGCAGGTGAGGAGCAAGTGAGAGAGCAAGTGAGGAGCAGGTGAGGAGCAGGTGAGGAGCAAGTGAGGAGCAGGTGAGGAGCAAGTGAGGAGCAAGTGAGGAGCAAGTGAGGAGCAGGTGAGGAGCAGGTGAGGAGCAAGTGAGGAGCAGGTGAGGAGCAGGTGAGGAGCAGGTGAGGAGCAAGTGAGGAGCAGGTGAGGAGCAGGTGAGGAGCAAGTGAGGAGCAGGTGAGGAGCAAGTGAGGAGCAGGTGAGGAGCAGGTGAGGAGCAGGTGAGGAGCAGTGAGGAGCAAGTGAGGAGCAGGTGAGGAGCAGGTGAGGAGCAAGTGAGGAGCAGGTGAGGAGCAAATGAGGAGCAGTGTGAGGAGCAAGTGAGGAGCAGGTGAGGAGCAGGTGAGGAGCAGGTGAGGAACAGGTGAGGAGCAGGTGAGGAGCAGGTGAGGAGCAAGTGAGGAGCAGGTGAGGAGCAGGTGAGGAGCAGGTGAGGAGCAAGTGAGGAGCAGGTGAGGAGCAGGTGAGGAGCAAGTGAGGAGCAGGTGAGGAGCAAGTGAGGAGCAAGTGAGGAGCAAGTAAGGAGCAGGTGAGGAGCAGGTGAGGAGCAAGTGAGGAGCAGGTGAGGAGCAGGTGAGGAGCAGGTGAGGAGCAAGTGAGGAGCAGGTGAGGAGCAGGTGAGGAGCAAATGAGGAGCAGGTGAGGAGCAAGTGAGGAGCAGGTGAGGAGCAGGTGAGGAGCAGGTGAGGAGCAGGTGAGGAGCAGGTGAGGAGCAAGTGAGGAGCAAGTGAGGAGCAGGTGAGGAGCAGGTGAGGAGCAAGTGAGGAGCAGGTGAGGAGCAAATGAGGAGCAGGTGAGGAGCAGGTGAGGAGCAGGTGAGGAGCAAGTGAGGAGCAGGTGAGGAGCAGGTGTGTGTGTGTATATGTGTGTGTTTGTGTGTATAGTTGTGCGTTTGTGTGTATAGTTGTGTGTTTGTGTGTGTTTGTGTGTGTATAGTTGTGTGTTTGTGTGTATAGTTGTGTGTTTGTGTGTGTATAGTTGTGTGTTTGTGTGTGTTAGTGTGTATATGTGTGTGTTTGTGTGTATAGCTGTGTTTGTGTGTATAGTTGTGTGTTTGTGTGTATATGTGTGTGTTAGTGTGTATAGTTGTGCGTTTGTATGTATATGTGTGTGTGTATATGTGTGTGTTAGTGTGTATAGTTGTGTGTTTGTGTGTGTTTGTGTGTGTATAGTTGTGTGTTTGTGTGTGTTTGTGTGTGTATAGTTGTGTGTTTGTGTGTGTATAGTTGTGTGTTTGTGCGTGTTTGTGTGTGTATAGTTGTGTGTTTGTGTGTGTTTGTGTGTGTATAGTTGTGTGTTTGTGTGTGTATAGTTGTGTGTTTGTGTGTGTTGTGTGTGTGTATAGTTGTGCGTTTTGTGTGTATTGTGTTGTGTGTGTTTAGTGTGTGTATGTGTGTGTGTTTGTGTGTGTTGTGTGTGTATAGTTGTGTGTTAGTGTGTATAGTTGTGTGTTTGTGTGTGTTAGTGTGTATATGTGTGTGTTTGTGCGTATAGTTGTGTTTGTGTGTATAGTTGTGTGTTTGTGTGTATATGTGTGTGTTAGTGTGTATAGTTGTGTGTTTGTTTGTGTTAGTGTGTATGTGTGTGTGTGTGTGTATATAGTGTGGTGTTTGTGTGTATAGTTGTGTGTTTGTGTGTATATGTGTGTGTTAGTGTGTATAGTTGTGTGTTTGTGTGTGTTAGTGTGTATATGTGTGTGTTTGTGTGTATAGTTGTGTGTTTGTGTGTGTATAGTTGTGTGTGTGTGTGTGTGTATATGTGTGTGTTTGTGTGTGTTAGTGTGTATAGTTGTGTGTTTGTGTGTGTTAGTGTGTATATGTGTGTGTTAGTGTGTATTTGTGTGTGTTTGTGTGTATAGTTGTGTGTTTGTGTGTATAGTTGTGCGTTTGTGTGTATAGTTGTGTGTTTGTGTGTGTGTTGTGTGTGTTGTGTGTGTGTTAGTGTGTATATGTGTGTGTTAGTGTGTATTTGTGTGTGTTTGTGTGTATAGTTGTGTGTTTGTGTGTATAGTTGTGCGTTTGTGTGTATAGTTGTGTGTTTTTGTGTGTGTTTGTGTGTTTGTGTGTGTTAGTGTGTATAGTTGTGTGTTAGTGTGTATAGTTGTGTGTTAGTGTGTGTTTGTGTGTGTTAGTGTGTATAGTTGTGCGTTCGTGTGCGTTTGTGTGTATAGTTGTGTGTTTGTGTGTATAGTTGTGTGTTTGTGTGTGTTTGTGTGTATAGTTGTGCGTTCGTGTGTGTTTGTGTGTATAGTTGTGTGTTAGTGTGTATAGTTGTGCGTTCGTGTGTGTTTGTGCGTCGTCACATTGCTTCACTCTGGGGGAGTCAGACTGACCTGATCTGAACCGTGGTGGTGAAAATACGGAGCCAACGATTCTTCGACAGACTGACTCCGCCCAGCGCCGTGTGGGGACTCACACTTTACATTTACACAGCTCCAGTGACTGAGGTGAGAATGTTCCAGGATATGGCTTTATTAAATCAGTCTGTTTCCTGTCACCAGTTTGCCAGTGACTTGTAGACAGATAAGTTTAAAGTCACGCAGTGGAACATTCCAGGCAAAGCAATGACCCTCCAGCAGGACACACCAGGTCCACACCCCCCAGTCCAACAGAAAAGTTACACAGTGAGCTTTAAAAAAAAACACAACCGTAAGAAAAGTTACACAGTGAGCTTTAAAAAAAACACAACTGTAAGAAAAGTTACACAGTGAGCTTTAAAAAAAACACAACTGTAAGAAAAGTTACACAGTGAGCTTTAAAATAAACACAACCGTAATAAGTCCTGATGTAAAAAAACTGGAAAAGGAGGTTTACATTTGGAGCCTCACTGATGTTTAGCAGCTGTGATTAACGAAGGGTTAAAACATCAGTGGTAGTTTACAGTTACACGACTCTAGATTGGCGTGTAGATTGGCGTGTAGATTGGCGTGTAGAATGGCGTGGAGAATGGGGTGTAGAATGGCGTGGTATTTAAGGACACAGCTCACAAAGTCGTTCCCGGGAGTGAAATTGGAGCCGTTAACAACGGGATGCAGGCTCACTGAAGTCTGACCGGCCAATGAGACGCAGCGAGGACGGAGCTATAGAATGAGGGTCATGTGAGGTCCGCTGAGCAGGGGCGGAGCCAGGGGCGGAGCCAGGAGGGGGCGTGCATCCAACAGCCCCTCCCCCAAAATATGTGACCCCCTGAACGAGAGTAAACATGTGAAAATGACGAGAGCAGAGCTCTACGTTCTACCTCAAACACACAGACTGGAGTCGTGTTTGTTTCATTCACATGTTTGAGTCGGAGATGTTACACTCAACATGTCACATCTGCTCTGTTCCACCTTGTGATGTCATCAAGTGGTAGTTTTCAAGTGAACAGCTCCTTTCACCTTTAGTTCAGTAGATTGACAACTCCAGGACTGAAATGATCCAAATGATTCTAGTGAAGGTGGAGTTTAAAAACACAGTGGAGCACTTCCTGTATCACCACATGATGACATCACAAGGTGGAACAGAGTGTTTTCAGTTTGAGAGAAGTACTTAACCTCAATTTGCAGGTTTGTGTGTGAAACACAGCTCCAGGTCTGTGTGTGATGACGACCCTGTGTCTGCTTTGGCTGGAATGTTACACAGTGCGGCATTAAACATATAATCTAGCATTTCTTTAACTACAACTACATGGAGGTGTGTAGGTTTAATGCCAGATGGTGGAACATTCTCCCACAGGCAGGTGTGTTTTTGTCTGTATACAGTCTCCAGTTACAGTGAGGGGCCCGTGGATCAGGTGTCTGAAAGTCGATAAGGTCTGAATAATGCACGGAGCACAAAGCCTGTCCCGGCCTGTCCCGGCCTGTGCGCCGGGGCATCTGGGAGAATGCTGTTACTTCAAACAACTTCCTGTTTGCCTTATATGGCCGACACCCGAGGCTCTTCCTGTCTCTGGGTCCTGACTGATGACGGCAGAACGCTGCTCAGGGGGAGGCATTTCAGCACTTTTCTCCTTGAGCACTTGTCCAAAGCATCGACTGTTTATATAAACGGACAGAGATAACCTGCTAGCATAGACTGTTTATATAAAAGGACAGAGCTAACCTGCTAGCATAGACTGTTTATATAAAAGGACAGAGCTAACCTGCTAGCATAGACTGTTTATATAAAAGGACAGAGCTAACCTGCTAGCATAGACTGTTTATATAAAAGGACAGAGCTAACCTGCTAGCATAGACTGTTTATATAAAAGGACAGAGCTAACCTGCTAGCATAGACTGTTTATATAAAAGGACTGAGCTAACCTGCTAGCATAGACTGTTTATATAAAAGGACAGAGCTAACCTGCTAGCAGCATAGACTGTTTATATAAAAGGACAGAGCTAACCTGCTAGCATAGACTGTTTATATAAAAGGACAGAGCTAACCTGCTAGCATAGACTGTTTATATAAAAAAGGACAGAGCTAACCTGCTAGCATAGACTGTTTATATAAAAGGACAGAGCTAACCTGCTAGCATAGACTGTTTATATAAAAGGACAGAGCTAACCTGCTAGCATCGACTGTTTATATAAAGGACAGAGCTAACCTGCTAGCATAGACTGTTTATATAAAAGGACAGAGCTAACCGCTAGCATCGACTGTTTATATAAAAGGACAGAGCTAACCTGCTAGCATCGACTGTTTATATAAAAGGACAGAGCTAACCTGCTAGCATAGACTGTTTATATAAAAGGACAGAGCTAACCTGCTAGCATAGACTGTTTATATAAAAGGACAGAGCTAACCTGCTAGCATAGACTGTTTATATAAAAGGACAGAGCTAACCTGCTAGCATAGACTGTTTATATAAAAAGGACAGAGCTAACCTGCTAGCATAGACTGTTTATATAAAAGGACAGAGCTAACCTGCTAGCATAGACTGTTTATATAAAAGGACTGAGCTAACCTGCTAGCATAGACTGTTTATATAAAAGGACAGAGCTAACCTGCTAGCATAGACTGTTTATATAAAAGGACTGAGCTAACCTGCTAGCATAGACTGTTTATATAAAAGGACAGAGCTAACCTGCTAGCATAGACTGTTTATATATAAAAGGACAGAGCTAACCTGCTAGCATAGACTGTTTATATAAAAGGACAGAGCTAACCTGCTAGCATAGACTGTTTATATAAAAGGACAGAGCTAACCTGCTAGCATAGACTGTTTATATAAAAGGACAGAGCTAACCTGCTAGCATAGACTGTTTATATAAAAGGACAGAGCTAACCTGCTAGCATAGACTGTTTATATAAAAGGACAGAGCTAACCTGCTAGCATAGACTGTTTATATAAAAGGACAGAGCTAACCTGCTAGCATAGACTGTTTATATAAAAGGACAGAGCTAACCTGCTAGCATAGACTGTTTATATAAAAGGACAGAGCTAACCTGCTAGCATAGACTGTTTATATAAAAGGACAGAGCTAACCTGCTAGCATAGACTGTTTATATAAAAGGACAGAGCTAACCTGCTAGCATAGACTGTTTATATAAAAGGACAGAGCCATTTCCCGGTAAGTGACCATGGCACATTCATCGAGTCCAGGTTTGACCACATTACTTAGCGCCTGCTCGCTGCTAAACCAGCGCGGGAACAGGTGTTACCTTCAACAGCCTCTCTTCTGATTGGCTCTTTGGTTGCTATGATACTCAGTCAGAACTCCAAATATGGACCTTGGCTCCATTGACCGTGAGGCTCAGATCTGTATAAACTCAAGGCGTCGCTCGGGTCGCGTCAGCGCAGCAGCAGGACCCTGTGACCTCAGCCATGACCTTTAAAGAGGGCGAGGCAGGACATATGGAAATCGTATCTTCTCCTCACTGGATCTGAATGACAAATATGTAAATGTGAGCATGGTCCTAAACCTCCAGTGTCCTTCAGCTCTGAAACTATGAACACTGCAGATTATAAAGACAGAGCGACACGAGAAAGACAAGAGAAAAAATCATGAGGAGATGCTGTCATAACGATAAAAGACAACTCTTCATTTAAGTTAAACTTTATGTTATTTGACTCAGTGATATAAGGAGCTGAGCCAGTGGTTCTTAACCTGGTTCGATCGAACCCTCGGGGTTCGGTGAGTCAGTCTCAGGGGCGGAGCACCTGACTCATATGATTCGTGAACTGTGAGAGTCTCCAGACGCCGGCCGTGTCCCAATTCAACAAATGCCCCTTCGATGTGCCGGTCGAAGTACCCGCCCGACTTAAATGCGCCGTTCGGACACTTTGGGCACTTTGGTGAATTTTTGGTGAATTGAGACACGGCCAGAGTGATACGGCATTGACTGGGAGGATCCCGGCGACAACTGCGCTCTGATTGGTCGTCTTCGAGGGCGACGTAAGCACGTTACCGTAATGACAGTAACATATTTAAAGAGCCCGATGCCTCTGCTTTGAGACGCCGTTTGAATTTACATGAAGCATAATTGGTGGTGGAGTTACGGTGATGGAAAGTCCGGAACCGAGAATCTATCTGCGGTGATAGCATCCGATGCTAAAGGGTTATTATTTTAATCCATACTAACTACTACTAATTTCACGGCTATAAGGCGCGGTTAAAAGTTTCGAACATCGCGGGAGCGATGGATGACAGACGGCGAACACGCCGCGCCGAGCAAGTTACGCTGCGATTTGTGAATGGATTGTGGATGCTTGGGCTAACGATGCGACTTTAGTATGTGTTAAATGCAGAAAAAGCACAAAAAAGCTCCCGTAACTGAAGCTGCGCCTTATAATCCTGTGCACCTTAGAGCTGTGAAATTACGGTATGTAAAAAAGCAAAAAAAAAATAAAAATAAAAATATGTACAACATGATTCACATATATAACGGAACGTGATGGAGTCAGCCTCCTGTCTGCATGATTTGAAATGCCAAGTTAAGCAATTCTAGTCTAGTACCGGCAAAACTAAAGGAACACTTCCTTAACCTGCAGGGACATGGGGAATACAAGGACACAACACTCACTGAATTCAAGGTGAAAAGAGCCAAATGTGAAGAAAAGGCTCCTCTGTGAAAAGGTAAATATGTAACTTGTTGTGAGTTCATGCACTGTACTGGTTTTGTTCTTTGATGTTAATGCACGATTCATTTTGTGACCAGTAAAACTCACCTATGTCTTGAATTTGAAAAAATAATCATATTTTATTTTTCAATAAAGAGGGGTTCGGTGAAGGTGCATATGAAACCGGTGGAGTTCAGTACCTCCAAAAAGGTTAAGAACCACTGATCTGAGCATTAAACATGTTTATGTGTTTCAACCACAGAAGGTAAAGAAGTGGAGAGTGAGACGTCACCACAGCATCAAGATGAAGCTCATCGAGGCTGGAGCAGGTGTAGAGGACAATGTGGTGCTGAGTTCTGACCGCGAGTATCACAGCAACCAAAGAGCCAATCAGGAGCGAGACTGTTGAAGGTCACGCCCCTTCCTGCCCACACCTCTGGTTTAACAGGGAGCGGGCGCTTAGCAACACTGTCAATCAAACCTGTTGCTAACGCTAACAGGAGCGACGTCGGGGAAAGAAGGACCTGATGTGTCTCACGGACCGGTGCCGGTCCGTGAGACACATCAGGGCCGCCTACCGGGCCGCCGACCAAAAACAGTAAATAATTTATCTGCGTCCGCATTTTCTCCGAAGTGACTTTTGCTCCTCGTGACACGATAACAAGCTCGTCTGTATGTATATAATGAAAATCCTGAGAGGAAATCGCCACATAAATGTATTTGATATAACGATGAGTTTATTATATCTGTGCTAGATGTGTGTCGCCGCACGACAGTCAGAGCGTCAGGGCAGAGGTCGAGGGGGAGGAGCTTGTGACTCTTAGTACAAACAGCAGAAGCTAAAGGAAAAACAGCTCTGTGTGAAATATTAAGGTTTCTTGACATTGACTCCATCTGAAATGTTTGAAATGTTCATGAAAATAACACTTTATAAATGTATTTGTGGCGTATCTGAATCTTATTTTGAAAGCTCCTCTGTGTCAGTGTGAGCGTGAGTGACAGGTGACGGGCGCGTGCATGTGGTGCATGTGGTGCATGTGGCGTGTGGTTGAAGAAGAAGCGACGTGTGTGAGTCTGGAGTGGTACCTGGAAAAAGACGGTGGAACTGATGTGTAATTACGGTGCAGTAGAGACAAGCTCTCCCCCTGCGACCACGTTCAGGGGAGCAGGAAAGGTTTAACATAAACGCTAAGATAGTGACCAGTCACTACGATAGCGCCCACCCAGGCCACAGTAAAATCGCCAAACGTTGACCGGTCTGCGGTAAGAAAAAGGTTGGGGACCAGTGATGTAGAGGGTTAATACAACATTTCAGACCAGCATGAGTCTGAAGCAGCAGAGACAGAGAGAGACACAGTTTTTACACAGAAAGTGAATTGGAGCCGGAAGTGAGCCATGATCACTTCCTGTTTGGAACGTGGCGGCTAACAGGTTAGCTCTGTCCATTTATATAAACAGTCTGTGGTTTTAACACTCGGCTCCTCGTAGTTTACTGCTGTTACCACGGCGACAAACTGACACATCTCACCTCTGAATGTGAAGATCCTGTTCTGTCTGTAAATGTCTGAGATGTGACTTATTTCAGTATTTTAAATGAAGCTAGTCCTACATTCCACCCACACCAGTTCAGCACCTGGTGCTATGGCGATGTCACGCCGATGTCATGGTGATGTAATGGCGATGTCACGCCAATGTCACGCCAATGTCATGCCGATGTCATGGCGATGTCACGCCAATGTCATGCCGATGTCACGCCGATGTCACGCCGATGTCACGCCGATGTCATGACGATGTCACGCCGATGTCATGCCAATGTCATGCCGATGTCATGGCGATGTCACGCCGATGTCATGGCAATGTCATGGCGATGTCACGCCAATGCCATGGTGATGTCATGGCGATGTCATGGCGATGTCACGGTGATGTCACTGTTGCCAGAACTACTTGTGCGCTATGCAATATTGATACTTTGCAGCTGATCAACATTCCCTTGGGGTGTGATGCTAACTGTAGGCACTGATGTGTCTGAGGCTTTATTAGACTTTAATCTGACTTTTACTTTAACACAATTTGACCATAAAGATCTGATTTATCTGAACTACAACAGCTGATTTGTGCTGTTAAACACGTCCCTCTCAGATAATATTACAGTCACAAGCTAGCATTAGCATTAGCATGAGCATTAGTATTAGCCAACAGTCTTTTCAGTCACTTTTTTTGTGTAAAATCAAACTCTGAACAGAACCATGAGTTCGGACTGACCACAGGCTCCTCAAAATGTGCAAATGATCTTAGAAGTTGTTTTCAGTGTTTGCTAGCGTGTGCATCGTGTCTCCATGGTAACAGCTGAACATAGTTTGTGGAGTAAATCCGTTGGGGGTAAAACAGATGTGGGTTTGTTCTATTGCTGTCCAAATGCAATATGTTATGTGCAGGGTTTAATTAAAAAGGGCAGGTGTTAGAATGAGTCTCCATGGAAACAAGCAGGTGACGCCACAAGGCCAAGTTAGGTCAGATCTGTGGAGAGGCAGCGCCCACTAAGGCCCATCATTAAAAATCATTCATGTTCTTTCCATGTGTTGAAAAAACAGGCACTAACTGCTCTGGGTGCACACTGTCCCATATGACAGTGTCCTCAGGGTGTAAGTACAGCTCTGAAGTGGAAGAAGGACCGTCAGCATTTACCCTTTAACACAGACGTCTGCTCCTGTCAGAGGCTCAAAGCTCCATGTTCCACTCTCCGATCTGTTTAACACACAAACCCTGCACATTCTTTTCTCAAACTGAAAACACTCTGTGATGTCATCATGTGGTGATACAGGAAGTGCTCCACTGTGTTTTTAAACTCCACACACCTTCATTTCTAGAAACATTTGGATCATTTCAGCCCTGGAATTATCAATCTCTTATTTTCAAGACGCCATTTTGTTGATCTTCCTCCGTTTTCACCTCCATCCGTATAAGCCCACTGTGCCACGCCCCCTGTGCCACGCCCCCTGTGCCACACCCACTGTGACACGCCCACTGTGCCACGCCCCCTGTGCCACATCCCCTGTGCCACGCCCACTGTGCCACGCCCACTGTGCCACGCCCACTGTGACGTCCGCACTTCTTTCTCCAGTTTTATTTTCTTAATCGTTGATACTCGTAGGATTCTGCAGCGTCGCGTCGTCATTTTGGCACAAACTTTTTTAAATGTGCTGCTCTAGTGTGACGTGCTCTGTCCATAGGGGGCGCTACAGCATGTGGCACTTTGTTGTGATGATGTTTACGGTGACGTCAGCTCCACAGTTTTCTAACACTAAAGTCAGTGGATTTGTTTGTTTTCTGAAGTGGTTTTAGATGAATATTGTGATTAAAATGTGTAAATTATACCAGAATGATCCACACAGATGAGAACCATAGAGACTGAAGCAGGTCTGGTTTGATAAACTTCTGTCTCAGACTCGTCTGCGGCGCTCACACAGAGGATGTTGTGGTCTGTTTGAAGGAGCCGCAGCAGACGGAGCTTTGAGTCACGAGTCTCACACCTCCTCCTCGGCTCCATCTGTCCCTCTGCTTCCTCACAGCGGCAAAACTTATCTCCACACGTACTACAAATGGCCTCCGCTCCTGTCACTCAGAGTCATGTGACCTGCATCTCAACTCCAGCGATTTCACTAATCCTCGAGGTCGAGCTTTGGAGAAGTGCCGTAAACAGCTGGTCGTGTCTGTTCTGTAAACTCTCACCTGAAATATGTTTCTCAAAGGCCCGTGTCTCTGATCTGTGTCATGTCGCCTCGTCACAGACCTGGAGTTTTGTTTCATTCACACGAGTTTAGACTCTGCACATTTCAGATTTTGAGTTCTTCTCTGAAACTGTCATGTGGTAAAACAGGAAGTGCTCCACTGTGTTTTTAAACTAACACAAAATTATAAACTATAACAAAAACACATCCATCCGAGGATTTAGGGAGTCCCCAAAATGGCGCCATATAACAAGAGGTGAAAGAAATGAATGGATATCCACGTCCCGAAGGAGTGATTGACAACTGGATTTAACCAATCACAGTAAAGTGTGACCTTCAGGAAGATGTGAATATTTTTAGTTTCCTCTCAGACGCCGTATGAACCTGGATCGTGATGAAATCAAAACTGGAATCTGGCTCTAAATAAATGTTCTTTTTTTGGCACATTTTTGTTCCTCAACCAGGACGTGAAACTTTGGCTCATTTCTAACAGATTGTGAAATGTTTTCTACATGTTTTACACAAGATAAATCTGTCTGTCTCTCTACAGGAGGCGACTCAGCAGAGTGTCTGTCCTCTGATTCAGGGTTGTTGGTTCAAATCCCGCTCACCATAGAACATCACTGGTTGAGTGGTCAGATCCTGTGATTCCAGCTCCACAGATGAACACTGTCATTGTGTCCTTGGGCAAGACACTTAACCCCCTCGTCCCCAGTGTCTGTGTGAGTGAGTCAGTGCTGCTTGATGTAAAGAGCTCTGAACCTTGAGGTGGAAACGTGCTGTATAAAAGCTGTTTCTCATACTGCCCCATATCGTCCCTGTTGTACCAAACTTATTTATTTATTTATTTATTTGATTGGGACAAAGCCGATGAACAGATGATACGACATGACTCTAAACACACGGGGTTAAAGCCAAAGGATCATTTCCATCCCAAGTCCATCTCCAGTCCCATGTCCCCAGGGCTGGGGTCACAGAAGTAAATACTGCTCATCACTTTCACTCACAGGCTCCATTATTTCAGTTTGTCCCATTTGAGACACATTTTATACCAAAACACCGTCATATTTTACCCAAACATGTGAATCTGTCTCTATAGAAAAGTTAAAATCACAGTGTCTCTAAAGATGAAGCATGTTTGGTTTGACCTTCACCAGTTTTTTATTTGTGCTTTAAAAGAACCGTACGGGACATTCTCTCAGGGTCAGAGACGATTCCACAGGGTCCCAAAGGTGGTCCGTCTGTGGGGGTCACAGGTCGCCTCTGGGGTGGGGGTCTGTGGGGGGTCTGTGGGGGTCACAGGTCGCCTCTGGGGGTGTTCTGGTGTTGGGTCTGTGGGGGTCACAGGTTCGTGTGGTGGGTCTGTGGGGGTCACAGGTCGCCTCTGGGGATGGTTCTTGTGGGGGTCTGTGGGGGTCACAGGTCGCGTCTGGGGGGGGTTCTTGTGGGGGGTCTGTGGGGGTCACAGGTCGCCTCTGGGGGTGGTTCTTGTGGGGGGTCTGTGGGGGGTCACAGGTTCTTGTGGGGGGTCTGTGGGGGTCACAGGTCGCGTGGGGGTGGTTCTTGTGGGGGGGTCTGTGGGGGTCACAGGTCGCGTCTGGGGGTGGTTTCTTGTGGGGGGTCTGTGGGGGTCACAGGTTCGTGTGGTGGGTCTGTGGGGGTCACAGGTTTCGTGTGGGGGTCTGTGGGGGTCACAGGTCGCGTCTGGGGGTGGTTCTTGTGGAGGGTCTGTGGGGGTCACAGGTCGCCTTGTGGGGGTGGGTCTGTGGGGGTCACAGGTTCGTGTGGTGGGTCTGTGGGGGTCACAGGTTTGTGTGGGGGTCTGTGGGGGTCACAGGTCGCCTCTGGGGGTGGTTCTTGTGGTTGTTGCTAAATTGTCTTTATATTTAATGTCGTCCTTTAACAGTGGAGGTCAGGGGTCGCTGTAGATCTTTATGGTCGGTTACAGCGATACTGTCGGGTTATACCAGGGTCGAACAGAGTCTCACAATCTCATAGAGCAGACATGTCAAACTCAGGCCCGCGGCCCAAATTTGGCCCTCGATATAATTATATTTGGCCCGTGAGATCATATCAAACATGTATTAGAGCTGCTCCACCGGACATCGCCCCAGTGTGACACATGCACCATAACACTACATATCCCAGAATGCTTTGCCCTCACCACTTCTGTTGACCCTTATTATCATCTGCTCCTGTCGCCTCACTCACATTTAATCCACCTCTTCTGAAAAACGTGCCGCTGTTGTGGAAATGTTTCAATAAATATTTAGTTTGGCCTGAGACTTAGTCCCAGCTTTAGTTTTGTCCTGTGTGGATCTGAGTCTGACACGTCTGTCGTAGAGTCTAAAGACGGTGAACTTACCCCAGTCTTTTATAACTGGAGCAGAGGGAGATAAGACTTTTAAAGCACAATGGAACAAAGTGATCAGAGTCATACTCAGAGTGAGATATGTCACTGCTGCAGGGAAACAACATTTACACCATTATAAAGTTAGTAAAATTACATTTATATATTGTCCAAAAGTCAAACTGTAGAGGATGTGATGAGGGTTTGATGTTTTCTAAACGAGCCGTGAGAAGTTTGACCAATCACTTCTCAGCTATAACAGGAAGTATGTTTATAGTATGTTTATAGTATGTTTATAGTATGTTTATAGTATGTTTATAGTATGTTTATAGTATGTTTATAGTATGTTTATAGTATGTTTATAGTATGTTTATAGTGTGTTTATAGTATGTTTATAGGTCGATAATGAGCCACGTCTGTTTTAGCTCCTGATTTAAAAACTGGTGCTACTGCAGATACTCTGCACTCAGCTGGACACACTGGACACACTGGACACACTGGACACACTGGACACACTGGACACACTGGACATACTGGACATACTGGACACACTGGACGTACTGGACACACTGGACACACTGGACATACTGGACACACTGGACACACTGGACACACTGGACATACTGGACACACTGGACGTACTGGACACACTGGACATACTGGACGTACTGGACACACTGGACACACTGGACGTACTGGACACACTGGACACACTGGACATACTGGACACACTGGACACACTGGACGTACTGGACGTACTGGACATACTGGACACACTGGACGTACTGGACATACTGGACACACTGGACATACTGGACACACTGGACGTACTGGACACACTGGACACACTGGACGTACTGGACGTACTGGACATACTGGACACACTGGACGTACTGGACACACTGGACACACTGGACATACTGGACACACTGGACACACTGGACGTACAACTGGACGTACTGGACATACTGGACATACTGGACACACTGGACACACTGGACATACTGGACACACTGGACGTACTGGACGTACTGGACACACTGGACATACTGGACACACTGGACGTACTGGACACACTGGACACACTGGAAGTACTGGATGTACTGGACATACTGGACATACTGGACGTACTGGACGTACTGGACATACTGGACACACTGGACGTACTGGACACACTGGACGTACTGGACAAACTGGACACACTGGACGTACTGGACACACTGGACGTACTGGACATACTGGACATACTGGACACACTGGACATACTGGACGTACTGGACACACTGGACATACTGGACACACTGGACACACTGGACGTACTGGACGTACTGGACATACTGGACATACTGGACACACTGGACGTACTGGACACACTGGACATACTGGACATACTGGACACACTGGACGTACTGGACACACTGGACACACTGGACATACTGGACACACTGGACACACTGGACGTACTGGACGTACTGGACATACTGGACATACTGGACACACTGGACACACTGGACATACTGGACACACTGGACGTACTGGACGTACTGGACACACTGGACATACTGGACACACACTGGACACACTGGACACACTGGACACACTGGAAGTACTGGATGTACTGGACATACTGGACATACTGGACGTACTGGACGTACTGTACTGGACATACTGGACACACTGGACGTACTGGACACACTGGACGTACTGGACAAACTGGACACACTGGACGTACTGGACACACTGGACGTACTGGACATACTGGACATACTGGACACACTGGACATACTGGACGTACTGGACACACTGGACATACTGGACACACTGGACACACTGGACATACTGGACATACTGGACACACTGGACAAACTGGACACACTGGACATACTGGACATACTGGACGTACTGGACACACTGGACACACTGGACATACTGGACACGCTGGACGTACTGGACATACTGGACACACTGGACACACTGGACACACTGGACGTACTGGACGTACTGGACAAACTGGACACACTGGACATACTGGACATACTGGACGTACTGGACACACTGGACACACTGGACATACTGGACATACTGGACACACTGGACGTACTGGACATACTGGACACACTGGACACACTGGACGTACTGGACACACTGGACACACTGGACATACTGGACACACTGGACGTACTGGACATACTGGACACACTGGACACACTGGACACACTGGACGTACTGGACGTACTGGACGTACTGGACACACTGGACACACTGGACACACTGGACGTACTGGACATACTGGACACACTGGACACACTGGACACACTGGACGTACTGGACGTACTGGACACACTGGACGTACTGGACATACTGGACGTACTGGACACACTGGACGTACTGGACACACTGGACGTACTGGACATACTGGACGTACTGGACACACTGGACACACTGGACGTACTGGACATACTGGACACACTGAGGAGATGCTGAGTCGTACAAGATGATCCTTAAATTCTTTCAAAAATGTTGTATTTAGACCAGTTGCATTAAGTGTCTTGAGTTTGTTGAATCTGTAGATACTTTGTGGACTTCATGGTGTGAAATATGATCCTGAGCCTGACCAGGGTCAGAGGTCGTCAGTGTGAGCAGGTTTTTAGGGGAATCTTTTCATAACCTTTACAGAGGTTATGAAAAAATGTTTACACGGGTAGTTAAGGAAAACGTTCTGTAATAATGGAGGTATGTAGTTGTACCATGGTCTTGTTGTGTTTCCTTTTTTTTTGATTGACGGCCAAGCAGTTTGTTTAGGTGTTTCCAAATAATGACACTGCCTTCTGCATTTTCTGTTACATTTATACAGAAGTTCGCTTTGGCCTGTCTTAGACTTGCAGTTACTTTATTCCGTATTTGAGTAAATCTTACACCAGCTCCTCTTTCCACATATTGACTCCAGATTCTCGTCTTCTGCTCGTCTGTTTACATTTCCCACAGTGATCCGGGCTCACACTGAACGAGCTCTGGGGCTTTGGAGATGAACACAAACACGATGGGGCAGGACCTTCTGCCTGTCACTGTCCACCATGTGTCGGCTCTGTTGCATTCTGGGACTCGGCCAGCGGATCTCCAGACCGGAGCGGCTCCGTGCCAGTGACTCTCAGTGGGAGGTAAAGGATGTCGACCGAGGAACAGCTCCTCTCGAGGAGGTGGAGAGCGGGTGGAACACAGATGCTAGAGTGGAGAGGGAGGTTTGAGTACAGGCTCCAAATGAAGCTCATCGAGGCTAGAAGTTATAGGAGCAGGTATCATAGCAACCGAAGAGCCAATCAGGAGCGGGGCTGTTGAAGGTCACGCCCCTTCCCACACCACTGGTTTAACAGGGAGCGGGCGCTTAGCAACACTGTCAATCAAACCTGTTGCTAACGCTAGTAGCAGTGAACACAAGGAAAGAAAACACCTGATGTGTCTGTTTTTAATGTTCATATGTTGATTTACAGACACAGACGTGAAATAAAAACCCCAGGATCATGTAGAGGGCTAATATCCAATCCAACTTTATTTCTAATGCACTTTAAAAACAACAATGTTGACCAGAGTGCAGTACAACAGACATTTTAAAAAACACAGATATAAAACAGC
>JAIEZT010001390.1:14180451-14205451 GCA_019594935.1 Periophthalmus modestus | reverse complement strand
TTACGCAGATGCATCAACGTAACTTTGGCCCGTCCCTCATGACTCACTAATAAACTCGTCTGTAGATTTATAATGAAAATCCTGACAGTAAATCTCCACATAAATCCATCTGATATAAGTCGAGTTTATTATACCTGATCTGCTCTTGTCTCCATGACGATGTATCATGTAGAACATCAAACACCAGCCCAAAAGTCGAGCCACAAGCGAAAGAGAAAATGAGCCAAAACAAAAGTCTGTGGAGAAAAAGCCAAACTGAGGAGCCAGAAGAGGAGCCAGAAGAGGAGCCAGAAGAGGAGCCAAAAGAGGAGCCAAAAGAGGAGCCAGAAGAGGAGCCAGAAGAGGAGCCAGAAGAGGAGCCAAAAGAGGAGCCAGAAGAGGAGCCAGAAGAGGAGCCAAAAGAGGAGCCAAAAGAGGAGCCAGAAGAGGAGCCAAAAGAGGAGCCAAAAGAGGAGCCAGAAGAGGAGCCAGAAGAGGAGCCACAACCTCCAAGAAAAAGAAAGACGACACCAGGAGAACTACTTAAATCTGGGTTTGTCTCACAGGTGAGTCTCACGAGTCGGCTCTGTGGAATATGAGGGAAAAGAGAATCGAGGCTGTGAAACTTTCAAAACTGCTCCGGCTCATGGAGAATAAGACCTGGAATAAAAGAGACTTTAGAGTTTTTAAAGAAACAAACGAGAACAAGAAGGAAAGAAAACAACAAGCTCAGGTCCCTCTGACGATAGTCAGGTGGATTTTTATGCACTAAACTTATTTTTATCATTATCTGCCGCTCGTAGAAGGTCCGTGAAAATAAAACTATTTAATTGTTTCAGTCCGTGGTGCAAAAAAGGTTGAGGACCCCCCCTCTACATGATCCTGGGGTTTTTATTTCACGTCTGTGTCTGTAAATCAACATATGAACATTAATAACAGACACATCAGGTCCTTCTGTCCCCGACGTCGCTCCTGTTAGCGTTAGCAACAGGTTTGATTGACAGCGTTGCTAAGGGCCTGATAAACCAGTGGTGTGGGCGGGAAGGGGCGTGACCTTCAACAGCCTGGCTCCTGATTGGCTCTTTGGTTGCTATGATACTCGTGGTTCATGTACCACTTCATTTGGAGCTTCATGAGGAGCTGAGGCCTCTTTATAGTCTATGCATCTGTTTGTCTATAAAATGTAGAAAGTAGTAAAAATAAAGATTAAAAAACATTGAATAAGAGGGGGGCGTGTCCAAACTCTTGCCTGGTTGTGTGTGTGTGGCTGCACTTGGAGCTTGTCAGCTTTTTTTTAGATACCTCATAGCACTGGGTCATTGGGTCCTTATAAATTCTCCTGATCCCTTTTACTTTGAGAGGAGCCACTGACCTCCTGACCTCCTGATCCGCCGACCTCCTGACCCACTGACCTCCTGACCCGCCGACCTCCTGATCCATGGACCTCCTGACCCACGGACCTCCTGACCCGCCGACCTCCTGACCCATGGACCTCCTGACCCACGGACCTCCTGACCCATGGACCTCCTGACCCACGGACCTCCTGACTCGCTGACCTCCTGATCCGCCGACCTCCTGACCCGCCGACCTCCTGACCCGCCGACCTCCTGACCCGCTGACCTCCTGACCCCCGAACAAACCAGCTCCTTCTCTCCAATACTGAAGAAATCTCATCTCCTCTGACCCATCCTCTGTGACTCTGTGAACTTATCGACCTCGGGGTAAAACAGAACCACAGATTAGGCAAAGGCGTCCGTCTGAGCGCTGTGGGCTGGGGTCGGCCTGTTCCAAGTGCTGAGCTTGAATTCCTGGTTCACACCCCCCTCACGACTAACCCACAGAGCAGAGCCAGAGTGAAGCACCGAAGTTACACTCACAGAGTCTGCTCCGGCAACTCAAACACTTCTCCCACAGACACACTGAGACAGAGAGTTTCATTTGGACCAAAATGACGCCGCGACGGCGCCGAATCCTACGAGTATCAACAATTAAGAAAATAAAACTGGAGAAGGAAGAGCGGACGTCACAGTGGGCGTGTCGCTGTGGGCGTGTCACAGGGGACGTGTCACAGTGGGAGTGTCACAGGGGGGCGTGTCACAGGGGACGTGTCACAGAGGACGTGTCATTTCTGTGTTATTCCTGTGTTATTCCGTGTTATTCCTGTGTTATTCCTCTGTTATTCTCCCACAACTTCAGAGACTCAACGAGAAGATTCCCATGTTATTCCTCTGTTAATTCTGTGTTTATTTCTGTGTTATCAATCCGTGTTATTTCTGTATTATTCCCGTGTTATCCCGTGTTATTTCCGTGTTATTCCCGTGTTATTTCTGTATTATTTCCGTGTTATTCCCGTGTTATTTCTGTATTATTCCCTTGTTATTTCTGTGTTATTCCCGTGTTATTCCCGTGTTATTCCTGTGTTATTCCCGTGTTATTCCCGTGTTATTCCCGTGTTATTCCCGTGTTATTCCCGTGTTATTTCTGTGTTATTCCCGTGTTATTCCCGTGTTATTTCTGTGTTATTCCCGTGTTATTTCTGTGTTATTCCCGTGTTATTCCCGTGTTATTTCCGTGTTATTTCCCGTGTTATATTCCGTGTTATTCCCGTGTTATTCCCGTGTGTTATTCCCGTGTTATTCCGTGTTATTCCCGTTATTTCCGTGTTATTCCCCGTGTTATTCCCGTGTTATTCCTGTGTTATTTCCCGTGTTATTCCTGTGTTATTCCTGTGTTATTCCTGTGTTATTCCCGTGTTATTCCTGTGTTATTCCCGTGTTATTCCCGTGTTATTCCCGTGTTATTCCCGTGTTATTCCCGTGTTATTCCCGTGTTATTCCCGTGTTATTCCCGTGTTATTCCTGTGTTATTTCCCGTGTTATTCCCGTGTTATTCAGTGTTATTCCTGTGTTATTCCCGTTTATTCCCGTGTTATTCCCGTGTTATTCCCTGTGTTATTTCCCGTGTTATTCCCGTGTTATTCCCGTGTTATTCCCGTGTTTATTCCGTGTTATTCCCGTGTGTTATTCCCCCGTTTTATCCTGTGTTATTCCCGTGTTATTCCCGTGTTTTATTCCTGTGTTATTCCTGTGTTATTCCCGTGTTATTCCCGTGTGTTATTCCCGTGTTATTCCCGTGTTATTCCCGTGTATTCCCGTGTGTTATTCCTGTGTTATTCCTGTGTTATTCCTGTGTTATTCCCGTTTATCCCGTGTTTATTTCCTGTGTTATTCCCGTGTTATTGTGTTATTCCTGTTATTCCTGTGTTATTCCTGTGTTATTCCCGTGTTATTCCCGTGTTATTCCTTATTATTTCCGTGTTATTCCTGTTATTCCATTGTTATTTCTGTGTTATTCCCGTGTTATTTCTGTGTTATTCCCGTGTTATTCCCGTGTTATTCCCGTGTTATTCCCGTGTTATTCCCGTGTTATTTCCGTGTTATTCCCGTGTTATTCCGTGTTATTCCTGTTATTCCCGTTTATTCCCGTGTTATTTCTGTGTTATTCCTGTGTTATTCCCGTGTTATTTCCGTGTTATTCCCGTGTTATTCCCGTGTTATTTCTGTGTTATTCCCGTGTTATTTCTGTGTTATTCCCGTGTTATTCCCGTGTTATTCCCGTGTTATTCCCGTGTTATTCCCGTGTTATTTCCCGTGTTATTTCCCGTGTTATTCCTGTGTTATTCCCGTGTTATTCCGTGTTTATTCCCGTGTTATTCCCGTGTTATTCCCGTGTTGTTATTCCCGTGTTATCCCTGTGTTATTCCCGTGTTATTCCCGTGTTTCCATCCCCGTGTTATTCCCGTGTTATTCCCGTGTTATTCCCGTGTTATTCCCGTGTTATTCCCGTGTTATTCCCGTGTTATTCCCGTGTTATTCCTGTGTTATTCCCGTGTTATTTCCGTGTTATTCCCGTGTTATTCCCGTGTTATTCCCGTGTTATTCCTGTGTTATTCCCGTGTTATTCCTGTGTTATTCCCGTGTTATTCCCGTGTTATTCCCGTGTTATTCCCGTGTTATTCCGTGTTATTCCCGTGTTATTCCCGTTATTCCCGTTATTCCCGTGTTATTCCCGTGTTATTCCTGTGTTATTCCTGTGTTATTCCCGTGTTATTTCTGCGTTATTCCCGTTTTATTTCTGTGTTATTCCTGTGTTATTCCGTGTTATTCCTGTGTTATTCCTCTGTTATTCCCGTGTTATTTCTGTGTTATTCCCATGTTATTCCTCTGTTATTCCTGTGTTATTTCTGTGTTATTCCCGTGTTATTTTTGTATTATTTCCGTGTTATTCCTGTGTTATTTCTGTATTATTCCCGTGTTATTTCTGTGTTATTCCCGTGTTATTCCCGTGTTATTCCCGTGTTATTCCCGTGTTATTCCTGTGTTATTTCTGTGTTATTCCCGTGTTATTCCCGTGTTATTCCTGTGTTATTCCCGTGTTATTTCCCGTGTGTTATTCCCGTGTTATTCCCGTGTTATTTCCGTGTTTTCCCGTGTTATTCCCGTGTTATTTCGGTGTTATTCCCGTGTTATTTCCCGTGTTATTCCCGTGTTATTCCGTGTTATTCCCGTGTTATTCCGTGTTATTCCCGTGTTATTCCCCGTGTTATTTCTGTGTTTCTGTGTTATTCCCGTGTTATTTCTGTGTTATTCCCGTGTTATTCCCGTGTTATTCCCGTGTTATTTCCGTGTTATTCCCGTGTTATTCCCGTGTTATTCCCGTGTTATTTCTGTGTTATTCCCGTGTTATTTCTGTGTTATTCCCGTGTTATTCCTGTGTTATTCCCGTGTTATTCCCGTGTTATTCCCGTGTTATTCCCGTGTTATTCCTGTGTTATTCCCGTGTTATTCCCGTGTTATTCCTGTGTTATTCCCGTGTTATTCCTGTGTTATTCCCGTGTTATTTCTGTGTTATTCCGTTGTTATTCTGTGTTATTCCTGTGTTATTCCCGTGTTATTCCCGTGTTATTCCCGTGTTATTCCCGTGTTATTCCCGTGTTATTCCCGTGTTATTCCCGTGTTATTCCCGTGTTATTCCCGTTTTATTTCTGTGTTATTCCCGTGTTATTCCCGTGTTATTCCCGTGTTATTCCTGTGTTATTCCCGTGTTATTCCCGTGTTATTCCCGTGTTATTTCTGCGTTATTCCCGTTTTATTTCTGTGTTATTCCCGTGTTATTCCCGTGTTATTCCCGTGTTATTCCCGTGTTATTCCCGTGTTATTCCCGTGTTATTCCTGTGTTATTCCCGTGTTATTCCTGTGTTATTCCCGTGTTATTCCCATGTTATTCCCGTGTTATTTCTGCGTTATTCCCGTTTTATTTCTGTGTTATTCCCGTGTTATTCCCGTGTTATTCCCGTGTTATTTCTGTGTTATTCCTGTGTTATTCCCGTGTTATTCCCGTGTTATTCCTGTGTTTTTTCCCTCCTGGTGTTTGTTGATATATTGGATGAAGTGGAAGCAGCGTTTGGACCAGAACATGACGTGTCCTCAGACGACTCGTGTTTGTGGTTTCACCGACTCGACCATTACAGCAACATGTGCTCCACGAGAACGAAGGAGGAGAAGAGGGGAGGAGGGAGAGAGAAGAGGGAGAGAAGAGGGGGAAGAGGGGAGAAAGAGGGAGAGAGAAGAGGGAGAGAGGGGGAAGAGGGAGAGAGAAGAGGGGAAAGAGGGAAAGAGAAGAGGAGGAAGAGGGAGAGAAAAGAGGGGGAGGAGGGAGAAGAGAGAGAGAGAGAAGAGGGAGAGAGAGAGGGGAAGAGGGAGAGAGAAGAGGGGAAAGAGGGGGAAGGAGAGAGGGAGAAGAGAGTAGAAGAGGGAGGCAGAGAGAGGGGGAAGGGGGGAGAGAGGTAGGGAGAGGTGAAATGAAGGAGGGAGAGGGGGAGGGAGAAGAGGGTAAAGGAGAGGGAGAATGGAGAGAGAGGAAAGGAGAGAGGGAGGGAGGTCAGGCTCGTTTCCCTCTCGTCTTTAGGCTGTTGGCAGATTCATTTGTGTTTGACCTACTTTACGTCTCAGGAGACGAGGCCGAGTAAACACAACTGTCACTTACCAGAAACATGAAATTTTCCACATGTGGAAGTTTATCACCAAACTCCAGAAACGTCCGACAGCACAAAACAGACTCTGTCAAAGCTGCCCACATCTCCACAGCTCAAAATGCTCTGCTCCACCTTGTGATGTCATCAAGTTTTCAAGTTAACAGCTCCTTTTACCTTTAGAAACTCCTGTTTCAGATTTTTTTTACATTTGTACCAAAATGACGACGCGACGCTGCCAAATCCTACGAGTATCAACGATTAAGAAAATAAAACTGGAGAAGGAAGAGCGGACGTCACAGGGGGCGTGTCACAGGGGGCGTGTCGCAGGGGGCGTGTCGCAGTGGGCGTGTCGCAGTGGGCGTGTCACAAGGGGCGTGTCACAGTGGGAGCGTGTCACAGGGAGCGTGTCATAGTGGGCGTGTCACAGTGGGAGTGTCACAGTGGGAGAGTGTCACAGTGGGAGTGTCACAGGGAGCGTGTCATAGTGGGCGTGTCACAGTGGGCGTGTCACAGTGGGAGTGTCACAGTGGGAGAGTGTCACAGTGGGCGTGTCACAGTGGGCGTGTCACAGTGGGAGTGTCACAGTGGGAGTGTCACAGTGGGCGTGTCACAGTGGGAGTGTCACAGGGAGCGTGTCACAGTGGGCGTGTCACAGTGGGAGAGTGTCACAGTGGGCGTACTACAGTGGGCATGTCACAGTGTGCATGTCATAGGGGGCGTGTCACAGTGGGAGTGTCACAGTGGGCGTGTCACAGGGGGGCGTGTCACAGTGGGCGTGTCACAGCGGGCATATACTACTACTACGACCACTACTTTGAAGACTATTACGAAGACTACTATGAAGACTACTACTAAGAAGACTACTACTACGACTACTACTACGACTACAACGAAGACTACTACTATCATTTAAAGCCCCACTGTGTAACTTTTTAGCCAAACAAAACAGACTCAAATAAAAACATGTTTTTATTTGCATTTTGGATGCAGAAAAAAACAAATATGTCTCTATGGAAACTGTTCCAAAGTAGAGCTATAGAGGAGGGTCGATGTTTTACAAGTCTCAAGTAAGTCCCAAGTCTTTGACCTCAAGTCCGAGTCTTTGACCTCAAGTCCGAGTCTTTGACCTCAAGTCCGAGTCAAGTCTTTGACCTTATGTCTGAATCCCAAGTCTTTGACCTCAAGTCCGAGTCTTTCACCTCAATTCCGAGTCTTTGACCTCAAGTCCAAGTCCCAAGTCTTTGACCTCAAGTCTGAGTCTTTGACCTCAAGTCCGAGTTCCAAGTCTTTGACCTTATGTCCGAGTCAAGTCTTTGACCTCGAGTCCGAGTCAAGTCTTTGACCTCAAGTCCAAGTCCCAAGTCTTTGACCTCAAGTCCGAGTCTTTCACCTCAATTCCGAGTGTTTGACCTCAAGTCCAAGTCCCAAGTCTTTGACCTCAAGTCCGAGTCTTTCACCTCAAGTCTGAGTCAAGTCTTTGACCTTATGTCCGAGTCAAGTCTTTGATCTCAAGTCCGAGTCTTTGACCTCAAGTCCGAGTCAAATCCGAGTCCACTGCTCAGAGCTTCAAGTCATTCCAAGTGTTGGAGCCAAAGTTCTGAACAAAGCTCGTATTTTTTTTCAGGATGTGATTTTCAGAGCAGAGTGTTGCTCAGAAAAGTCGTGACACAGATGTGATGATGTGAGCTTCATTCTGAGGTTTGTGCTGCTTTTTACTTTTTAATGTCAAGATCTGAATGTGCTTCATAACAGTTATTTTGTTATGCTGTCCGCACTGAAATGAAGCAAAGCATCATGGTCTATGTAGTTCCCTCTGGCTTTAAGCAAAGGAGCTTGTAGCCCAGTGATTATTGATTAGTTTGTACTCGTTTTATTTTTTTTAAATTGGTGATACTCATAGGATTCGACAGTGTCTCATTGTTTTAACACAATCTGATCATGAAGAGCTGATTTGTGCTGTTAAACAGGTCCCTCTCAAATAACATTACAGTCACAAGCTAGCTTAGCATTAGCATTAGCATTAGCATTAGCCAACAGTTCAAACCATCAAACTCCTGAACAGGACCATGAACTCGGACTGATCACAGGCTCCTGAAAATATGCTCTTTAAATCACTTTTCTTGAGTTTTCACACGATCTTAAAACATATTTGTCAGTGTTGGTGGTAATTGCTGAACATTCCACCATAGACATACATGTAGAACACACCTAGAGTGATGTGTCTGTAAAGTATCAGTTGTGATCAAATCAGGCAGCATTCAGTATCCGCCCATGTTTCTGCAGTAGTTGCACAGAACAATGGCTTTCCGTCAGAGGTGGGACTTCTTGGTTAACGTGAGTCAGGGTCATATTCTCAGGGTCACATGACTCAAGGTCACATGACTCAAGGTCACATGACTCGGTCACATGACTCAGGTGTTCTTAAGAAGCTGTTGTCATCTTTCATTCTTACAGCACATACATTTTTCCACTTAAGTCATCAATCTTCAGCTACGTTTTACTACAACCTAAAAACTGTTGGGTTATTTTTTCTCTCAGTTCCAGGTTTGGCCTGATGAATCCAGACTTATCTCTATGTTTTTAACAGATTGATATTAGCTTGGTCCCCACTTCCCCCATTGTGTCCCTAGACTGTTTATATAAATGGACAGAGATAACCTGCTAGCCAACATGTTCCCAACAGGAAGTGATCATGGTGCACTTCCTGCTCCATCGACTCTGGCTCCACTTTCTGTGTAAAAACTGTCCCCTCTCTCTGTCTCTGCTGCTGTCAGACTCATGTTGGTCTTAAATGTTCGTATTAACCCTCTACATGATCCTGGGGTTTTTATTTCACGTCTGTGTCTGTAAATCAACATATGAACATTAATAACAGACACATCAGGTCCTTCTTTCCCCGACGTCGCTCCTGTTAGCGTTAGCAACAGGTTTGATTGAAAGCGCCCGCTCCCTGTTAAACCGGTGGTGTGGGCGGGAAGGGGCGTGACCTTCAACACCCTCGCTTCTGATTGGCTCTTTGGTTGCTATGATACTCGCGGTCAGCTCCAGATCGTCCCTGTTCCTGCTCGAGCCTCGATGAGCTTCATGTGGAGCTGAAGCTGTGGTGACGTCTCACTCAGTCACGTCTTTATTCAGTCGGTTGTTTTAACCCAGTGTTTTTAGTGTGAATTTGCTCTAAAACTATTTCTGCTGTTTTCTGACAGTTAGACCTGTGGGAGTGGTCACTAAATCCACTTATCGTTCAGTTTATATGAGATGGAACAGTCATTTCTGGGGTCTTCATGAGTCTGGACGTCGTTGTTTTTTCTGTTTTACGATTAGATTTGAGCTGTGGAGGGCTGAATGAATCACTTCTGTGACTCATTTTAGATATAAACTACTCAAGTGTTTCATTCTGCTGTTTATTTATGGCACATAACCATAATGTACATTTAAAAGAGTTTTTGTGGCTTAAATGAGTTTGATTATTATCATTTATTGTCTATATTCACTTCAACGATAAACTGAACTTCACAACGTGTGATCGTGATGGGCCTAATGACACAGGTCACATGTGAGGTCATAGGTCACTGATGAGGTCACAGGTCACACCTTTAAGCTGATATGTACTGACATTAAAGCTGCACTATGTAATTTTTCTGGCAGCTGCTTGACTCTATTACGTGAGCCAGGTCACAGGAAGAATGCATGTTCTTGAAGAGATTCTTTTCAGTAATAAACACCATTGAAAGAATGACAGATAGACACACTTAATGCCACACTTTGGAACATTATAGGGAAATCTGTAACATCTACACAGAGACCAACAGGTGGCGTGATGTTACGTAATACTCCTTTAAACAAACCGTAGTAGCTGTGCCTGGCCCTCCTCTGCACGTGGAGGCTGCTCCGGTTCTAATTTTAGCTCATTTTAACCTTTGCTACATCCTTTGGTTTGTGTCATTTATGGCGCCATCGTATAAGGGGCCGTTATCGATTTATATGAACTAAAGCCACGTGTGCCAACGAGGAGGCGGAGTCTGGAAAAGTTTAAACGCTCTGGAACGATGCCTTTTTAATTTAAAACTTCTGACAGAAAAGGTTTGCCCACTTCAGAAGATGGGCGTCTTAAGAGTTACACAAGAAGTAGTATTTAAAAGGCTTCTATAAAAGCTTCAGATTTAAGAAGAACAAAGAGGCTGTTCTCCCAGACAGGCCAGTACGAAACATCACAGTGAGAAACATCACAGTGCGAAACATCAGTCAGAAACATCACAGTGAGAAACATCACAGTACGAAACATCACAGTGAGAAACATCACAGTGAGAAACATCAGTCAGAAACATCACAGTGAGAAACATCACAGTACGAAACATCACAGTACGAAACATCACAGTGAGAAACATCACAGTCAGAAACATCACAGTACGAAACATCACAGTACGAAACATCACAGTGCGAAACATCACAGTACGAAACATCACAGTGAGAAACATCACAGTCAGAAACATCACAGTACGAAACATCACAGTGCGAAACATCACAGTACGAAACATCACAGTACGAAACATCACAGTGTGAAACATCACAGTACGAAACATCACAGTCAGAAACATCACAGTCAGAAACATCACAGTCAGAAACATCACAGTACGAAACATCACAGTACGAAACATCACAGTGAGAAACATCACAGTGAGAAACATCACAGTACGAAACATCACAGTACGAAACATCACAGTGAGAAACATCACAGTGTGAAACATCACAGTCAGAAACATCACAGTCAGAAACATCACAGTCAGAAACATCACAGTGAGAAACATCACAGTACGAAACATCACAGTCAGAAACATCACAGTCAGAAACATCACAGTCAGAAACATCACAGTCAGAAACATCACAGTCAGAAACATCACAGTGAGAAACATCACAGTGAGGAACATCACAGTGAGAAACATCAGTCAGAAACATCACAGTGAGAAACATCACAGTACGAAACATCACAGTGAGAAACATCACAGTACGAAACATCACAGTACGAAACATCACAGTGAGAAACATCACAGTACGAAACATCACAGTGCGTGCGAAACATCACAGTACAAAACATCACAGTCAGAAACATCACAGTGAGAAACATCACAGTCAGAAAACATCACAGTGAGAAACATCACAGTACGAAACATCACAGTACGAAACATCACAGTCAGAAACATCACAGTGAGAAACATCACAGTCAGAAACATCACAGTACGAAACATCACAGTGCGAAACATCACAGTACGAAACATCACAGTCAGAAACATCACAGTCAGAAACATCACAGTCAGAAACATCACAGTCAGAAACATCACAGTCAGAAACATCACAGTACGAAACATCACAGTCAGAAAACATCACAGTGATAAACATCACAGTGTGAAACATCACAGTCAGAAACATCACAGTCAGAAAAATCATCACAGTGAGAAACATCACAGTACGAAACATCACAGTGCGAAACATCACAGTACGAAACATCACAGTCAGAAACATCACAGTCAGAAACATCACAGTCAGAAACATCACAGTACGAAACATCACAGTACGAAACATCACAGTCAGAAACATCACAGTGAGAAACATCACAGTCAGAAACATCACAGTGAGAAACATCACAGTGAGAAACATCACAGTGTGAAACATCACAGTGAGAAACATCACAGTGTGAAACATCACAGTGAGAAACATCACAGTGTGAAACATCACAGTACGAAACATCACAGTCAGAAACATCACAGTCAGAAACATCACAGTCAGAAACATCACAGTCAGAAACATCACAGTACGAAACATCACAGTCAGAAACATCACAGTGATAAACATCACAGTGTGAAACATCACAGTCAGAAACATCACAGTCAGAAACATCACAGTGAGAAACATCACAGTACGAAACATCACAGTGCGAAACATCACAGTACGAAACATCACAGTCAGAAACATCACAGTCAGAAACATCACAGTCAGAAACATCACAGTACGAAACATCACAGTCAGAAACATCACAGTCAGAAACATCACAGTCAGAAACATCACAGTCAGAAACATCACAGTGAGAAACATCACAGTGAGAAACATCACAGTGTGAAACATCACAGTACGAAACATCACAGTACGAAACATCACAGTACGAAACATCACAGTCAGAAACATCACAGTGAGAAACATCACAGTCAGAAACATCACAGTACGAAACATCACAGTGCGAAACATCACAGTACGAAACATCACAGTCAGAAACATCACAGTCAGAAACATCACAGTCAGAAACATCACAGTACGAAACATCACAGTACGAAACATCACAGTGAGAAACATCACAGTGAGAAACATCACAGTACGAAACATCACAGTGAGAAACATCACAGTGTGAAACATCACAGTCAGAAACATCACAGTCAGAAACATCACAGTGAGAAACATCACAGTACGAAACATCACAGTGCGAAACATCACAGTACGAAACATCACAGTCAGAAACATCACAGTGAGAAACATCACAGTCAGAAACATCACAGTGAGAAACATCACAGTGTGAAACATCACAGTCAGAAACATCACAGTCAGAAACATCACAGTCAGAAACATCACAGTGAGAAACATCACAGTACGAAACATCACAGTGCGAAACATCACAGTACGAAACATCACAGTCAGAAACATCACAGTGAGAAACATCACAGTCAGAAACATCACAGTGTGAAACATCACAGTGAGAAAACATCACAGTCAGAAACATCACAGTCAGAAACATCCACAGTGAGAAACATCACAGTCAGAAACATCACAATAGAAAACATTGCAAAACATCACAAAACATCACAGTGAGAAACATCATCAAAAAGTTGTCTCTAAATATAAACCTGACAGTAAAAAATTTGAAAGAGCTACTTCAAATTGTAAATGTAGTTCTATCATCGCAATGCAAACTGTTTACTCTACAGTGACCTCAGGGTGGCGCTCATACATTCCCCACATTCCCCACAACTTAATGATTCACCAGGAGGAGTTTATAAGCACATTTCACCACTTCCAGAGGCCAGAGTGGAGTTTTGCCATCATGCTAATGCTAACAACAACTAGCGTGCTTATAATGCACTTGCTGGTTCGCAGAGTGGTTTTTTGCTAGCGTTAGCAACAGATTTGATTAACAGTGTTGCTAAGCGCCCGCTCTCTGCTAAACCAGGGGCGATACCTTCGACAGTCTCATTACTGATTGGCTCTTTGGTTTGAATGAATGAATGTTTATTTGAGCAGGCATATAATACTTTCAAAATCAGTTCAGATAAAACAGATTTTTACAATGCTCAAAAGGAGTAAGCAGAAGTAAGAAAACTTGTAAGAGCTTACCCCCCATGTAAATCACATGATTCAGCTGTTGATGCAGAAGCAAGATTGTACATAAAAGTTAGGTCACAATTCAATGTAGGCCCAAAATTGCAGATAGCATTTATCGATAACATTCCTACAAAATCCATACACATGCTCATGCACACCGGGTGTGCGTGTGCATGTGTATGCATGTAAAGTGTAACTGTGTATCATCCATACACATGCCCATACACACCAGGTGTGCGTGTGCATGTGCATGCATGTAATGTGTGTTCATAATGTTTACATGGATTACATCTTGGTATTATAAACACAGTACAGTACATTAAAAGTGCATTGAAAACAGTAAAGACCAAAGTAGATAATGGATTACAGAGAATTGTTATTAGCCCATAAGTGATTATTCAACAGTTTATACATGCCCATACATTTAATAGTTGCGCAGTGATTATCAGCCATACACGTACACATACACACCATGTGTGCGTGTGCATGTGTATGCATGTAAAGTGTATGTGTGTATCTTCCATACACATGCCCATACACATGTGTGCGTGTGCATGTGCATGCGTGTAAAGTGTATGTGTGTATCATCCATACACATGCCCATACACACATGTGATGACATGGTTTGGTTGCTGACAGAATTTCAAATATAATTCTGCTCCATATTCACCTCTAAACCTGCTCTAGCCTCGATGAGCTTCATTTGACTAAACGCTGTGGGTGACGTCAGGTTCATTTAGTCCACTTCTTTATGCAGTCTGTGGTACTGCCCCTTTAAGAGCGAGGTTAGACTTGGAGAAAGTGTATTTTGTCACACAGACTCCCACAGCCTGGCGCTGGCAGAGGGAGCGTGGGCAGGACGTGCTGGCAGCTGGTCCCTTCCACTCTGCTCACTCTAAGACAGATAAACCAGGAATCAGAGTCACACAGGGCTCTTTTTCTATTGATACTTTGCAGCTGATGTCATCAACACTGTCAAACCAGAACTACTGTGCTTGTGTCTCTATGGTTTTCATCTGTGTGGATCATTCTGTTATAATTTACACATTTTAAACCACAATACTCATCTAAAAACACTTTAGAAAAGAAACAAATCCACTGACTTCCTGGTTAGAAAACTGTGGTGTCCAGTGGAGCTGACGTCGCCATTAACGTTGTGAGGTATTTTCTAACGATGCAACACTACATCAGATCAGAGCAGTGCGGGGGACGACAGGGACTGTGGATAAGAAGATAACACCTATGATCTGGTCGTGTGATTAAAGCCACTTTGTATCTGTCGCCCCTATTCACCAAGCACTGTGTGACCTCCACCTGAGAGGGGCGTAAAACAATCACATTGTTTGATTTTGCCTAAAGGTTTCTTAACGTGTGATAACATGCTGATCAGAAGAAGACCCGCCTCACACACACACACACACACACACACACACACCTACACACACACACACACACACACACACATTGGGAGACCCTTTAAAAGCTGTCTGCACAAACATCTCAGGACTCTCTTCTGTCTTTTCCTGAGAGTCCGGTGCTTCATTGTTCACTTTACCTGTGAAACTCATTAAACCTTCTGACTTTATACTTCAGTCTCTTAGTCTCTTTGACGCTTGCACCAGAAACGAACAATTCTTACAACGTCATCACAACAAAGTGCCACATGCTGTAGCGCCCCCTATGGACAGAGCACATCACACTAGAGCAGCACATTTTTTACATTTGTGCCAAAATGACGACGCGACGCTGCTGAATCCTACGAGTATCAACGATTAAGAAAATAAAACTGGAGAAGGAAGAGCGGACGTCACAGTGGGCGTGTCACAGGGGGAGTGTCACAGTGGGCGTGTCACAGTGGGAGTGTCACAGTGGGCGTGTCACAGGGGGAGTGTCACAGTGGGAGTGTCACAGTGGGAGTGTCACAGGGGGCGTGTCACAGTGGGCGTGTCTCAGTGGAGGTTTCACGGGGGCAGATCAACAAAATGGCGTCTTTAAAATAGTGGATTAAAGATAACTCAAAAAGCTCAAACATGAATCACATCAAATATTCAGAGACTCAACGAGAAGAAACGACTAGAACCTGGAGAAACATCTGAACAGTTTGAAGAACACGCCTGATTTAAGTAATTCTCAGATGAATATTGTGATTTAAAATGTGTAAATTATAACATAATAATCCACAGGTGTCAGAGATGAGAACCATAGAGACACAAGCTCAATAGGCCTGAGGTGACGCACTGACGTCCTGCTCCAAACTCTACAGCTTTTTGACAGTTTTAACTTTCAACATTAGTTCAATAGTTTAGAGCAGAGATGAACTCCACATCCTCCTTCTCCTCCACCTCCTCCACCTCCCTCTCCTTCTCCTCCTCTTACATAAGCTCGTTCCAGTGCTCTGCGGTCACATGGTCACATATCACCCGGGGCCTGCCGCTCTGACACTCCACAGCGTAAACACACGGCTCACGCTCATAAAACAGCACTGCTCTCACTCTGAGCTAGTTTTACACTGGGGCATGTGATCTGCCCCAACACGCTCCCTTCAACACATGTGACTGGAGAGAGGAGGGGAGGAGGTGGGGAGGAGGGAGGAGGGAGGAGAGGGAGGAGAGGGAGCAGAAGGAGGAGAGCAGAGGGAGGAGAGGGAGGAGAGGGACGGCACAGACTCTCACTTGGCCCTTTAAAGACACAAAAATGTAGTTCCTATCAGTTGTTTGACGACATAATATTCAAAGTAGATTCCTATTGGTCACACACACACACAGACACATACACACACACACACACACACACACACACACACACACACACACACACAGACACACACACACACATACACACACACACACACACATACACAGACACACACACAGACACACACACACACACACACACACACACACACATACACACACACACACACACACATACACACACACACACACACACACACACACACACACACACACACACACACACACACACACACACACACACACACACACACACACACACACACACACACACACACACACACACACACACACACACACACACACACACACACACACACACACACACACACACACACACACACACCCACGCTGAGGTAATGTACCCACAGTGTCAGTGCGTTGGGCTGTGTGGGCGGGGTTAAGTTGGCGGAAGCAGAGCTTACAGTTAAAGAGCCTGGCACATGTGGAGAGAGGCACAACAGTGAGAAGTGGAGGAGCGTTTATATGAGGCATTATGCAACAACACACACACATACACACACACACACACACATACGTATACACATACACACACACATACGTATACACATACACACACACACATACACACACACACATACACACACACACATACACACACTCAAAGAAGAAAAACGTACTTCTGTGACGTACTTTGATCAGCTGAAGTTGAGGAGCTACAGTCGATGTGGCTCAACAATATAGAGCCTTTAATAATCTGATCTTTATAAATATAATAATAATGTCTTACACTTGTGCTGCTCTTTACAGGCCTGTCAGAGCCTCTCAAAGCTCTACACTACAGTCATGTTTCATTCACTCCACACTTGGTGATGGTAAACTACTATTGTAGTCACAGCTGCCCTGGGGCAGACTGATGGAAGTGAGGCTGCCAGTTTGCGACATCGGCCCCTCCGACCACTACCGATCATTCACACACACACCACTTTGATACGAGACAATGTGGGTGAAGTGTCTTGCCCAAGGACACAACAACAGAACTTGGTCCGAGCGGGACTTGATCCTCCGACCTTCAGGTTGAGGGACCAACGCTCTAACCCCTGAGCCACGGTCGCTCAGTGGTGCTGGTCCCCCACTATTTTTTCCTAGTACTAAATGGCTGTATTTGCATGAGCTCCCCCTGCAGGTGTGGTCTGGTGAGTGCAGTTTGGGTCAGACACATAGAGATACACAATAGTTCTGAGAGGTTTTGCCACGCCCCCTTTTAGTCGAGTCTCTTTATTTGCCTACAGGCCCGTTACGGCGGATTTAAATATTACAGGTACATCCCACAGAGTAAAGACGTGACTTCAGCTCCACGTGAAGCTCCTCGAGGCTGGAGCAGGTACAGAGACGATCTGGAGCAGAGTTACATGTTTGGAATTATGACCACGAGTATCACAGCAACCAAAGAGCCAATCAGGAGCGAGGCTGTTGAAGGTCACGCCCCTTGGCTGGTTTAACAGGGAGCGGGCGCTTAGCAATGCTGTCAATCAAACCTGTTGCTAACACTAACAGGAGCGACGTCGGGGAAAGAAGGACTTGATGTGTCTGTTACATATGTTCATGTGTTGATTGACAGACACAATAGTGAAATAAAAACTGTGGTACGTGAGTCATTGGAGGTACAGCGCCTCCTTCAGGTGGGACTGGGACAGAGCTTCAGTTCGTGGGTTTGTTTAATGTAGAGTTCTTCTGGTTCAGCCTTAGATTAGACCAGGGCCAGTCCTGGGACCTGGGTTAGATCTGGTGGTATTTGTAAAGTCGCATGTTTCCTTTGGTGGTACTTGGTGTGAAATGTTTATATATCGATACTTTGACTTGAAGCATCTGTCGATATGAACCGATACCACTACAGGGACAGGGAACGGGACTTATTTCCTGAAACACAGTTCACTTCTTCCACAGATCCAGTAGTGTTCTGTAACTCTTAATTCTTCACATCAGACAAAAGCTCAAACTTTCTGAGACATTCTAGTTTAAACTCGTCCTGTTTGTCCTTGTGTCTCATTAAAGGCTCAACCTGGATATCGGCCTAAACGATATGACACAAACTCACATCCGACTGATGCTTCAGTATCGGCGTCAAGGTTCGATACCAGTTTGTGAACGAGTCGGATCTTTTGAATGGTTCTTTAACATGAACGGGTGGAACTGAATCTCGTTTTTTAAAAGAAGTTCATCTTTTTAGTTCAGTTTTGTTTGTGTTTTTATCCTGATGAACCCGGAACCGACACAAGAATCAGCTCAGAGGCAGAGCAGGCGACACGAGGGAGAGATCTGAGCCACAAAACACATTTGGCATCATAAAAACAGTTAGTACAACTTTTTATTTGGATTATTCATAAATCCAAAGGGTAAAGTCTCTCCCACTCTCAGTTTGGACCAGTTTAAACACATGAGTCTCTGTGATGAGTTTATGTAAAATCATTGGCTTCTGTGTAAACACATATAAACGGTTCTTTGAAATAAACGGATCCAAAAGATTCGGATCCCATAAAAGAGCCAAAAGTCCCATCACTAATGCCAGTATGGAAAAGGGTGCAGCCTGTTCAAGAGCCACTGAAGTGAACCACTGTTGAACCTGGGACCTGCTGCTGAGTCACTTTCAGATACTTGTCCCGACAGAGTCAATTCTAGCTCCAAGACACTCAGAGTTTAGCTCGTAATTATCAGGACAAGTCATGTTTATGTTTCTCACACATCAGAGCCGTGGGAGTGTTTGTGGGGCAGGTCAGCACAGAGAGCACACTTCAAGGACGCTGTTCTTCAGCAGTGAGGACGCACATTTTACACTCATTCTCAACATAGATCTTTGGAAAAATTCAAATATTAAGAGTTCAAAGGCATCGCGGAGGCTAACAGCTACATGCTAACCAGCTACATGCTAACCAGCTACATGCTAACCAGCTACATCTAACCAGCTATGTGCTAACCAGCTACATGCTAACCAGCTATGTGCTAACCAGCTACATGCTAACCAGCTATGTGCTAACCAGCTATGTGCTAACCAGCTATGTGCTAACCAGTTACATGCTAACCATTATCCATATTGTGGTTGTTTAAAGCCCAAAAAACACATTTAAAAAACAGAAGATTCGTCAAAATGCTTCAGTGACTCAAAGTTTCATAAATATAATAAAAGTACAGGTCTCGTGTCAGCTCCACGTCGCTCTTCAGCCCTGAACTTTCAAACTTATAAAGATGAACTTTTTCAAAAAGTCTATGGGAAAAATGAATGAGACATTTACTCCCAGAACCAGGGATAAGAACAGAGGGACACTCAGGTGAAGACTCCTCCTCGTCCTCCTCTTTCTCCTCCTCTTTCTCCTCTTTCTCCTCTTTCTCCTCCTCGTCCTCCTCTTTCTCCTCCTCGTCCTCCTCTTTCTCCTCTTTCTCCTCCTCGTCCTCCTCTTTCTCCTCCTCGTCCTCCTCTTTCTCCTCCTCGTCCTCCTCTTTCTCCTCTTTCTCCTCCTCGTCCTCCTCCGTCTGTGGAGACAGTGACTAAACATAAGAATGAAACAAAACCCAGCTCCAGGTCTGTGTGTGATGAGGAAACATTAGAGCAGAGGTCAGAGGTCAGAGGTCAGAGTCATATCAGCTCTTTAAGTACTTTAAGTACTTTAAGTACTTTAAGTACTTTAAGTACTGAATGAATGTACAAAATACTGTTTAAAGTGTCACTGCATGAGATACAGATTCTTATCAAGCTCCAGTCACAGTAAGACACAAAATGTGACTTTGAGGAGAGACGAGCTCCTCCTCACACGTCTCCACCAGCGACACAAATAGAAGCTGCAGTTTCTACATGTCTGAGAATGAGAGTGTCTCAGGGCCGGGGGAGGAGGACGGGCCGGGGGAGGGACGAGTGGGGGGAGGGACGAGCCGGGGGAGGGACGAGTGGGGGGACAGCCGGGGGAGGGACGAGCGGGGGGACAGCCGGGGGACGAGCCATGTGCTCATGACTCAGGACGACTTATCTGGAAAAACCACAGAAGGATAAACTTTTGTGGTATTTGCAGAATGTGATGACGTCAGGGACAGTTTTTCCTTTTGATTAAATTGTACTTTGCCATGAAATATCCAAAAGATAAATTCACTTATGTTGAACCTGATCATTTCTATGAGTAACTAGACCAGACATGGGAAAACTCCGGCCCGGGGGCCACACACGGCCCTTTGGGTTTATTAATCCGGCCAAACGTGACCAAATTATATTAAAATAAGTAAATGTAAACCTTGTTCAAAGTTTTTCTGCTGTGTTTATTTAACTGAAATTTAATGAATAAATCAGATCCTTCTTTCCCCGAGATCACTCCCGCTAGTGTTAGCAACAGGTTTGATTGACAGAGTTGCTAAGAGCCCGCTCTCTGCTAAAGGGAAGGGGCGTTACCTTCATCAGCCTCACTGCGGATTGGCTCTTTGGTCGCTGTGATACCTGGAGCTGAATCTGTGGGTGACGGGGACAGGAGTCGTCTGTGGCTCAGAAGTTAAACTCTCATTTACATTTGAAGTGCAGTCAGAATAAGGGGCTGTTTCTGTGGTAAATCATGTGACCACGCCCACCAACAGCACACGCATTTGTTCAGTTTGCTCTTGTAATCTAACACCTGGCTCCTTAAACCACCGTCAGTGTAGAACTTACCAGACAATCATTACCAGTTCCACAAAGGCCTTTTATAAGCCTCAGTTTAGACAATGATCAGATGAAAACGAGACAAACACTGAGACTTCTGTTCTTACATAGTTCATGATTTGAGTTTAAAGTTGAAAGTCCGATTATATCTGTGCAAAGAACCACATTTGACTGAGACTCAGGCGTTTCTTATCTTCAGTGATGTGTGAGGTCGTTTTAGTCGAGCCTCTGGATGTAAAAAAAAATCAGGTTTGGAGCAGACTTCAGAGTTTGGAGGAAATACATTTTATTTTCTTGTGATTTTGTATCTTAAAGGTCGTATATGACACCAATCTGACTCCTGCAGCTTTAATCCATGTTCTAATGCTCCTCAAACACACACCAGGAGCTGTGTTTGTTTCATTCACATGTTTGAGTCACACTTTATTATTAGTCTGTAACATCTACAAAGCTCAAAATGCTCTGTTCCACCTTGTGATGTCATCAAGTGGTAGTTTTCAAGTGAACAGCTCCTTTTACCTTTAGTTCAGTAGAAATTGGCAATTCCAGGACTGAAATGATCCAAATGATTCTAGTGAAGGTGGAGTTTAAAAACACAGTGGAGCACTTCCTGTATTACCACATGATGACATCACAAGGTGGAACAAAAAACACAACTCCAGGTCTGTTTGTGACGAGGAAACATCAGGACAGATCAGAGAGTCGAGGAATATGGAGCTTTAAACAGATGCAGACGCCGACATTTTCTGGCTGCTCGTTTTGGGGAATTTCCATTTTAATATATTGTTGAACCACGACAAAATGTTTAAATGAGTCTTTTGAAATTGTATAACTGGATGTGTTTGCTCTTCCTGTGCTTTGAAGAGGAAGTGATTTACTGTATAGACACAATGCAAGTCCATAGATAAAAAACAGACATGGGTTTTATGGGAGTGCAGGGGGCGCCGTCGCACAGTCTGGGGTCAAACGGGAGCATGTTTACTGCTGCTCTCACAAGAAAATTAAACGTCAGGATAAGGGACGGTACCACAGACTGTGTGAAGAAGTGGACTGAGTGTAACATCACAGCGTTCAGTCAAAGGAAGCTCATCGAGGACAGAGCCGTTACAGGGACGATCTGGAGCAGAGTTCAATATTTGGAATTCTGTCCACGAGTATCATAGCAACCAAAGAGCCAATCAGTAATGAGACTGTTGAAGGTAACGCCCCTGTATATGCTAACGCTAACAGGAGCGACGTCGGGAAAGAAGGACCTGATGTGTCTGTTATTAATGTTCATATGTTGATTTACAGACACAGACGTGAAATAAAAACCCCAGGATCATGTAGAGCAGGAGTGTACCAAAATGAGTCTGACAGGAGAAAAAAAAATTAAACAAAAAAAACCAAACATTTAATTAAAATCAATAAAATTAACTGAGTGTAAAAATCAATAAATATAGTCAAAGGAAGCTAATACAAATTAACAGGGAAAAAGCAAGTTCAATATTTGGAATTCTGTCCACGAAAAAAAGTTAAAAAAGCCAATCAGTAATGAGACAAAAGGTAACGCCCCTGTAATAGGGTTAATACTAACAGGAGCGACGTCGGGGAAAGAAGGACCTGATGTGTCTGTTATTCAGCAGTTCATATGTTGATTTACAGACACAGACGTGAAATAAAACCCCAGGATCAAAATAAGCAGAAAAAAAAAAACAAAACAGTCTGACAGGAGAAAAAAAAAAAACAAAAAAAAAAAATTAATAAAATTAAAATAAATAAAATGACCTTGAAAAAAAAAATTTAATTAAAAAATTAAAAAAAAAAAAAAATAAATAAATAAAAAAAAAAAAAAAAAAAAACTCAAAATAACTCAAAATAAAAACCCCATGTAGAGGGTTAATACGAACATTTAAGACCAAAATGAGTCTGACAGCAGCAGCTACAGAGAGAGACACAGTTTTTAAACAGAAAGTGAATTGGAGCCAGGATCATTGGAGCCGGAAGTGCACCGTGATCACTTCCTGTTTGGAGCGCGGTGGCTAACAGGTTAGCTCTGTCACCGAGTTCACCTCACCACAAATGAAGATAACTGACCGAACTGACCCGTTTAAAAGGTCTGACGCAAATGACACCACCATCTGTCTTCAAGTCCCATTTGCACCCAAGTGTTTACAGTGTCTGAGGAATGTCTACTCATACAGAATGTCAACAACATTCTCTGACGGTGTGTGAAGCTAACTGTAGGCACTACTCTGTCTGATGCTCTCAAGTTACTAATAATCTACTAATCTGAGTTTTATTTTAACACAATCTGACCATAAAGATCTGATTTATCTGAACTACAGCAGGTGATTTGTGCTGTTAAACAAGTCCCTCTCAAATAACAGTCACAAGCTAGCAACCATTAACATTAACATTAGCATTAGCATTAGCATTAGCATTAGCCAACAGTCTTTCAGTCACTCTCACCTTTTTGTGTAAAATCAAACTCTGAACAGAACCATGAGCTCAGACTGATCACAGGAACAGGAACATGAGCTCTTTAAATCACTTTTGAATTTTTTTCTTGAGTTTTCATACGATCTTAAAACTTTTTGTCATTGTGCATTTGCTCATGTGCACTGTGTCACCATGGTAACTGCTAAACATTTCACCATAGAGATACATGTAGAACACCCCCAAAGTTATGTCACTGCAAAGTATGAATGTTTTGGTTTGGTTTTCTAATTACATCTAATAAAAAATATGTGACATTTCAGCACTTTTTAAAATTTTAAATGTTAATCGCTATGGCAACAATCATAAATTGATATAATTTTGAACCCAAACTTACCAACTCTGTTCTTCAAATCACATTTTACTGGAGATGGAAGAAGTACTCAGTATTGTTACTTAAGTAAAAGTACAGATACCTGAGCAAAAAAAAAATACTCAAGTAAAAGTATTATGTGAAAAAAAATCAAAAGTATTAAAGTACCTGTTTAAAAAAAAGCAAGTAGTAAAAGTAGATTTTGAGTGATAAAGCTTCAAATGTGGTGATTTTGATAAAGATTTGAGCTGAATTTTGTTCAACAAAAACAACTGAGTCAATTCTGTTTTTTTCTGTTTTTATTTGTACTCACGTAAAAGTAAAAAGTACACACTGTAAAATGTGCTTGAGAAAAGTACTTTAGTACTTTTACTTCGTTGAATTCCACCACTGCATTTTCCCTTTAACAGGAGCAGGTTTATGACTTGGACCGTGGACTGTTGTTATGGAGTCAGCTCAAATTATTCTGTATGTGTGTGACTGTTCTGTATGTGTGTGTGTGTGTGTGTGTGACTGTTCTGTATGTGTGTGTGACTGTTCTGTATGTGTGTGTGACTGTTCTATATGTGTGTGTGACTGTTCTGTATATGTGTGACTGTTCTGTATGTGTGTGTGACTGTTCTGTATGTGTGTGACTGTTCTGTATGTGTGTGACTGTTCTATATGTGTGTGTGACTGTTCTGTGTGTGTGTGATTGTTCTGTATGTGTGTGATTGTTCTGTATGTGTGTGACTGTTCTGTATGTGTGTGACTGTTCTGTGTGTGTGTGTGTGACTGTTCTGTGTGTGTGTGTGTGTGTGTGTGTGACTGTTCTGTATGTGTGTGTGTGACTGTTCTGTATGTGTGTGACTGTTCTGTATGTGTGTGATTGTTCTGCATGTGTGTGATTGTTCTGTATGTGTGTGACTGTTCTGTATGTGTGTGACTGTTCTGTGTGTGTGTGTGTGTGTGTGTGTGTGTGTGTGTGTGTGTGACTGTTCTGTATGTGTGTGACTGTTCTGTATGTGTGTGACTGTTCTGTATGTGTGTGATTGTTCTGTGTGTGTGTGTGTGTGTGTGACTGTTCTGTATGTGTGTGACTGTTCTGTGTGTGTGTGTGTGTGTGTGTGTGTGTGTGTGTGTGACTGTTCTGTATGTGTGTGTGACTGTTCGGTATGTGTGTGTGTGACTGTTCTGTATGTGTGTGACTGTTCTGTATGTGTGTGATTGTTCTGTATGTGTTTGACTGTTCTGTATGTGTGTGACTGTTCTGTATGTGTGTGACTGTTCTGTATGTGTGTGACTGTTCTGTATGTGTGTGTGATTGTTCTGTATGTGTGTGACTGTTCTGTATGTGTGTGTGTGTGACTGTTCTGTGTGTGTGTGTGTGTGTGTGTGTGTGTGTGTGTGTGTGTGTGTGACTGTTCTGTATGTGTGTGACTGTTCTGTGTGACTGTTCTGTATGT
>JAIEZT010001390.1:14040451-14175451 GCA_019594935.1 Periophthalmus modestus | reverse complement strand
GGCCTCACTCCTCCGGCCTCACTCCTCTGTCCTCACTCCTCTGGCCTCACTCCTCCGGCCTCACTCCTCTGTCCTCACTCCTCCGGCCTCACTCCTCTGACCTCACTCCTCCGGCCTCACTCCTCTGTGCTGCGCACTGACCTAAAGTCTCTGTTGACTGTGAGTCCAGCTGTTGCCGTTGACAGTGATCCTCGTGTCCACGTGTGGAGTATTTGCGTGTATTTGCGTATGTAAACCGTGGATCTGATGTAAACGGCGCTGCGCCTATCGCTCCGCCGCGGCCCCGGGCGCGCGCGCTCATTGGCCCGCGCGCACCGTGTGACGAGCGAATGGCGTCGTGTGTCTCGTGTAGCCCCGCCCCCGCAGACACGTTGCGTTGGGAAAAGCTGCACGGGCCGATCAGAGGCTCACAGCTCCGCTGAGCAGCTCCGAGAGGGGCCTTACCACAGATCTGATCCGGCCCTGACACAGCTGAGCCGCTCCGGGACCTGGATTTACCACAAAGGAACAGAGACCCCGCTTCAGAGGCTGAGGTACGGCCCTGTGCCCGCGCCCCGCGCGGCCGCCTGGATGGTATTAGGTCGCTTCTCTTTATATTTAGGTCCGCAGAGTTCAGCGTGAGGAGCCGGGACCCCGGGCTCCGCGCTCCCGGGCTCCGCGCTCCTGGGCTCCGGAACAGGACGGACCCCCGCGATTGGGGCCAGGACTCTTCCTCTCCCTGGTCATTGGATTTTACGCACAACGTTCACCTTTGCGCACGGTGCCTGAGTGATCCGGCTCTTCAGAGAGATCCGGCTCATGAGGAAGTCTTTTGTGTCTGCGTCCCACGGCTCCTCAAACAGCGCGGCTCTGTCTGGGCTGTGGGCTGTGGGGTTTTGGGGCTGTGGGTCTGTGGGGTTGTGGGGTTTGGAGGTTTGGAGGTGTGTGGTTGGAGGACTCTGCTGCTGTGGGTCTGTGGGGTTTTGGGTCCGTGGGGTTTTGGGGCTGTGGGGTTTTGGGTCTGTGGGTCTGTGGGACTTTGCTGCTCTGGGTCTGTGAGTTTTATTCATGTCAGAATCAAAGTTTCTAGAGCCTGGACTTTCATTTAGCCTCATTATGTAAGTGTCAGAGTCGGCCTCTGTGTGAACTCTGTCTGTGTGTGTGTTTGTGTGGTTTGTGTGGTGTGTTTGTGCGGTTTGTGTGGTGTGTGTGTGTGTGGTGTGTGTGCGTGTGGTTTGTGTGATGTGTTTGTGTGTTGAGGGCAGGTGTTTGTGTGGTGTGTTTGGTGTTTGGTGTGGTGTGTTTGTGTGGGTGTTTTGTGTGTTTGTGCTGAGGGCAGGTGTGTGTGGTGTTTGTGTGGTGTTTGTGTGTTTGTGTTTGTGCTGAGGGAGGTGCTGGAGGAGCACAGGAGACACTTTGACAGTTTAGTGTCAAAAACAGACCACGTCTCTGAGATACTTCTGTCCCGCATTTTACTCCGATATCTACAACCACACAGGAGACACGGGGGACACACGAGACACGGGGGACACACGGGACACGGGGGACACACGAGACACGGGGGACACGGGGGACACACAGGACACGGGGGACACGGGGGACACACAGGACACGGGGGACACGGGGGACACACAGGACACGGGGGACACACAGGACAACGGGGACACACAGGACACACAGGACACACAGGACACGGGGGACACACGAGACACGGGGGACACAGCAGCACAGCCCAAAACTGCCCATGAGTCTGTGTACATCCAGTGTTTAAACACTTCTGATAAATGTAAATGAGTAGTTAAAGCTCTCCATGGGACATTCTGAGAGCTTCAGCTGTATTTATGTAATGACCTTGGTGGAGGCAGGACCTGGTGGTGCTGCTGGTTCCCAGAACAGCCTCGTTGTGTTTTGTCTTCATGTTGTGTGTTTTAGGAATGCGCTGATAAAGATACTGGTATCGAATAATGACGCCGATACTGGTAAATGAGCCGGATGGGGAATCGATTCTATGACCTCCTGACTGGGCCTTTAGTTCTAATAATGAGAATATTACAAACTCGTAATGTTTGAACTTCACACAGAGTCAGTGACACGACTGGATCTGAGGAACAAGAGATCTGTGTTTTAAGGAGATAAGTTTCATTCTTCCATCCCTCTGGGATCGGTTCATATCGAGTCGATATTCACAGATCGATATTCATATTAGAACTGAAACAGCTGCCTCAGTGCATCCCTAGTGTGTGTGTGTCTGTGTGTGTTGTGTAGGTATGTTGTGTCTGCTGTGTCTGTATGTTGTGTTGTGTGTGTGTGTGTGTTGTGTCTGTTGTGTGTGCATGTGTATGCTGTGTGTGTGTTGTGTTTTACGTTGTGTGTATTTGAGTGCGGTTGTGTATGCTGTGTGTGTGTTGTGTTTTACGTTGTGTGTATGTGCGGTTCGTGTCAGGGGAGCTGGCGTTCTGAAGCGGTGGTTGTCATGGCGACAGACCCCAGGCCCTCAGAACAAACAGGCTCTTAATGTTTATGAATGAGGAGCGGCGGCGGCAGCTGGACTCGGCGAGCTGAACACGTACAGCTGAACACGTACAGCGAGTTACATAGAGCTGAACACATAGAGCTGAACACGTAGCCGAACACGTACAGCTGAACACATAGAGCTGAACACGTACAGCTGAACACATAGAGCTGAACACATAGAGCTGAACACATAGAGCTGAACACACAGAGCCGAACACGTACAGCTGAACACATAGAGCTGAACACGTACAGCTGAACACATAGAGCTGAACACGTACAGCTGAACACATAGAGCTGAACACATAGAGCTGAACACATAGAGCTGAACACAACACGTACAGCTGAACACGTACAGGCTGAACACATAGAGCTGAACACACAGAGCTGAACACATAGAGCTGAACACGTACAGCTGAACACATAGAGCTGAACACATAGAGCTGAACACATAGAGCTGAACACGTACAGCTGAACACATAGAGCTGACACGTACAGAACACAGAGCTGAACACATAGAGCTGACACATAGAGCTGAACACGTACAGCTGAGAGCTGAACACGTACAGCTGAACACATAGAGCTGAACACATAGAGCTGAACACATAGAGCTGAACACATAGAGCTGAACACGTACAGCTGAACACGTACAGCTGAACACATAGAGCTGAACACATAGAGCTGAACACGTACAGCTGAACACATAGAGCTGAACACGTACAGCTGAACACATAGAGCTGAACACATAGAGCTGAACACATAGAGCTGAACACATAGAGCTGAACACGTACAGCTGAACACGTACAGCTGAACACATAGAGCTGAACACATAGAGCTGAACACATAGAGCTGAACACACACAACACATAGAGCTGAACACATAGAGCTGAACACGTACAGCTGAACACATACAGCTGAACACGTACAGCTGAACACATACAGCTGAACACATACAGCTGAACACATACAGCTGAACACATAGAGTGAACAGCAGCTGAACACGTACAGCTGAACACAGCTAGAGCTGAACAGAGCTGAACACATAGAGCTGAACACATACAGCTGAACACATCAGCTGAACACATAGAGCTGAACACACACGTACAGCTGAACACATACAGCTGAACACATAAGCTGAACACATACAGCTGAACACATACAGCTGAACACATACAGCTAGAGCTGAACACGTACAGCTGAACACATAGAGCTGAACACATACAGCCTGAACACACGTCTACAGCTGAACACATAGTTGTTTGGTCCTGTCTCTTTGTCCCTCTTAGATGTGAACACAAAAGCTGAAGCACAGCACACTTACACAGCTTTTTTTTTAACACTGGTGTTTATTAGAGCTGAACACATAGAGCTGAACACGTACAGCTGAACACGTAGAGCTGAACACATAGAGCTGAACACATAGAGCTGAACACCTAGAGCTGAACATAGAGCTGAACACATAGAGCTGAACACATAGAGCTGAAACACGTAGAGCTGAACACATAGAGCTGAACACATAGAGCTGAGAGCTGAACACATAGAGCTGAACACGTACAACACGCTGAACACATAGAGCTGAACACATAGAGCTGAACACACGTAGAGCTGAACACGTAGAGCTGAACACATAGAGCTGAACACATAGAGCTGAACACACCGTACATGAACACGTACAGCTGAACACGTACAGCTGAACACATACAGCTGAACACATACAGCTGAACACGTACAGCTGACACATAGAGCTGAACACGTAACTGAACACATAGAGCTGAACACATACAGCTGAACACATACAGCTGAACACATAGAGCTGAACACAATAGAGGCTGACACAGCTGAACACGTACAGCTGAACACATAGAGCTGAACACGTACAGCTGAACACATAGAGCTGAACACAATAGAGCTAAACACATACAGCTGAACACGTACAGCTGAACACATAGAGCTGACAGCAGCTGAACACATACACTGAACACGTGAAACACATAGAGCTGAACACGTACAGCTGAACACATAGAGCTGAACACACAGAGCTGAACACATACAGCTGAACACGCACTGAACACATAGAGCTGAACACGTACAGCTGAACACATACAGCTGAAACACATGACACATAGAGCTGAACACGTACAGCTGAACACATACAGCTGAACACGTAGAGCTGACAGAGCTGAACACATACAGCTGAACACATACAGCTGAACACGTACAGCTGAACACATAGAGCTGAACACGTACAGCTGAACACAGGTACAGCTGAACTGCTGATGGAGTGGTAGAGCTCTGAGCCTTTAGGGGCCACTCTCACACGTAGAGCTTTGTGATCTGTGGAGTGGGCTCTAGTTTAGGGGCCCCTTCTTTGTTGTTTGTTTTTGTTGTTTGTTTGTTGTGTCCCTGTCTCTTGTCCCTCTTAGATGTTGAGGGACTGAGAATGAAAATTAGCTGTGCAGCTAACTTCAGCACATTTACACATGTATTTTTTTTTTTTATTTTTTTTTACTGGTGTTTATTAATGTGCATTGTCCCTTTTAAAATAAATAAATAAAGACAAAATTAAGACATCACCAGAACTAGTTGTAAAAAGACTGAACATTCTAGAGGCTCAGAACAGCAATAACAGTATAAAACATGCAAGGGTCTGCCAGAGACGTCTAAAGATCCTGGACATTTTTTTCTGGTGCATTTTAATGTGTTCCAGTCGAACAAAGTGGGCTCACATTTATCACTTCTTTATGTCATAAAATGCAGGGTTGGACAGAGCAGCCAATGTACTTCAACAAGAGTACAGTTACTTCAGAATCATATCACTCAACAAGTACAAGTTTAGGATTTTAGGATCACATTATTTTTATGTTTATTGTCAGGATTTGGATGCTGTGATTTCACTTAAATGCAAATATTAATGAGTAACAGTGCCAGTACTCGTACTCGTCAATGTGCTGCCGATACCAAGAGCCGATACCACTGTATCTGTTGTGCCTCTTTGAGGCTCGTCTCTCAGAGCAGTGAGCTCTGAGCATAAATCTGCACATGAAATATACACATATTTTGACTCTGGAGGTGTTTAAAGTTCACAGAGGACATCAGTGCTTGTGTTTATGACAGTAGTATGCTAACGATGCTAACGATGCTAACGATGCTAAGTGGCACTGGGGATTATTTGTGCTGCAGTGAAACTTATTATAATTGACAAACACATTTAGACTGAACAGAGCGAGTTCAGAGCTTTAAAAAGAGGATAACGTGTCACAGTGTGGCCGTGGAGCATAAGTCACTGCTATGCTAACAGTGGCGCGTTAGCAGTTAGCGCGTTAGCAGTTAGCGCATTAGCAGTTAGCGCGTTAGCAGTTAGCGCATTAGCAGTTTTTACTGCGGTATCGGTTCATCCCTGTGTGAGTATTCACAGCACTCAGGAGTCGTTCACAGGTCGTTCTTTCGTTCAGCAGATGGACAGAGGTTTGTGTCATAATCAACATTAATGTGACAGAGACACTTTAACCTTTAACCTTTAACCTCACATCATCTGAGGTTTAGAGACAAAAGACACAACCACAAACAGAGAAATAAAACACACTCACCTGTGTCCTCTGTCCTCTGAAGTGTGTCCTCTGTCCCTCTGAGGTGTGTCCTCTGTCCTCTGAGGTGTGTCCCTCTGTCCCCTCTGAGGTGTGTCCTCTGTCCCTCTGAGGTGTGTGTCCCTCTGAGGTGTCCTCTGAGGTGTGTCCTCTGTCCTCTCCCTCTGAGGTGTGTGTCCTCTGAGGTCCTCTGTCCTCTGTGTCCTCTGTCCTCTGAGGTGTGTCCTCTGTCCCTCTGAGGTGTGTCCTCTGTCCCCTCTGAGGTGTGTCCTCTGTCCCTCTGAGGTGTGTCCTCTGTCCCTCTGAGGTGTGTCCTCTGTCCCTCTGAGGTGTGTCCTCTGTCCCTGTCCCTCTGAGGTGTGTCCTCTGTCCCTCTGAGGTGTGTCCTCTGTCCCTCTGATGTGTGTCCTCTGAGGGGTGTGTCCCTCTGAGGTGTGTCCTCTGTCCCTCTGAGGGTGTGTCCTCTGTCCCTCTGAGGTGTGTCCTCTGTCCTCTGAGGTGTGTCCTCTGTCCTCTGAGGTGTGTCCTCTGTCCCTCTGAGGTGTGTCCTCTGTCCCTCTGAGGTGTGTCCTCTGTCCCTCTCTGTGTCCTCTGTCCCTCTGAGGTGTCCTCTGTCCTCTCTGAAGTGTGTCCTCTGTCCTCTGAGGTGTCCTCTGTCCTCTGAGGTGTGTCCTCTGAGGTGTGTCCTCTGTCCTCTGTGTGTCCTCTGTCCCTCTGAGGTGTGTCCTCTGTCCTCTGAGGTGTGTCCTCTGTCCCTCTGAGGTGTGTCCTCTGTCCTCTGAGGTGGTGTCCTCTGTCCCTCTGAGGTGTGTCCTCTGTCCCTCTGAGGTGTGTCCTCTGTCCTCTGAGGTGTGTGTCCTCTGTCCCTCTGAGGTGTGTCCTCTGTCCTCTGAGGTGTGTCCTCTGTCCTCTGTGTGTCCTCTCTGTCCCTCTGAGGTGTGTCCTCTGTCCCTCTGAGGTGTGTCCTCTGTCCCTCTGAGGCGTGTCCTCTGTCCCTCTGAGGTGTGTCCTCTGTCCCTCTGAGTGTGTCCCTCTGTCCCCTCTGAGGTGTGTCCTCTGTCCCTCTGAGGTGTGTCCTCTGTCCTCTGAGGTGTGTCCTCTGTCCCTCTGAGGTGTGTGTCCTCTGTGTTCCTCTGTCCCTGAGGTGTGTCCCTCTGTCCCTCTGAGGTGTGTCCTCTGTCCCTCTGAGGTGTGTCCTCTGTCCCTCTGAGGTGTGTCCTCTGTCCCTCTGAGGCTGTCTCTGTCCCTCTGAGGTGTCCTCTGTCCTCTGAGGTGTGTCCTCTGTCCCTCTGAGGTGTGTCCTCTGTCCCTCTGAGGTGTGTCCTCTGTCCCTCTGAGGTGTGTCCTCTGTCCCTCTGAGGTGTGTCCTCTGTCCTCTGAGGTGTGTCCTCTGTCCCTCTGAGGTGTGCCTCTGTCCCTCTGAGGTGTGTCCTCTGTCCTCTGAGGTGTGTCCTCTGTCCCTCTGAGGTGTGTCCTCCTCTGTCCCTCTGAGGTGTGTCCTCTGTCCTCTGTCCTCTGTCCCTCTGAGGTGTGTCCCTGTCCCTCTGAGGTGTGTCCTCTGTCCCTCTGAGGTGTGTCCTCTGTCCGTCTGAGGTGTGTCCTCTGTCCCTCTGAGGTGTGTCCTCTGTCCTCTGAGGTGTGTCCTCTGTCCCTCTGAGGTGTGTCCTCTCCTCTGAGGTGTGTCCTCTGTCCCTCTGAGGTGTGTCCTCTCTGCAGATCCAGTCACAGTTTTGTCTGAAAAGTCTCTTTCCCCAAATCGATCTTCCTCTGGGCTCTTTAGACTTTGTCTTGTACTTTAGATAAACTTAACTTTTAGTCTGTAAACACTCGTTCAAATGTCCTTCTGCTGCCTCAGTCTCCCAGAATGCACCTGGAGGGAGGGTCCTTCACACAGGTGTAAACAGGAGCTGTCCACACCACTGCCCGACGAAAAAACAAATGTAGACAGCACATATCTAGCTACTGGAAATAAAACACATCCAATCGTTTAAGAAGAATATTAAGACTAGTAGAAACACTCGAGTGACATTTAATATTCATAAAAAATCCCAATCATTATTTTCAATATAAATGTACAGGCTCTTGGGGGCCCTCTGGTGGCCGTGGGGCCCTAAGCAGCTGCTTAGTCTGTTTGGACTGTTTCACATTCACACAGGAGACGACGGTGGCCCCTCGTCTAAAATCCTTCCCCCTGTCTATAAACAACCTGGACTTTATGTACGACTCAGGTTAAAAACAGGCAGTGTGCGTCGCCTGTACTCCACAAATTCAATGAGATTGAAAAATAAAAATAAAATTTGTGCCGCCATAATCTCAACCAAATCTGTGGGAAATAGTGAATATTATCCACAAAAACCCTGAGATGAAACCATAGACTGTTTATATAAACGGACAGAGCTAACCTGCTGCCGCCGCTTTCGAAACAGGAAGTGATCATGGTGCACTTCCTGCTCCATCGACTCTGGCTCCAATTCACTTTACATTGAAAAACTGTGTCTCTCTCTCTGTCCCTGCTGCTGTCAGACTCATGTTGGTCTTAAATGTTCGTATTAACCCTCTACATGATCCTGGGGTTTTTATTTCACGTCTGTGTCTGTAAATCAACATATGAACATTAAGAACAGACACATCAGGTCCTTCTGTCCCGACGTCACTTTGGGGTTTGGAGTTTTCACTTGTCATTTTGCTAATTTTAACCGGTCCAGAAATGTGATAATAATCTGAATTTAGTGTGTAAACAATGTCAGTGTTGAGTGATGTGACCATGTACTTTGACGGCTCGTGTTTTGTTCACTGGTCCTAACACGTCTGTCCTCCGCAGGTCAGTGATGGTCTTTGGCTCAGAGCAGTAGCTGAGGATGACGACAGACTCGGAGAGCTCCCTCTACTGGCTGGAGTGTGACCATGACAGTGAAGAGGAGGACAGAGACGAGAGAGAGGAGGAGGAGGAGAGCAGGAGACAGCAGAACGCCCCCCAAAAGGCCCTGAAGAGGCAGCACAGCACCCCCACCCACCACCACCTCCACCCGAGCACCTCCCAGACGGGGCAGCTCTTCAGCCACAAGGTGAGAGCGGCTTTGTGCAGTGCTTTCTGGAGTTATCTCGTTAGTGAAATGTCATGTTACTCAAAAAATCCAACCGACACATGCCAAAAACATAGGTATTTTGCAGCTGATGTCATCCACATTCCCTGAGGATGTGATGCTAACTGTAGGCACTGCTCTGTCTGAACCTGTGTTACTCAAGTTAGACTCTTACAGATGAGCTGATTTGTGCTGTTAAACAAGTCCCTCTCAAATAACATCACAGTCACAAACTAACTAGCATTAGCATTAGCATTAGCATTAGCATTAGCATTAGCCAACAGTTTTTCAGTGAGTCACTTTCACCTTTTTGTGTAAAGTCAAACTCTTGAACAGAACCATGAGCTCGGACTGACCACAGGCTCCTGATCCTGAGCTCTTTAAATCACTTCGGGAATATTTTTTTTTGGCAGCGTCTCAATGGTAACCGCTGAACATTCCACCATAGAGACAGAGGTAGAACACCCCCAGCTTGATGTCACTGTCCAATATCAGTTGGCTTATCAAATTATTCTAGTTATTTGATTTTATTTATTTATGTATTTTTCCCTGACCTTGTAAATGTTCCCACTGCCCAATGACTAAAAATGTGCTGACCAAAGCCGACTCCGCCCCCTCTCTCTCATTGGCCCTCCTCATGATGTCACAAAATGCCTCGGGTTCAACGTTTCCAGTCAGGACCGCCCCCTTTCAGTCAGGACCGCCCCCTTTCAGTCAGGACCCGCCCCCTTTCAGTCAGGACCGCCCCCTTTCAGTCAGGACCGCCCCCTTTCAGTCAGGACCTTCTTGTTCTGACGTGTTTGTGTTTTTTCCAGTGTGCTGAGCTGCAGTGTTACGTCCAGCCTCTGTCTCTGATCCTGAACGGGCTGCGGTCGGGGAGGTACCGAGAGCGTAAGTCACTCCTCCTGTGGATTTTTGATCCAATAAAAAAAAAAATCAAAACAAAAAACAGTGAACCAGAAAAGTGTTGGAGGCGATTAAAAGAACATTGTGTTGTGTTTAGGGCTGAAACTATTGAACTGGACGTTTCAGATCTGTAACCATGTTTGAGTAATCTTTGATCTCTCATCCTCTGTGACACGCCCCCTGTGACATGCCCCCCTGTGACACGCCCCCTGTGACACGCCCCCTGTGACACGCCCCCTGTGACACGCCCCCTGTGACACGCCCCCTGTGACACGCCCCCTGTGACACGCCCCCTGTGACACGCCCCCCTGTGACGTCCGCTCTTCCTTCTCCAGTTTTATTTTCTTAATCGTTTATACTTGTAGGATTCAGCAGTCACATCGTCATTTTGTGACACTCCCCCTGTGACAACCCCCCCATGACACGCCCCCGTGACACGCCCCTCCCCGTGACACGCACCCCCCGCACCCCCCCATAACAGAATGATCCACACAGATGAGAACCATAGAGACACAAACTCAGTAGGACTGATTTAATAGAGACCAAACCAGGACTAAATCAGTTCTGATTTTTGATTGAAGGACATCCTGAGTATGTTGTGATTATTGTGATATTGATACTTGTGTATTTTTTTCAGTCCTAGTTGTATTTATCCGTGTACATATTTACATCTTTACATATTTAAAGGCGTGTTCACATGTCCGTGTCCTGAGTTCAGCGAGTAGCTGGAATGTTTCAGATACTTCTGTGTGAGCGGCTCGTGTGATAAATGTGTTTGTGAACACAGCAGCGTGGAGTAAACCTGACCATGACCTGCAGAGGCGCTGTAAAAATGCAGATAGGATCACGCTGCCGTGGCTCGTCCTTAAATGACCCACTGTCCCTAAAGTGTCGGCTCACGTGGCTCTCACTTCCTGTTTAGGTCTGAGCTCGTTCCAGGAGAGTGTGGCCATGGATCGCATCCAGAGGATCATGGGAGTCCTGCAGAATCCATGTTTAGGGTGAGTGTCCAGCACCGAACACGACTGACAGAAGCAGACACACTCACTCTGAGGCTCGCTCTGAGGCTCACTCTGAGGCTCACTCACTCTGAGGCTCACTCACTCTGAGGCTCACTCACTCTGAGGCTCACTCACTCTGAGGCTCACTCACTCTGAGGCTCACTCTGAGGCTCACTCACTCTGAGGCTCACTCTGAGGCTCACTCTGAGGCTCACTCGCTCTGAGGCTCACTCTGAGGCTCACTCTGAGGCTCACTCTGAGGCTCTCTCTGAGGCTCTCTCTGAGGCTCTCTCTGAGGCTCACTCTGAGGCTCACTCTGAGGCTCACTCTGAGGCTCACTCTGAGGCTCACTCTGAGGCTCACTCTCAGGCTCACTCTCAGGCTCGCTCACTCTCAGGCTCACTCACTCTGAGGCTCACTCTGAGACTCACTCTGAGGCTCACTCACTCTGAGGCTCACTCTGAGGCTCACTCACTCTGAGGCTCTCTCTGAGGCTCTCTCTGAGGCTCTCTCTGAGGCTCTCTCTGAGGCTCACTCTGAGGCTCACTCTGAGGCTCACTCTGAGGCTCACTCTCAGGCTCACTCTCAGGCTCACTCTCAGGCTCACTCTGAGGCTCACTCTGAGGCTCACTCACTCTGAGGCTCACTCACTCTGAGGCTCACTCTGAGGCTCACTCACTCTGAGGCTCACTCTGAGGCTCACTCTGAGGCTCTCTCTGAGGCTCACTCTGAGGCTCACTCTGAGGCTCACTCTGAGGCTCACTCTGGCTCACTCTGAGGCTCACTCTGAGGCTCACTCTGAGGCTCACTCTGAGGCTCAGGACACACTCTAAAGTTCAAATGAAAACCCTGGAGTCGTGTCTTATGTAATTCATACTTTTGGGCTGATGTCATGCACATTCCCTCGGGGTGTGGAGCTGTTTTTACACAATCTGAACAGAAAGAGCTGATTTAGCTCCAAACTACAACAGGTGATTTGTGCTGTTGAACAAGTCCCTCAAATAACATCAGTCTCACCTTTTTGTGTAAAATCAAACTCTGAACAGGACCATGAGCTGTTTAAACTTCACTTTTGTATTTTTTCTTGAGTTTCTGATTATCTGTGTTTGTTCATTTGTGCATTGTGCTGAACATTCAGCCATAGACATGCATGTAGAACACCTCCAGAAGGTCACAGTTCTGTCCTGACAGTTCTGTCTTGTACAGTTGTGTGTTTCTGTGTGAGGTCAGTGCTGTTCTCTGCAGACTCACTAAAAGTATCACATGAAAAAATCAAAGTAAAAGTATCAAAGTCCCTGTTTAAAGTATTTCACACGTGCTGTCGGTTTGTTCAAGTGTAAATGTGGTGATATTGGTTCAAAATGACTTTATATTTTATTCCACCATAACAATGTGAATCAGTTTCTTATTTTTTCTTCTAAATTTTGTGGATTTCTTTTGTTTTGCTCAAAGTTTTTGAGTTCAAGAAGCTTCAGCTGAGTATTTTTAACATGATTTGAGGGGTTATTTTTACTTTTCAGTCCAGTTCAAAAATGTAGTGGAGTAGAAAGTACAGATACTGCTCTCAAATGTACTGAAGTAAAAGTATCAGCTGTATAATGGAGGGCTGTGAGTTGCTAATCCCCCCGTTCCGTTGTGAGTTACAGGACGTTCGCTCTCTCCCTCCTCTTCATTACATCGTCAGAGCTTTGTTTTCACAGTGACGCTGCTGCTGTTTCTATTTGGAGCCGGCTGCAGCACGTGTCCAAACCAAACATGTGAGCCGTGAACTTGTGCCACACTCCCACAGTCTGCAGCTGCACCAGGACACGCTCGCTCCGCTCACTCGGCGCAGTAGTAAAGATGTCTGCTCCGTGTCGTTTCAGGGAGAAATACATAAACATCATTCTCAAAATGGAGGACATGCTGAAGAGCTGGTTTCCTCAAGTCAAGCTTCCACAGCAGCCTCCCGCCGCTCCGACCAGGGACCACGGCGTTCCCTCCAAGAAGCCCAAGGTACCGTCCCAAACATGGACATTCAAAATACTGTTACTTCCAGGTCGTCCAGGTCCGATCCGTGGTTGTAGGAGTGAAGACGTTTGGCTGCACATCCAAGCCGCGGCTTGGATGTGCAGCCAAACGTCGTCACTCCTACAACATTTTCCAACAAGAGAAACATTTTTTGACATCTGAAAATCACTCCAAAAATCACCCGCTGTCGTGCTGTTCGCGCACGTACCACCAGGGGTCCCCGCTCCCCTGACTGAGAAACGCAGGTACATGAGGGAAAATGGGATTAAGTTCTATTTTTACCCAGGCGTCACAGTGGTGTGGAGTTCAGGGACAATAAGACTCCTCTGGAACAGTGTTTTAATGAATGTGGTATTATTTCTGCGGCTTAACGGTCCACGCACATGCATACACACACCCACACGCACGAAGACTCATTCTTTCCGCTGAGACTGTGAGAATAAAATGAGATTAATATGAAACTACTACGACTATGCACATGTTTTGGTGATGTTTGAGAGAGCTTTTACTGTTAACCTGTTGCTAACGCTAACAGGAGCGACGTCGGGGACAGAAGGACCTGATGTGTCTGTTATTAATGTTCATATGTTGATTTACAGACACAGACGTGAAATAAAAAATCCAGGATCATGTAGAGGGTTAATACGAACATTTTTCGATTAGCTTTGTCCATTTATGTACACTGGTCCCTGGTTTATGTCGGGGGTTATGTTCTAAAAATAACCCGTAATAGGTGAAATCCGTGAAGTATCAGCTTTATTTTTTACATTATTCTATATTTTTTGCTGAACACAATGCACATTCAGATGCTGTAAAAAAACATGCAAAACTGTACTAAAAAATTCGCAGAACAGCGAGGACACGAAAGGTGAACCGCGATATAGCGAGGGACAACCCTTATACAGTCTGTGGTTCCACCTTGTGATGTCATGAAGTGCTTTTCAGTGTTTTTTTCTATGACATAACAGTAAATCTTGACTCTGGATCTCTTCTCTCCAGCTGTGCTCCTCGTTGCCCGTCGGCCCCTTCACCGACACTGAGCCTGGACCCAAGACTCTGAGGGTCACCGACCTCACCCCCCCTGGAGCCTACTCCGCCAGCAACGTCAAATGGCTCCACACGTCCCCCATCTGCTCCCCCGTCTGCTCCCCCGTCTGCTCCCCCGTCTGCTCCCCCGTCTGCTCCCCCGTCTGCTCCCCCACAGCGGAGCAGAGCCAGGCAAAAGACAAGGACCTGACCCAGGACAATGCCGTGTCCTCCAGCACGGACTGCCACACTCAGACTGAGGCCCGAGCGCGAGGGCCTCCGCTGGGGAAGATCAGGGCTCCCTGTTTGGAAAAGCTCCTCAAATCCACGGAGAGCATCATCACACACAGAATGGACGGCTCCTCCTAGTCCAGGGACCGCTCTTTCATCATTCCAGCCTGAGGAGGGCGCCGATGAGAGGGACAGAAGCACACGCAGCCGAGTGTGGAGGACATGGACTTTAAAGGTCCCGTGTGACGCAAAACGGACTCTTCTGAGCTTTAATCCATGTTCTAACACTGTTTCCTCATCTCAAACACAGACCTGGAGTCGTGTTTGTTTCATTCACATGTTTGAGTCACACTTTATTATTAGTCTGTAACATCTGCTAAGCTCAAAATGCTCTGTTCCACCTTGTGATGTCATCAAGTGGTAGTTTTCAAGTGAACAGCTCCTTTTACCTTTAGTTCAGTCATGTGGCTATTCCAGGACTGAAATGATCCAGATGATTCTAGTGAAGGTGGAGTTTAAAAACACAGTGGAGCACTTCCTGTATCACCACATGATGACATCACAAGGTGGAACAGAGTGTTTTCAGTTTGAGAGAAAAACTAAATCTGCAGAGTTTGTGTGTTTAAACATGTGTAAATGAAACAAAACACAGCTCCAGGTCTGTGACGAGGAAACATCAGGACGGATCAAACTGCGTCACGTTGGCCCTTTAAACACGTGTGTCGAGCTGAGGCCGCTCCCTCGGACTGCTCCTCGGACTGCTCCTCGCGCTGCTCCTCGCGCTGCTCCTCGCCGCCCGCTGTTTTGGCGTTCTGTATGTTTGTTTGCACTCTGAGCATGTGTGAGTCTGGAGGCACAGGTCACATGTTCACCCCAGAACTGGTTTGTCGAGGCAATAAGGCCGTGAGACGTTTGAGACGCTGGTGTAGAGCTGCACGAGCCTGAACCGAGAAGAACCACGTTTTCTCACCTGATTTACAATATTATTTATGATTTATGTTTAAAGAGAAGGATCCTGCACAGCGTAAACGAGACTCCAAACTGAGGAAATGACTCACAGGCCTGTCACCATAACACAAACTATAGACGATAAACGATGATACTGAAACCAAAACCAAGCAGAATTCTCCACAAAAAGTTTTATAAATATTATTAAAAACTTTGAACTACAATGATTATTATTATTTCAACCTTCCACAAGTGTCTGAAATGAAAGATCTAACCAAAAAGTCCCATGATAAATACTGACTCTTCATTTGTCATGTTCAGTTCTTGAGATTTGAAAACGGCGGCGAGGTTTCGATTGGTTCTGTTCTGTGCAGCTCTGGCGTCTACAAACTCAAAAGTTTTAAAAATGTGATGTTCTTCTTTCTCCCCTTTACGACTCCATCTACGTCATGTGACTGTTACTAATCTGTCTGTTCAGAAATAAGACTCAGTCGCAAAAACGGATAAAACCCTTTTGAAAACGCCGTTGGAGGAGTTTAGTCTGAGGATAGAAGCATTTTGAAAAGACAAATGTGTTGAACAGAACATGATCCCGTCTCCGTCTGGTAAAATCCACTTCACATTATTGTCGTTGGACACGGCGGCGGCGGCTCAGTTGCCGGTTTGAATCCCGCTCTTGACATAAACATCATTCGGTTGAGCGTTGAGATCCACTGACCCACAGGTTGGCGGTTCTACTCCAGAGATGAATGCTGCCGTTGTCCTTGGGCAGGATCGGACACGACTCGCCTTCGACCGTCTAACCACGAGGAGACGCCTTTTCAAAACGCCGTTATCTGTTTTTGCGACTGAATGTTTCTTCTTTTTGGTACAACTGTTCTACCTCAGTGACACCATGTGGGCAGTTTGTGCGCAGAATGTGGGCGTCGCTCTGGCGGCGCTGGGGGCGGGGTCAGGTTCGACTGGTGCCATCTTTGTGAATGTCTCTGTCTGTGGTAGGGCCGAGCAGTGCCTGTATTGTCATGCTGTGCCTGTACGCCGCTTCAAACAGGAGCCAACTGTCCTATACCTGCTCCTCACTGGGATCTGTCCACGAATCAGGGCGTCTCCGGGCGTCTCCGGGCGTCTCCGGGCGTCTCCGGGCGTCTCCGGGCGTCTCCGGGCGTCTCCGGGCGTCTCCGGGCGTCTCCGGGCGTCTCCGGACCTGTCACGAGAACACGGCACGAACTCACCCTGTTTTTTCAGTTTGATTCAAGATGGAGGCCCCGGGAAGACCTGGGACACACTGAAGGGACTGTGGCTCTCAGGTGGCCTGGGTGGAGGTGGAGGTGACAGGTCTGGATGGAGGTGGAGGTGGAGGTGGAGGTGGTCTTGACAGGTCTGGATTTCTCACTTTCCTCCTGCCGTTCTTCTGTAATTATGAATAACTTATTGCGATCTTGCCAACTGTTTCGTGGTGAAGTAGAAGACGTGTTTTGTTTGCGATGGCGTTTTTCTGACCAGTGGATGGACACGTGCTGACGTCCGTTTACCCGATAAGTGGCCTTTTTGTGTCAAATTTTATACTTTCAAAATAAATGTGGATATATTTGTTTGATGCAAATTGTTGAGTTTTTTGTTTTATCTTCAAGTTTATTTCTATAAAACATTTAAACAGATGTTTAGTTTGAGTCTGAGGCGGTTTAGAGCAGTGCTTCTCAAAGTGTGGGCCGGGGCCAGACACACATCATGCTGTTGTAGTCACAGCTGCCCTGGGACAGACTGTTAAAGCAGGGCTGCCAGTCTGTGCCATCGGCCCATCGAACCACCGACGCTCACACCACATTCATGCGAGGCAATGTGGGACACAATAACACACGTCTTTTTAGCGCCCCCCTGTGGCCCCTGTGGCCCCTGGGTTCACAGGGCCTCTGTCTGGAGCTGCAGATTTACAAGTTTGAGAGTCACTGAATTAGCAAATATATTACATTTACTTTTAAATTGTTAATCACTATGACAACGGCCCTGATCTGAGGCCCACGAACAGGCGACATCTGCTTCATGGGAGAGGAAATAAGAAAGAGAAAGATAAAAAAAGTGAAAGAAAGAGGGGAGAGAGAGAAAGAAAGAGAGTTAAGGAGAGAAAGAAATCATACTGTGTTTGAGCCGACCGACGCTCCAGCAGCTACAAAGAGAGAGAGAGAAAGAGAGAGAGAGGAGGAGGGAGAGGGAGTATCAGAGAGAGGGAGTAACAGAGAGAGGGAGGGAGGGAAAGGGGGAGTGACAGAGAGAGGGAGAGAGAAGGAGGGAGAGAGGGAGTAACAGAGAGAGGGGTTTGAGCTGCAGCAGTAATAACAGCTCGTGTACTTCCGCCGCCCTGTGAAAATTGGCCTTGATTTGAGCTCCAGCTGAGAGAGAAAAAGTCTATGAAGAGCAGGAACAGGCTGCTGTATGAGCTCTGACCACAGGGGGCGCTATTACAGTAGCTCAGTTTTATGTGTGTATCTGTGAGCTTTATTTAAAACAGAACAAAGTTCCATTTTAACTTATTTAATGTCTTTCAGTCCCTCTGGTGGATACAAAGGTGATTTTGGGAGTTTGAAGAGTCTGCGGCGCCCTCTGCTGCCTCTGAGCGGAAAAATAGACCACGAGAACGAGAACAGACTCCCGCGAGCAACTCTCCGGAGTCTGTTCTCGTTCTCGCGACAGACAAATTGTTTTATGGCACTTCAGTTTATACACGTCACACGGGTAACAGAACGACACGCCCCTCACCAGCGCCACCCACAGGTCACAAGACGAAATGTCCTGTGTTCATCTCAGATGTCCACCATGACACAACCAGCTGAAAGACTGAGGAAGACTTTGAGCGAGGAAGACTTTGACTGAGGAAGACTTTGACTGAGGAAGACTTTGATAAAGGAAGACTTTGACTGAGGAAGACTTTGAGGAAGACTTTGACCGAGGGAGACTTTGACAGAGGAAGACTTTGAGGAAGACTTTGACCGAGGAAGACTTTGACTGAGGAAGACTTTGAGGAAGACTTTGACAGAGGAAGACTTTGGCGGAGGAAGACTTTGACTGAGGAAGACTTTGACTGAGGAAGACTTTGACTGAGGAAGACTTTGACCGAGGGAAACTTTGACTGAGGAAGACTTTGAGGAAGACTTTGACTGAGGAAGACTTTGACCGAGGGAAACTTTGACTGAGGAAGACTTTGAGGAAGACTTTGACTGAGGGAGACGTGAACGGGACAGGGTCATGGCGTTTGAGGAGGTCAAAAAGACGAGCGTGAGAGTGACAGATCAGTGTTTTGTGCATGACTCGTGGTGTCGTTGAGTGTTTTTTGCTTTGACACAGTTACATCTGCTGCAGGACACGTGACGCTCGTGTGACCTGTGTGAAGAACAATCGGACGTCTGACTGTGGATGACGTCCCAGTGTCAAACGGGGAAACGCCTTTGTGTTGCTCGAAGTGCTCGTGATGACGTTACTTCTGTGATGGACAGACTCGTGTTTTCTGTGTCCGTCTGTGAACGAAGCGACGAGCGACTTCAGGCCCGATGTAAAGTCACAGGCTGCGTTTGTGTTCGGGTTATAGTTACAAACACTGTCAAACCCAAACTTATCTGTCATCACCAGCATCTTCACCAGGGTCTGGACCATTGTGAGGCCTGTAGGGGGCGCACTCCTGCTGAAGTCAAATCCCTTGAAACACACGCTTTCTTACTGTGAGTGGAGTTGTCTTTTTCTCTCACTACAGGACAGTTACTCAACATTTAGTCCATGTTCAGGTCCGTCCCCACACTGCAGCTGGACAGACCGGCCCTGCTCTTGGTGCTGCTCGTGTCCCCACACTGTGAGTCCTTGTGAATCATTCTCTCTGAAGTTCATTGATCAAATGTGACACAAATCGACCAGTGACCTTTTGGAGGAAGCAGGACTCTGTGGATACTCTGCAGCTGACGACATCAACGTGTCTCTGCTCTGAATGTGACTCGAGTTAGACTTTAATCTGAGTTTTATTTTAACACAATCTGACCATAACAGTTAGTCTTTCTCATCTAAATGTATTTAAAGACACGCTCATGTTCCTGTGGTCAGCCCGAGCTCATGGTCCTGTTCAGGAGTTTGATTTTACACAAAAAGGTGAAAGTGACTCACTGAAAAACTGTAATATTATCTGAGAGGGACGTGTTTAACAGCAAAAATCACCTGTTGTAGTTCAGATAAATCAGATCTTTATGGTCAGATTGTGTTAAAATAAAACTCAGATTAAATTCTAACAGAGCTTCAGACAGAACAGTACCTTCGGTTAGCATCATATGCCCAGGGAATGTTGATGAGCTGCAGACTATCAATTTAGTTGTTCCTCTGAAGAAAAACACCTGAAATAGATTTTAGTGGCTCATAACCTCCATCAGTGAGCTGTGAGCGCCCTCTGCTGGTCAGTGAAGGAACAGCAGTTGTTGATCTGTGTGAAGCTGAAACGTGTTTTTTGTTTCATTCACATGTTTAACACAAACCTGCAGATTTAGGTTGAGTTCTTCTCTCAAACTGAAAACACTCTGTTCCACCTTGTGATGTCATCATGTGGTGATACAGGAAGTGCTCCACTGTGTTTTTAAACTCCACCTTCACTAGAATCATTTGGATCATTTCAGTCCTGGAGTTGCCAGTTTCTACTGAACTAAAGGTAAAAGGAGCTGTTCACTTGAAAACTACCACTTGATGACATCACAAGGTGGAACGTCGCATTTTGAGCTTTGTAGATGTTACAGACTAATAATAAAGTGTTACTCAAACATGTGAATGAAACAAACACGACTCCAGGTCTGTGTTTGAGGAGGACACAGTTTTAGAACATGGATTAAAGCTCCAAGAGTCAGTTTTGTGTCATATCAGACTTTTAAATTTAAACTTCTCACGTTGATGAAGAACATGGTTCATTCTGTTCTGTTCTTTTTGTCTGACTCTCCTCCCTCTGCTCCTGCCTCCCCCAGGTCCAATTAACCTCCTCCTAACGAACCCGCCATAACGACCCCCCTGAGCCCACAGCCCGGGCCTGGAGAAGCGTTTACCCCTGGACTGTCACTGTCACTGTTTCAGATTAAAATCACATTTAACACAGACGGGGCAGATGAATATTGTTAAAACACAAAATAACTCGAACACGAGAAGGTGTGAAATGATCAGGTTCAACGTTTGTGAAGTTACCTTCAGGAGGTTTCAGTACAACATCATCAATCCAGAGGGAAATGTGACTCTTGCGCCCCCATCTGGGAGTCTGTGCTCCCTGCAGACAGATATAAGTCAGTGTCCAGCAGTAAATCTGACCAGAAGTGAAGAAGAGACTTGGACGAGCAGAGAAACGTCTTCACTCCTACAACGATTTGTCCAGTGACACATTTAAACTTCGTCTTTTGCTAAAGTTCGAGGTGGCGCTACCGAGTCGTGTTTCATTATTTTTCTCGGGGTCTTCGATGACTCTTAGAGCTCCCTGACTTCTGATTTTTGACACCACTCACTGGCATGTTTAGTTTAGTTAAGTTTAGTCTTTATTTGAAGGGACGATGTACAGAGACATTATGCTCATAAAACAGAGATGATCTGCACCAGATTAGAGCTAAACAGCAGGTTTCCATCTGCAGTCCCCGACAAACAAAAAGAATGACACAGTGGAAGTTACAGAGTCAATAATATAAAACTATTTAAAACAATATGTCACTGATTTGTGAGAGCCTCATGTCGGGCGAGTTTACTACATCATTTTTGACATTTTCCGTGTTTTAAACACAGTTTTAATGAGTCTAATAATAGGATAAGAGGTTAATGGGATGTCAGCAAAAAAAAGAAAAAAAAGAAAAAAAACACAATACACGTCATATACATTAATTTTAATAAACCCTTATCAGATAAGGGTTTATTAAAATATAATATAAAAAATAAAGTCAAAAGTCTAACACACATTTGGCTCATGTGAGCTCTAAGCCGTGTTATAATGTTACTCCATCAAAAATATGTCTGGAGTTTTATTTTGTGTCATTCACATGTTTGAGTAATCCTGCATCATTAGTCTGTAACATCTCCAAAGCTCCAAACACTCCCATCCACCTTGTGATGTCATCAAGTGTTCGAGGTAACACCTCTTGCCGTGAGTTCAGTCGAGACTGTCAGGCCTCAGTTTATCCAAATGATTCTAGTGAAGGTGGAGTTTAAAAACACAGTGGAGCACCTCCTGTATTACCACATGATGACATCACAAGGTGGAACAGAGTGTTTTCAGTTTGAGAGAAAAGTGAAAAATATGCTGGGTTTGTGTGTTAAACATGTGAATGAAACAAAACACAAGTCCAGGTCTGTGACGAGGAGACATCAGATCAGAAAACAGTGTAATACGACACTTTAACACGGTGCAGTCCCCGTTTTTACCAAAGCCACTGACGGCTGTGACAAAACGGGGACGTCACGTCTCTGTAAAGTCACGTCCATGTCACACAACAGCAGTGTTATTCCCCACGAGATCATCTTAACAACAGGGCACAGCTGCTGATGAATGTACATGTTTAATGAGTCAAACTCTCGACTCCTCACCAAGAGGGTCCCAAGTGCAGTTTGCATGTTCTGCCTGTGTCTTGGTGGGTTTCTTTTCGGCTCTTCCATCAATAACACATGTGCAGTTGGCTAATCCTCCAGCTCAGTGCTCCTGATTTACACACATAGACTGCTAGCCGCCATGTTTCCAATAAGAAGCCAGCATGAGCACGCTACCGGCTTGATCGATTCTGGCTTCAGTTCACTTTCTATTGAAAAACTGTCGGTCCTCTCTCTGTAACTGCTGCTGTCAGACTCGTCATTTTGGTCTTAAAATGTTCATATTAACCCGCTCTACAAAATCCATGGTATTTTTATTCCACTATTGTGTCCATAAATCAAGATATGAACAAATCAGGCACCTTTTTTTCACGAGATCGCTCCCATTAGCAAAGTTTGATTGATGGTGTTGCTAAACCAGCGGTGCGGGAGGGAAGGGGCGTTACAGTCGACAGCCTGGCTCAAGATCGGCTCAAATTCGCCCGTGTGACGGCGAACCTCGATGAGCTTCATTTGATCTTCAATATACTGTACAACGTGAAAATAAAAGTGTGCTCCACAAATGAGCCATATTCATGTTACGGCTTAAATACAGAGGTGATGAGCAGCTTTTGTTTCACGTGGCCTTGAAATGACAGAGATATTCATAAACCAGCTCATAAATCATGCAGTTTGAGAGTTTAAAGGCCTCGACCTGATCTGTGCGTCAAGATTGAAAGACACAACTAGTTTATCTTAAACACTTTACATTGGTCCAAACGTCTTCACTCACTCACCTTATGCATTCTGAAAATCCTAATTATTCACTGTGATTCAAAACAGTCCAAAGTAGAGTTTACAAACATTAGCATGCTAATGATGCACTTCCTATTTTGCAAAGACAAAACGCTGTATAATTAGATGCAGAAAGGTTCCATCAGTCTCATTTTGAAGTGATTTAAAGCTCAGTCCATTTTGTGTACTGTAGGATCTTTTCATTAGAAGCGTTCTAAGTATTCTGTAATGTTGTGATGTAATGTGAAAATAACCTACTGTATGTTATGAAATACTGGCTTCAGTTTACATTCACGTCTGATATTTTCCACATGTTGACATGTGTAGCCGGGTCAAATAAAACGGAATCTAACTGAACAAGCAGTAGTTGCAATTGTCGGCCTAGCCACTAGATGTCACCATAGTATTTGGATAATGCAGTAGTCACTTGAAGTCGCGCGCGCGTGACGTCATCAAAGGTAGACAGCCAAGTGCCTCAATGAGAACCAGACAGAGAACAGTGTGTGTGAAGAGTAAAATGTAAGTTTAAATCCGGTTTTAGTACAAAAATAATCTTTTAATATTGATAAGTAAGGCTGTAACGAGTGTCCTATTAAGATTATTCAATGTTGTAAACCCGAGGATTGAGATTGATCGAGTTTGAGATTCAGATTTACCATCCTGAGAAAAGAGTAACGGCTCACGTAACAGACAGAGCTGCGTGACGGCGTGAGTGTTAAAACCAAATAAGTTCAATGTAATAGTTGAGAATATTGAGAATGTTTTATTATCTTGTGACTGATCTTGTACATTTGTAAATGTGTGATTTATTCAGAGGGAGATAGCACTGTCCAGGGTTCTCCAGAGTGATAAGTTGTACTGGGCAGTCTGTCCGCCATTTTGACGTAAGTTGAAGTTCACTGTTAAACTGTAATTCTGTTTCAACTGTACTGTTGTAGTGTATTAAGTAGTGTTATTCCTTGTTTTGTTTAGGATAAGCCCACTACTGTTGTCTTTTTTTTTTCTTCTTTAGATAGTTTTCTTTTGAGAGTGTTGTCTTTGGTCATATGTTTTTGACCTTTACTGGTGATTTTTACAAAGAAACAGTTTTTTTTTTTAAAAGAAGCCAAATCAAACCTAAATTTAATGCTGTTCTCCTGCTGGGGACAGTCGGGAAATAAAAGATCCACATTAGTTTTTTGGAGTTGCTGGTGTCTGGTCTATTCATTTTACACCTGGCCACACACCGCGACCAATTTTGGTTTCAGAAGTGGGATTTCCTGGTAAATTTGGCTGTTTTATTTTTGTTTTCATTAGCCTTTTTGACTTTTAAGACAACAGTAGTGGTGAAGAGGAGATCTGCCCAGCTGAAGAGACTTGCTGTGGGAGAGTACCCGCTGCAGAGTTCCAGAGAGCTCGAGGATACCAGAGACTGTAACTTAAAGACAGACTGTACAAGATGTCAAACAGCGAGGATGGAGCAGGTGTTTCATTGCCTGGACCCAGCAGTGCGGGAGGTGAACCAGCAGGAGGTGGTTCAGTTGCACCTTTATCAGAGAGTGGTAACCAAATATTAGAGTTACAGACAAAACTTAATGAACTGAGTCAGAAACATGATGCTGTTATGTCAAGTATTGCTTCTTTGGGTGATGTACAACCAAGGTCTATTGTTTATGTGCCAAGAGAAAAGCAGATTGTGCCCTTTAATGGTGATCCAGGGAAAGACGCTCTCTCTGTAGACGAGTTTATTGAAGAGCTTGAGCGGGCTATGAGTCTAAGGGGTCTAAGGGAAAGGGACCAAGTCGACTTTATTCTGTCACATTTAAGAGGCTGCGCATTAGTTGAGATTAAGTTGCGTACTCATAGACGCACTGTTTGAACCAATGTCTTGTTATCTTATCTACGTGAGGCATTTAGAGAGAAGCGTACAACACCACAGTTGTTACATGCATTTTATGCACGCAGGCAGTCAGATGGAGAAGACTTGAGAGACTATCACACGCCCTCTCTCAGTTGTTGAACTCTGCCTTGTTAGTTTCTCCTAATGTTGTTACTGACCCACAGCTTGCAATGCGAGACCAGTTCATTGAAGGGGTCGCGCGACTCTGCCCTCCGCCGCGAGCTCCGAAGGCTCATCAGAGAGAGACCACAGTCCGGTCCTGTTTGATGTTCGTGAGGAGGCCATTATATGGAGCCTTGAGGATCGTAACCGAACTTCAAATGTGGCAAGGAGCCGGAACCTTGTGGGAGAGAGTCTTGATGGACATTCTGTAAGTGATAAACCCAACAGCAATACAGAAAATGATTTGGCCTCAACACTCCAGGAAGTGGTCAGAATAATAGCCCAGCAAGGTAAGGCTATTGGGGAGGTGACAAATGCTGTGCGTGAACTTAACACACAAAAAAAATCAGGTGTGCCGAGCATGACCAATAGGCCAAAAGGCCGATACACTGAGGATGGACGATCTGCCTGAGATGCGAAGGAGTTGGACACATGGCTAGGCAATGTCCTGCACGTAGAGCCACAGGCCGCTGGCCTGAACACCTAGCTGAGCTTGTGTATGCTTATAATGTGACCCCACACTCGTCAACTGGTTACTCCCCCTATTACATGTTGTTTGGAATGCACCCCCATCTTCCTGTTGATGCTCTGCTGGGGCAGGAGGAAGCAAAAGTTGAGAACACAGACTGGCTCAGAGAACACAGAGAGCGACTCCAGAATGCACATGAGAGAGCCAGAGAGTTTGCTGAAAGGAAGCAGCGAGAGAGAATGGCCCCGTCAGAATGCAAAAGTTTACTGTCCACCTGTTGAAATAGGGCAATATGTGTACCTTCGCCATCGTCCTAGTGGCAGAAATAAGATTCAAGATGCATGGTCAGCAAAAGTGCATGAAGTCATTGATGTCCAGGGGGCAACACACACTGTAGTACCAATCAATGGAGGTCCAGTCAAGAGAGTCCATAGGTCCAATCTGCGTCTCTGTGTAGGGCCTTTACCACCTCCCAGGCAAGAGTTTCAAACGGTTCCTCTTGTTCATGAGCCTGAAGCTAATCTAGACTCAGAAATTGAATCCACAGACTCAGAACCTGAATACCTGTTGGTGGAACACATTGATGAACCTGTTGGTCCAAGTTTGGAGGACCTGGAAAGCCACTTGGGGGGATGATGACCAATTAGAAGAAGAATCAGGTGTAGAATCAGTGTAGGAAGTCCGGGGTTGTCTGAGGGGCCGGAGGAACGACCAGTACCTGCTCCACGAAGGAGGACAGCACCATCCAAGACAATCACGCCAACCACACCCCCACCCCCACGGAGAAGCGAAAGGGCAACCGCAGGTCAAAACAGAAACCCGTTTAACTTGCCTGTAAGGCTGTTGTAATAACACAGTATCTTTCACACCAGATATACTGTCCCAGGTGTTAGCCGGTATGGTTCTTTACACGTCTAAAGCTATGGCTGATGTGTAGGAAGTCACCGAGACGTTGACACCTGGCCACACATGTGTTACAGGAGTCCCCGTCCCATTTGTGCATTTCTGTTTGGTTTTCCCTCACAAAATTTCCACTGACTTTTTTATATTCAGTGTGTTTTGTGTGAATGAGGTGATGCTGAGGGTCTGTCTGCTCCTGTCTGCTCCCGTCAGACATCATCATGAAGGACTAGAGTTCAGAAACGTGGAGGAGCAGTAGTACAAGTAGCACCTCGTGTGTGTATCCAGAAGGTCTGTCTTTGTAGTCGTCCTTTGAGCCAATCACCTCTGGGGCTACGTTCCACGGCTGCATGATTTCATTCAGGTCCTTCATGTTCACGTGGGCCATAACTTTGAAATGTTTGGCAATAAGATCGTCCATGTTTTCAGTTCTTGTTGCATATTTGTGTTCAGCATTTCTTTCTTTGAGTTTCCTTTTAGTTCGGCCAATATAGAAGTCGCCACAGAACAGTGTAGTCTGTGTAGTACATACTCCATGTACAACTGGAATGAAGCAATGAAAAGTTTTAGTTCCATCTACGTCCTTAAAATGAGGAGATCTGTGGACGTGTGGACAGTGATCGCAGACACACATCTGTGAGTCCAGTGAGACACGTGGCGAAGTGCAGCACCATGGACCCATCATTTCAAATACTTCCCCATCAGCCTGGCCGTCTTAACTCGGGGTTTAAATGGCACAGGCAGAGGAGTGAAGTCAGTGTCCTCCTCTAGTTTAATCTTTATTTTTCTGAACACAAGAGCGACGCCACCCGAGAGCAAGACAACAGCAGTTCCCCCGCACTAGAGCCAGTCTCCAAAACAGACCAGTAACTGACCAAGAAAACCTCACATCCACAACCAAGAGTCACAGACAAAAGCATTTACATTAACAACAACACATACGCTTCTGAGAAAATGATTTTGATTCAGTTTATTCTTTATTGAACAAAGACCTGAGTAATGGTGATCAAATAGTTCATTAAGAATGATTCCGACTTAGTAACTACTTCACACCTCAGTCAGATATAAACTAAGTCGTCATGAAGTAGTGACCAAGCCCGAGTCATTCTGTGGTGTCATTTACAGTGTTACGTCCCCTGTCCTTAGACCCTCCTTCAGGGTGAGGAAAAACTCCGAGAGAAACCTCAGGGAGAGCCGCAGAAGGAGGGATCCACTCCCTGGACGGACAGGCGGCTCCAGACGACAGACACAGTCCCACTTGTGTTTGGGACGTGTCTCTTTGACTGGTGCTAATGATCCGTGTGCACTTTGCTTTGGGGTTGGATTCTCCATTTCTTCCTTTGCTGCTGTTTTTATCCAACCCTCTGTTTTATTTTTGTATCGACCACCAGGGGGATTCAACAAAGTGACCACCTACATCCTGCATCCTGCACTGTCCCAGTGCAAACCTACAGTGATGATGCCACCTTGTTCTCCAAACCCCGCTCGCATGTTTTTTGTTCACTATTTCCACATTTTAGAGCCAATTAAAGAAAGTAAAGAGAGCAGCAAAAGATGAAGTTTAAATGGTTGTAAGAGTGAAGACGTTTGGCTGCTCGTCCATTCTTCAGACCCAGAACAATGAGAACAACATTTCTCATTGTTCTGGGTTAAGGGCTGAATAGTTTTGAGCTGAAACTGGAGACAATAGATGTTCCCAGTTTCAGTGTGGTCAGCTCCTCCCTGCAGACACATATAAGCAGTGTCCAGCAGTAAAATCTGATCAGAAGTGAAGAAGAGACTTGGACGAGCAGAGAAACGTCTTCACTTCTACAACCGTTTGTCCAGAGACAGATTTAAACTTTGTCTTTTGGTGTGGATCAGACCTGGACCTGAAACGGGACCATTACAAAGACAAAAGAATGCACAGCTTATTCCTCTGTGCTGCAGCAGAAAACAGTTGAACCGTCTGAGCCAGGAGAACATCTTCTGGAAACAGTTCTTCTTCTTTGGTGAGGCAGCTGCACCTAAAACACAAACATATATGAGCAAAGCCTCCGTGCTTCAGTGATTGGATTCATGAAACGTGGTGTAAACAGTGGGTACAGTAAATGGTCAGTAAAATCAGATACCGAGTACAGTCAGAAAAAAACAATATTTAGATCTGATTTTTGTTTCTATGTCCAGGAGAAATGATGATGTGTGGTATAATCACTGGGGATTTAGAGTACTGTTTGAAAGGACAGTTTGAAATATCTCTCATCATTTCCTCTTTGTGTGAGATGTGTGTAATCTGATATCTCCAGAGATAACGCTCAGATGTGCATGTGAACATAGTGACGCTGAAGCTCAGAGAGTCGTACCTGATGTGGGCGGTCTGTGCACAGGAGCGGAGCCACTTTTGTTTCTTCCATCTCCTTCTTCTGCTCTTCTTTGCAGAGCTGAAAAAACATAGATTGATTGGTGTCAAGGTCTTGCAGATCATATTATGTAACTATTTATTTCATGAATTGTAATTATGTAGGTATAAAGTGACTCACCTGTGACGTTTCTGGCTGTCCGCCTCCTGAAGAGCAGCACTTCCTGACGACCCCCTCCGTGGCTCTTGGTTCAGACGTGGTGTCAGTCTGTGTCGGGGGTTTTCAGGCTGCATCACCTCTACACTCGTGCTCTTCTCACTTTTCACACAGACAACATGAATCGTGTTTAGACATGAAGTAAATGTACTGAACAGGTTTCAACATGATCATAACTGGCTCGTCACTGTCCTAACGCCAACATAAACGTGGCCCGTCAGGAGCGACTCGGCAGCCGACCTAGCTGAAATATTTGCAGGGCGGGCCCATCTCCAGATCTGGAGCTGGACTCGGTCAGGACGACCTTAGCTGAAAATATTTGAACTATTGTGCGTGTTTTTGGGTGAAATTGGAGAAAAAACCCACGACACTCAGAAAGGCCTGAGACCTTCTCACTGTGAGTGCTAACCACTCTGCACTGAGAAAACAAAAGAAGAAGAGACCAAAGCACATTCTCACCTGCCAGTCCACTGCTCGTCTCCTGCTCACTAAATGATCTTGGACATACAGCTGGTCTGTCCACGATCGGCTCTGTGCTCCACGACACAGGTCTGTCCAACTGTCGTTTCCCAGACTGTAGAAAACACAGATTTTAATCTCATTATAATCCAGTGGTTTATTTGCAGAATGAAGGAGCTTAAAGACACATTTGAACAGTGTCATATAAGAGTAAAACCGCGCTCCACCTGTGACTCTGCTGCTCGTCCTGCTCCACACTAAATGTTCTTAGACATGAACTCGGTGTGTGACCACGATCGGCTCTGTGCTCCACGACACAGTTTCCAGACTGTAGAAAACACATATTTAATCTCATTATAATCCAGTGGTTCACTTGCAGATTGAATCACACATTTGAACAGTCTCATATACGAGTAAAACCGTGAGACATATTTGATCAGTCTCTCATGAAACTCCCAAAGCCTCTCACCAGTCGCTCAGATGGTCTCCTTCTTTAAACACAAAAGTGTTTTCAGGTTTGGCTGATTTGACTAAGATGACCGTGGGCTCAGCCTCTTCTTCCTGCCCTGGTCGTCCTGTTTCTCTCTCCGTACTGCAAACAACACAAATATACACTTACATATGGTCTGTTGTACACTGTATTTTGGTATTTCTATGTTTCATCTTTTTATGAAGTAGTTACAAAGTCCCGATCATTCTTAATAAACCATTTGTTCATTATGAATTTCAATCTAAAGCCTAATTAACTCCCAGCAGCTCTGTTAGCGTCACTACTTCCTGTTTGGTTTTTGTCTCTATTTAAAGACGAGGCAGTGACAGGGAGCTGCATTCTTCTCTTTTAATGCTAATTCTATGCTGGTTATTTATGTTCTGATGTGTTGAATTGTGATCTGAATGTCTTTCTTATTCGGTAAAGCTCTTTGAATGACTCTGCGTAACAACTGTGCTGTATAAATAAACCTGCCTTGCCCGTGTTATTGAGATGAAGACAGTTCTTTGACGGTGTTACCACTGACTTTATGAAACTTACCTTTGGCCACAGATGAATGGATGTTGGGAGGATTTTAGCTGGAGTAATTCTTCGATGTGAATTGGTTTTCAGCATCTGACAGAGCAGGAGTGTGGCTTCGTACAAGTCTTTGTCCTCCTCCAGATAAGACAAGTCATACTGGTCCTAGAAACAAGTCCTCAGTAGATTAGTACTGACATTTACAGGTTTCATTAGCATTTTATTACACACCTGCACAAGCCCCTCCAGTGAATAAAACTGGCTGAAGAACGGCTCTGTCCAGACTCCATCCCTCTCCAGGATTTCCTCCTCAGTCTAAAAACATTTGAAAGTCGAGTTATGTCAGAATATCTTGTTTTTACATGTGATGATGTGATTCTGGTGTTTGAATCTAACAAGAAGAAATGTTCGTTACCAAAAGTATCCAAACACCTCCAGGTCTTTTAAAAAAACTTGCTGGACTTCTTCCCTTGTTCGAGGTAAGACACAGACGGTCGGCCCAGGAGTTTGACGATGACTGTCATCTTCATCAGAGAAAGACACGTTTAGGCTTATGAACATTAATATAACATGATTTACTGTGACACACAGGTGGGGACCCAAACATAAGTCGTATTATAACTGTTGTTGTTTTGGAAGGTACAAAAGTAGAATAATATGTCGTTCATATGTATCAAAAATGAGCTGAAAAAGAGCCAGAACCGTGTAGATCATCTCCAAAAGAGGGTCTAAAGTGATGGTTCTGTGGCCTGGCACATACATGTTTGTTTTATACAGACTGATGTCAGTCTGGTCTCGGTCAAATGTGATCGTCCAATCAGAGCTGTTTTTCAGTGACTCGTGTGAAGGAGCTCTTTAGTCGCCTGTGATTTCTGCAGGACTCAGCCCCCTGTCATATTTTTGTCTTTATCTTTTCCGATACAGATAGACCAGGCGTGTCCCTGATTGGCTAATCCACCTGTCAATCATGTCCATTTGAAAACAGGGCGGTTCAGCAGTGACCAGACTCTCATCTTTGTAAAGTGAGTGTTCTGGATCCCAGGGAAACATTTCTACAGTTTGTGTGCTTCATTTTATGATCTATTCACATTTGGAGCCTCGTCCTGGACGTTTACAGGCACAGTCCTGATCTACTGTTAAAATATCGTCTGAATATCGTTGTCGGCATGATGCAAAATAAATCGATAAATAAAGGTCTTCTCTTCTGTCACTATGTCCCACCTGTACGTCCACATTTGAGTCACTTACTGCTTCATATTCAGAGGTGCTGGGGATCAGGGGAAACCCTAACAGCAGGTCAGCGATCATGATCCCCAGACTCCACACGCCACAGCCTCGTCGAAAGGGCAAGCCCAGAAGGATTTCAGGAGGCCTGATGGAGGAAAGAAAGACATGAACATAACACGGACTGATCCATAAATAGACCGACATTATTAGGACGAGACACTGCAGGCCAACTCCATTTGGAAACTTCTTCTGTACTTGAATTATGAATAAGGCATTTTAAATCTGATGAAAATGAATCTGAAAAATGGATGGAGGTTTAAACATTCTTGCTGCATTTTGCTGACAAAGACACAAAACTATTTACAGGTTGGATTTTCGGTGTCTTATTTAGCAGTCTTACTGAAAAAGTGTGAAACATTCAACATTTGGGGAGTGTTTGGATGAAGTGAATAATAAAAGTGCTGCCTGTAGTGTCTCCTCTTCATCTGATCCTCAGACGTCCCACACTCACCTGTGGCGCACGTTCATGAACGTGAGCCCTGGTTTGGCCTTGGACGTGTGTGAAAGGACAGGCCAAAGTCCGTGAGCTTGACCTGGACGGGCCTCTGGGTTCGATCACAGACCAAAACGTTGTCCAGTTTCAGATCCGCGTGGATGATGGACATTTCCTTCAGCGCCTCCAAGAGCTGTGGCCATCTGTACAACGTCACAACACAAAACAAGAGTCAGTTTGTGGGATTCCATCGGACTTATTCTTTTTCGAATAATTCTTCATAAATCTGATGTGATTCTGCAGGTGACCGTTTCACCTCTGGTGAAAACACGTGGTGAGCGTTACGTTCTTTCTTTTACCTGTTTGGTGATGCTGCGGATGTCCGACAGGGGCAGTCGTTTATCATCCATTTCATTAAAAAAGTCCCACAGACTCATGTCCAGCATCTCAAAGACCATTCCTTCTCCCAAAGGAGTGTCGAACGCCTCCAAAAACTTCACAAAGTGTTTTTGGTCCATCCTTTGAGCCATCAGACGACGCAGCAGAGCGACCTGAACAGACCAGAATAAAACCACATGTTTATTTAAGCACCAATACAAAAATGTGTGTCTTTCCACTAAAGCCACAGGATTGTTTGAACTTTAGGGAAGGTTAGAAGTCGTTTCCTGGTTGGACATGGGCAGCAGATGTGGCAAACACAGAGGTAACTCCATCAGAGCTACAACGTTCACAAGGGCCAAAACTCGTCTTACACAGTCGTCATGATGAGACTTAAAGGGCCGTATTACACTGTTTTCAGATCTGTCTTTTATAATGTTTCCTCGTCACAAACTGTGTTTTGTTTCACGACACTTAACTGATGTAAAACTATGATAAATATTGACCACATGCACTACCCCGTCAAACAAAGTCACGATTAGAAATACATGAAAAACACCTGAAGTCGTGTCATAAGTGGGGCTCACCTCTCTGCTCGTGTCCTGCTCGTAAAGTGGAAGTTTGATGGCTACAAAACTCCCGAGTGTCTCTCTGTCGACACCTGACCACTTGACCGAAGCCGCCCCTGGACACAGACTGGATCAGCTCGTACTTCGGCGGGATCGTCCTCTTAATATAGGACAGGTCCAGGACAGGCTCCTTCATTTTGTATCTGTAGAACTGAAACACATCACACATGAGTTAAGTCCAGATAAAGGTTATTTCACGTTAATGCACTGACAGTTCATGAGAACTGCATGTAATGAAACATGTGTAACTGCTACTACTACTATTACTGAACTGCATGTTATTAGGCCGCCAGAGGTGCCTCAAAAGTTTGAACCGTGAAAAAGTCGTTCATTTAAGTACTTAAGAGTGACAACGTCTTATAACTAACATTTTGATTGTCCCTTTTAGGAAATCTGTCCTCTGCTTTTGACCAGTGGTGGAAGGTCACAAAGTACAAGTAATAAAGTACAGCACTTAAGTTAAAGTTTGTACAAAATTCATCCACCGCTGCATTTGAGCCGTGCTTCAGGGCCCGTCTCCAGCAGCAGGTGACTCAAAAACTCTCCACAGAGAGGTGAAACGTGTGTTTATGGAAATGTAGTACGGTCATGTTAGAAACAAATCACTTTACACCACGTCAAAAAAATGTGCTTTAACATGAAAACCCTGCCTCAAACACTTAACCTACTGCAATCAGTCCTTTTCTTGGTCAAAATGCAGAGAAATGTACTGGTGCCTCACCTGTGACTGTGAGTGAAAACAGCTGCTTTGGACTTTATTTGTTGAGTTTAGTCTGTCTCTAACGTGCACCTCTCCTCTGCAGAGTTCAGTGTGAAATGACCTTTTTTCAATACACGTCCAAGTAGGAGACGTCCAGTGACCTGCAGAGTCTGTGATGTCACTATATGACATCATAGAGGTCGCCATAGAGACGCGTCACTCCGGAACTCGACAGCCTCACACGTCCAGAACACACGTGTTATTGTTTCAATCAGGAGCAGATTTACTCAACGCAATAATTAAGACAAAGTGTGAAACATAAAAGATAAATATAAGTGTGTCAGCGTCTGCAGAATATCACAGTCAAACAGGTCAAAACTCTACTGCTTAAAACACATCACAACTATATTCAATAAAATCATTGACTTTAAACCGGATCAAATGTATTTGTCATTTATAAAACATTGTATTTATTTTCTAAAACTTCTCCAGTGACTCTGTCCATGTCTGAGGAACATCCACTGCAGTCAGTCAGCTGGAAAGGCCAAGTTTCATTTATTTTTATTTAAGTCCATTAGTTTCAGTGGGAATAATAATAATAATAATAATAATAATAACGGTAATAACAATACTAATAATGACAAAAACATTTTGAACTAAATGTATCTTAATGGCGGGAGTTCGGACACAGGTGCAGTTCAAAAAGCTTCAGTTTAGTCTCCAACAAAGTCCAGTCCTCTGAGCCCCATTCATGTCAATCACACATTCATGACGTTACCACGGTAACATGGTTGTAAATAGAGGTATGTTCTCATTGGCTTTTTTGTTCAGTTTGTCAAGCCACATGTCCATGCCAAATTTCAAATGTTTATGGCAAAGTCATTTTTTTGGTCCAATTCAAAAGTTCAAGGGGGCGCTGTGGAGCAATGTAATGATTCAACTGTGTAAATTGTATATCTCTGCATTCAGATCAACATTTTGAACAAAACGTATATTAATGTCAGGAAATAGGACACTGCATGTTTGAGTTACGTACAATTTAATACTTCAAAAAATGGCTTTTTTTTTCAGGCTGACCACGCCCACATTTTATGACGTAAAAAAATCGTGAGTCGCCTCTAATCCCACTTGTGTCTGCTTCATTTTGACCAATTTTAACTTTCTTGAATGAAAAATCCGGGGAGTAAAAAAATTGAAAAGGTTTGAATGAGAGTAAAAATTTTGGAAAAAGTGGGTTCCGCCCGCCCACAATGGCCGACTTCCTGTCGGGTTTAGGGCGGAGTCATAATATAATTTTTACTTGTCTTGACATGTTCTATGTTTGTGCCAAATTTCATTTGTCTACGATGAACCAGGGCGGAGAAAACATTCGTGTGTGGTCAGCATCTCGGGGAAACTGTGGCTGTCGGGCACAAGAGATAATGAAATGTTAATTAATGTGAATTTATTGGCTATTGAATTATGCTGAAATTTTACCTAATTATTGTGAGCACAAACACTGTCTGGAGTCTGTCATTGCCGTAATGTTTTTTGATTTTTGAGGTGGCGCTGTTGAGTCATTTTGATACATGAGTTTTTTTGCACATTAAAATAATACATTTTTCACCAACCTTGAATTTTGGGTAGAATAAAACTGACTTTTCGTTAACGTTCAGGGGGTCAAAAATGTATTCGATCCGAAGAAAGAAGAAGAATGAAATTTTTTTTTTTCCACCCTTTTTTTTTCTCCTAAACCATAAAAGCTACAGTCACGTGACTTTCTCACATTGTGCCCCCATCACAAATAAGGCCCCTGTGAATTTTTTCACAAGTCCACGACAAATCGATTGTCTTCTATGAATTTTTGAAAATGAAATTTGAAGAGGGCGCTAGAGAGTCATTTTGTGAGATAAAGCCATGATTTGCATATCATTGTGTTCAGCTCACAAATGTGCATAAACGCTGTATTAGCGTTTTCCCAACAAAAATGTGTGTGAAAGAGGAATATTTTTTTGAAATATTCCAAAAAATGTGATTTTGTATAAAATTCCTCATGACCACACCCAAAGTCATATTCAAATATAATGAATGATCTTTAATCTCACATGGGTTTAGTGGGTTTTGGCCAAATTTGAAGTGTTTGTGATGAAAACTGTGCGAGGAGATGTCCTGAATGTGAGGGTGTGCGCTGTTGTTGTCGTCACCGGGTTTGATCCAATATGGCCGACTTCCTGTACATTTTTTAGCTCTCTTAGATCTAGTGAATCAATATCGACTTCAATAGATCTAAGAGAGCTAAAAACAAGACAACAGGGAATCTGAACCTAGAAGTAAAGGTGTTACCATTCACAGCAGGTGTGTCTGAAAAACTTCAGAGGATCTTCAGACAGTATGAGATTCTTGTCTTTTTCAAACCCACAAACACGTTAAGACAAAAAACTGGTTCATCCAAAGGACAAAATCCTGAGACACAAACAAAGTAAAGTGTTTACTCCATTCAGTGAAGTGAAGAGTGAAGAGTGTCACACTGGAGAAACTAAACAGACACTCCACAAGAGAATGAACCAACACGAGAGAGAGCAGCTCAGGACCACAGTCTGATCATCTCCACAAGAGAATGAACCAACACGAGAGAGAGCAGCTCAGGACCACAGTCTGATCATCTCCACAAGAGAAAGAACCAACACGAGAGAGAGCAGCTCAGGACCACAGTCTGATCATCTCCACAAGAGAATGAACCAACACGAGAGAGAGCAGCTCAGGACCACAGTCCTGATCATCTCCACAAGAGAAAGAACAACACAGAGAGAGCAGCTCAGGACCACAGTCTGATGTTCATCTACATCTCACAGACACTAAACACTCGTCTGAAGAGAGTGAAGTTCAGATCTGAGCCAGAGAAAAGAAAATGGTTGAGACGAGAGTTTAGGAAGATATTTTTGTGAGGAAGAGAGAATCCTTCTTTAAACAGGAGCCTGAGACATAATCTCTCCATCTACACCTCCACCTCAGACCCAGAACAAAGAGAACAACAGCAGGGTCGTTAAGGGCTGAATATGGTAGCTCCAGCTGAAACTGGAGACAATAGATGTCTATAGTATTAGTGTCGTTAGCGCCTCCTGCAGACAGATATAAGTCAGTGTCCAGCAGTAAATCTGACCAGAAGTGAAGAAGAGACTTGGACGAGCAGAGAAACGTCTTCACTCCTACAACGATTTGTCCAGTGACAGATTTAAACTTCGTCTTTTGCTAAAGTTCGAGGTGGCGCTACCGAGTCGTGTTTCATTATTTTTCACGGGGTCTTCGGTGACTCTTAGAGCTCCCTGACTTCTGATTTTTGACACCACTCACTGGCATGTTTAGTTTAGTTAAGTTTAGTCTTTATTTGAAGGGACGATGTACAGAGACATTATGCTCATAAAACAGAGATGATCTGCACCAGATTAGAGCTAAACAGCAGGTTTCCATCTGCAGTCCCCGACAAACAAAAAGAATGACACAGTGGAAGTTACAGAGTCAATAATATAAAACTATTTAAAACAATATGTCACTGATTTGTGAGAGCCTCATGTCGGCCGTGTTTACTATGTCATTTTTGACATTTTCCGTGTTTTAAACACAGTTTTAATGAGTCTAATAATAGGATAAGAGGTTAATAGGATGTCAGCAAAAAAAGAGAAAAAAAACCCCCAAAAAACCAAAAACACAATACACGTCATATACATTAATTTTAATAAACCCTTATCAGAAAAGGGTTTATTAAAATATGATATACAAAATAAAGTCAAAAGTCTAACACACATTTGACTCATGTGAGCTCTAAGCCGTGTTATAATGTTACTCTGTCATGATCTGTCATTCCTGCCTGTTCCTGTGTCTCCTCCCCCCTCTGCACCTGCTGACTCCGGAGCGGGGCGGAGCCTCCAGCCACTCCCATGCGCACCTGCCTCTCCTCAGGCTAATTACCATCACCTGCGGTGGGGGATAAAGAGGGCTAGAGAGTTCTACCCGGGGCCAGAACGTCCGTGTACCAACGTGATTACCTATCTCCTGTTACTTATGCTCCCTGGTGTTTTTGTACCACACTCACGCTGGATATCTTTGTCTCCAGACTCCTGCCTCCGGTTTCGCCTGTCAGCCTGCCTCCGCCTCATCCCGACCCTGCTCCTCACCTGGTATCGTACTGTGCTTCACTTGTCTGTCTACGTGCACTGGATCCCGTTCTGCTCACCACTCCCTGCTCGTCGTCTCGTTCCCCGACCCAAGAGAGAGAGACTCTGCCACCCTACACTGTATATATACTCACCACAGAGAAAGAGACTCTTTGCACTGCACCTTGTAAATATACTTGCCACTTTGTGAATAAACACTGTTTAACTGCCTCCTGAGTCGTGCGTGTTGGCCCGCCACACCAGACATTATCACAGTACGTTCTGGCCAACATGGACCAAGCCGACTCAGGGGCAGACCCGGCTCTGCTCCAGGTCCTCTCACACCACGGATCAATTATCGGTCAGCACGAACAGTCAATCCAGGATCTGTTGGAGTGCAACCAGACTCTCACTCAGCAGGTGAACCAACTCACTAATCAAGTGGCCGCGCTGCTGGCCGCCTTGCCCGCCACCTCGCCCGACGCCTCGCCCGCCACCCCTGTAGCTGCCGCTGTCGGGACCGCGCCTCAGCCGTGCCCCCCGGAGCCAAGGGGCACGGACCCTGACCCCCTATGCTATGCTACTCACCACAGAGAAAGAGACTCTTTGCACTGCACCTTGTAAATATATTTGCCACTTTGTGAATAAACACTGTTAAACTGCCTCCTGAGTCGTGCGTGTTGGCCCGCCACACCAGACATTATCACATACTCCATCAAAAATATGTCTGGAGTTTTATTTGTGTCATTCACATGTTTGAGTAATCCTGCATCATTAGTCTGTAACATCTCCAAAGCTCCAAAACACTCCCATCCACCTTGTGATGTCATCAAGTGTTCGAGGTAACACCTCTTGCCGTGAGTTCAGTCGAGACTGTCAGGCCTCAGTTTATCCAAATGATTCTAGTGAAGGTGGAGTTTAAAAACACAGTGGAGCACCTCCTGTATTACCACATGATGACATCACAAGGTGGAACAGAGTGTTTTCAGTTTGAGAGAAAAGTGAAAAATATGCTGGGTTGTGTTTAAACATGTGAATGAAACAAAACACAAGTCCAGGTCTGTGACGAGGAGACATCAGATCAGAAAACAGTGTAATACGACACTTTAACACGGTGCAGTCCCCGTTTTACCAAAGCCACTGACGGCTGTGACAAAAACGGGGACGTCACGTCTCTGTAAAGTCACGTCCATGTCACACAACAGCAGTGTTATTCCCCACGAGATCATCTTAACAACAGGGCACAGCTGCTGATGAATGTACATGTTTAATGAGTCAAACTCTCGACTCCTCACCAAGAGGGTCCAAGTGCAGTTTGCATGTTCTGCCTGTGTCTTGGTGGGTTTCTTTTCGGCTCTTCCATCAATAACCACATGTGCAGTTGGCTAATCCTCCAGCTCAGTGCTCCTGATTTACACACATAGACTGCTAGCCGCCATGTTTCCAATAAGAAGCCAGCATGAGCACGCTACCGGCTTGATCGATTCTGGCTTCAGTTTCACTTTCTATTGAAAAAACTGTCGGTCCTCTCTCTGTAACTGCTGCTGTCAGACTCGTCATTTTGGTCTTAAAATGTTCATATTAACCCGCTCTACAAAAATCCATGGTATTTTATTCCACTATTGTGTCCATAAATCAAGATATGAACAAATCAGGCACCTTTTTTTCACGAGATCGCTCCCATTAGCAAAGTTTGATTGATGGTGTTGCTAAACCAGCGGTGCGGGAGGGAAGGGGCGTTACAGTCGACAGCCTGCTCAAGATCGGCTCAAATTCGCCCGTGTGACGGCGAACCTCGATGAGCTTCATTTGATCTTCAATATACTGTACAACGTGAAAATAAAAAGTGTGCTCCACAAATGAGCCATATTCATGTTACGGCTTAAATACAGAGGTGATGAGCAGCTTTTGTTTCACGTGGCCTTGAAATGACAGAGATATTCATAAACCAGCTCATAAATCATGCAGTTTGAGAGTTTAAAGGCCTCGACCTGATCTGTGCGTCAAGATGTGAAAGACACAACTAGTTTATCTTAAACACTTTACATTGGTCCAAACGTCTTCACTCACTCACCTTATGCATTCTGAAAATCCTAATTATTCACTGTGATTCAAAACAGTCCAAAGTAGAGTTTACAAACATTAGCATGCTAATGATGCACTTCCTATTTTGCAAAGACAAACGCTGTATAATTAGATGCCGAAAGGTTCCATCAGTCTCATTTTGAAGTGATTTAAAGCTCAGTCCATTTTGTGTACTGTAGGATCTTTTCATTAGAAGCGTTCTAAGTATTCTGTAATGTTGTGATGTAATGTGAAAATAACCTACTGTATGTTATGAAATACTGGCTTCAGTTTACATTCACGTCTGATATTTTCCACATGTTGACATGTGTAGCCGGGTCAAATAAAACGGAATCTAACTGAACAAGCAGTAGTTGCAATTGTCGGCTAGCCACTAGATGTCACCATAGTATTTGGATAATGCAGTAGTCACTTGAAGTCGCGCGCGCGTGACGTCATCAAAGGTAGACAGCCAAGTGCCTCAATGAGAACCAGACAGAGAACAGTGTGTGAAGAGTAAAATGTAAGTTTAAATCCGGTTTTAGTACAAAAAAATAATCTTTAATATTGATAAGTAAGGCTGTAACGAGTGTCCTATTAAGATTATTCAATGTTGTAAACCGAGGATTGAGATTGATCGAGTTTGAGATTCAGATTTACCATCCTGAGAAAAGAGTAACGGCTCACGTAACAGACAGAGCTGCGTGACGGCGTGAGTGTTAAAACCAAATAAGTTCAATGTAATAGTTGAGAATATTGAGAATGTTGTATTATCTTGTGACTGATCTTGTACATTTGTAAATGTGTGATTTATTCAGAGGGAGATAGCACTGTCCAGGGTTCTCCAGAGTGATAAGTTGTACTGGGCAGTCTGTCCGCCATTTTGACGTAAGTTGAAGTTCACTGTTAAACTGTAATTCCATTTCAACTGTACTGTTGTGGTGTATTAAGTAGTGTTATTCCTTGTTTTGTTTAGGATAAGCCCACTACTGTTGTCTTTTTTTTTTCTTCTTTAGATAGTTTTCTTTTGAGAGTGTTGTCTTTGGTCATATGTTTTTGACCTTTACTGGTGATTTTTACAAAGAAACAGTTTTTTTTTTTAAAAGAAGCCAAATCAAACCTAAATTTAATGCTGTTCTCCTGCTGGGGACAGTCGGGAAATAAAAGATCCACATTAGTTTTTTGGAGTTGCTGGTGTCTGGTCTATTCATTTTACACCTGGCCACACACCGCGACCAATTTTGGTGTCAGAAGTGGGATTTCCTGGTAAATTTGGCTGTTTTATTTTTGTTTTCATTAGCCTTTTTGACTTTTAAGACAACAGTAGTGGTGAAGAGGAGATCTGCCCAGCTGAAGAGACTTGCTGTGTGAGAGTACCCGCTGCAGCAGTTCCAGAGAGCTCGAGGATACCAGAGACTGTAACTTAAAGACAGACTGTACAAGATGTCAAACAGCGAGGATGGAGCAGGTGTTTCATTGCCTGGACCCAGCAGTGCGGGAGGTGAACCAGCAGGAGGTGGTTCAGTTGCACCTTTATCAGAGAGTGGTAACCAAATATTAGAGTTACAGACAAAACTTAATGAACTGAGTCAGAAACATGATGCTGTTATGTCAAGTATTGCTTCTTTGGGTGATGTACAACCAAGGTCTATTGTTTATGTGCCAAGAGAAAAGCAGATTGTGCCCTTTAATGGTGATCCAGGGAAAGACGCTCTCTCTGTAGACGAGTTTATTGAAGAGCTTGAGCGGGCTATGAGTCTAAGGGGTCTAAGGGAAAGGGACCAAGTCGACTTTATTCTGTCACATTTAAGAGGCTGCGCATTAGTTGAGATTAAGTTGCGTACTCATAGACGCACTGTTGAACCCAATGTCTTGTTATCTTATCTACGTGAGGCATTTAGAGAGAAGCGTACAACACCACAGTTGTTACATGCATTTTATGCACGCAGGCAGTCAGATGGAGAAGACTTGAGAGACTATTCACACGCCCTCTCTCAGTTGTTGAACTCTGCCTTGTTAGTTTCTCCTAATGTTGTTACTGACCCACAGCTTGCAATGCGAGACCAGTTCATTGAAGGGGTCCGCGACTCTGCCCTCCGCCGCGAGCTCCGAAGGCTCATCAGAGAGAGACCACAGTCCGGTCTGTTTGATGTTCGTGAGGAGGCCATTATATGGAGCCTTGAGGATCGTAACCGAACTTCAAATGTGGCAAGGAGCCGGAACCTTGTGGGAGAGAGTCTTGATGGACATTCTGTAAGTGATAAACCCAACAGCAATACAGAAAATGATTTGGCCTCAACACTCCAGGAAGTGGTCAGAATAATAGCCCAGCAAGGTAAGGCTATTGGGGAGGTGACAAATGCTGTGCGTGAACTTAACACACAAAAAAAATCAGGTGTGCCGAGCATGACCAATAGGCCAAAAGGCCGATACACTGAGGATGGACGATCTGCCTGAGATGCGAAGGAGTTGGACACATGGCTAGGCAATGTCCTGCACGTAGAGCCCACAGGCCGCTGGCCTGAACACCTAGCTGAGCTTGTGTATGCTTATAATGTGACCCCACACTCGTCAACTGGTTACTCCCCCTATTACATGTTGTTTGGAATGCACCCCCATCTTCTGTTGATGCTCTGCTGGGGCAGGAGGAAGCAAAAGTTGAGAACACAGACTGGCTCAGAGAACACAGAGAGCGACTCCAGAATGCACATGAGAGAGCCAGAGAGTTTGCTGAAAGGAAAGCAGCGGAGAGAATGGCCCGTCAGAATGCAAAAGTTTACTGTCCAGCTGTTGAAATAGGGCAATATGTGTACCTTCGCCATCGTCCTAGTGGCAGAAATAAGATTCAAGATGCATGGTCAGCAAAAGTGCATGAAGTCATTGATGTCCAGGGGACAACACACACTGTAGTACCAATCAATGGAGGTCCAGTCAAGAGAGTCCATAGGTCCAATCTGCGTCTCTGTGTAGGGCCTTTACCACCTCCCAGGCAAGAGTTTCAAACGGTTCCTCTTGTTCATGAGCCTGAAGCTAATCTAGACTCAGAAATTGAATCCACAGACTCAGAACCTGAATACCTGTTGGTGGAACACATTGATGAACCTGTTGGTCCAAGTTTGGAGGACCTGGAAAGCCACTTGGGGGATGATGACCAATTAGAAGAAGAATCAGGTGTAGAATCAGGTGTAGGAAGTCCGGGGTTGTCTGAGGGGCCGGAGGAACGACCAGTACCTGCTCCACGAAGGAGGACAGCACCATCCAAGACAATCACGCCAACCACACCCCCACCCCCACGGAGAAGCGAAAGGGCAACCGCAGGTCAAAACAGAAACCCGTTTAACTTGCCTGTAAGTGCTTGTAATAACACAGTATCTTTCACACCAGATATACTGTCCCAGGTGTTAGCCGGTATGGTTCTTTACACGTCTAAAGCTATGGCTGATGTGTAGGAAGTCACCGAGACGTTGACACCTGGCCACACATGTGTTACAGGAGTCCCCGTCCATTTTGCATTTCTGTTTGGTTTTCCCTCACAAAATTTCCACTGACTTTTTTATATTCAGTGTGTTTTGTGTGAATGAGGTGATGCTGAGAGGGTTCTGTCTGCTCCTGTCTGCTCCCCGTCAGACATCATCATGAAGGACTAGAGTTCAGAAACGTGGAGGAGCAGTAGTACAAGTAGCACCTCGTGTGTGTATCCAGAAGGTCTGTCTTTGTAGTCGTCCTTTGAGCCAATCACCTCTGGGGCTACGTTCCACGGCTGCATGATTTTCATTCAGGTCCTTCATGTTCACGTGGGCCATAACTTTGAAATGTTTGGCAATAAGATCGTCCATGTTTTCAGTTCTTGTTGCATATTTGTGTTCAGCATTTCTTTCTTTGAGTTTCCTTTTAGTTCGGCCAATATAGAAGTCGCCACAGAACAGTGTAGTCTGTGTAGTACATACTCCATGTACAACTGGAATGAAGCAATGAAAAGTTTTAGTTCCATCTACGTCCTTAAAATGAGGAGATCTGTGGACGTGTGGACAGTGATCGCAGACACATCTGTGAGTCCAGTGAGACACGTGGCGAAGTGCAGCACCATGGACCATCATTTCAAATACTTCCCCATCAGCCTGGCCGTCTTAACTCGGGGTTTTAATGGCACAGGCAGAGGAGTGAAGTCAGTGTCCTCCTCTAGTTTAATCTTTATTTTCTGAACACAAGAGCGACGCCACCCGAGAGCAAGACAACAGCAGTTCCCCCGCACTAGAGCCAGTCTCCAAACAGACCAGTAACTGACCAAGAAAACCTCACATCCACAACCAAGAGTCACAGACAAAAGCATTTACATTAACAACAACACATACGCTTCTGAGAAAATGATTTTGATTCAGTTTATTCTTTATTGAACAAAGACCTGAGTAATGGTGATCAAATAGTTCATTAAGAATGATTCCGACTTAGTAACTACTTCACACCTCAGTCAGATATAAACTAAGTCGTCATGAAGTAGTGACCAAGCCCGAGTCATTCTGTGGTGTCATTTACAGTGTTACGTCCCCTGTCCTTAGACCCTCCTTCAGGGTGAGGAAAAACTCCGAGAGAAACCTCAGGGAGAGCCGCAGAAGGAGGGATCCACTCCCTGGACGGACAGGCGGCTCCAGACGACAGACACAGTCCCACTTGTGTTTGGGACGTGTCTCTTTTGACTGGTGCTAATGATCCGTGTGCACTTTGCTTTGGGGTTGGATTCTCCATTTCTTCCTTTGCTGCTGTTTTTATCCAACCCTCTCTGTTTTATTTTTGTATCGACCACCAGGGGGATTCAACAAAGTGACCACCTACATCCTGCATCCTGCACTGTCCCAGTGCAAACCTACAGTGATGATGGCCACCTTGTTCTCCAAACCCCGCTCTCATGTTTTGTGTCACTATTTCCACATTTTAGAGCCAATTAAAGAAAGTAAAGAGAGCAGCAAAAGATGAAGTTTAAATGGTTGTAAGAGTGAAGACGTTTGGCTGCTCGTCCATTCTTCAGACCCAGAACAATGAGAACAACATTTCTCATTGTTCTGGGTTAAGGGCTGAATAGTTTGAGCTGAAACTGGAGACAATAGATGTTCCCAGTTTCAGTGTGGTCAGCTCCTCCCTGCAGACACATATAAGGCAGTGTCCAGCAGTAAATCTGATCAGAAGTGAAGAAGAGACTTGGACGAGCAGAGAAACGTCTTCACTTCTACAACCGTTTGTCCAGAGACAGATTTAAACTTTGTCTTTTGGTGTGGATCAGACCTGGACCTGAAACGGGACCATTACAAAGACAAAAGAATGCACAGCTTATTCCTCTGTGCTGCAGCAGAAACAGTTGAACCGTCTGAGCCAGGAGAACATCTTCTGGAAACAGTTCTTCTTCTTTGGTGAGGCAGCTGCACCTAAAACACAAACATATATGAGCAAAGCCTCCGTGCTTCAGTGATTGGATTCATGAAACGTGGTGTAAACAGTGGGTACAGTAAATGGTCAGTAAAATCAGATACCGAGTACAGTCAGAAAAAACAATATTTAGATCTGATTTTTTGTTTCTATGTCCAGGAGAAATGATGATGTGTGGTATTAATCACTGGGATTTTAGAGTAACTGTTTGAAAGGACAGTTTGAAATATCTCTTCATCATTTCCTCTTTGTGTGAGATGTGTGTAATCTGATATCTCCAGAGATAACGCTCAGATGTGCATGTGAACATAGTGACGCTGAAGCTCAGAGAGTCGTACCTGATGTGGGCGGGTCTGTGCACAGGAGCGGAGCCACTTTGTTCTTCCATCTCCTTCTTCTGCTCTTCTTTGCAGAGCTGAAAAAACATAGATTGATTGGTGTCAAGGTCTTGCAGATCATATTATGTAACTATTTATTTCATGAATTGTAATTATGTAGGTATAAAGTGACTCACCTGTGACGTTTCTGGCTGTCCGCCTCCTGAAGAGCAGCACTTCCTGACGACCCCTCCGTGGCTCTTGGTTCAGACGTGGTGTCAGTCTGTGTCGGGGTTTCAGGCTGCATCACCTCTACACTCGTGCTCTTCTCACTTTTCACACAGACAACATGAATCGTGTTAGACATGAAGTAAATGTACTGAACAGGTTTCAACATGATCATAACTGGCTCGTCACTGTCCTAACGCCAACATAAACGTGGCCCGTCAGGAGCAGCAGCCCATCTCCAGATCTGGAGCTGGACTCGGTCAGGACGACCTTAGCTGAAATATTTGAACTATTGTGCGTGTTTTTGGGTGAAATTGGAGAAAACCCACGAGACACTCAGAAAGGCCTGAGACCTTCTCACTGTGAGTGCTAACCACTCTGCCACTGAGAAAACAAAAGAAGAAGAGACCAAAGCACATTCTCACCTGCCAGTCCACTGCTCGTCCTGCTGCTCACTAAATGATCTTGGACATACAGCTGGTCTGTCCACGATCGGCTCTGTGCTCCACGGCACAGTTTCCAGACTGTAGAAAACACATATTTAATCTCATTATAATCCAGTGGTTTATTTGCAGAATGAAGGAGCTTAAAGACACATTTGAACAGTGTCATATAAGAGTAAAACCGCGCGCTCACCTGTGACTCTGCTGCTCGTCCTGCTCCACACTAAATGTTCTTAGACATGAACTCGGTGTGACCACGATCGGCTCTGTGCTCCACGACACAGTTTCCAGACTGTAGAAAACACATATTTAATCTCATTATAATCCAGTGGTTCACTTGCAGATTGAATCACACATTTGAACAGTCTCATATACGAGTAAAACCGTGAGACATATTTGATCAGTCTCTCATGAAACTCCCAAAGCCTCTCACCAGTCGCTCAGATGGTCTCCTTCTTTAAACACAAAAGTGTTTTCAGGTTTGGCTGATTTGACTAAGATGACCGTGGGCTCAGCCTCTTCTTCCTGCCCCTGGTCGTCCTGTTTCTCTCTCCGTACTGCAAACAACACAAATATACACTTACATATGGTCTGTTGTACACTGTATTTTGGTATTTCTATGTTTCATCTTTTTATGAAGTAGTTACAAAGTCCCGATCATTCTTAATAAACCATTTGTTCATTATGAATTCAATCTAAAGCCTAATTAACTCCCAGCAGCTCTGTTAGCGTCACTACTTCCTGTTTGGTTTTGTCTCTATTTAAAGACGAGGCAGTGACAGGGAGCTGCATTCTTCTCTTTTAATGCTAATTCTATGCTGGTTATTTTATGTTCTGATGTGTTGAATTGTGATCTGAATGTCTTTCTTATTCTGTAAAGCTCTTTGAATGACTCTGCGTAACAACTGTGCTGTATAAATAAACCTGCCTTGCCGTGTGTTATTGAGATGAAGACAGTCTTTGACGGTGTTACCACTGACTTTATGAACTTACCTTTGGCCACAGATGAATGGATGTTGGAGGATTTTAGCTGGAGTAATTCTTCGATGTGAATTGGTTTTCAGCATCTGACAGAGCAGGAGTGTGGCTTCGTACAAGTCTTTGTCCTCCCTCCAGATAAGACAAGTCATACTGGTCCTAGAAACAAGTCCTCAGTAGATTAGTACTGACATTTACAGGTTTCATTAGCATTTTATTACACACCTGCACAAGCCCCTCCAGTGAATAAAACTGGCTGAAGAACGGCTCTGTCCAGACTCCATCCCTCTCCAGGATTTCCTCCTCAGTCTAAAAACATTTGAAAGTCGAGTTATGTCAGAATATCTTGTTTTACATGTGATGATGTGATTCTGTGTTTGAATCTAACACAAGAAGAAATGTTAGTTACCAAAAGTATCCAAACACCTCCAGGTCTTTTAAAAAACTTGCTGGACTTCTTCCCTTGTTCGAGGTAAGACACAGACGGTCGGCCCAGGAGTTTGACGATGACTGTCATCTTCATCAGAGAAAGACACGTTAGGCTTATGAACATTAATATAACATGATTTACTGTGGACACACAGGTGGGACCCAAACATAAGTCGTATTATAACTGTTGTTGTTTTGAAGAAGTACAAAAGTAGAATATATGTCGTTCATATGTATCAAAAATGAGCTGAAAAAGAGCCAGAACCGTGTAGATCATCTCCAAAAGAGGGTCTAAAGTGATGGTTCTGTGGCCTGGCACATACATGTTTGTTTATACAGACTGATGTCAGTCTGGTCTCGGTCAAATGTGATCGTCCAATCAGAGCTGTTGTTTTTCAGTGACTCGTGTGAAGGAGCTCTTTAGTCGCCTGTGATTTCTGCAGGACTCAGCCCCCTGTCATATTTTTGTCTTTATCTTTTCCGATACAGATAGACCAGGCGTGTCCCTGATTGGCTAATCCACCTGTCAATCATGTCCATTTGAAAACAGGGCGGTTCAGCAGTGACCAGACTCTCATCTTTGTAAAGTGAGTGTTCTGGATCCCAGGGAAACATTTCTACAGTTTTGTGCTTCATTTTATGATCTATTCACATTTGGAGCCTCGTCCTGGACGTTTACAGGCACAGTCCTGATCTACTGTTAAAATATCGTCTGAATATCGTTGTCGGCATGATGCAAAATAAATCGATAAATAAAGGTCTTCTCTTCTGTCACTATGTCCCACCTGTACGTCCACATTTGAGTCACTTACTGCTTCATATTCAGAGGTGCTGGGGATCAGGGGAAACCCTAACAGCAGGTCAGCGATCATGATCCCCAGACTCCACACGTCCACAGCCTCGTCGAAAGGGCAGCCCAGAAGGATTTCAGGAGGCCTGATGGAGGAAGAAAGACATGAACATAACACGGACTGATCCATAAATAGACCGACATTATTAGGACGAGACACTGCAGGCCAACTCCCATTGGAAAACTTCTTCTGTACTTGAATTATGAATAAGGCATTTTTAAATCTGATGAAAAATGAATCTGAAAAATGGATGGAGGTTTAACATTCTTGCTGCATTTTGCTGACAAAGACACAAAACTATTTACAGGTTGGATTTTCGGTGTCTTATTTAGCAGTCTTACTGAAAAAGTGTGAAACATTCAAACATTTGGGGAGTGTTTGGATGAAGTGAATAATAAAAGTGCTGCCTGTAGTGTCTCCTCTTCATCTGATCCTCAGACGTCCCACACTCACCTGTGGCGCACGTTCATGAACGTGAGCCCTGGTTTGGCCTTGGACGTGTGAAAGGACAGGCCAAAGTCCGTGAGCTTGACCTGGACGGGCCTCTGGGTTCGATCACAGACCAAAACGTTGTCCAGTTTCAGATCCGCGTGGATGATGGACATTTCCTTCAGCGCCTCCAGAGCTGTGGCCATCTGTACAACGTCACAACACAAAACAAGAGTCAGTTTGTGGGATTCCATCGGACTTATTCTTTTCGAATAATTCTTCATAAATCTGATGTGATTCTGCAGTGACCGTTCACCCTCTGGTGAAAACACGTGGTGAGCGTTACGTTCTTTCTTTTACCTGTTGGTGATGCTGCGGATGTCCGACAGGGGCAGTCGTTTATCATCCATTTCATTAAAAAAAGTCCCACGACTCATGTCCAGCATCTCAAAGACCATTCCTCTCCCCAAAGGAGTGTCGAACGCCTCCAAAAACTTCACAAAGTGTTTTTGGTCCATCCTTTGAGCCATCAGACGACGCAGCAGAGCGACCTGAACAGACCAGAATAAAACCACATGTTTATTTAAGCACCAATACAAAATGTGTGTCTTTCCACTAAAGCCACAGGATTGTTTGAACTTTAGGGAAGGTTAGAAGTCGTTTTCCTGGTTGGACATGGGCAGCAGATGTGGCAAACACAGAGGTAACTCCATCAGAGCTACAACGTTCACAAGGGCCAAAACTCGTCTTACACAGTCGTCATGATGAGACTTAAAGGGCCGTATTACACTGTTTTCAGATCTGTCTTTTATAATGTTTCCTCGTCACAAACTGTGTTTTGTTTCACCGACACTTAACTGATGTAAAACTATGATAAATATTGACCACATGCACTACCCCGTCAAACAAAGTCACGATTAGAAATACATGAAAACCACTTGAAGTCGTGTCATAAGTGGGGCTCACCTCTCTGCTCGTGTCCTGCTCGTAAAGTGGAAGTTTGATGGCTACAAACTCCCGAGTGTCTCTCTGTCGACACCTGACCACTTGACCGAAGCCGCCCCTGGACACAGACTGGATCAGCTCGTACTTCGGCGGGATCGTCCTCTTAATATAGGACAGGTCCAGGACAGGCTCCTTCATTCTTTGTATCTGTAGAACTGAAACACATCACACATGAGTTAAGTCCAGATAAAGGTTATTTCACGTTAATGCACTGACAGTTCATGAGAACTGCATGTAATGAACATGTGTAACTGCTACTACTACTATTACTGAACTGCATGTTATTAGGCCGCCAGAGGTGCCTCAAAAGTTTGAACCGTGAAAAAGTCGTTCATTTAAGTACTTAAGAGTGACAACGTCTTATAACTAACATTTTGATTGTCCCTTTTAGGAAATCTGTCCTCTGCTTTTGACCAGTGGTGGAAGGTCACAAAGTACAAGTAATAAAGTACAGCACTTAAGTTAAAGTTTGTACAAAATTCATCCACCGCTGCATTTGAGCCGTGCTTCAGGCCCGTCTCCAGCAGCAGGTGACTCAAAAACTCTCCACAGAGAGGTGAACGTGTGTTTATGGAAATGTAGTACGGTCATGTTAGAAACAAATCACTTTACACCACGTCAAAAATGTGCTTTAACATGAAAACCCTGCCTCAAACACTTAACCTACTGCACACGTCCTTTTCTTGGTCAAATGCAGAGAAATGTACTGGTGCCTCACCTGTGACTGTGAGAGTGAAAACAGCTGCTTTGGACTTTATTTGTTGAGTTTAGTCTGTCTCTAACGTGCACCTCTCCTCTGCAGAGTTCAGTGTGAAATGACCTTTTTTCAATACACGTCCAAGTAGGAGACGTCCAGTGACCTGCAGAGTCTGTGATGTCACTATATGACATCATAGAGGTCGCCATAGAGACGCGTCACTCCGGAACTCGACAGCCTCACACGTCCAGAACACACGTGTTATTGTTTCAATCAGGAGCAGATTTACTCAACGCAATAATTAAGACAAAGTGTGAAACATAAAAGATAAATATAAGTGTGTCAGCGTCTGCAGAATATCACAGTCAAACAGGTCAAACTCTACTGCTTAAAACACATCACAACTATATTCAATAAAATCATTGACTTTAAACCGGATCAAATGTATTTGTCATTTATAAAACATTGTATTTATTTTCTAAAACTTCTCCAGTGACTCTGTCCATGTCTGAGGAACATCCACTGCAGTCAGTCAGCTGGAAAGCCCAAGTTTCATTTATTTTTTATTTAAGTCCATTAGTTTCAGTGGGAATAATAATAATAATAATAATAATAATAACGGTAATAACAATACTAATAATGACAAAAACATTTTGAACTAAATGTATCTTAATGCGGGAGTTCGGACACAGGTGCAGTTCAAAAAGCTTCAGTTTAGTCTCCAACAAAGTCCAGTCCTCTGAGCCCCATTCATGTCAATCACACATTCATGACGTTACCACGGTAACATGGTTGTAAATAGAGGTATGTTCTCATTGGCTTTTTTGTTCAGTTTGTCAAGCCACATGTCCATGCCAAATTTCAAATGTTTATGGCAAAGTCATTTTTTTGGTCCAATTCAAAAGTTCAAGGGGGCGCTGTGGAGCAATGTAATGATTCAACTGTGTAAATTGTATATCTCTGCATTCAGATCAACATTTTGAACAAAACGTATATTAATGTCAGGAAATAGGACACTGCATGTTTGAGTTACGTACAATTTAATACTTCAAAAAATGGCTTTTTTTTTCAGGCTGACCACGCCCACATTTTATGACGTAAAAAAATCGTGAGTCGCCTCTAATCCCACTTGTGTCTGCTTCATTTTGACCAATTTTAAACTTTCTTGAATGAAAATCCGGGGAGTAAAAAATTGAAAAGGTTTGAATGAGAGGTAAAATTTTGGAAAAAGTGGGTTCCGCCCACAATGGCCGACTTCCTGTCGGGTTTAGGGCGGAGTCATAATATAATTTTTACTTGTCTTGACATGTTCTATGTTTGTGCCAAATTTCATTTGTCTACGATGAACCAGGGCGGAGAAAACATTCGTGTGTGGTCAGCATCTCGGGGAAACTGTGGCTGTCGGGCACAAGAGATAATGAAATGTTAATTTAATGTGAATTTATTGGCTATTGAATTATGCTGAAATTTTACCTAATTATTGTGAGCACAGAACACTGTCTGGAGTCTGTCATTGCCGTAATGTTTTTTGATTTTTGAGGTGGCGCTGTTGAGTCATTTTGATACATGAGTTTTTTTGCACATTAAAATAATACATTTTTCACCAACCTTGAATTTTGGGTAGAATAAAACTGACTTTTCGTTAACGTTCAGGGGGTCAAAAATGTATTCGATCCGAAGAAGAAGAAGAATGAAATTTTTTTCCACCCTTTTTTTTCTCCTAAACCATAAAAGCTACAGTCACGTGACTTTCTCACATTGTGCCCCATCACAAATAAGGCCCCTGTGAATTTTTTCACAAGTCCACGACAAATCGATTGTCTTCTATGAATTTTTGAAAATGAAATTTGAAGAGGGCGCTAGAGAGTCATTTTGTGAGATAAAGCCATGATTTGCATATCATTGTGTTCAGCTCACAAATGTGCATAAACGCTGTATTAGCGTTTTCCCAACAAAAAATGTGTGAAAGAGGAATATTTTTTTGAAATATTCCAAAAAATGTGATTTTGTATAAAATTCCTCATGACCACACCCAAAGTCATATTCAAATATAATTGATGATCTTTAATCTCACATGGGTTTAGTGGGTTTTGGCCAAATTTGAAGTGTTTGTGATGAAAACTGTGCGAGGAGATGTCCTGAATGTGAGGGTGTGCGCTGTTGTCGTCACCGGGTTTGATCCAATATGGCCGACTTCCTGTACATTTTTTAGCTCTCTTAGATCTAGTGAATCAATATCGACTTCAATAGATCTAAGAGAGCTAAAAACAAGACAACAGGGAATCTGAACCTAGAAGTAAAGGTGTTACCATTCACAGCAGGTGTGTCTGAAAAACTTCAGAGGATCTTCAGACAGTATGAGATTCTTGTCTTTTTCAAACCCACAAACACGTTAAGACAAAAACTGGTTCATCCAAAGGACAAAATCCTGAGACACAAACAAAGTAAAGTGTTTACTCCATTCAGTGAAGTGAAGAGTGAAGAGTGTCACACTGGAGAAACTAAACAGACACTCCACAAGAGAATGAACCAACACGAGAGAGAGCAGCTCAGGACCACAGTCTGATCATCTCATCTCGAGAAGAGAATGAACCAACACGAGAGAGAGCAGCTCAGGACCACAGTCTGATCATCTCCACAAGAGAAAGAACCAACACGAGAGAGAGCAGCTCAGGACCACAGTCTGATCATCTCCACAAGAGAATGAACCAACACGAGAGAGAGCAGCTCAGGACCACAGTCTGATCATCTCCACAAGAGAAAGAACCAACACAGAGAGAGCAGCTCAGGACCACAGTCTGATGTTCATCTACATCTCACAGACACTAAACACTCGTCTGAAGAGAGTGAAGTTCAGATCTGAGCCAGAGAAAAGAAATGGTTTGAGACGAGAGTTTAGGAAGATATTTTTGTGAGGAAAGAGAATCCTTCTTTAAACAGGAGCCTGAGACATAATCTCTCCATCTACACCTCCACCTCAGACCCAGAACAAAGAGAACAACAGCAGGGTCGTTAAGGGCTGAATATGGTAGCTCCAGCTGAAACTGGAGACAATAGATGTCTATAGTATTAGTGTCGTTAGCGCCTCCTGCAGACAGATATAAGTCAGTGTCCAGCAGTAAATCTGACCAGAAGTGAAGAAGAGACTTGGACGAGCAGAGAAACGTCTTCACTCCTACAACGATTTGTCCAGTGACAGATTTAAACTTCGTCTTTTGCTAAAGTTCGAGGTGGCGCTACCGAGTCGTGTTTCATTATTTTTCACGGGGTCTTCGGTGACTCTAGAGAGCCCTGACTTCTGATTTTTGACACCACTCACTGGCATGTTTAGTTTAGTTAAGTTTAGTCTTTATTTGAAGGGACGATGTACAGAGACATTATGCTCATAAAACAGAGATGATCTGCACCAGATTAGAGCTAAACAGCAGGTTTCCATCTGCAGTCCCCGACAAACAAAAAGAATGACACAGTGGAAGTTACAGAGTCAATAATATAAAACTATTTAAAAACAATATGTCACTGATTTGTGAGAGCCTCATGTCGGCCGTGTTTACTATGTCATTTTTGACATTTTCCGTGTTTTAAACACAGTTTTAATGAGTCTAATAATAGGATAAGAGGTTAATAGGATGTCAGCAAAAAAAGAGAAAAAAAACCCCCAAAAAACCAAAAACACAATACACGTCATATACATTAATTTTAATAAACCCTTATCAGAAAAGGGTTTATTAAAATATGATATACAAAATAAAGTCAAAAGTCTAACACACATTTGACTCATGTGAGCTCTAAGCCGTGTTATAATGTTACTCTGTCATGATCTGTCATTCCTGCCTGTTCCTGTGTCTCCTCCCCCCTCCTGCACCTGCTGACTCCGGAGCTGGGCGGAGCCTCCAGCCACTCCCATGCGCACCTGCCTCTCCTCAGGCTAATTACCATCACCTGCGGTGGGGGATAAAGAGGGCTAGAGAGTTCTACCCGGGGCCAGAACGTCCGTGTACCAACGTGATTACCTATCTCCTGTTACTTATGCTCCCTGTGTTTTTGTACCACACTCACGCTGGATATCTTTGTCTCCAGACTCCTGCCTCCGGTTTCGCCTGTCAGCCTGCCTCCGCCTCATCCCGACCCTGCTCTCACCTGGTATCGTACTGTGCTTCACTTGTCTGTCTACGTGCACTGGATCCCGTTCTGCTCACCACTCCCTGCTCGTCGTCTCGTTCCCCGACCCAAGAGAGAGAGACTCTGCCACCCTACACTGTATATATACTCACCACAGAGAAAGAGACTCTTTGCACTGCACCTTGTAAATATACTTGCCACTTTGTGAATAAACACTGTTTAACTGCCTCCTGAGTCGTGCGTGTTGGCCCGCCACACCCAGACATTATCACAGTACGTTCTGGCCAACATGGACCAAGCCGACTCAGGGGCAGACCCGGCTCTGCTCCAGGTCCTCTCACACCACGGATCAATTATCGGTCAGCACGAACAGTCAATCCAGGATCTGTTGGAGTGCAACCAGACTCTCACTCAGCAGGTGAACCAACTCACTAATCAAGTGGCCGCGCTGCTGGCCGCCTTGCCCGCCACCTCGCCCGACGCCTCGCCCGCCACCCCTGTAGCTGCCGCTGTCGGGACCGCGCCTCAGCCGTGCCCCCCGGAGCCAAGGGGCACGGACCCTGACCCCCTATGCTATGCTACTCACCACAGAGAAAGAGACTCTTTGCACTGCACCTTGTAAATATATTTGCCACTTTGTGAATAAACACTGTTAAACTGCCTCCTGAGTCGTGCGTGTTGGCCCGCCACACCAGACATTATCACATACTCCATCAAAAATATGTCTGGAGTTTTATTTTGTGTCATTCACATGTTTGAGTAATCCTGCATCATTAGTCTGTAACATCTCCAAAGCTCCAAACACTCCCATCCACCTTGTGATGTCATCAAGTGTTCGAGGTAACACCTCTTGCCGTGAGTTCAGTCGAGACTGTCAGGCCTCAGTTTATCCAAATGATTCTAGTGAAGGTGAGTTTTTAAAAACACAGTGGAGCACCTCCTGTATTACCACATGATGACATCACAAGGTGGAACAGAGTGTTTTCAGTTTGAGAGAAAAGTGAAAAATATGCTGGGTTTGTGTGTTAAACATGTGAATGAAACAAAACACAAGTCCAGGTCTGTGACGAGGAGACATCAGATCAGAAAACAGTGTAATACGACACTTTAACACGGTGCAGTCCCCGTTTTTACCAAAGCCACTGACGGCTGTGACAAAACGGGGACGTCACGTCTCTGTAAAGTCACGTCCATGTCACACAACAGCAGTGTTATTCCCCACGAGATCATCTTAACAACAGGGCACAGCTGCTGATGAATGTACATGTTTAATGAGTCAAACTCTCGACTCCTCACCAAGAGGGTCCCAAGTGCAGTTTGCATGTTCTGCCTGTGTCTTGGTGGGTTTCTTTTCGGCTCTTCCATCAATAACCACATGTGCAGTTGGCTAATCCTCCAGCTCAGTGCTCCTGATTTACACACATAGACTGCTAGCCGCCATGTTTCCAATAAGAAGCCAGCATGAGCACGCTACCGGCTTGATCGATTCTGGCTTCAGTTCACTTTCTATTGAAAACTGTCGGTCCTCTCTCTGTAACTGCTGCTGTCAGACTCGTCATTTTGGTCTTAAAATGTTCATATTAACCCGCTCTACAAAATCCATGGTATTTTTATTCCACTATTGTGTCCATAAATCAAGATATGAACAAATCAGGCACCTTTTTTTCACGAGATCGCTCCCATTAGCAAAGTTTGATTGATGGTGTTGCTAAACCAGCGGTGCGGGAGGGAAGGGGCGTTACAGTCGACAGCCTGGCTCAAGATCGGCTCAAATTCGCCCGTGTGACGGCGAACCTCGATGAGCTTCATTTGATCTTCAATATACTGTACAACGTGAAAATAAAAAGTGTGCTCCACAAATGAGCCATATTCATGTTACGGCTTAAATACAGAGGTGATGAGCAGCTTTTGTTTCACGTGGCCTTGAAATGACAGAGATATTCATAAACCAGCTCATAAATCATGCAGTTTGAGAGTTTAAAGGCCTCGACCTGATCTGTGCGTCAAGATGTGAAAGACACAACTAGTTTATCTTAAACACTTTACATTGGTCCAAACGTCTTCACTCACTCACCTTATGCATTCTGAAAATCCTAATTATTCACTGTGATTCAAAACAGTCCAAAGTAGAGTTTACAAACATTAGCATGCTAATGATGCACTTCCTATTTTGCAAAGACAAAACGCTGTATAATTAGATGCCGAAAGGTTCCATCAGTCTCATTTTGAAGTGATTTAAAGCTCAGTCCATTTTGTGTACTGTAGGATCTTTTCATTAGAAGCGTTCTAAGTATTCTGTAATGTTGTGATGTAATGTGAAAATAACCTACTGTATGTTATGAAATACTGGCTTCAGTTTACATTCACGTCTGATATTTTCCACATGTTGACATGTGTAGCCGGGTCAAATAAAACGGAATCTAACTGAACAAGCAGTAGTTGCAATTGTCGGCCTAGCCACTAGATGTCACCATAGTATTTGGATAATGCAGTAGTCACTTGAAGTCGCGCGCGCGTGACGTCATCAAAGGTAGACAGCCAAGTGCCTCAATGAGAACCAGACAGAGAACAGTGTGTGTGAAGAGTAAAATGTAAGTTTAAATCCGGTTTTAGTACAAAAATAATCTTTTAATATTGATAAGTAAGGCTGTAACGAGTGTCCTATTAAGATTATTCAATGTTGTAAACCCGAGGATTGAGATTGATCGAGTTTGAGATTCAGATTTACCATCCTGAGAAAAGAGTAACGGCTCACGTAACAGACAGAGCTGCGTGACGGCGTGAGTGTTAAAACCAAATAAGTTCAATGTAATAGTTGAGAATATTGAGAATGTTGTATTATCTTGTGACTGATCTTGTACATTTGTAAATGTGTGATTTATTCAGAGGGAGATAGCACTGTCCAGGGTTCTCCAGAGTGATAAGTTGTACTGGGCAGTCTGTCCGCCATTTTGACGTAAGTTGAAGTTCACTGTTAAACTGTAATTCCATTTCAACTGTACTGTTGTGGTGTATTAAGTAGTGTTATTCCTTGTTTTGTTTAGGATAAGCCCACTACTGTTGTCTTTTTTTTTTTTTCTTTTTAGATAGTTTTCTTTTGAGAGTGTTGTCTTTGGTCATATGTTTTTGACCTTACTGGTGATTTTTACAAAGAAACAGTTTTTTTTTTTTAAAAGAAGCCAAATCAAACCTAAATTTAATGCTGTTCTCCTGCTGGGGACAGTCGGGAAATAAAAGATCCACATTAGTTTTTTTGGAGTTGCTGGTGTCTGGTCTATTCATTTTACACCTGGCCACACACCGCGACCAATTTTGGTGTCAGAAGTGGGATTTCCTGGTAATTTGGCTGTTTTATTTTTGTTTTCATTAGCCTTTTTGACTTTTAAGACAACAGTAGTGGTGAAGAGGAGATCTGCCCAGCTGAAGAGACTTGCTGTGTGAGAGTACCCGCTGCAGCAGTTCCAGAGAGCTCGAGGATACCAGAGACTGTAACTTAAAGACAGACTGTACAAGATGTCAAACAGCGAGGATGGAGCAGGTGTTTCATTGCCTGGACCAGCAGTGCGGGAGGTGAACCAGCAGGAGGTGGTTCAGTTGCACCTTATCAGAGAGTGGTAACCAAATATTAGAGTTACAGACAAAACTTAATGAACTGAGTCAGAAAAACATGATGCTGTTATGTCAAGTATTGCTTCTTTGGGTGATGTACAACCAAGGTCTATTGTTTATGTGCCAAGAGAAAAGCAGATTGTGCCCTTTAATGGTGATCCAGGGAAAGACGCTCTCTCTGTAGACGAGTTTATTGAAGAGCTTGAGCGGGCTATGAGTCTAAGGGAAAGGGACCAAGTCGACTTTATTCTGTCACATTTAAGAGGTTGCGCATTAGATGAGATTAAGTTGCGTACTCATAGACGCACTGTTGAACCCAATGTCTTGTTTTCTTATCTAGGCATATCTGAGGCATTTAGAGAGAAGCGTCAACCACTGTTGACATTCAAATAGGGGGTGTTCCCCTGTAATGCCTCATAGATTCAGGAAGCAATGTTAGCACTTTAACTGAGAGCTTTTTCAGAAACTATCTCAATGGTGAGGACACAGATATGCATTGTACATCAAAATGGTTAAAAATTACTGCTGCTAACAAACTGCCACTACCGTACTTGGGTTATGTCGAGCTAAATATTGAAGTAATGGGAGTGACACTACCTGAATGTGGATTTTTGATTATAAGAGATGACAATAAAATAGACAAAAGTGAGCATGATCAATCCCCACCTGGGATAATAGGAATGAACATTGCAAAAAGGTGCAGAGAGTTGATACTAACAGAGTTTGATGCAGCACTTGGAGGAGAACTGGATTCTGAGTGGAGAGAAGCTTTTCAGAGAGTTCAGGAGGCGGAAATTATGAAAAAAACAGCTATGGTTCGTGTAGCACAGAGAAATAAATGTCACCTGCCTGCACTTTCAGTGTCCACAGTTTATGTTAGGGGCCCTAAGAGAGACTCTAAAGACATGTCCCACTCTGTATTTGGAACAGGCAACACTCCTCTACCTGGTGGTGTTATTGTGGTACCCACTGTTATAACAGCCAGTAGTCACCTGTTCCCAGTCCAAGTTATCAATTTCTTACAAGATGATGTGTGGCTCCCAGGAAAAGCTAGGTTAGGTGTTCTTAGCCCATGTGAATGCCTTGAAAGTGACCCTTATGAAGTTAAGTTCCAGCGCATATCAACTACACACGAGAAAGTCACTGTCAATCAGAAGGGCACGGATAGATCAGACAAAGACCTGCAGGCTCTGTTTGATCGTCTACAGTTAGGTGGCACTGGTGAGCAGCAAGCAGAGTTAAGGGCACTGCTACTTAAGTATTGTGATGTTTTTGCAGTGCAGGATGAAGACCTGGGCTACACTGACTATGTCCAACATGAGATCCCTGTAGTGGATGAGATCCCTGTTCACCAGCCCTACAGAAGGATTCCACCAAATCAGTACAAAGAGGTGAGAGAGCACATCTCAGGGCTATTGAGGAAAGGCGTTATCAAAGAAAGTTCAAGTTCATATGCCTCACCAATAGTCCCAGATGGCAGTTTAAGACTATGTGTCGACTACAGGAAGCTGAACTTAAAGACCAGACGTGATGCATTTCCCTTACCACGTATTGATGAAAGTCTGGATGCTTTAAGTGGTGCAGAGTTTTTCTCAAGCATTGACCTTGCAAGCGGTTATCACCAAGTTGCAGTCCATGAAAAAGACAAAACGGCCTTTACCACTCCTTTCGGCCTTTATGAATATCGGCGGATGCCGCTTGGATTATGCAACGCGCCGGCAACCTTTCAGCGCTTGATGCAAGCAACAATGAGTGACCTTGTATTCCAGATTGTTCTTGTGTACTTGGACGACCTTCTTGTATTTTCAAAAACCTTTGACGAACACCTTGAGAGACTTGAAACTGTCCTACAGAGGCTCAAAACCACAGGTCTAAAAGTGAAAGTTGAAAAGTGTCGCTTTCTCCAGTCCAAAGTCAAGTTTTTAGCTCATGAGGTTTCAGCTCAGGGTGTAGGCACGGATCCCGAGAAGATTAGCGCTGTAAAGACTTGGCCCACTCCAAGCTCAGTAAAAGAGCTCAGATCTTTTCTTGGTTTCTGTAGTTATTACAGGCGGTTTATTGAGAGGTTTTCACATGTTGCAGGGCCGCTTCATGATGTGGTCAATGCCTGTATCAGGGAGAGTAGTCCAGTTAAGGCCAAGCAGTTGTTCCAGTCAACCTGGACACCAGATTGTTCTGAGGCATTTGAAGTGCTCAAACTGAAGTTAACCAATGCGCCTGTGCTAGGTTATGCCGACTTTCAGTTACCTTTCATCCTAGAAACAGATGCTAGCAACCTTGGCTTGGGTGCAGTATTGTATCAGGTTCAGGGTGGGAAGAGAAAGGTCATAGCTTATGCAAGCCGCAGGCTTAGAGGAGCAGAGAAAAACGACAGGAATTACAGTAGCATGAAGCTAGAGCTTCTTGCATTAAAATGGGCGGTAACAGAGAAGTTTCGTAGCTACCTTCTTGGTTCCAAATTCACGGTCCTGACCAACAATAACCCACTTTGCCACCTGTCCACAGCCAAGTTAGGGGCTATCCAACAGCGGTGGGTTGCACAGTTAGCCGTGTTTGATTTTGAGTTCAAGTACCGGCCTGGTCGTTGTAACTCAGCAGCCGACACCCTTTCCCGACAACCAGCTTTAGCAGGATCAGATCCAGATTCAGAGGATGTAGAGTTTGATGGTTGTGTAGCTATATGTGACAGTCTTAGGGCAGGCACTGCTTTAGGTCCAGAGTTAGCAACTGCAGGGATAAAGCATTGTAAGGTGAGGCAGCTAAGTGTGGTAGATCCAGCTAATGGGGACGGTGAGTTAGTGCAGAGCAACACGCCGACTCTTCCCAGTTACACCAAAGCGGAGCTTCAGACATTCCAAGCGTCTGATCCAACACTCAAAGTTTTAAAAGAGCTCTGGGACAAGAAACAAAAGCCCTCTTTGCAAGAGAGACAAGCTTTACCACCCTCAGTACAGTCTCTCCTGAAACAATGGCCACGTCTCAGAGAGAAAGATGGACTTTTGTATCGAGAAATTGAGGATGTAAATCTTGGAAAATGTCACCAGTTATTGCTACCTTACTGTCTCAAAGAAATAGTTCTCACCAGTGTACATAATCAGATGGGACACCAGGGAATAGAACGAACGCTTGGGCTCCTGAGACAGAGATGCTTTTAGGGAGGTATGCATGAGGATGTTGAAAAATGGATCAAGAACTGTCAGAGGTGTGTACTAACCAAGTTGCCACAGCCCAAAGTTCGTGTCCCTCAAACTCCATTTTTAGCTACTCGCCCTCTTGAAGTTGTGGCTGTCGACTACACTATACTCGACCGTGCTAGTGATGGGTGTGAAAATGTTCTTGTACTTACAGATGTGTTCACTAAGTTCAGCCAAGCCTTCCCCACAAGAAATCAGGGAGCAGACACAACGGCTAAGGTCATACTGAAAGAGTGGTTCATGAAATACGGGGTGCCTGAGCGCTTGCACTCAGATCAAGGCCGAAATTTCGAGAGTGCTGTAATTGCTGAGTTGTGCAGCTTGTATGGGGTAAAAAAGACCCGCACTACACCTCATCATCCGCAAGGAAACCCCCAGTGCGAGAGATTTAACAGAACCTTACATGACCTCCTGAAAACTCTGCCCCCTGAAAAAAAGCGCCGCTGGCCTGAACACCTAGCTGAGCTTGTGTATGCTTATAATGTGACCCCACACTCGTCAACTGGTTACTCCCCCTATTACATGTTGTTTGGAATGCACCCCCATCTTCCTGTTGATGCTCTGCTGGGGCAGGAGGAAGCAAAAGTTGAGAACACAGACTGGCTCAGAGAACACAGAGAGCGACTCCAGAATGCACATGAGAGAGCCAGAGTGTTTGCTGAAAGGAAAGCAGCGGAGAGAATGGCCCGTCAGAATGCAAAAGTTTACTGTCCAGCTGTTGAAATAGGGCAATATGTGTACCTTCGCCATCGTCCTAGTGGCAGAAATAAGATTCAAGATGCATGGTCAGCAAAAGTGCATGAAGTCATTGATGTCCAGGGGACAACACACACTGTAGTACCAATCAATGGAGGTCCAGTCAAGAGAGTCCATAGGTCCAATCTGCGTCTCTGTGTAGGGCCTTTACCACCTCCCAGGCAAGAGTTTCAAACGGTTCCTCTTGTTCATGAGCCTGAAGCTAATCTAGACTCAGAAATTGAATCCACAGACTCAGAACCTGAATACCTGTTGGTGGAACACATTGATGAACCTGTTGGTCCAAGTTTGGAGGACCTGGAAAGCCACTTGGGGATGATGACCAATTAGAAGAAGAATCAGGTGTAGAATCAGGTGTAGGAAGTCCGGGGTTGTCTGAGGGGCCGGAGGAACGACCAGTACCTGCTCCACGAAGGAGGACAGCACCATCCAAGACAATCACGCCAACCACACCCCACCCCCACGGAGAAGCGAAAGGGCAACCGCAGGTCAAAACAGAAACCCGTTTAACTTGCCTGTAAGTGCTTGTAATAACACAGTATCTTTCACACCAGATATACTGTCCCAGGTGTTAGCCGGTATGGTTCTTTACACGTCTAAAGCTATGGCTGATGTGTAGGAAGTCACCGAGACGTTGACACCTGGCCACACATGTGTTACAGGAGTCCCCGTCCATTTTGCATTTCTGTTTGGTTTTCCCTCACAAAAGGTCCACTGACTTTTTTAATTCAGTGTGTTTTGTGTGAATGAGGTGATGCTGAGGGTCTGTCTGCTCCTGTCTGCTCCTGTCTGCTCCCGTCAGACATCATCATGAAGGACTAGAGTTCAGAAACGTGGAGGAGCAGTAGTACAAGTAGCACCTCGTGTGTGTATCCAGAAGGTCTGTCTTTGTAGTCGTCCTTTGAGCCAATCACCTCTGGGGCTACGTTCCACGGCTGCATGATTTTCATTCAGGTCCTTCATGTTCACGTGGGCCATAACTTTGAAATGTTTGGCAATAAGATCGTCCATGTTTTCAGTTCTTGTTGCATATTTGTGTTCAGCATTTCTTTCTTTGAGTTTCCTTTTAGTTCGGCCAATATAGAAGTCGCCACAGAACAGTGTAGTCTGTGTAGTACATACTCCATGTACAACTGGAATGAAGCAATGAAAAGTTTTAGTTCCATCTACGTCCTTAAAATGAGGAGATCTGTGGACGTGTGGACAGTGATCGCAGACACATCTGTGAGTCCAGTGAGACACGTGGCGAAGTGCAGCACCATGGACCATCATTTCAAATACTTCCCCCCATCAGCCTGGCCGTCTTAACTCGGGGTTTTAATGGCACAGGCAGAGGAGTGAAGTCAGTGTCCTCCTCTAGTTTAATCTTTATTTTCTGAACACAAGAGCGACGCCACCCGAGAGCAAGACAACAGCAGTTCCCCCCGCACTAGAGCCAGTCTCCAAAACAGACCCAGTACTGACCAAGAAAAACCTCACATCCACAACCAAGAGTCACAGACAAAAGCATTTACATTAACAACAACACATACGCTTCTGAGAAAATGATTTTGATTCAGTTTATTCTTTATTGAACAAAGACCTGAGTAATGGTGATCAAATAGTTCATTAAGAATGATTCCGACTTAGTAACTACTTCACACCTCAGTCAGATATAAACTAAGTCGTCATGAAGTAGTGACCAAGCCCGAGTCATTCTGTGGTGTCATTTACAGTGTTACGTCCCCTGTCCTTAGACCCTCCTTCAGGGTGAGGAAAAACTCCGAGAGAAACCTCAGGGAGAGCCGCAGAAGGAGGGATCCACTCCCTGGACGGACAGGCGGCTCCAGACGACAGACACAGTCCCACTTGTGTTTGGGACGTGTCTCTTTTGACTGGTGCTAATGATCCGTGTGCACTTTGCTTTGGGGTTGGATTCTCCATTTCTTCCTTTGCTGCTGTTTTTATCCAACCCTCTGTTTTATTTTTGTATCGACCACCAGGGGGATTCAACAAAGTGACCACCTACATCCTGCATCCTGCACTGTCCCAGTGCAAACCTACAGTGATGATGGCCACCTTGTTCTCCAAACCCCGCTCTCATGTTTTTGTTCACTATTTCCACATTTTAGAGCCAATTAAAGAAAGTAAAGAGAGCAGCAAAAGATGAAGTTTAAATGGTTGTAAGAGTGAAGACGTTTGGCTGCTCGTCCATTCTTCAGACCCAGAACAATGAGAACAACATTTCTCATTGTTCTGGGTTAAGGGCTGAATAGTTTGAGCTGAAACTGGAGACAATAGATGTTCCCAGTTTCAGTGTGGTCAGCTCCTCCCTGCAGACACATATAAGGCAGTGTCCAGCAGTAAATCTGATCAGAAGTGAAGAAGAGACTTGGACGAGCAGAGAAACGTCTTCACTTCTACAACCGTTTGTCCAGAGACAGATTTAAACTTTGTCTTTTGGTGTGGATCAGACCTGGACCTGAAACGGGACCATTACAAAGACAAAAGAATGCACAGCTTATTCCTCTGTGCTGCAGCAGAAACAGTTGAACCGTCTGAGCCAGGAGAACATCTTCTGGAAACAGTTCTTCTTCTTTGGTGAGGCAGCTGCACCTAAAACACAAACATATATGAGCAAAGCCTCCGTGCTTCAGTGATTGGATTCATGAAACGTGGTGTAAACAGTGGGTACAGTAAATGGTCAGTAAAATCAGATACCGAGTACAGTCAGAAAAAAAACAATATTTAGATCTGATTTTTTGTTTCTATGTCCAGGAGAAATGATGATGTGTGTATTAATCACTGGGATTTTAGAGTAACTGTTTGAAAGGACAGTTTGAAATATCTCTCTCATCATTTCCTCTTTGTGTGAGATGTGTGTAATCTGATATCTCCAGAGATAACGCTCAGATGTGCATGTGAACATAGTGACGCTGAAGCTCAGAGAGTCGTACCTGATGTGGGCGGGTCTGTGCACAGGAGCGGAGCCACTTTGTTCTTCCATCTCCTTCTTCTGCTCTTCTTTGCAGAGCTGAAAAAAACATAGATTGATTGGTGTCAAGGTCTTGCAGATCATATTATGTAACTATTTATTTCATGAATTGTAATTATGTAGGTATAAAGTGACTCACCTGTGACGTTTCTGGCTGTCCGCCTCCTGAAGAGCAGCACTTCCTGACGACCCCTCCGTGGCTCTTGGTTCAGACGTGGTGTCAGTCTGTGTCGGGGTTTCAGGCTGCATCACCTCTACACTCGTGCTCTTCTCACTTTTCACACAGACAACATGAATCGTGTTAGACATGAAGTAAATGTACTGAACAGGTTTCAACATGATCATAACTGGCTCGTCACTGTCCTAACGCCAACATAAACGTGGCCCGTCAGGAGCAGCGGCCCATCTCCAGATCTGGAGCTGGACTCGGTCAGGACGACCTTAGCTGAAATATTTGAACTATTGTGCGTGTTTTTGGGTGAAATGGAGAAAAACCCACGAGACACTCAGAAAGGCCTGAGACCTTCTCACTGTGAGTGCTAACCACTCTGCCACTGAGAAAACAAAAGAAGAAGAGACCAAAGCACATTCTCACCTGCCAGTCCACTGCTCGTCCTGCTGCTCACTAAATGATCTTGGACATACAGCTGGTCTGTCCACGATCGGCTCTGTGCTCCACGACACAGTTTCCAGACTGTAGAAAACACAGATTTAATCTCATTATAATCCAGTGGTTCACTTGCAGATTGAATCACACATTTGAACAGTCTCATATACGAGTAAAACCGTGAGACATATTTGATCAGTCTCTCATGAAACTCCCAAAGCCTCTCACCAGTCGCTCAGATGGTCTCCTTCTTTAAACACAAAAGTGTTTTCAGTTTGGCTGATTTGACTAAGATGACCGTGGGCTCAGCCTCTTCTTCCTGCCCTGGTCGTCCTGTTTCTCTCTCCGTACTGCAAACAACACAAATATACACTTACATATGGTCTGTTGTACACTGTATTTTGGTATTTCTATGTTTCATCTTTTTATGAAGTAGTTACAAAGTCCCGATCATTCTTAATAAACCATTTGTTCATTATGAATTCAATCTAAAGCCTAATTAACTCCCAGCAGCTCTGTTAGCGTCACTACTTCCTGTTTGGTTTTGTCTCTATTTAAAGACGAGGCAGTGACAGGGAGCTGCATTCTTCTCTTTTAATGCTAATTCTATGCTGGTTATTTATGTTCTGATGTGTTGAATTGTGATCTGAATGTCTTTCTTATTCTGTAAAGCTCTTTGAATGACTCTGCGTAACAACTGTGCTGTATAAATAAACCTGCCTTGCCCGTGTTATTGAGATGAAGACAGTTCTTTGACGGTGTTACCACTGACTTTATGAACTTACCTTTGGCCACAGATGAATGGATGTTGGAGGATTTTAGCTGGAGTAATTCTTCGATGTGAATTGGTTTTCAGCATCTGACAGAGCAGGAGTGTGGCTTCGTACAAGTCTTTGTCCTCCTCCAGATAAGACAAGTCATACTGGTCCTAGAAACAAGTCCTCAGTAGATTAGTACTGACATTTACAGGTTTCATTAGCATTTTATTACACACCTGCACAAGCCCCTCCAGTGAATAAAACTGGCTGAAGAACGGCTCTGTCCAGACTCCATCCCTCTCCAGGATTTCCTCCTCAGTCTAAAAACATTTGAAAGTCGAGTTATGTCAGAATATCTTGTTTTACATGTGATGATGTGATTCTGTGTTTGAATCTAACAAGAAGAAATGTTAGTTACCAAAAGTATCCAAACACCTCCAGGTCTTTTAAAAAACTTGCTGGACTTCTTCCCTTGTTCGAGGTAAGACACAGACGGTCGGCCCAGGAGTTTGACGATGACTGTCATCTTCATCAGAGAAAGACACGTTAGGCTTGAAACATTAATATAAACATGATTTACTGTGGACACACAGGTGGGACCCAAACATAAGTCGTATTATAACTGTTGTTGTTTTGAAGAAGTACAAAAGTAGAATATATGTCGTTCATATGTATCAAAAATGAGCTGAAAAAGAGCCAGAACCGTGTAGATCATCTCCAAAAGAGGGTCTAAAGTGATGGTTCTGTGGCCTGGCACATACATGTTTGTTTTATACAGACTGATGTCAGTCTGGTCTCGGTCAAATGTGATCGTCCAATCAGAGCTGTTGTTTTTCAGTGACTCGTGTGAAGGAGCTCTTTAGTCGCCTGTGATTTCTGCAGGACTCAGCCCCCTGTCATATTTTTGTCTTTATCTTTTCCGATACAGATAGACCAGGCGTGTCCCCTGATTGGCTAATCCACCTGTCAATCATGTCCATTTGAAAACAGGGCGGTTCAGCAGTGACCAGACTCTCATCTTTGTAAAGTGAGTGTTCTGGATCCCAGGGAAACATTTCTACAGTTTTGTGCTTCATTTCATGATCTATTCACATTTGGAGCCTCGTCCTGGACGTTTACAGGCACAGTCCTGATCTACTGTTAAAATATCGTCTGAATATCGTTGTCGGCATGATGCAAAATAAATCGATAAATAAAGGTCTTCTCTTCTGTCACTATGTCCCACCTGTACGTCCACATTTGAGTCACTTACTGCTTCATATTCAGAGGTGCTGGGGATCAGGGGAAACCCTAACAGCAGGTCAGCGATCATGATCCCCAGACTCCACACGTCCACAGCCTCGTCGAAAGGGCAGCCCAGAAGGATTTCAGGAGGCCTGATGGAGGAAGAAAGACATGAACACATAACATAACACGGACTGATCCATAAATAGACCGACATTATTAGGACGAGACACTGCAGGCCAACTCCCATTTGGAAACTTCTTCTGTACTTGAATTATGAATAAGGCATTTTAAATCTGATGAAAAATGAATCTGAAAAATGGATGGAGGTTTAACATTCTTGCTGCATTTTGCTGACAAAGACACAAAAACTATTTACAGGTTGGATTTTCGGTGTCTTATTTAGCAGTCTTACTGAAAAAGTGTGTGAAACATTCAAACATTTGGGGAGTGTTTGGATGAAGTGAATAATAAAAGTGCTGCCTGTAGTGTCTCCTCTTCATCTGATCCTCAGACGTCCCACACTCACCTGTGGCGCACGTTCATGAACGTGAGCCCTGGTTTGGCCTTGGACGTGTGAAAGGACAGGCCAAAGTCCGTGAGCTTGACCTGGACGGGCCTCTGGGTTCGATCACAGACCAAAACGTTGTCCAGTTTCAGATCCGCGTGGATGATGGACATTTCCTTCAGCGCCTCCAGAGCTGTGGCCATCTGTACAACGTCACAACACAAAACAAGAGTCAGTTTGTGGGATTCCATCGGACTTATTCTTTTCGAATAATTCTTCATAAATCTGATGTGATTCTGCAGTGACCGTTCACCCTCTGGTGAAAACACGTGGTGAGCGTTACGTTCTTTCTTTTACCTGTTTGGTGATGCTGCGGATGTCCGACAGGGGCAGTCGTTTATCATCCATTTCATTAAAAAAAGTCCCACAGACTCATGTCCAGCATCTCAAAGACCATTCCTTCTCCCAAAGGAGTGTCGAACGCCTCCAAAAACTTCACAAAGTTTTTTGGTCCATCCTTTGAGCCATCAGACGACGCAGCAGAGCGACCTGAACAGACCAGAATAAAACCACATGTTTATTTTAAGCACCAATACAAAATGTGTGTCTTTCCACTAAAGCCACAGGATTGTTTGAAACTTAGGGAAGGTTAGAAGTCGTTTTCCTGGTTGGACATGGGCAGCAGATGTGGCAAACACAGAGGTAACTCCATCAGAGCTACAACGTTCACAAGGGCCAAAACTCGTCTTACACAGTCGTCATGATGAGACTTAAAGGGCCGTATTACACTGTTTTCAGATCTGTCTTTTATAATGTTTCCTCGTCACAAACTGTGTTTTGTTTCACCGACACTTAACTGATGTAAAACTATGATAAATATTGACCACATGCACTACCCCGTCAAACAAAGTCACGATTAGAAATACATGAAAACCACTTGAAGTCGTGTCATAAGTGGGGCTCACCTCTCTGCTCGTGTCCTGCTCGTAAAGTGGAAGTTTGATGGCTACAAACTCCCGAGTGTCTCTCTGTCGACACCTGACCACTTGACCGAAGCCGCCCCTGGACACAGACTGGATCAGCTCGTACTTCGGCGGGATCGTCCTCTTAATATAGGACAGTCCAGGACAGGCTCCTTCATTCTTTGTATCTGTAGAACTGAAACACATCACACATGAGTTAAGTCCAGATAAAGGTTATTTCACGTTAATGCACTGACAGTTCATGAGAACTGCATGTAATGAACATGTGTAACTGCTACTACTACTATTACTGAACTGCATGTTATTAGGCCGCCAGAGGTGCCTCAAAAGTTTGAACCGTGAAAAAGTCGTTCATTTAAGTACTTAAGAGTGACAACGTCTTATAACTAACATTTTGATTGTCCCTTTTAGGAAATCTGTCCTCTGCTTTTGACCAGTGGTGGAAGGTCACAAAGTACAAGTAATAAAGTACAGCACTTAAGTTAAAGTTTGTACAAAATTCATCCACCGCTGCATTTGAGCCGTGCTTCAGGGCCCGTCTCCAGCAGCAGGTGACTCAAAAACTCTCCACAGAGAGGTGAACGTGTGTTTATGGAAATGTAGTACGGTCATGTTAGAAACAAATCACTTTACACCACGTCAAAAATGTGCTTTAACATGAAAACCCTGCCTCAAACACTTAACCTACTGCACACGTCCTTTTCTTGGTCAAAATGCAGAGAAATGTACTGGTGCCTCACCTGTGACTGTGAGTGAAAACAGCTGCTTTGGACTTTATTTGTTGAGTTTAGTCTGTCTCTAACGTGCACCTCTCCTCTGCAGAGTTCAGTGTGAAATGACCTTTTTTCAATACACGTCCAAGTAGGAGACGTCCAGTGACCTGCAGAGTCTGTGATGTCACTATATGACATCATAGAGGTCGCCATAGAGACGCGTCACTCCGGAACTCGACAGCCTCACACGTCCAGAACACACGTGTTATTGTTTCAATCAGGAGCAGATTTACTCAACGCAATAATTAAGACAAAGTGTGAAACATAAAAGATAAATATAAGTGTGTCAGCGTCTGCAGAATATCACAGTCAAACAGGTCAAAACTCTACTGCTTAAAACACATCACAACTATATTCAATAAAATCATTGACTTTAAACCGGATCAAATGTATTTGTCATTTAAAAACATTGTATTTATTTTCTAAAACTTCTCCAGTGACTCTGTCCATGTCTGAGGAACATCCACTGCAGTCAGTCAGCTGGAAAGGCCAAGTTTCATTTATTTTATTTAAGTCCATTAGTTTCAGTGGGAATAATAATAATAATAATAATAATAATAATAACGGTAATAACAATACTAATAATGACAAAAACATTTTGAACTAAATGTATCTTAATGGCGGGAGTTCGGACACAGGTGCAGTTCAAAAAGCTTCAGTTTAGTCTCCAACAAAGTCCAGTCCTCTGAGCCCCATTCATGTCAATCACACATTCATGACGTTACCACGGTAACATGGTTGTAAATAGAGGTATGTTCTCATTGGCTTTTTTGTTCAGTTTGTCAAGCCACATGTCCATGCCAAATTTCAAATGTTTATGGCAAAGTCATTTTTTTGGTCCAATTCAAAAGTTCAAGGGGGCGCTGTGGAGCAATGTAATGATTCAACTGTGTAAATTGTATATCTCTGCATTCAGATCAACATTTTGAACAAAACGTATATTAATGTCAGGAAATAGGACACTGCAGGTTTGAGTTACGTACAATTTAATACTTCAAAAAATGGCTTTTTTTTCAGGCTGACCACGCCCACATTTTATGACGTAAAAAAAAAATCGAGTCGCCTCTAATCCCACTTGTGTCTGCTTCATTTTGACCAATTTTCAACTTTCTTGAATGAAAATCCGGGGAGTAAAAAATTGAAAAGATTTGAATGAGAGGTAAAATTTTGGAAAAAGTGGGTTCCGCCCACAATGGCCGACTTCCTGTCGGGTTTAGGGCGGAGTCATAATATAATTTTTACTCGTCTTGACATGTTCTATGTTTGTGCCAAATTTCATTTGTCTACGATGAAAAAGGTCTGTCATTGCTGTAATGTTTTTTGATTTTTGAGGTGGCGCTGTTGAGTCATTTTGATACATGAGTTTTTTTGCACATTAAAATAATACATTTTTTCACCAACCTTGAATTTTGGGTAGAATAAAAAAACAGACTTTTCGTTAACGTTCAGGGGGTCAAAAATGTATTCGATCCGAAGAAGAAGAAGAATGAAATTTTTTTCCACCCATTTTTTTCTCCTAAACTATAAAAGCTACAGTCATGTGACTTTCTCACATTGTGCCCCATCACAAATAAGGCCCCTGTGAATTTTTTCATAAGTCCACGACAAATCGATTGTCTTCTATGAATTTTTGAAAATGAAATTTGAAGAGGGCGCTAGAGAGTCATTTTGTGAGATAAAGCCATGATTTGCATATCATTGTGTTCAGCTCCCAAATGTGCATAAACGCTGTATTAGCGTTTTCCCAACAAAAAATGTGTGAAAGAGGAATATTTTTTTGAAATATTCCAAAAAATGTGATTTTGTATAAAATTCGCCATGACCACACCCAAAATCATATTCAAATATAATTGATGATCTTTAATCTCACATGGGTTTAGTGGGTTTTGGCCAAATTTGAAGTGTTTGTGATGAAAACTGTGCGAGGAGATGTCCTGAATGTGAGGGTGTGCGCTTTTGTCATCACCGGGTTTGATCCAATATGGCCGACTTCCTGTACATTTTAGGGCGGGGCCATAATATCATTTTTGTCATGTCCCGACATGTTCTATTTTTTGATGCGAGTTTCAGATTTTTCAGTCGACTTTTTTCCGAGTCGGGCTCCCATAGGCCCAATGAAAATCAAAGTTTGAGGTGGCGCTACCGAGTCGTCTTTTGTTATTTTTTTTCGGGGTCTTCGGTGACAATTAGAGCTTGGCGAGTTCTAATTTTTGACACCACTCACTGGCATGTCGGGGCGTGTTAACCACTTGATTTTTGCCATTTTCCGGGTTTCAGACGCGGTTTTAATGAGTCTCTCGCCGGGACGTTGTCTCCGGCTCGGGCCTAATAATCCAACTCAGAGACAAACATCTGCAAATGACACACGTTACATACAATAATCACACATGTGAACTTTAATGACACATGTTACATACAATAATCACACATGTGAGGTGTAATGACACACGTTACATACAATAATCACACATGTGAACTTTAATGACACACGTTACATACAATAATCACACATGTGAACTTTAATGACACACGTTACATACAATAATCACACATGTGAACTTTAATGACACACGTTACATACAATAATCACACATGTGAACTTTAATGACACATGTTACATACAATAATCACACATGTGAGCTTTAATGACACACGTTACATACAATAATCACACATGTGAACTTTAATGACACATTTTACATACAATAATCACACATGTGAGGTGTAATGACACATGTTACATACAATAATCACACATGTGAACTTTAATGACACATGTTACATACAATAATCACACATGTGAGGTGTAATGACACACGTTACATACAATAATCACACATGTGAGCTTTAATGACACACGTTACATACAATAATCACACATGTGAACTTTAATGACACATTTTACATACAATAATCACATATGTGAGGTGTAATGACACATGTTACATACAATAATCACACATGTGAGCTTTAATGACACATGTTACATACAATAATCACACATGTGAGGTGTAATGACACATGTTACATACAATAATCACACATGTGAGCTTTAATGACACACGTTACATACAATAATCACACATGTGAACTTTAATGACACATGTTACATACAATAATCACATATGTGAGGTGTAATGACACATGTTACATACAATAATCACACATGTGAGGTGTAATAATGACACACGTTACATACAATAATCACACATGTGAACTTTAATGACACATGTTACATACAATAATCACACATGTGAGCTTTAATGACACATGTTACATACAATAATCACACATGTGAACTTTAATGACACATGTTACATACAATAATCACACATGTGAGGTGTAATGACACACGTTACATACAATAATCACACATGTGAACTTTAATGACACACGTTACATACAATAATCACACATGTGAACTTTAATGACACATGTTACATACAATAATCACACATGTGAGGTGTAATGACACATGTTACATACAATAATCACACATGTGAACTTTAATGACACATGTTACATACAATAATCACATATGTGAGGTGTAATGACACATGTTACATACAATAATCACACATGTGAGGTGTAATGACACACGTTACATACAATAATCACACATGTGAACTTTAATGACACATGTTACATACAATAATCACACATGTGAGCTTTAATGACACATGTTACATACAATAATCACACATGTGAACTTTAATGACACATGTTACATACAATAATCACACATGTGAACTTTAATGACACATGTTACATACAATAATCACACATGTGAGCTTTAATGACACATGTTACATACAATAATCACACATGTGAGCTTTAATGACACATGTTACATACAATAATCACACATGTGAACTTTAATGACACATGTTACATACAATAATCACACATGTGAGGTGTAATGACACATTCTACTGTCATGTTACGTGAGCGTCACTCATTACATCATACTTCAAACATGTCTCCATCTAAAAGGAAGACGACTTGTTTTAAGATGTGTCTAATTAAAATCAATGTCACTGTTGAAAAAGAGACTCAGACAAATCCATGTGTTTGAGGAGCAGAGTTTCTGTTTTTCACTGATGAGATGTAGAATGTAATTTGTGTTTTACTCATTTTATCTGATCCTCTCCTCTGCAAAGACACAGATATTCACCTTCGAGCTCACGGACACCACTCATCCAGGTAACACACACAGAGCTGTGTGACCCCTGACCCCTGACCCCTCCTCTGTCTCCTGTGAACAGCTGCAGTGCTCAGTCTGACCGCCAGAGGGAGACAGAGACCAGCAGCATGTTCACGCTGGAGGAGTTCAGTTTGACCTTTGACCTCTTTAGACTGACTTTGTGCTGCTGCTGGTGTAATTTTCACTGTTTGTGGGACAATGGTCTAGTGGATTTTTGCCATTTTGATTATTTTGAATTGTGTTATGATTTATGGCTCTTTATGGTCAGAGGTGGAACATAACGAAGTAAAAGAATAAAGTACTGTACTGAAGTAAACATGTGAGGTATTTGTACTTTACTCAAGTAGATTTCGATTCTTTTTACTTTTACTTGAGTACATTTGAGAGCAGTATCTGTACTTTCTACTCCACTACATTTTTGAACAGGACTGTAACATAAAAGTATTTGTATTATTGTGTGAGACAATAATAAAATACACATAGATACAAATGGAAACAGAAAAAAACAACAACAATCGATTCAGTTTTTTCTGTGGAACAAAATTCAGCTGAAGTCTTTTCAAAATCACCACATTTGAAGCTTTATGAGACTCAAAATCTGTGAGAAATACTGTTATTTTAGTCTTTAAGCACATTTTGAGTACTTTTGCTCTCTAGTATCTGTGCTTTTACTTAAGTAACAGAAGTACTTCTCTCAGTTCTGTGTTTTATTAAACTGGGACTGAGCTCCTCCTACGTCCATGTCCTGGAGGAGGAGGAGGAGAGAGGAGGACAGAGGAGGAGGAGGAGGACAGAGGAGGACAGAGGAGGAGGAGGAGGACAGAGGAGGACAGAGGAGGAGAGAGGAGGAGAGAGGAGGGAGGAGGAGGTGGAGAGAGGAGGTGGAGAGAGGAGGTGGAGAGAGGAGGTGGAGAGAGGAGGAGGAGGTAGAGGAGGAGGAGGTGGAGAGAGGAGGAGGACAGAGGAGGAGAGAGGAGGAGGAGGAGGTAGAGGAGGAGGAGGTGGAGAGAGGAGGGGGAGGAGGAGGAGAAGAAGAGAAGAGGGGGAGTGAACAGCCCGGGGTCTATGGTGGTTCTATACACAGTGATGTAACACTGTCCCACGCTCCACTGCGTCCTCAGTGTTACAGCACTGGACCAAACCCCTCAGAGGCAGGACTCTCCAGAGCAGGGACCATAGACAAGTCCCAGACAGGAATGTCCCACAATATGGCATTAGACTGAACTATGTCCATGGAATGAGGCAGGTCACGTCCACAGGCTGTTTATGTAAAAGGAAAGAGGTAACCTGCTAACGCCGCGTCACAAACAGGAAGTGATCATGTCGCACTTCCTGCTCCATCGACTCTTTGCTCCAGTTCACTTCCTGTGTAAAAACTGTCCCCTCTCTCTGTCCCTGCTGCTGTCAGACTCATGTTGGTCTTAAATGTTCGTATTAACCCTCTACATGATCCTGGGGTTTTTATTTCACGTCTGTGTCTGTAAATCAACATATGAACATTAATAACAGACACATCAGGTCCTTCTGTCCCCGACGTCGCTCCTGTTAGCGTTAGCAACAGGTTTGATTGACAGTGTTGCTAAGCCCCCGCTGCCTGTTAAACCAGCGGTGTGGGCGGGAAGGGGCGTTACCTTCAACAGCCTCGCTCCTGATTGGCTCTTTGGTTGCTGTGATACTCGTGGTCAGAATTCCAAATATGGACGTCTGCTCCAAATTCACCCCAATTCCTGCTCTGGCCTTGATGAGCTGTGTTCGGCCTGTAGAGGGGGTGTGATGCTGTGGTCGGCCTGTAGAGGGGGTGTGATGCTGTGGTCGGCCTGTAGAGGGGGTGTGATGCTGTGGTCGGCCTGTAGAGGGGGTGTGATGCCGTGTTCGGCCTGTAGAGGGGGTGTGTGTGCCGTGTTCGGCCTGTAGAGGGGGTGTGATGCCGTGTTTCGGTCTGTAGAGGGGGTGTGATGCCGTGTTCGGCCTGTAGAGGGGGTGTGATGCCGTGTTCGGCCTGTAGAGGGGGTGTGATGCCGTGTTTGGCCTGTAGAGGGGGTGTGATGCCGTGTTCGGCCTGTAGAGGGGGGTGTGATGCTGCGGTTGGCCTGTAGAGGGGGGTGATGTGATGCCGTGTTCGGCCTGTAGAGGGGGTGTGATGATGCTGGTTGGTCTGTAGAGGGGGTGTGATGCCGTGTTTGGCCTGTAGAGGGGGGTGTGATGCCGTGTTCGGCCTGTAGAGGGGGTGTGATGCTGCAGTTGGCCTGTAGAGGGGGGTGTGATGCCGTGTTTGGCCTGTAGAGGGGGGTGTGATGCCGTGTTCGGCCTGTAGAGGGGGTGTGATGCCGTGGTCGGCCCTGTAGAGGGGGTGTGTGTGATGCCGTGTTCGGCCTGTAGAGGGGGGTGTGATGCTGCGGTTGGTCTGTAGAGGGGGTGTGATGCCGTGTTTGGCCTGTAGAGGGGGTGTGATGCCGTGTTCGGCCTGTAGAGGGGGTGTGATGCCGTGTTTGGCCTGTAGAGGGGGTGTGATGCCGTGTTCGGCCTGTAGAGGGGGTGTGATGCCGTGGTCGGGCCTGTAGAGGGGGTGTGATGCTGTGGTCGGCCTGTAGAGGGGGTGTGTGATGATGCCGTGTTTGGCCTGTAGAGGGAGTGTGATGCCGTGTTCGGCCTGTAGAGGGGGTGTGATGCTGTGGTCGGCCTGTAGAGGGGGTGTGATGCTGCAGTTGGCCTGTAGAGGGGGTGTGATGCCGTGTTCGGCCTGTAGATGGGGTGTGATACCGTGTTTGGCCTGTAGAGGGGGTGTGATGCTGCGGTTGGCCTGTAGAGGGGGGTGTGATGCCGTGTTCGGCCTGTAGAGGGGGTGTGATGCCGTGTTTGGCCTGTAGAGGGGGTGTGTGATGCCGTGTTTGGCCTGTAGAGGGGGTGTGATGCTGTGGTCGGCTGTAGTAGGGGGTGTGATGCTGCAGTTGGCCTGTAGAGGGGGTGTGTGATGCTGTGGTCGGCCTGTAGAGGGGGTGTGATGCTGTGTGGTCGGCCTGTAGAGGGGGGTGTGTGATGCCGTGTTCGGCCTGTAGAGGGGGTGTGATGCTGTGGTCGGCCTGTAGAGGGGGTGTGATGCCGTGGTCGGCCTGTAGAGGGGGTGTGATGCTGCAGTCGGCCTGTAGAGGGGGTGTGATGCCGTGTTCGGCCTGTAGAGGGGGTGATGCCGTGTTTGGCCTGTAGAGGGGGTGTGATGCCGTGTTCGGCCTGTAGAGGGGATGTGTGATGCCTGTAGAGGGGTTGGCCTGTAGGCCTGTAGAGGGGGTGTGATGCCGTGGTCGGCCTGTAGAGGGGGTGTGATGTCGTGTTCGGCCTGTAGAGGGGGTGTGATGCCGTGTTCGGCCTGTAGAGGGGGTGTGATGCCGTGTTCGGCCTGTAGAGGGGGTGTGTGATGCTGCAGTTGGCCTGTAGAGGGGGTGTGATGCCGTGTTTGGCCTGTAGAGGGGGGGTGTGATGCCGTGTTTTCGGCCTGTAGAGGGGGTGTGATGGCCGTGGTCGGCCTGTAGAGGGGGTGTGATGCCGTGTTTCGGCCTGTAGAGGGGGTGTGATGTTTTGCCGTGTTTGGTCTGTAGAGGGGGTGTGATGCTGTGTTCGGCCTGTAGAGGGGGTGTGTGATGCCGTGGTCGGCCTGTAGAGGGGGTGTGATGCCGTGTTCGGCCTGTAGAGGGGGTGTGATGCCGTGTTCGGCCTGTAGAGGGGGTGTGATGATGCCGTGATGCCGTGGTCGGCCTGTAGAGGGGGTGTGATGCCGTGGTCGGCCTGTAGAGGGGGTGTGATGCTGTGTTGGCCTGTAGAGGGGGTGTGTGATGCCGTGTTCGGCCTGTAGAGGGGGTGTGATGCCGTGTTCGGCCTGTAGAGGGGTGTGATGCCGTGTTCGGTCCTGTAGAGGGGGTGTGATGCCGTGTTCGGGCCTGTAGAGGGGGTGTGTGATGCCGTGTTCGGCCTGTAGAGGGGGTGTGATGCCGTGGTCGGCCTGTAGAGGGGGTGTGATGCTGCGGTTGGCCTGTAGAGGGGGTGTGATGCCGTGTTCGGGCTGTAGAGGGGGTGTGATGCCGTGTTTGGCCTGTAGAGGGGGTGTGATGCCGTGTTCGGCCTGTAGAGGGGGTGTGATGCCGTGTTCGGCCTGTAGAGGGGGTGTGATGCCGTGGTCGGCCTGTAGAGGGGGTGTGATGCCGTGGTCGGCCTGTAGAGGGGGTGTGATGCCGTGTTCGGCCTGTAGAGGGGGTGTGATGCCGTGTTCGGCCTGTAGAGGGGGTGTGATGCCGTGTAGAGGGGGTGGCCTGTAGAGGGGGTGTGATGCCGTGTTCGGCCTGTAGAGGGGGTGTGATGCCGTGTTCGTTCGGCCTGTAGAGGGGTGTGTGATGCCGTGTTTGGCCTGTAGAGAGGGGGTGTGATGCCGTGTGTTTTGCCTGTAGAGGGGGTGTGATACCGTGTTCGGCCTGTAGAGGGGGTGTGATGCCGTGTTTGGCCTGTAGAGGGGGTGTGTGATGCCGTGTTTGGCCTGTAGAGGGGGTGTGATACCGTGTTCGGCCTGTAGAGGGGGTGTGATGCCGTGTTTGGCCTGTAGAGGGGGGCGTGATGCTGCGGTTGGCCTGTAGAGGGGGTGTGTGATGCCGTGTTTGGCCTGTAGAGGGGGTGTGATGCCGTGTTCGGCCTGTAGAGGGGGCGTGATGCTGCGGTTGGCCTGTAGAGGGGGTGTGATGCCGTGTTCGGCCTGTAGAGGGGGTGTGATGCCGTGTTCGGCCTGTAGAGGGGGTGTGATGCCGTGTTTGGCCTGTAGGGGGGGTGTGATGGTGTCACACTGGAGATGTTTGACTAATTGAGAATCCAGTGTGACTCCTCCAACATGTGACTAAGTTACGAGCTGAGGTCAGAGCTCATGTTCTTGTTTTTCTTTAAGTCTATTGACACTTTGCAGCTGATATCAACATTTCCTAGGGGTGTGATGCTAACTGTAGGAACTCTTCTGTCTGAAGCTCTGTTAGACTTTAATTTGAAAGTTATTTTAACACAATCTGACCATAAAGAGCTGAGCCAAGTTTGTACCAAAAAGTTGTATTTTGGTTTGATCTTCTGACATTGTCCCAGTCTCTTCTGGATCATCCAAATCCATACTTGAGACGGGCCTGGACATGTCCTTCATCAGGGGGACACGTCTCTGCAGGATTTGAGTCTCTGGTCGTAGTGTGTTACTGATGGTGCCTTTGTTACTTTGGTCCCTCTGCAGGTCGTTCACTAGGTCCCCCGTGTGGTTCTGGGAGTTTTGCTCCTCGTTCTTGTGTCATTTTGACCCCACGGGGTGAGATCTTGTGGAGCCCCAGATGGAGGGAGATTATCAGTGTCTTTCTTCCATTTTCTAATAATTCTCCACAGTTGATTTGTTCACACGAGCTGCTCACCTGTTGCAGATTGAGTCTTCAGCCTGGTGCAGGTCACAGTTTTGTTTGTGGTTCCTTTGACGTGTCTTTGGTCTTGGCCATAGTGGAGTTTGGAGTGTGACTGTTTGAGGTTGTGGACAGGTGTCTTTTATACTGAGAACGAGTCAAACAGGAGCCATTAATACAGGGAACGAGTGGAGGACAGAGGAGAAGAGAGAAAGAACAAGACACAAATCCTGCTGTTTGTAGGTGACCAGATACTTATTTTACTGAGGAATTCACCAAGTAATTCATTAAAAATGCTACAGTGTGATTTCCTGATTCTTTCCTCTGTCTCATAGTTGAAGTTAAACTATGATGAAAATCACAGGCCTCTCGTCTTTTTAAGAGGAGAACTTGAACAGTTGGTGGATAAAGACTTTTTTGCCTTTACATGTAGAACTTTCCCCGTGTTTGTCTGAATCATCCTCACACTGGCCTCTGTCGGTGGTTTGTGTTTCTGGAGTAAACTGTGAAACTCAGACTCACTTCCTTAGAGTCTCATGTTCTGAGCCGACGACTGAACACAGCCACATGTTTGTTCTACCATCACCAAACAGGGTCATAATCTCTGCTTTTAGTCTTAAAAAGTGACACAGTGCTGCTTTAACACACTCCTGGTGTGAGCTGCGTTTCATTCATGTTAAATCTGTTCTTTAGCCTGAAAAATACTGTACAGCTGTTAGAAGTACTCCATTTTGTAAGTAAAAGTACAGCAGAAAAATACTCGAGTAAAAGTAAAAGTATCACATGAAAAAATCTACTTAAGCAACAGTATTAAAAATGTACTTAAATAGTAAATAGTCAAAGTATTTCTCACAGATTTTGAGTCTTATAAAACTTAAAATGTGGTGGTTTTGATAAAGATTTGACAGATTTAACAGAATCAATCGTCGTTTTGTTTGTTTAAATTATGAACGTGTTAAAAATAAACCCTCAGACTTTTCAGCAGGTCTCACACAATAATAAAAAGTACAGATACTGCTCTCAAATGTACTCGAGTAAAAGTACACACTGTAAAATGTACTTGAGTTGAGTAACTTTAGTACTTTGACTTTGTTACGTCCCACCACTCGACGCAGATGATCCATAAGAAACACGAGAACGTTCAGACATTTCATCATATTTAATACAGACAGTGCAAAACAAAGGCACATTTTGATCAGTGAAGTACAAAGATAAGACATCCAGCATCACGATGTACTACATAAATACTAACATGATGGTGACGGGGCCGAGGCGACGCTCTTGTGGCTGAGCGTGTGGTTGTGTTGGGGGGAGCACACTGGGGCCGCTCTGTCGCACAGTGTGGTCCCGTCGGCCGTTGGGAGAGGAAGCTCTGGGGATGTGCAGATACTTCCCAGTTCACGTCCACAATGGGCCTGTTTATGTGCCACAAATGTGCTATTTCAAAAATGTTAATTACACGACAATATAAAACTGTGTAGAAAGCCACAGGCGCAGGGCCAGTTCTGCCTGTGCCACGTAAACTGTGACTGGGGAGAATAAACACGAGCGCTCTGCAGTTTGGCACATGTCCACGAGTCAAAGAAGAAATGAAATTCACATTCACCATCGGCTCCGGGACGAAACACGCAGCCGATCAGGAAAAAGTCCAAGAGTTTGAATGGCACCAGACACTAGAATAACCCGAGTTCAAACCACAGACGAGAAGTAAATGGACAGAGTTAACCTGCCGCCGCCGCGTTACAAACAGGAAGTGATCACGGACCTGCTTCTGGCTCCAATTCACTTTCCATTGAGAAACTGTCTCTCTGTCCCTGCTGCTGTCAGACTCATGTTGGTCTTAAATGTTCGTATTAACCCTCTACATGATCCTGGGGTTTTTATTTCACGTCTGTGTCTGTAAATCAACATATGAACATTAATAACAGACACATCAGGTCCTTCTGTCCCCGACGTCGCTCCTGTTAGCGTTAGCAACAGGTTTGATTGACAGTGTTGGCTCCAAATCGGCCTCTATCACTGCCAAATTCTGTGGTGACGTCACTCTCACTCAGGCCACTTCTTTACACAGTCTGTGGTTCAAATATTCATAATAAACTCATATTTCAGATGGAAACAGGGGCCAGTCGACCTGCACCAGCCTGAGAAACATCTAAACAGAAAACGCACAAATGTGAACCTTATCGTGTTTTTGCTGGTGATACAAATGTTAAAATAACCCTGTGTCCTGACGTCCTTCCTCAGGACAAGAATCATGTACAGACACAGATAAGACGTTGAACTTACAGAGTTTGTTTCATGTGAACAGGAATTACACAGGAATTAACCCCAAACCAGGTCGACACATCTGCGCCGGACACGTAAAGCTCCTGGATCACACAGACCTGTCGCTTCATGTCCTGGTGCTGCTCCCTGTGCGTCTCACACACGTCCAGGTCTGTGACGAGGACACAGCGTCGGGACAGAGGACAGTGTGACATGGACCTGCACAGAGACACGTCCACCACAGACTCCACCGAAGGACAGACGCTACAGGCAGAGACATGTTTTTGTTCTATTTTTTGTGTTCAGTTTGGTCTCTTAGCAACACGTTTTCATGTGGAAATGGCAAAATGATCCAGTCTGTGATAAAATGTTTAAATATGTAATGTAATGAGTCGTATGGGACAGAGTTCAGAGCCTGTTTTCATGAGGAGCAGCTTCTACACAACAGACTTTACAACCTCACACTGAACAAGACTTTGACAAAGCTACAGAAGGAGTTTTATATCTCTGATTCCAAGTCGGATTTACAGTGGTCCCTCGTTAAATCGCGGTTCAGCTTTCGTGGTCTCACTGTTTCGCAGATTTTTTTTTTTTTTTTGCAATTTTGCATGTTTGTTTTACAGCGTCTGAACGTGCATTGTGTTCTGCGTCCTGATTGGCTGAGGGACTGTAGACCATTGTGTTCTGCGTCCTGATTGGCTGAGGGACTGTAGACCATTGTGTTCTGCGTCCTGATTGGCTGAGGGACTGTAGACCATTGTCCATCAGTCTCCTCCGTGTCTCCTGTACAGTACAGAATGTGTCAGACAAATTTACATAAATGTTGGATCAGTGTGACTCTGAAGTGCTGTATGTTTGCAAGTTTTCTCTCCGACAAAACCCACAATGTCGATGAAACGTTCTGCACCGACAAAGGCACCGACGAAGGTTTGAACTTTGTGTTGAAACAAGAGAGAAATGTGAGAAAATGTTAAAGCCTGTGTGAGAAAAGTGTATAAAGTGTGTGGTGAGGGGTTTTACAGCAAAAAATATAGAATAATGTAAAAAATAAAGCTGATACTTCACGATAAACGAGAGACCACTGTATTCAAGTTTAAGTCAAAAAAATTTGGCGAAATTGTAATTCCAGATATCCCGGGTGTGTGACAGTGAAAAGGCCCCTCGTCCCGGTTTAATGTCCAGTGATGATGTTTGTTGACCTCTGACCCCGTGATGTTTCCAGGTCGTCTTTTTACTCTCACACACCTGCGATTCTGTCCTGAACAAGTCAGACTGCAGATGGCGCTGCCGTCCGGCCTCCAAAACCTGAGTTATTAAAGTTTTAATTCATAAAAATGAGGTGAAGTCCTCTGTGTGTTTTAGTGTCTAATATGTCACCAAAGAATGCTTCTGTTTTCAAAGTCCCAAATATAGTGAATTTTGGCCATTTTTCCACATGAAACATCTTACTTTTATATTTAAACTTTACATGATGAAAAAGTTGCATTTGCATTTAGTTTTTACATTTATTTGAGTGACCTACAGCAGAAGTTTCAAAGTGATATCTCTCAGTTTCAGATTTTTTCTATTCGCCTGCAGCGTCTGTCCTGTCGAGGTAAACGAGGATCATCACAGACAGTGAGTGACAGCGCGGTCTCCACGGCGACGGGACGAGCCGCGTCTCAGGAGGTGCTGCTCCTCTTCCGGGTCCTCGGCCTCCTCTTCAACACGTCCTCCTCCTGGTCACTCTCACAGTCTCTCTGAAGGAGAACACAGGTGTATGTAAAAGTATCTGAAGTGATCTGAGAGTGTCATAAACGTCATTAAAACATGTTCATCCTGCAGAGACAGTTCCACAGTCGATGAATCACAGCTGGAGTTAGATTTGAGACGTTTGAACTGTGGTTTCAGTTTCATTGGGAGTCACGCTTCACGACTCTTTAAAATAACATCACTGGAGCCGTTCGTCTCGTGAGCCGTTCGTCTCGTGAGCCGTTGGCCTCGTGAGCCGTTCGTCTCGTGAGCCGTTCGTCTCGTGAGCCGTTCGTCTCGTGAGCCGTTGGCCTCGTGAGCCGTTGGTCTCGTGAGCCGTTGGCCTCGTGAGCCGTTGGCCTCGTGAGCCGTTGGCCTCGTGAGCCGTTGGCCTCGTGAGCCGTTCGTCTCGTGAGCCGTTGGCCTCGTGAGCCGATCGCCTCGTGAGCCGATCGCCTCGTGAGCCGTTGGCCTCGTGAGCCGTTCGTCTCGTGAGCCGTTGGCCTCGTGAGCCGTTGGCCTCGTGAGCCGTTCGTCTCGTGAGCCGTTCGTCTCGTGAGCCGTTCGTCTCGTGAGCCGTTGGCCTCGTGAGCCGTTGGCCTCGTGAGCCGTTGGCCTCGTGAGCCGTTCGTGAGCCGTTGGCCTCGTGAGCCGTTGGCCTCGTGAGCCGTTCGTGAGCCGTTGGCCTCGTGAGCCGTTCGTGTGTGGGCTCTTACCTCGTCCTCCATGATCTTCGGCCCCTTCTTCATGATGCGAGTTTAAATGGTTACACAGAGCCACGATTCTGAAGGAGAGCTGCAGGACACCAGAATAATGACTCTTAGACACACTTCATGGAATGACAGTACTGCAGCTAATGTCATCAATGCTCCCTGGGGGTGTGACGCTAGCTAGAAGCACTGCTCTGTCTGAGGCTCTCTGTTAGACTTTAATCTGAGTTTTATTTTAACACAATCTGATCATAAAGATCTGATTTATCTGAACTACAACAAGTGATTTGTGCTGTTAAAAAGTCCCTCAAATAACATTACAGTCACAAGCTAGCATTAGCATTAGCATTAGCATTAGCCAACAGTTTTTTCAATGAGTCGGACTGATCACAGGAAAATGAAATAAGCCCTTTAAATCATTTTTTTTTTCTTTGTTTCAGACAAAGAAAACTTTTGTGAGTGTTTGCTAATGTGTTGCGTCCCCATGGTAAACTGCTGAACATCCACCATAGACATACATGTAGAACAGTATCAATAGTGGTTCTAGTTAGTATTTTTTCTTACCTTCCATCTCCGTCTGGCGTATTGTCTCTTGAAGTTCTCCAGGTTGACCACAGACAGTCTCTTGACCATGGCCTGTCGAGGGTTCAGAGGCTGCGGGGACAGAACCGCGTCACATTTACAAACAAATCAGTACAAAACATGAGGTTCATCTGGTTTTCCCATCATTTATTTTAATAGATTCTTTTCAGACCAAAGACGACAGCACCATCTGCAGTCCAACTTCATCAAAGAAAAAAAAAGCCCCTCAAAGCAAACGTCACTGAGCAGAAGGCGACAAACATCGTCTCTGGACTTTAAACCGGGACGAGGGGCCTTTTTACTCTCACACACCTGGAAGAAGAAGTCAGACTCCACCAGTGAAGGCGGAACAACAGCGCCATCTGCAGTCCAGCTTCTTCAGGACTGTACCCGAGGTGTGCCACAGTAAAAAGGCCCCTCGTCCCGGTTTAAAGTCCAGAGACGATGTTTGTCGTCCTGTGTCCCAGTGATGTTTGCTCCGAGGGTCTTTTTTACAGCGGTAAAACCATTTTAAATCAGCTGACGTCACGTGACCACTCTGAGGCGCTAGTGAGCCGTCCACACTGTCAGGTGTCAAAACAAACTAAACTTTGGTCTGGAAAAAAATCTATTAAAACAGCATCCAGAAGATATAATATTTTGTTTTAAATAGTTAATCGCTATGACAACAGCCTTAGTTTTCCATTGTGACGATGTGTGTTGGTTTTCATGTGTTTCATGCCTCATCTGCTGCACATATGAGTTTGACATGGTTTTATTGGAGCCTTGTACATTTATATGGAGCTCAGCACATTTGAAGAGTTTTTCGTGGCCGTCCTTCACATTCTGTTGTAAAAAGTCTCTTATTCTGTATTTTTTACCAGGTGAAAATAAATAGAACTTAACTATTTATTTTAGACTCACAGATAAATGTGTAGTTCGATGAGTCCTAAAATGGTAAAATATTCAAAATGTTGAAAACCAAACTGTGAAACTATAGAACAGCCCTGAAATATTAAAATAAATTAAATCAAAACTTTGCAGCTACAACTGAGACACTGGGAGGACACGACACCACTCATCTGTGGGAGCAGGAATCACACCCTCAACCTGTGAGTCAGTGGATCTGAAGCTCAACAATGACGTTTATGGGTTTGAACCACAAACCTTCTGATGAGAGGGTGAGGACTCTACCGACTGAGCCACAGAGCAGTGAGGTTCATAAAAGCAGAGACGATTTAGAGCACGTCACGTTTATTCTGAAACACTTTGAACACAGTGAAAAATAATAAAATAAGACTCTTCAAACATTTTTCAATAGATCAATAAATAAATGAAAGTGCAAGTTTCAGGTTTCAAGTGTTTGGATGAAAACAAAAACACAAAAGTATCACACAAACTGACTCCTGCAGCTTTAATCCAGGTTCTGACGCTGCTCCTCCTCAAACACAGACCTGGACAGCAGTGAACATCTCCTTTTACCTTTAGTTCAGCAGATTAACAACTCCAGGACTGAAACGATCCAGATGATTCTAGTGAAGGTGGAGTTTAAAAACACAGTGGAGCACTTCCTGTATCACCACATGATGACATCACAAGGTGGAACAGAGAGTTTTCAGTTTGAGAGAAGAACTCAGCCTGAATCTGCAGGTTTGTGTTAAACATGAGAATGAAACAAAACACAGCTCCAGGTCTGATTGAGATGAAGAAACATTAGAACAGATCAGAGAGCAGTGCATTATGGGCCTTTAACGTGTTATTTTATTCCTTGTTGGGTTTGGTGACCTGCTGATCTTCTCCAGACAACATGCAGGACAGAAGAACCTTCATGTCACACCTCAGTGTTTCCATCCTCCTCTGTCTCCGCTCGTAGCTCATTTCGATCGTGTCCAAAATCATCTCCAGGTCCTTCACATTCTCCTGCACCGTCCTCCTCTTCTCCTCCACTCCGACAAACACACGCCGCGCCTCAGAAACCTGCCCCCTGCTGGCCACACACTCCTCTCCGTCACTGCAGGCGCGGAGCAGGGCGTGGAGGTCCCTGTGCAGCAGGTCATGAACTCCTTCAACCTCCACCAGCTCAGACCTGATCCCGCTCAGCTCCTTCGCCAGGCGTGAGAGTCGCTCCAGGTCGGTGTGGGCGTGGTCAGGGCTGGACGGGGGGGTCGGGGGGCAGGGGGGGTCCTCGTTGAGTTGGGCGACGTTCCCGGCGTGGTGTGGTGGACCATGTGGGGACTTCAGATAAAAGTGTGAAGGACACGGAGTCAGAAGAAGTTCTCAAACAAATGTGGACCAACTTCTCCAGGTTAGTAAGTGAGAGACACAAACTCTAAACACACACGTGTTCAGTCAGTCGAGTTACAAAGTTTCCAAACCAACGTCATCGCAACAAAGCGCCGCATGCTGTAGCGCCCCCTATGGACAGAGCACATCACACTAGAGCAGCAAATTTTTTATGTTTGGACCAAAATGACGACGTGACGCTGCCGAATCCAACGAGTATCAACGATTAAGAAAATAAAACTGGAGAAGGAAGTGCGGACGTCACAGTGGGCGTGTCTCAGGGGCCGTGTCTCAGGGGGCGTGTCACAGTGGGAGTGTCACAGAGGGCGTGTCACAGGAGGAGTGTCACAGGGGGAGTGTCACAGGGGGCGTGTCACAGTGGAAGTGTCACAGGGGGCGTGTCACAGGGGGCGTATCACAGTGGGAGTGTCATAGTGGGCGTGTGTCAGTGGGAGTGTCACAGTGGGCGTGTCACAGGGGGCATGTCAGTGGGAGTGTCACAGTGGGAGTGTCACAGTGGGAGTGTCATGGTGGGCGTGTCAGTGGGAGTGTCACAGTGGGAGTGTCACAGGGGGCGTGTCACAGGGGGAGTGTCACTGTGGGAGTGTCACAGTGGGAGTGTCACAGGGGGAGTGTCACAGTGGGAGTGTCACAGTGGGAGTGTTACAGGAGGAGTGTCATAGTGGGAGTGTCACAGTGGGAGTGTCACAGGGGGAGTGTCACAGTGGGAGTGTCACAGGAGGAGTGTCACAGTGGGAGTGTCACAGGGGAGAGTGTCACTGTGGGAGTGTCACAGGGGGAGTGTCACAGGGGGCGTGTCACAGGGGGCGTGTCACAGGGGGAGTGTCACAGTGGGAGTGTCACAGGGGGCGTGTCACAGGGGGCGTGTCACAGGGGAGAGTGTCACTGTGGGAGTGTCACAGGGGGAGTGTCACTGTGGGAGTGTCACAGGGGGAGTGTCACTGTGGGTGTGTCACAGGGGGAGTGTCACAGTGGGAGTGTCACAGGGTTGTGTTGTTTCCTGGTGTAACACTGTTGTAAATGAATACATTAAATATAGACACGTTTAATGCCATACTGTGGAACATTCCAGACAAATCTCATCAGGAGTTTGCTCGATCACTGCAGCTCTCTGCTCAAATCTAATCACATGACTCTTCTTATAGTGATGTGACCAATCACAAACAAGTGTAGCTGAAGAGAAGCAGAGCTGAACCTCTTTAAGGTAAATCTGATAAACTCTGAAATCCACACCGTGACCTCAGAGCACATAATGACATTACACTCCCTCCCCTCACATGAACCGTGTCCTCCAGTGTGAAATGTGAGTCAGCTGTGAGGACGTCCCTGTGGACGAGGGCGTGGTGCAGACGAGCCACAGCACGTCTCCGGCTGAAGGGTGTGAGAGTGCAGCCCAAACGACTCTTTGGGTTTAAACGACACCGCGACTCTTTCTCCTCAGTCTATAGAGGAATTATGGAGCTAAGCCCCGTGTATCTCACACACAAACACACTTTTATAGTGCTTCAAACTGGACAATATGTTACGTCATAGATAAATATATAAGTGAAATCCGGTTTTAAATGACTGTGTCCAGTTTAAGGCTTTGTCTCCTCTGAACCACTCAACAAAAGGAAGCAGAGGATCAGAGAGGAACAACAAACTAAACATTCTGCCACGGATAAAAAACAAAACTAAAATTAAAAAGAAAAAATATATATAAAATATGGGCAGTGTCTGAATGTCCAGACTCCTCCTACAGGGGGCGCTGTTTAGGGTCTTTAGTGGAGTCTGAATGTCCAAGGAGTGAAAGTAGGGCACTAAAAATTTCCCACAATGCACCTTGAAAAGCAGTGGGCTTCAGTGGTCTGTTATGACTTTCTTTATTTTAAATCTTTATGTGTATTTTTAGGTCACAAAGATCCATAACAATACAAATAAAGATTTAAAATAAAGAACGCGAGAACAGGTCAGAAGAGCGGTCGATATAGACCACAATGCACTGGGAGAGTCGTACAGACAGACTGGACTTTAACACAACACGACGCTCTGGTTTATCTCACTATGGATCTGAAGAAAACACTTTAAATAAACTGTTATGGTGCTAGCATTAGCCGCTTTAGCTCGAGCGGCTAACAGAGCGAGAATTTACACATCTCAGGCAAAAATATTAAAATCCCGTCTGTTTATGTGAAACTGGTGAAGGTCAAACAAACATCATCTATAGAGACACTGTGATTTGAACTTTTCTTTAGAGACAGATTCACATGTTTGGGTAAAATATGAAGGTGGTGTGTTTAAAATGAGTCTTGAATGGGACAAACTGAAATAATGGAGCCTGTCAGTGTGATGTGCAGCAGATGGACATGATCGACACGGTGAGTTTAGTTCATGTTGTATCGTGTCTGTTCAATGTCCCTCAAACAAAGCAAACACACGTTTTTCTCCGCAGTCGGTTGTGTCGCAGTCGGTTGTGTCGTGGGTGGATGTGTCGTGGGTGGATGTGTCGTGGGTGGATGTGTCGTGGGTGGATGTGTCGTGGGTGGATGTGTCGTGGGTGGATGTGTCGTGGGTGGATGTGGTTGGACGTGTTGCGGTCGGACGTGTCGTGGGTGGATGTGTCGTTGGATGTGTCGCGGTTGGATGTGTCGCGGTTGGATGTGTCGCGGTCGGATGTGTCGCGGTTGGATGTGGTTGGATGTGTCGCGGTTGGAGGCGTCGTGGGTGGATGTGTCGCGGTCGGATGTGTCGTGGGTGGATGTGGTTGGACGTGTTGCGGTCGGACGTGTCGTGGGTGGATGTGTCGTGGGTGGATGTGGTTGGATGTGTCGCGGTTGGAGGTGTCGTGGGTGGATGTGTCGTGGGTGGATGTGTCGTGGTTGGATGTGTCGTGGTTGGATGTGTCGTGGTTGGATGTGTCGTGGGTGGATGTGTCGTGGGTGGATGTTTCGTGTGTGGATGTGTCGTGGTTGGATGTGTCGTGGGTGGATGTGTCGCGGTCGGATGTGTCGTGGGTGGATGTTTCGTGTGTGGATGTGTCGTGGGTGGATGTGTCGTGGGTGGATGTTTCGTGTGTGGATGTGTCGTGGTTGGATGTGTCGTGGTTGGATGTGTCGTGGTTGGATGTGTCGCGGTTGGAGGTGCCGTGGGTGGATGTGGTTGGATGTGTCGCGGTCAGACATGTCGTTGGATGTGTCGTGGGTGGATGTGTCGTGGGTGGACGTGTCGTGGGTGGACGTGGGTGGATGGTGGTGGTGCTGCTCAGACGTGGAGCAGGTGAGCGGCGGGTTTACCTTTATCCAGGGATGCTTCAGCGTCTCTTCTATCGTCATTCGTTTTCTAAAAGAGACAGAGAAATGTCGATGACGTTCATATTAAAAACTTCTTTGGTTGGAGTCTTTTCGTTCTGAATCTTTCTGAGGTCGACCGTCCTTATTTGGGCAAATTGAAATAAACTTTGATTCTAAGATGATTTCTCACCGTAGACTGTTTATATAAATGGACGTAGCTAACCTGCTAGCCGCCGCGTTACAAACAGGAAGTGACTGCAATTATGGCTTCATCAACTCTGGCTCCAATTCACTTTCTATTGAGAAATCGTGGCCCCTCTCTGAAAGGGCGTCTCTTAAAATGATCACATTAACCTGCTCTTTGTGTCACTCTAGCGTTAGCAACAGGTTTGATTGACAGCGTTGCTATGCGCCCCCTCCCTGTTAAACCGGCGCTGTGGGCGGGGCGGGACTGTCACCAGCCTGGCTCCTGATTGGCTCTGTGGTGGTGTGAGCGTCGTACCGTTTGTCCTTCTCCAGCAGCTGTCGGATGAAGCTCTTGGCCAGCTCGCTCGTGTGGCTGAACACGTCCTCGTCAAAATCATAATTAACGGCAGAAATGTTCCCGAGCGTCTCCTGTTTGGTTTCTCCGAGGAAAGGCGACGCTCCGCTCAAACTGCAACATGGGAATTTACAAGATCCAACGTTAAAGTGTGACTGGGTCAGGGCTCCACGACACGACTTTAAACACTCAGACTTTTATTATTTTTGTTTTATTGAACCTGAATCTGTTTCATTTCTGTTCAGAATCTGCTTCAGAAAAAACACCGACCTAAAACTAAAACACCAGCCTTTTACTTCTCCTCACCCACTACTCCTCCTCCTGCTCCTGCCCCTACTGCTTCTCCTCCTCGTCCTCCTCCTGTTCTGTTCTGTCTGTTCTGTTCTGTTCTGTCTGTTCTGTTCTGTTCTGTCTGTTCTGTTCTGTTCTGTCTGTTCTGGTCTGTCTGTCTGGTCTGTTCTGTTCTGTTCTGTTCTGTCTGTGTCTGTTCTGTCTGTTCTGTCTGTTCTGTCTGTTCTGTTCTGTCTGTTCTGTCTGTTCTGTTCTGTCTGTTCTGTCTGTTCTGTTCTGTTCTGTCTGTTCTGTTCTGTCTGTTCTGTCTGTTCTGGTCTGTTCTGTCTGTTCTGTTCTGTTCTGTTCTGTTCTGTTCTGTTCTGTTCTGTCTGTTCTGTCTGTCTGTTCTGTGTTCTGTTTCTGTCTGTTCTGTTCTGTTCTGTTCTGTCTGTCTGTTCTGTTCTGTTCTGTCTGTTCTGTTCTGTCTGTTCTGTCTGTTCTGGTCTGTTCTGTCTGTTCTGTCTGTTCTGGTCTGTCTGTCTGGTCTGTTCTGTTCTGTTCTGTTCTGGTCTGTTCCTTTCTGGTCTGTCTGTTCTGTTCTGTTCTGTCTGTTCTGGTCTGTCTGTTCTGTCTGTTCTGTTCTGTCTGTTCTGTTCTGTCTGTCTGGTCTGTTCTGTTCTGTTCTGTTCTGTCTGTCTGTTCTGTTCTTCTGTTCTGTCTGTTGTTTCTGTTCTGTTCTGTTCTGTCTGTTGTTCTGTTCTGTTCTGTCTGTTCTGGTCTGTTCTGGTCTGTTCTGTCTGTGTCTGTCTGTCTGTTCTGTCTGTTCTGTCTGTTCTGTCTGTTCTGTCTGGTTCTGTCTGTCTGTCTGTTCTGTCTGTCTGTCTGTCTGTTCTGTGTGTTCTGTTCTGTTCTGTTCTGTTCTGTCTCTGTTCTGTTCTGTTCTGTCTGTTCTGTTCTGTTCTGTTCTGTTCTGTTCTGTTCTGTCTGTTCTGGTCTGTCTGGTCTGGTTCTGTTCTGTCTGTTCTGTTCTGTTCTGTGTTCTGTTCTGGTTCTTCTGTTCTGTCTGTTGTTGTTCTGTTCTGTTCTGTTCTTTCTGTCTGTTCTGTTCTGTTCTGTCTGTTCTTCTCTGTGTTCTGTTCTGTCTGTTCTGGTTCTGTCTGTCTGGTCTGGTCTGTTCTGTTCTGTTCTGTTCTGTTCTGTTCTGTTGTTCTGTCTGTTCTGTCTGTGTCTGTCTGTTCTGTCTGTCTGTTCTGTTCTGTCTGTTCTCTGTCTGTTCTGTCTGTTCTGTTCTGTTCTGTCTGTTCTGTCTGTTCTGGTCTGTTCTGTCTGTTCTGTCTGTTCTGTCTGTTCTGTCTGTTCTGTTCTGTTCTGTTCTGTTCTGTCTGTCTGTTCTGTTCTGTTCTGTCTCTGTCTGTTCTGTTCTGTTCTGTTCTGTCTGTGTCTGTCTGTTTCTGTTCTGTTCTGTTCTGTCTGTTTCTTTCTGTTCTGTCTGTTTCTGTTCTGTTTCTGTTCTGTCTGTTCTGTTCTGTCTGTCTGGTCTGTTTCTGTGTCTCTGTCTGTTCTGGTCTTCTGTTCTGTCTCTGTCTGTTCTTCTGGTTCTGTCTCTGTCTGTCTGTCTGGGTTCTGGTCTGTTCTGTTCTGGTCTGTTCTGTTCTGGTCTGTTCTGTTCTGTTCTGTTCTGTTCTGTCTGTCTGTCTGTCTGTGTCTCTTCTGTGTCTGGTCTGTCTGTTCTGTCTGTTCTGTTCTGTTCTGTCTGTCTGTTCTGTTCTGTTCTGTCTGTTCTGTCTGTTCTGTTCTGTTCTGTCTGTTCTGTCTGTCTGTCTGTTCTGTCTGTTCTGGTCTGTCTGTCTGGTCTGTTCTGTTCTGTTCTGTTCTGGTCTGTTCTGTTCTGGTCTGTCTGTTCTGTTCTGTTCTGTCTGTTCTGGTCTGTTCTGTTCTGTTCTGGTCTGTTCTGTTCTGTTCTGGTCTGTCTGTCTGGTCTGTTCTGTTCTGTCTGTTCTGTCTGTTCTGTTCTGTTCTGTTCTGTTCTGTTCTGTTCTGTCTGTTCTGTCTGTTCTGTCTGTTCTGATCTGTCTGTCTGGTCTGTTCTGTGCTGTTCTGTTCTGTCTGTCTCTGTCTGTTTCTGTTCTGTCTGTTCGTTGTGTTCTGTCTGTCTGTCTGTTGTTCTGTCTGTTCTGTCTGTTCTGTCTGTTCTGGTCTGTCTGTCTGGTCTGTTCTGTTCTGTTCTGTTCTGTTCTGTCTGTTCTGTTCTGTCTGTTCTGTCTGTTCTGTCTGTTCTGTCTGTGTCTGTCTGTTGTCTGTTCTGTTCTGTTCTGTTCTTTCTGTCTGGTCTGTTCTGTCTCTGTTCTGTTCTGGGTCTGGTTCTGTTCTGGTCTGTTCTGTTCTGTTCTGTTCTGTTCTGTTCTGTTCTGTTCTGTTCTGGTCTGTTCTGTTCTGTTCTGTCTGTTCTGTTCTGTTCTGTTCTGTCTGTTCTGGTCTGTTCTGTCTGTCTGTTCTGTCTGTTCTGTTCTGTCTGTTCTGTTCTGTTCTGTTCTGTTCTGTTCTGTTCTGTCTGTGGTCTGTCTGTTCTGTCTCTGTCTGTCTGTTCTGTTCTGTCTGCTGTTCTGTCTGTTCTGTCTGTCTGTGTTCTGTCTGTCTGTTGTTTCTTCTGTCTTTGTTGTTCTGTGTTCTCTGTCTGTTCTGTCTGTTCTGTCTGGGGGTTCTGTCTGTTCTGTCTGTTCTGGTCTGTCTGTCTGGTCTGTTCTGTTTCTGTTCTGTTCTGTTCTGTTGTCTGTCTGTTCTGTTCTGTTCTGTCTGTTCTGTCTGTTCTGTTCTGTTCTGTTCTGGTCTGTCTGTCTGTTTCTGGTCTGTTCTGGTCTGTTTCTGTTCTGTCTGTTCTGTCTGTTTCTGTTCTGTCTGTTCTGGTCTGGTCTGTCTGTTTCTGTCTGTTCTGTCTGTTCTGTTCTGTTCTGTCTGTTCTGTTCTGTTCTGTTCTGTCTGTCTTCTGTTGTCTGTCTGTTCTGTTCTGGTCTGTCTGTTCTGTCTGTTCTGTCTGTTCTGTTCTGTCTGTTTCTGTTCTGTCTGTCTGTTCTTTCTGTCTGTTGTCTGTTCTGTTCTGTGTCTGTTTCTGTCTGTCTGTTCTGTTCTGTTCTGTGTCTGTCTGTTCTGTCTGTTCTGTCTGTTCTGTTCTGGTCTGTCTGTCTGTCTGGTCTGTTCTTCTGTTCTGTTCTGTTCTGTCTGGTCTGTTCTCTGTTCTGTCTGTCTGTTCTGTCTGTTCTGGTCTGTGTCTGTCTGTGTCTGTTCTGTTCTGTTCTGTTCTGTTCTGTCTGTTCTCTGTGTCTGTTCTGTTCTGTTCTGGTCTGTCTGTCTGGTCTGTTCTGTTCTGTCTGTTCTGTTCTGTTCTGTTCTGTCTGTTCTGTTCTGTCTGTTCTGTTCTGTTCTGTCTGTTCTGTCTGTTCTGTCTGTTCTGTTCTGTCTGTTCTGTTCTGTCTGTTCTGTCTGTTCTGTTCTGTTCTGTTCTGTCTGTTCTGTCTGTTCTGATCTGTCTGTCTGGTCTGTTCTGTTCTGTTCTGTCTGTTCTGTCTGTTGTGTTCTGTCTGTCTGTTGTGTTCTGTCTGTCTGTTGTGTTCTGTCTGTTCTGTCTGTTCTGTCTGTTCTGGTCTGTCTGTCTGGTCTGTTCTGTTCTGTTCTGTTCTGTCTGGTCTGTTCTGTTCTGTCTGTTCTGTCTGTTCTGTCTGTTCTGTCTGTTCTGTCTGTTCTGTTCTGTTCTGTTCTGTCTGTTCGGTCTGTTCGGTCTGTTCTGTTCTGTCTGTCTGGTCTGTTCTGTTCTGTCTGTTCTGTTCTGTTCTGTCTGTTCTGTTCTGTCTGTTCTGTTCTGTCTGTCTGGTCTGTTCTGGTCTGTTCTGTTCTGTCTGTTCTGTTCTGTTCTGTCTGTTCTGTTCTGTCTGTTCTGTTCTGTCTGTCTGGTCTGTTCTGTTCTGTTCTGTTCTGTCTGTTCTGTTCTGTCTGTTCTGTTCTGTTCTGTTCTGTTCTGTTCTGTCTGTCTGTTCTGTCTGTTCTGTCTGTTCTGTTCTGTCTGTTCTGTCTGTTCTGTTCTGTCTGTTCTGTTCTGCTCTGTTCTGTTCTGTCTGTTCTGTCTGTTCTGTTCTGTCTGTTCTGTCTGTTCTGTTCTGTCTGTTCTGTCTGTTCTGTCTGTTCTGTCTGTTCTGTCTGTTCTGCTTTAGCTCCAGTAGGGGGCAGTAAAGTTCTCTATTAATTTGATCTAATAAACACCAAAGGGTGGAGACATTTTCAAAGCCAAAGTACATATTTTCCAGGACATTTGGCATATTTTCCTCATTTTCCATTTGTTTCCACACCAATTATTTTCCAGGTTTTCCAGGATGTGTGGGAACCCTGAGTTTTGACTGACAGGCAGCGTTAACCAATCACAGCGAAGCGTGTACTCTAGGACGACCAGCAGGACGTACTACAGAGGGTACAAAACGTTCTCCTTAGTCACATTTAAAGGTGCACTGTGTAACTTTTCTGACGGAGGGTCTACGTTTACTTGTCACTATGGAGATGTCATGGCTTTTCCAGGAATGTTCCGCAGTGTGGCATTAATCATACTGTGAGTGTTACCTGTCTCCTGACCAGGTGTCAACAGCTGTTTGTGTCCATGGAGACAACGTTTAATGCCACACTGGGGACAATTCCAGGGCAATAACATCTCCATGGAGACAAGCGGGACCCTCAACCAGAAAAGTTACATAATGCACCTTTAAGACTCGTAACAGACTTCTACGTCTTCTACGTCAGCAGGGACAAACTACACGAAACATGTGTTTGTATGATTCTTTAAATGTGTTTGACTAAACCAGGACTAAACCAGGACTAAACCAGGTCTAAACCAGGACTAAACCAGGACTAAACCAGGACTGAACCAGGTCTAAACCAGGACTAAACCAGGACTAAACCAGGACTAAACCAGGACTAAACCAGGACTAACAAAGTCAAACAAGTCTCTGTTCAGACTGAGTGTGAACACGCAGAGCAAACAGACAAACTCTGATCTGAGGTTAATGTTTCATGTTTGTGTCACAGGGATTTGAACAGTTTTCATTAAAATGTATTTACTAACTTTCACTTAAATGAAGGAGGACTAAGGTTTAACTGGCAGAACATTTAACTGTCTCTGGATTCAAATAATAAAAATAAAGTCAAGCTAATGACTAGCATGACTGACGCAGATTGTGCTGAGTCGAATTGGGTAGCGACCCTGATGTTGTGTGTGGTTCACTCACAGGATGTATGTGATGACCCCGATGCTCCTGCAAAACACACAACACACAGGTCATTATGTCACTGCAGCGCCCAGGTCACATGACGCACAGCCCAGGTCACATGACTCACCACATGTCTGCCTCCAGGCCCAACTGCTCGTAGTTCACGATCTCCGGAGCTGAAAACAACACAAAATATGAACTTTTTCACATAAACTGACTCCTGCAGCTTTAATCCCTGTTCTTATGTTTTTACCTCCTCAAACACAGACCTGGAGTTGTGTTTGTTTCATTCACATGTTTGAGTCACACTTTATTATTAGTCTGTAACATCTACAAACCTCAAAATGTTCTGTTCCACCTTGTGATGTCATCAAGTGGTAGTTTTCAAGTGAACAGCTCCTTTTACCTTTAGTTCAGTATAAACTGCCAACTCCAGGACTGAAATGATCCAAATGATTCTAGTGAAGGTGTGTGGAGTTTAAAAACACAGTGGAGCACTTCCTGTATTACCACATGATGACATCACAAGGTGGAACAGAGTGTTTTCAGTTTGAGAGAAGAACTCAGCCTAAATCTGCAGGTTTGTGTTAAACATGTGAATGAAATAAAACACAGCTCCAGGTCTGATTGAGACGAGGAAACATCAGAACAAACTCGGGTCAGAGTCTTACCCACAAACTCCGGCGTGCCGAAGATGTTCTTGAACTCGGCTCCGGGCTCGATCCTGTGGGCCAGCCCGAAGTCGATGATTTTGATCCGGGGAAGAGGAACGTTCCGGTCCAACAGCATGATGTTTTCAGGCTGAAGAAAGAAAAGAACAGACAGTTTAATAAACGAGGGAGTGGGACCGAACATGAAACTCAGACAAGACTGACCCCAGGATTCAGACATTTAGTGAGACACATTCTTACAGTTTTATTTATTGCTTTTTTTCATTAAAAAAATATTTACTTATTTCTTAGAATATTGGTCCCAAATTAAAATATTACCTCTGAGACTTTGTCCCCTCTGGACTGTGGAATAACCTTATAGTTAAAGAACAGGACTGTTTCACTTCTCTTTCTTAAATCCGTCCTGTTCTTCAAACTGTTCTGTTCAGATCTTTATCCTTGTTCTAGTCCAGGACAAACTCTCTGACACAGTGGGTCTAAAGTCTGACAGAGGGGCGGAGCCACGAGGATGAAGTGTTTTTAGATGAATGTTGTGATTTAAATGTGTTAATTATAACAGAATGATGCACAGAGATGAGAACCATAGAGACTCATCGGGTCTGGTTTAGTTCATGGCTCCATCTCTGGTTATTTATATGAACATTTTATTATCGTCTAGTTTTTACAGTCGGCTCATCACTGACTCACTTCACTGAGGAGGATTTTCTCTCAGCCGTTTACCTTTTGTGAACTCATTTGTTTTTGGATCCAAAACTCACAACGGTACAGAGAGCGGTGCAGGCCGAACACCGCGGAGCGGTACAGGCCGTAGTGTGAGTGTGGTACAGGCCGTAGTGTGAGTGTGGTACAGACGGTACTATGGTACAGGCGGTACTGTGGTACCGGTGGTACTGTGGTACAGGCTGTAGTGCGGTACAGGCCGCACAGAGTGTGACTTGCTGTAGGCAGCAGACTGAAGCTGACTTAAATATCACTGAGTTCTGTTTCTCTGTTTCTCTGTTTCTCTGTTTCTCTGTTTCTCTGTTTCTCTGTTTCTCTGTGGGACATGTGTCATTTCTCTGACACTTTGACACGTGTTTTATTTAAACAGAAGAACTACAGTAAAATCAGATGTTTATATAATGTACAGAGCCAAGGTGAGTAACTCAGACCAGGCGACCTGCAGACTCAAGACTGAACCAGAACAGTGACCAAAATGTGTACTCTGAGTATGTACTCTCAGTACATGTATTCTCAGTACATGTACTCTCAGTACATGTACTCTCAGTACATGTATTCTCAGCACATGTACTCTCAGTACATGTACTCTCAGTACATGTACTCTCAGTACATGTACTCTCAGCACATGTACTCTCAGTACATGTACTGAGAGTACATGTACTCTCAGTACATGTACTCTCAGTACATGTACTCTCAGTACATGTACTCTCAGCACATGTACTCTCAGTACATGTACTGAGAGTACATGTACTCTCAGTACATGTACTCTCAGTACATGTACTCTCAGTACATGTACTCTCAGTACATGTACTCTCAGCACATGTACTCTCAGTACATGTACTGAGAGTACATGTACTCTCAGTACATGTACTCTCAGTACATGTACTCTCAGCACATGTACTCTCAGTACATGTACTGAGAGTACATGTACTCTCAGTACATATACTCTCAGTACACGTGTGTTACTTCGATCCCTGTGGACGTACCTTCAGGTCAAAGTGGGCGATTTCTTCGAGTGCAGGTAGCGGACTCCCTCCAGGATCTGTTTGATGAACTGTGTGGCCTCCTCTTCACTCAGAGACTCTTTCTGCGCCAGGAAGTCAAAGAGCTCTCCCCCCGACACACTGCACACGACACACAGTCCTGAGCTCTTCTCTCAAACTGAAAACACTCTGTTCCACCTTGTGATGTCATCATGTGGTAATACAGGGCAGGTGGAGCGGCGAATCTGGAGCCCTGTACTGACCCTATATCACAGCAACTAAAGAGCCAATCAGGAGCGAGGCTGTGGAAGGTCACGCCCCTTCTCCCCTGCACCACTGGTTTAACAGGGAGCGGGCGCTTAGCAACACTGTCAATCAAACCTGTTGCTAACGCTAACAGGAGCGACGTCGGGGAAAGAAGGACCTGATGTGTCTGTTATTAATGTTCATATGTTGATTTACAGACACAGACGTGAAATAAAAACCCCAGGATCATGTCGAGGGTTAATACGAACATTTAAGACCAACATGAGTCTGACAGCAAAAGACAAAGTTTAAATCTATGTTTGTCTTTGTCTGTGTTCATACAGAGACATGTTCAGTGTGTGGTGTTCAGTGTGTGGTGTTCAGTGTGCGGTGTTCAGTGTGGTGTTCAGTGTGCAGTGTTCAGTGTGGTGTTCAGTGTGGTGTTCAGTTTGCGGTGTTCAGTGTGTGGTGTTCAGTGTGGTGTTCAGTGTGCAGTGTTCAGTGTGGTGTTCAGTGTGGTGTTCAGTGTGCAGTGTTCAGTGTGTGGTGTTCAGTGTGCGGTGTTCAATGTGGTGTTCAGTGTGTGGTGTTCAGTGTGGTGTTCAGTGTGTGGTGTTCAGTGTGGTGTTCAGTGTGTTCAGTGTGGTGTTCAGTGTGGTGTTCAGTGGTGTTCAGTGTGGTGTTCAGTGTGTGGTGTTCAGTTGTGTTCAGTGGTGTTCAGTGTGGTGTTCAGTGGTGTTCAGTGTGTGGTGTTCAGTGTGGTGTTCAGTGGTGTTCAGTGTGGTGCTCAGTGTGGTGTTCAGTGGTGTTCGGTGTGTAGTGTTCAGTGTGTTTAGTGTGTGGTGTTCAGTGTGTTCAGTGTGGTGTTCAGTGGTGTTCAGTGGTGTTCAGTGTGATGTTCAGTGTGTTCAGTGGTGTTCAGTGATGTTAGTGTGTGGTGTTCAGTGGTGTTCAGTGTGGTGTTCAGTGTGGTGTTCAGTGTGGTGTTCAGTGGTGTGCAGTGGTGTTCAGTGTGTGGTGTTCAGTGGTGTTCAGTGGTGTTCAGTGTGGTGTTCAGTGGTGTTCAGTGTGTTCAGTGTGTTCAGTGTGTGGTGTTCAGTAGTGTTCAGTGGTGCTCAGTGTGGTGTTCAGTGTGGTGTTCAGTGGTGTTCAGTGTGTTCTGTGTGGTGTTCAGTGTGCGGTGTTCAGTGTGTTCAGTGTGTGGTGTTCATTGTGTTCAGTGTGTGGTGTTCAGTGGTGTTCAGTGGTGTTCAGTGTGTTCAGTGTGTGGTGTTCAGTTGTGTTCAGTGGTGTTCAGTGTGTGGTGGTCAGTGTGTGGTGTTCAGTGGTGTTCAGTGGTGTTCAGTGGTGCTCAGTGGTGTTCAGTGTGGTGTTCAGCGGTGTTCAGTGTGTTCAGTGTGTGGTGTTCAGTGTGTTCAGTGTGTGGTGTTCAGTGTGTTCAGTGGTGTGTTCAGTGGTGTTCACTCACAGTTCGAGGATGAGGACGACCTCGGTGCGGCTCTCGTACACGTCGTGCACAGAGATGATGTTTGGATGCTGTAGCTCCTGGTAGGATGGACACCTCCCTGTGGATCTCCTCGCTCTTCACTCCTCTGCGACTCACTCGGCTCAGACATTTCTTTATGACCTTCGCCGCAAACTCCGCCCCGCTGCTCTTCTCCCGACAGAGCTTCACCAGAGCGAACTGACCACTGCACACAGAGGGGGGAGGAGTTATGATGTGACCTCTGACCTCTGGTGTGTTTTCTGAACACAGACGTGGAGGTGTGAGTCTGCACAGCATCAGCAGGACGTCACAATATTAAAGGAACTGTTCAGTGAAAGTGACATTATCTCGAGTAAAAGCAGAACCGAAACTGGTCTTGAGGATCAGGCCTTTTCCTCAGAGTTTGAAATTTGGACGTGTTTTAATTTTTCACTCCACACATTCACTCGAGCGTCGTTCAGCCCTTGACAGACAAATCTGACTGTTTTTGTGTGAAATGGCACCGACAAGTTTTGTTCAGGTTCATAAAGTTAAAGCTCCTGTTTCCACAGATCTGACTCCAGCTTTAATCCACGTCCAAACTCACCTGGAGCTGAGTGTTTCATTCACATGTTTGAGTCACACTTTATTATCAGTCTGTAACATCTACAAAGATCAAAATGCTTCAGACAGAGCAGTGCCTAGAGTTAGCGTCACACCCCCAGGAAGTGTTGATGACATCATCAGGATCAATAGGGAAATCCGGCTGTTCTCACACAACGAGAAAAACACCAACATGAGGAAGAGATGTGTGAACAGACACGACCCAAGAGCACATTTAAACACATTTTAAACACATTTAAACACATTTAAAATTGTAGAATCATTTCAAAAACGCTGCAGATAAAAGAAAACGAAAAATGACATGAAATAGTAAATAAACATTAAATAAAAAACATTCACATGTTCAGCTCACACACACCTGGAGTTTTAACAAACCTGCAGATTTAGGCTGAGTTCTTCTCTCAAACTGAAAACACTCTGTTCCACCTTGTGATGTCATCATGTGGTGATACAGGAAGTGCTCCACTGTGTTTTTAAACTCCACCTTCACTAGAATCATTTGGATCATTTCAGTCGTGGAGTTGCCAATCTACTGAACTAAAGGTAAAAGGAGATGTTCACTAAAAACTACCACTTGATGACATCACAAGGTGGAACAGAGCATTTTGAGGTTTGTAGATGTTACAGACGAATAATAAAGTGTGACTCAAACATGTGAATGAAACAAACATGACTCCAGTTCTGTTTTTGAGGAGGTAGAACACGACTTAAACCTCAGTCTGTGATACAGGAGCTTTAAAGTTCACAGAGTTTGTGCCTCGTCCGTTTGACACAAATAGTGAATATTTCTTTGGCCAAGTTAAAAACAGGAAGTTTCAGTCTGAGGACACAAATGTGCTTTAAAGGAAGCGGCGTGTCACGGTGAATAGTGAAACACTGAAGACTTCCTGTTTTCAGAACGTAAAGGCTCAGGTCATTTCTGCCTCTGCTGCTGACGGACACAACAACAACACACACAGTTTTAAAACACATGAGACGCACACATTTAAGTCTCACACAAAAACTAAACACAAACAGCAGATTTATGAATTTATGAATATGTTGTGCAGATCATCACTGTGGACATGACGTTTGCAGACGTGTTGTGGCTCGAGCTCAGACTCTTCTGTTCACGTTTGGTTCTTGCTCTGCTGATGTGAAGTTGATGTTATTTAAATCATATTGTCCACCGCTCGACACTGCCCCCTGCTGGACTCTGGATTATAACGACGCTTTACAGGAGCGAGTGAGGAGGCCGCGATGGACCAGTGCGACTGAGATGTTTGTCACTGCACGAGAGAACGAGCTGCACTCAGAACTTTAATGTACAGGTTTATTTTCAGACTGAAACAGTCAGAAAATGAAATAATGTCACAAACACGAGCTGCAGTCGCTTCAGTCCAGGACGTGGAGACACGAGAGGATCTTTAAAACACATGTTTATGGTTTGTATTGTTACTGTTCTTGTCATGATCCTGATTAGTTTGATTTTACACAAAAAGGTGAGAGTGAGTGTTGGCTAATGCTAATGCTAATGCTAAAATGCTAATGCTAATGCTAGCTTGTGACTGTGATGTTATTTGAGGGACTTTTTAACAGCACAAATCACCTGTTGTAGTTCAGATAAATCAGATCTTTATGGTCAGGTTGTGTTAAATTAAGCAGACAGAGCAGTGCGTACAGTTAGCATCACACCCTCAAGGAATGATGACATCAGCTGCATCCTTAAATGTGCAGATCCACGGCGCCCTCTGTCTGTGAGGGCTGTGAGCTGCATCTCCTCAAACAGCTGAGGATCATTAGGCTCCGTCAGGTTTGAGCGACGTCGACGTGCGGCGCCAGAGTTTAACCTCTGACCTCAGCCCGACCTCAAACTGACCCCAAACGAAACAACAACCTCCAGGGGGCGGAGCTCTCACTGCACAGGCCACACCCACAGCACAGGGGTCTCCACATGAGCTGCACTGACGCCGTTTCAAACCGAGGCCTTTACTGCAGCCGTGTCACAGGGATGTGTGAAGATTCTGGTGGAACTAATTATTTTAATTTGAATAATTTTATCTGATTCAGTTTGTGGGGTAGAAAAAACATTTAGTGCCTGTATTTAACCTTTGACCTCCGCACCAGGGACGTCTGTTTGTGTTTGTGATGATACAAGGAGCAACAGAGTCGAAAATAAACTGGAATATACACACTGACATGACAAAATCACACTCTAGGGGGCAGCAGTGGAACAGAACGAAGTAAAAGTAGTAAAGTAAAGTAAAGTACACATGTGAGGTACCTGTACTTTACTTAAGTACATTTTACAGTGTGTACTTTTTACTTTTACTTCAGTACATTTGAGAGCAGTTTTGCTTTGCTCCAATGTTTGTACTTTTACTTAAAGAACAAAACTGAGGATGTCTTCCACTCCTGATGGGGGCACTGTAGCTGTAGAACAGAAATTTGGGAAAAAATACAAACACTATTGTCATTTAAAAAAAAAGAAAAAATAAACATGTAAATAAAAACAGATTCTATTTCCAGAGGTGTTTGTGCGTGAAGAGGAAACACATCAGCTGTAACAGAACGTCAGGATATGAGGCTGAAGAGAAGTCTGTGTGTGGCCAGAGATGTTACATAATGTCCCTTTAAACAACCGGAAACATGTCAACAATTATTTACGGTTCTGAACATGTGAAAGTGACGCCACAGGGGGCGCCGTCTGCAAACCTTACATGTTTCTATTCAGAGTTGTATGATCTTTGCTGCTCGTCGTTCACAGGACGAGGTGACCACTGTGGTCGGACGTGTTACCAGAGTCTGTGAGAATGACATTTACTCTGTCAACACGACCAGAGCCACTTCCTGCACAGACGAGTGTTTTATGAGGACGTGTGAGCAGGTGTGACACAGTGATCAAAGTACTACAGTACTGCACGTAAGGTACACATACACAAAAACACTACTGAAGTACATTCTACAGTGGTACTTTTGACTCTTACTTGAGTACATTTAACAGCAGTATCTGTACTTTCTACTCCACTACATTTTTGAACTGAAGACTGAAGTAAAAGTATTTTTCATCTGATTTGAGGAGTGATTTTTATCATGTTAATAATAAATATGGATCATTTTAAATCAAAATCTCCACTTTACACTTAAACCAGTAATAATACTGTCAAAATCTGAGTGAAATACTTTAACTTTTTACTCATAAAGTACATTTTAAACAGGTACTTTTGATGATTTGACGATCTGCCCTCGTTTAACCTCCACCTGTACACGCCCACTGTGACACGCCCACTGTGACACGCCCACTGTGACACGCCCACTGTGACACGCCTCCCGTGACACGCCCACTGTGACACGCCTCCTGTGACACTCCCCCCCGTGACACGCCCACTGTGACACACCCACTGTGACACGCCCCCTCTGACACTCCCCCGTGACACGCCCCCTGTGATTCAGCAGCGTCGCGTCGTCATTTTGGTTGAATTGTAAAAAACATGCTGCTGTAGTGTGACGTGCTCTGTCCATAGGGGGCGCTACAGCATGTGGCGCTTGTTGTGACGTTTATGTTCCGTCAGACAGTACAGACACAGGGCTGATTTAATAATAACAGTTTTATATGTTGAACACAAAGAGTTACTAATGTTTGTGAGGAGAATGAGCCAAACTCCGGGTTCACGGGGCCAATCCCTGTAATCCTCCTGCTCCACACGCTCCCTCCTCCGCAGAGCTCGCCACTGCAGCTGCTCCTCCTGTCAACACCATGTTAACGACTGTCTGGGTGTGTCCTCTATAGATCCTGTGCAGTGACATCACTCCGGGGGTGTTCTACATGTGTGTCTATGGTGGAATGTTCAGGCGTTACCATGGCGACAGGACGCACAGATTTAAGATGCAAACAAACATTTTCAGCAGTAGTATTTCCCACTAAATCAGCTCCCTCTGGTCAGACTGTTGACATGAAGCTAACATGAGTAACATATCTGCAGACAGAGCAGTGCTTCCAGTTTCACACCCCCAGGCAGCGTAGATGACATCAGCCTCAAACATTCTGACCTCAGTCCCAAATCATGTAAATCAGTTAAGCGTCGGCGTCACACCTATGTCCTCCACGCCTCCAGAGGGCAGACTGCCAACTCCGTTTGTACGAGTTATGAGCCAACACTTCCTGTTTCTGTCGACATCACGGCTGTAAAAACACGTCCAGACGCTAAAGTCGCTAATGCTGTCAACGTGTTCGGAGGCCAGCAGGACCCCGCTCACGAAGCGAAGAAACGAGCCAGATCTGAACTCACGGCTCCATGAAAACCGTTTGAAGAGGGTTTGAAGAAGGTTTTTAGAAGTTTTTAAGATGGTTTGAAGATGGTTTGACAAAGGTTTTAAGATGGTTCTAAGATGGTTTTAAGAAGGTTTCAAGAAGGTTTGAAGTTGGTGATGGTGGTGGTGAGGTTCATGAGGCTCTGATGTGTCACAGATTCACAAACATATAAACCCAGTGTCTCACATTTGTCCCGGGTCAGTTTCTCTCCAGTGACTTGGGGCCAGAACAAAAAATAATTTAAAATAAAAGTTCTGAAGTCTGTATGAAATATCTCTAATAGTATGAAATAAAAAGCTGGTTTTGAATTGTTTTTATCCTTATTCTAGTTCCTCAGTTTTCCATGGATTGAATCATTAAATTCTTCCCATTTGGTCCCACTCTGTTTGAAAAGAGCGAGTCTTTGTCCCGTCGTCTGGAGCAAACCATTTAGCTCCTTTAGCGTTGGTCCTTTAATTCTAACCTCCTGCTTCGACCCAAAGTCCAGTTTAGAAAACTGAGCTTTAATATGTATCTTCCTATATATATATATATATATATATATATATATATATATATACTGATATATATATATATATATATATATATATATATATATATATATATATACTGATATATATATATATATATATATATATATATATATATATATATATATATATACTGATATATATATATATATATATATATATATATATATATATATATGTGTGTGTGTGTGTGTGTGTGTGTGTGTATATGTGTATATGTGTGTGTGTATATATGACATTAGAGATTTGTCCTGTAACCTGTAGTAAAGGCTGAATATAAAAGCTCATTGAACAAATTGTTGCTGCATTAATTAAATTAATAATTAAAATATTAAATTTCAGTGAAATAAACAGCAGAAAAACTCACGTTCAGTTTTATCAAGGGCCAAAAGATCAACGACTCGTTGAAAAGATAAACTGAACAAAGTTTAGTCTTATCTTTTTAACATCATTTGGTGACGTTGGGCCGGGTTCATAAAGGGCCGAGTGTGGCCCCTGGGCTAAAGCTAAAATGTTACAGACTGTGGCTTTAAAGTTATTGAAAGCCACAGTCCATCTCAGCTCCGTTCTCTGGATCCAGGTTTTTCAGTTCTGATACCGATTTCGATACTCTGAACCGATACCAGAGACTGAAAACAGCGTTTATTTACTTTAAACAAAAATAAATTTAAACTGATCCAAACGTTTTATGGAGCAGTTATTTTTCTCTCAAGTAACGACAGAACTTTGTGTAAATTAAAGTTCAAACATTTGAGACGTTCTGGTCCGACTTCGTCCTGTAAATGTCCGAACAGGATATCGACTGAACCGATATTTAGAAGCCAATATTCGATCCAGTAAATGTTTCAGTATCGTACCACAAACTGTGTAAAGAAGTGAAGTGAAGAAAGAAGCGAGAGCGAGACGCCTCCACAGCTTCAGCTCCAGGTGAAGCTCATCGAGGCCGGAGCAGGAGCAGAGACCACGAGTATCACAGCAACCAAAGAGCCAATCAGGAGAGAGGCTGTTGAAGGTCACGCCCCTCCCCCCCCACACCACTGGTTTAACAGTGAGCGGGCGCTTAGCAACACTGTCAATCAAACCTGTTGCTGACGCTAACAGGAGCGACGTCGGGGAAAGAAGGACCTGATGTGTCTGTTATTAATGTTCATATGTTGATTTACAGACACAGACGTGAAATAAAAACCCCAGGATCATGTCGAGGGTTAATACGAACATTTAAGACCAGAACGAGGCGTCTTACCTCCCGAGCGCCTCTCCCATGTCGTAGAAATCCTCCACGTTCTGTTGCTTAAAAACAGCCATGCCGGACGTCCTCATGGAGCTTTTCCTCATGGAGCTTTTCCTCTGGAGACGACGCGACTTCAGCTTCTGTTTTGTTGACCTTGAAAAGCAGAAACTCTTTTAATCTGACGCCCAGAGACACAAAATGTGTTTTACAAGTCGAGACAAGCAGACGACATTCCAGCAGAACTTTCACCTCCACAAACACTGACTCTGCAGCTGGAGGAGCCGCTCGAGCCGCTCGAGCCGCTCGAGCCGCTCAGGCTCAGAGATTACAAATATCAGGCTGTTTGAGGTAAATGGGCCACAGTCCGAACGATTTACTCCGATTGTGAAATAACCAACGTGAAAAAACAAAAAAACAGTTATTCAGTGAGTCAGAGCTGCAAAATGTGCTCCTCAGGCAAGAAGAGATCAATATCTGCAGTACTGTAGTACTTACTGTGTGTGTAAACAGTACTGTAGTACTTACTGTGTGTGTAAAGAGTACTGTAGTACTTACTGAGTATGTAAACAGTACTGTAGTACTTACTGTGTGTGTAAAGAGTACTGTAGTACTTACTGAGTATGTAAACAGTACTGTAGTACTTACTGTGTGTGTAAAGAGTACTGTAGTACTTACTGTGTATTCAAAGAGTACTGTAGTATTCAAAGAGTACTGTAGTATTCAAAGAGTACTGTAGTATTTACTGTGTATGTAAAGAGTACTGTGTATTTAAAGAGTACTGTAGTATTTGCTGTGTATTTAAAGAGTACTGTAGTATTTAAAGAGTACTGCAGTATTAGTGTAGTACTGTGTATGTAAAGAGTACTGTGTATTTAAAGAGTACTGTAGTATTTAAAGAGTACTGCAGTATTAGTGTAGTACTGTGTATGTAAAGAGTACTGTGTATTTAAGAGAGTACTGTAGTATTTAAAGAGTACTGCAGTATTAGTGTAGTACTGTGTATGTAAAGAGTACTGTGTATTTAAAGAGTACTGTAGTATTTAAAGAGTACTGCAGTATTAGTGTAGTACTGTGTATGTAAAGAGTACTGTGTATTTAAAGAGTACTGTAGTATTTAAAGAGTACTGCAGTATTAGTGTAGTACTGTGTCTGCGTTTTTAAACTTTCTGAGAATTTTATCACCAGGATAAAACCAGAACTAAACAGAGACAAACAAAGTACACAGTATCACAGCGCGTGTACTTTTTACTTTTACCTGAGTACATTTGAGAGCAGTATCTGTACTTTTACTCCACTACATTTTTGAACTGAAAGTAAAAGTACTTTTCCTCTGATTTGAGGGGTGATTCTGACCTTAAATTGATTTGTATTTTTACTGTTGAACAAAATATAAAAACTTTTGCCTCAGTATCTGAACATTTACACTTCAACAAATGAACAGCACTTGTGTCAAATACTTTTACTCTTTACTCTTAAACAGGTACTTTAATACTTTTTTCATGTGATACTTTTACTTGAGTATTTTTTGTACTTTATCTTGCGTAGTAAAAGTACTTGATGCACCAAACAGGAACAACACAAACCACAAACCACAGAGCCTCACGACACGTCACATGTCGCCCGTTAAAAATGACTAAAGCTGCATCATGGAACCTCCTGACGGCCGGTGCACCTCCTGCTCGACTCCATGGTGATGTTATGACTTGCCTGGAATGTTCCGCAGTGCAGCTTTAGAGCGAGTTACGGGTCAGATCTGTCCCTGTGGGTTTTCTCTGTAGCATTTACATCAGTTTATTACACAAACACAAGTGGAACATTTCAGTCAAAGCTTTAATATCTCCATGGAAACAAGCAAGTGGCAGACTCTGAGCAGAAAGTTCCACAGTGCTGCTTTAAGCCTGAGGTTCAGAGGGTTCGAGATCTGCACTGAACACTCCACACACTGAACACTCCACACACTGAACACTCCACACACACTGAACACTCCACACACACTGAACTCTCCACACACACTGAACACTCCACACACACTGAACTCTCCACACACACTGAACACTCCACACACAGAACACTCCACACACTGAACACTCCACACACACCGAACACTCCACACACACCGAACACTCCACACACACAGAACACTCCACACACTGAACACTCCACACACACTGAAACACTCCACACACACTGAACACTGAACACTCCACACACTCTGCACTCCACACACTGAACACACTCCACACACTGAACACTCCACACACTGAACACTCCACACACACTGAACACTCCACACACAGAACACTCCACACACACAGAACACTCCACACACAGAACACTCCACACACTGAACACTCCACACACACTGAACACTCCACACACTGAACACTCCACACACACACTGAACACTCCACACACACTGAACACTCCACACACACAGAACACTCCACACACTGAACACTCCACACACCGAACACTCCACACACACTGAACACTCCACACACTCTGCACTCCACACACTGAACACTCCACACACTGAACACTCCACACACACTGAACACTCCACACACTCTGCACACCACACACACTGAACACTCCACACACTGAACACTCCACACACACTGAACACTCCACACACTGAACACTCCACACACACTGAACACTCCACACACACTGAACACTCCACACACACAGAACACTCCACACACTGAACACTCCACACACTGAACACTCCACACACCGAACACTCCACACACACTGAACACTCCACACACTCTGCACTCCACACACTGAACACTCCACACACTGAACACTCCACACACACAGAACACTCCACACACTGAACACTCCACACACACTGAACACTCCACACACACTGAACACTCCACACACAGAACACTCCACACACTGAACACTCCACACACACTGAACACTCCACACACTGAACACTCCACACACACTGAACACTCCACACACACTGAACACTCCACACACTGAACACTCCACACACACTGAACACTCCACACACTGAACTCTCCACACACTGAACACTCCACACACTGAACACTCCACACACTGAACACTCCACACACTGAACACTCCACACACTGAACACTCCACACACTGAACACTCCACACACAGAACACTCCACACACTGAACACTCCACACACTGAACTCTCCACACACTGAACACTCCACACACTGAACACTCCACACACTGAACACTCCACACACTCAACACTCCACACACTGAACGTCCAGAGATAAAAAACATCCTGTGCACAGATCTGAGCCTTACCTCTGCCCTTGGTCCTGTCTCTACGAGCGTGTCCCCGTCGTCCTGCTCATCGTCCCGCCTGTCTCTGTCTGTCTGTCTCTGTCTCTGTGTCTGTGCGTCTGTGTGGGCTGTGGTCCCGCCCCCTCCTGGCTCAGTTATGACACTGCGCCTGTCATCACTTCTCTCACAAACACGTCTGAGCGTTTCAGGAACTCACGGCTTCATCATGTCAGACTCGTGTGATCGTTTCAGGAGGAGTCTCTCTGCAGACGCTCAGGGCTGAACCGAGGTCACCAAACACATCAAAAAGACCATTGTTAAAGGGGCGTTATGCAACTTTTCTCGGGGGAGGTCGTCTCCAGGGAGATGTCAATGGTTTTCCACAGTATGGCTTTAAAATGTTCCATGTGAGACGATCAACAGGTCACAGACAGAATGTGTTTGACAGCACGAGAACAAACTGGAATTAAACAAAAAATAATCATAACAAATTTAATTAATTAATAAAAAATGTATACAATAAATAAAATAAAAAAAAATATATAATAAAAACATAAATAAATAATAAAATAAAATAAAAATAATAAATTAAAATAAAATAAAATAAAATAATCTAAATAAAAAATAAACAGACACATAAACAGATATAATTTTACCCTGTTGTACATTCCAGGTAAAGCCATTTCTCCACCACAGTTACACAGAGCCGTCAGTGGGATTTCTTTACTCATTATATATATTTTTGCTTGAATAAATAAGACAAAACATTAAACCTATTTAGGGGAAAAACAGCAGCACTAATATCGTCATCGTGGGTATCGAAGAATCGTTTCAAACATCAGGATGGAGCCGTTTCGATTTGTGATGGACAAACTGTGGAGCTAAAAACACAGCTGCATGTTCACACCATTTATATATAAAGTCAAAATGTCTTGACCCTGAGGCTGAAGTAAAAACCGTTTCAGGGACTCGACGATGAAGCTGAGACGAGGCTTCGAGCTCCACAAAGACACGACGAGGATCTGAATATCAAATATAAAACATATCTGTTATTTCACTTGTTTTACTACATAGTTCCACATGTTACGTCATATTTCTGATGTTTCTGTATTTAAAATGTAGAAAGTTGTGAACAAACAGAAAAAGTATTGAAAAAGACGGTGTGTCCATTGAGACTTGAAGCAGGAGATGTATAAAAAATGTGACTGTTTCACCATTTTACAACAGAATTCAAATATAAAACCCAGGAACAAGCAGAAGATTCAGTCGGCTGATATTTATTGATTTTGTAATAGAAAAGATACTGATCGATACAAAAGACAAGTGCATAATACTGTTCTGTGGTAAGAAAAGCGTAGAAAGTGATATTTAGCTTATTCACTGTGAAACACGGCTCAGGAACGAACCAAACAACCTCTGAGCGAACCGTCTGAGAGTCCTGCTCCCAAAACCAAACTCCACGGCACAACCTTTCACCAGCGCTAAATACAACGCAGCATTTATGGAAGCAGAGTGTGGAAAGGCACATGGCAGAGTATAAAACAGAGTACACAACAGAGTATACAACAGAGTATACAACAGATATAAGAAAATACAAAGACTTTTCAGCATCGTTGGGTCTGTGGAAAAGTGACAGACACAGAGACAGGTCCAGCTCACGCTTTAATCACTCGAGTTCAGACGGTTTCATCGTGATTTGAGCAGGTTTGACTCGACACAACAGGAGCTTTGAATATAAAACATGTCAATTATAAAACAGCAACAAGAAAAACAGCGACGATGCAGCTAAAAACAAACACGTGACCTCACTGTCGGCACAGACACGTGTGATTCAGCCAAATCTGCTCAAATCATGGACATGTTTGTCATTTAAGTCGTTATAAGTGATGGACGTGACGTTTCTCTGTGGTACCTCTGGAGCTTATGTAAACTCTTTAAGACTTGAATCATTTATGCAGTGATGGGAAGAACACTGTGAAAATGTAAAAATAATAAAAAATACTGAATGGATCTGAACAGTGACGTCGCTCTGGTTCCACAAGGAGAGTTTACATCATTTTTCCCCATAGATTTTTAGAAAGGCTAAAAGCTACATGCTAACTATTATCCATAACGCAGCTGTTTTAAGTCCAAAAAGCTCGTTTAAAACGCAAGATTTTGCTAAATGTTTGAATAACTCTGCTGTTTCTAAAGTTTCATAAACAGATTTTAAATAAAAGTTCAGCTCTGGTGTCGTTAGCTCCACAGATCTGATCAAAATGAGCTTTCAAACATGTATTTTTATTTGTTTTCTGGAAGTCTATGGGTAAAATGAATGAGAAATGTTCTTAAAATGTCCAATCAGCACCGTGTCCTGTGTTTCTCACTGATCAGAAGTTCAGATCTGACCTGCCTCACCACAAGAGCAGAGTTTGAGATTTTTCTCGCTGATTCTGTTCAGTTTGACGCCTACATTTTGTGATAAAGTACCGCTGTGTATTTTACATTTAGAAAAGTAACTGTAATCTCAATACCTCCACATGAAAAAGTAACTGTACCAGATTACAGTTACTCAGTATTAGTATTCTGCGTCTCTGTACCTGTACTCAGTTACTTCCCGTCACTGCACGTCAACACCATCAGCAATGTAAACCGGTATGCTCTACCGCCCCCTTATGGCCAACTCCTGCAAGTACAACCTCCATATGTGAGCAGCAGTTATGATAAAACACGCAGGAAGTTCACTTAAACCACGTCACATACCTCAGGATCCATGACATGAGAGTCACATGACCAGAGTCACATGACCAGCTATTTAAAGGGCCCATACGACACTGTTCTCTGACCTGTGTTATAACGCTGTATCTCAAACAGACCTGGAGTTGTGTTTCGTTTCATTCTCACATGTTTAACACACAAACCTGCAGATTTACACTGATTTTGCGCTTTGGAGATGTAGACAGACTAATAATAAACAGGTGTGAATGAAACAAACACAACTCCAGGTCTGTTTTTGAGGAGGAAACAGTGTTAGAACATGGTTTAAAGCTCAAAAGAGTCAGCTTTGTGTGAAATAGGACCTTTAGGAGTTTCAGCAAACATAATAATTCAGCACAATTAGATTAAGTGCAACAAAAGACCAGCGACAGAATAATAAACAATGAGTAAAATCAAGAATTACAAAGATTATAAAAAGTGATAAAAAGTCCTTCAACAGATAAAATGGCCGATCATTAAAAAACAACCAGATGTGCAAAAACAGAGTAAGAGCCTGAGCGTCACACTGCACCGACGCCTGTGCCGCCAGAACCACACGGACTAAACTTTACAACCGACGTGTCCAAACTACGGCCCCAACGACCACAAGAACTTTTACTGTTACTCATCAACTTAATGACAGCGACAGTGTCCTGCCTCTGTCTGCGCAGGTGAGTCCGGGTCTGTCTGCGCAGGTGAGCCGGGTCTGTCTGCGCAGGTGAGCCCGGGTCTGTCTGCGCAGGTGAGCCGGGTCTGTCTGCGCAGGTGAGCCAGGGTCTGTCTGCGCAGGTGAGCCGGGGTCTGTCTGCGCAGGTGAGCCCCTTGGTGTGTTTAGCCACGTGGACATGTGATACAAACGAGCGACTGTGATTGGACGGAGTCAGGACGGAGGTTTGTTAAACAGGGTGAAGAAGGGACTGGCTGCTCAGGCAACAGACACAGTGTGGAGTCAATATCACGACAAAAGGCGTCGACCACAGACTGTATAAAGAAATGGACGGAGTGAGTGAGACGTCACCACAGCTTCAGCTCCAAATGACGCTCATCCAGGCTCCAGCAGGTGTAGGGACGATTTGGATCATATCATAGCAACCAAAGAGCCAATCAGGAGCGAGGATGTTGAAGGTCACGCCCCTTCCCGCCCACACCGCTGGTTTAACAGAGAACGAGCGCTTAGCAAAGCTGTCAATCAAACCTGTTGCTAACGCTAACAGGAGCGACGTCGGGGACAGAAGGACCTGATGTGTCTGTTATTAATGTTCATATGTTGATTTACAGACACAGACGTGAAATAAAAACCCCAGGATCATGTAGAGGGTTAAAACGAACATTTAAGACCACAACGCTACATCAGCTAGCGTGTTAGCTTTGTGCATTTCTGTATACAGTCTATGGCATTAACACTGAGTGGCAGCACTTGGACCGATAACCGTCTGTTTAATATTTTTCTGAGGTGTGCTCGTCTTCAGTCGTCTTCAGTTGTCCTCGTCATCATCACTGACGAAGCTCCGCCCATCCTGGCTGCTCTCTCTCTCTCGGAGGAAGGTTTGTCTGATGGCCTCCAGCTCATTCAGCTCCAGTCGGACCTTCTCCAGATGGAACGCCCGGCGGCTCTGGATCTGCCTCATGGGAAAAGGGTTCATATCCACAAACGCCATGTTCATCAGCTTCCTGCAGAGGGGTCACACAGGGGTCAGAGACAACTTAAAGGCCCAATATTACACAAAATTGACTCTTGTGAGGTTTAATCCATGTTCTAATGCTGTTCACTTCTCAAAAACACAACTCCAGGTCTGTTTGTGACGAGGAAACAACATTAGAACAGATGAGAGAACAGTTTAATATGGGAAAAAGGTTAAAGACGTACTGTGAGTTTTCAGGGACTTATAAAACTATTGTAGATCATCACTTTACATTTTAAACCACAAAACTGTCACTTCCTGATCAAACTAAAGTGTTTTTATCTTGGAAAAACGGATGTTAGAACCCTACATGTTTCATTCTGAGTCTGAACTTTTAACTAACCATAACCAAGGGTGGGGATAGGGGGTAGGTGAAAACGGTATTTTTACTCAAACTTGTATGAATCAAAATAAAACTCTGAGCAAGTTAATGATGAGAAACACCATTTAAACGAGGTTAGAAGACCATTAACGTTGATCCTGCTATAATACACACTAATCCTGCTATAATACACACTAATCCTGTTATAATACACACTAATCCAGCTATAATACACACTAATCCTGCTATAATACACACTAATCCTGCTCTAATACACACTAATCCTGCTATAATACACACTAATCCCGTTATAATACACACTAATCCCGCTATAATACACACTAATCCCGCTATAATACACACTAATCCCGTTATAATACACACTAATCCCGCTATAATACACACTAATCCTGCTATAATACACACTAATCCTGCTATAATACACACTAATCCTGCTATAATACACACTAATCCTGCTATAATACACACTAATCCTGTTATAATACACACTAATCCTGTTATAATACACACTAATCCTGCTATAATACACACTAATCCTGCTATAATACACACTAATCCTGTTATAATACACACTAATCCTGTTATAATACACACTAATCCCGCTATAATACACACTAATCCCGCTATAATACACACTAATCCCGCTATAATACACACTAATCCCGCTATAATACACACTAATCCCGCTATAATACACACTAATCCCGCTATAATACACACTAATCCCGCTATAATACACACTAATCCCGTTATAATACACACTAATCCTGCTGTAATACACACTAATCCTGCTATAATACACACTAATCCTGTTATAATACACACTAATCCTGTTATAATACACACTAATCCTGCTATAATACACACTAATCCTGTTATAATACACACTAATCCTGCTATAAAACACACTAATCCTGCTATAATACACACCTAATCCTGCTATAATACACACTAATCCTGTATAATACACACTAATCCAGCTATAATACACACTAATCCTGCTATAATACACACTAATCCAGCTAAATACACACTATCCAGCTATAATACACACACTAATCCAGCTATAATACACACTAATCCAGCTATAATACACACTAATCCAGCTATAATACACACTAATCCTGCTATAATACACACTAATCCTGCTATAATACACACTAATCCTGCTATAATACACACTAATCCTGCTATAATACACACTAATCCTGTTATAATACACACTAATCCAGCTATAATACACACTAATCCTGCTATAATACACACTAATCCTGCTATAATACACACTAATACACACTAATCCTGCTATAATACACACCTAATCCCCTATAATACACACTAATCCCGTTATAATACACACTAATCCCGTTATAATACACACTAATCCTGTTATAATACACACTAATCCAGCTATAATACACACTAATCCTGCTATAATACACACTAATCCAGCTATAATACACACTAATCCTGTTATAATACACACTAATCCTGCTATAATACACACTAATCCTGTTATAATACACACTAATCCTGCTATAATACACACTAATCCTGCTATAATACACACTAATCCCGCTATAATACACACTAATCCCGTTATGATACACACTAATCCTCCTGTACGTGTATGAATCGTCCGTCACCTTGAGTCGAGGATGGTGCGGGTGAAATATCTGAGATATTTGAAGATGGCGGTGGAATCCTGCAGCTTCAGAAACTCCTCCTCTTTGTATTTGAACAGAGCGAGAGCGAAACGGAAAATGATCTGAAACAAAACACATTTAAAACATGAGGTTCACTGAAGCTCTGTCTCTGTCTGTACTAGTGTTAGCAACAGGTTTGATTGACAGCTTTGCTAAGCGCCCGCTCTCTGCTAAACCAACAGTGCAGGTGTGAAGGGGCGTGACCTTCAACAGCCTCGCTCCTGATTGGCTCTTTGGTTGCTATGATAGTCATGGTCAGAATTTACAAATATGGAGCTTAAAATTAGCCGCTGAACCTGCTCCAGCCTCGATGAGCTTCATTTGGAGCCGAAAGCTGTGGGTGACGTCACACTCACTTAATCCAGTCCTACTACTACTACTACTACAACTATAACTAGTACTACTACATCCTGTCACATCCTGTTTGAGTGACAGTTGGGGCGGGGCCTGCGTGTCACACGTCTGCAGTGACAGGTCTGGACTTGTGGGCAGTACATAAACATAAACATGGGGTTTATTCAGAGCGGAGGAGGAGGAGGGACGCACTCGGGGGCCACGGAGGAGGGCCGCGCTCGGGGGCCGCGCTCGGGGGCCGCGCTCGGGGGGGCCGCGCTCGGGGGCCGCGCTCGGGGGCCGTGGGGGAGGGCCGCACCGTGGAGGAGGGAGGCACTTGGGGGCCGCGGAGGAGGGCCGCACCGTGGAGGAGGGACGCGCTCGGGGGGCCATGGAGGAGGGCCGCGCTCGGGGGCCGCGGAGGAGGGACGCACTCGGGGGGCCGCGGAGGAGGGACGCACCCGTGGAGGAGGGACGCGCTCGGGGGCCATGGAGGAGGGCCGCGCTCGGGGGCCGCGGAGGAGGGACGCACTCGGGGGCGTACCTTTGGGCCCTCGTATAAGAAGGCGTCCCAGATCTTGAAGAGGATATCGCTCACGACGCTGTCCACAAACACCACCAGGAACCAGTTGAAGGTGATGAGGGAGAAGTCCACCTTGTGCTGCTCGAAGTGGGCGTGGAGTCTGGGCAGTTTCTCACTCATCAGGTCCTTAAAGACGCGCTGGTCCACCTGGATACACAACATTTAAACAGCAGATACAGTTTAAATCAGTCTGAGCTCGTGTCTCTACATTTATCATCTCTGACAGAATCTGCACATTTGAACCATATTCACCTAAAACGACGCCGTCCCCGTTTACGACACATGCTGCTCTGTTTCATCATCGTGCTAATGTTGCTAACGTTCACACCGATGTTTTTACGGGACGAGCTCTTGGACCTTTGGTATCACACTTTTCATCAACACGGTGCAGTATTTGTTGTTTTAGACTTAATTTTGTTGTTTTCTTTCACAACAATAATACAAATCTTGAATCTTAAACACAGGCATTTCTGTTTTTCAATTAAGTTAAAACATCCACAATGGAAAAAGACATGCGTTTATTTTAGTGGTACCAGTCTATAATTTGGCTGGAAAGTTACACAGTAGAGCTTTAAATAAATGTGTATAGGGTAAATGGACGATTTGGAAGAAAAATGTTGGTCGTTCAGCCATAATTTTATGTGAAATGTCAATCAATCTATTAAGTTCATGAAAAAATGAACTATTTATGACAACTGCTACTGCTACTGCTACTTCTACTGCTACTACTACTACTACTACTACTACTACTACTACTACTACTACTACTACTACTACTACTACTACTACTACTACTACCACCACCACCACTACTACTACCGCTACTGCTACTACTACCACCACCACCACTACCACCACTACTACTGCTGCTACTGCTACTACTAGTACTACTGCTACTACTGCTACTGCTACTACTACTACTACTACCACCACTACCACTACTACTACAACCACTACTACTAGAACTACCACCACTACCACTACCACTACTACTACTACTACTACTACCACTACTACTACGACCACTACTACAAGAACTACCACCACTACCACTACCACTACCGCTACTATCACTACTACTACCACCACTACTGCTACTACCACTGCTACTACTACTACCACCACTACCACTACTACTGCTACTTCTACTACTACCACTACTACTACCACCACTACTGCTACTACTACTGCTACTACTACTACCAGGAAACATGAGCACGTTTCTCCTGTGTGGGCCTCTGTGCTCTGTCTCTCTGCTTCAGGACTGACTTTAAGATTCTGATGTTTTCAAATGTCTCCATGGGTTTAGCCCCGCCCTCTCTCATGGGTTTAGCCACGCCCTCTCTCATGGGTTTGGCCCCGCCCTCTCTCATGGGTTTAGCCCCGCCCTCTCTCATGGGTTTGGCCCCTCCCTGTCTCTCTCTGAGCCTCTCTCTGTCCATGTTCCCAGTTGAACGTCGTACACTTTATATCGCCTTTGTGCAGCTGTGGGTTTTAAAATGTGCTTTATTAACTACTACCACCACCACTACCACCACTACCACTACCACTACTACCACTACTACCACTACTACCACTACCACCACTACTACCACTACTACCACTACTACCACTACTACAAGTGTGAGTAAACACAGAGCCTTAATCTGTCTCGTACCTGTGAGCCGAGCAGAGTTTTGGTGTAGTAATCCCTCGGCATGAAAACTTCTACAATGGCGATGAGCGTCCAGAAGGCGTCCTCTTGGTCCAGATACAGCAGAGCGATGGCCGCCAACCTGAAACATTATTATTATTATTAAATGAGAGAAATACTGAAACGACACCAGAACAACTACAGTGACGCTGCGAGAGGAATCCCAATCAAACAGAAAGATATTTTAATGAGCGCGATGAGTAGATCACAAAGACGTTCAAGAATGTCCTCCACAAACACATGCCTCCCTGTGTCACATCGTGTTTAAAATATGAACTTTGAACAGAATCATGATGTTAAAATATAAATATAAATCGTATCCTCTCGATTTTTTCCTTTATTTTTACTTCTTTGTACATTTTATAAACACACATAAGACATCAAGTATATGAAGTAAGATATATGGAATAATAATAACTCTACTATTTTATATTTTTTATCTTGAAATGTTCAAAGTCGCCACATCACCTGTCGCCATAATCACTATATCGACTGTTCCATATGAGCTGGAACCGTAGATTATCACGAGCTCTTTTTCTTTGCAAAACTGGGGAGAATTTGTGTATTTCTGTTGTAACATGATCAGATTTTTGCAGAGGTTTTACCGGTTAAGTCCCTGGCAGTATCCTATGTCCGGGTTCCTCCAGGAGAACGCCGTGAGGACGTTTCGGAGTTTCTGTATTCCCGCTGCACTGGGAGAGGAATAGTGCTTGTTGTTGGGTAAAGTTCGCAGTAAGTCCAACTCGATCTGCTTAGAAGCCGGATTCGGTTTCTCTTTGGCCACGTTCAGTAAAGTTTCGTAATAATCTGGGGCGATGTGGTCCCGTAGCTTCTTGACGTGGAAGGACACGGACCACTGCCACAGTTTGGAGCGGTGTTCGTGAGGGACTCCGCAGCGGACCAGGCTCTTCAGCTCTGGGGAGCGGGTCAGGTTCCGGTTCATGGTTCCTGCCAAATAATTCTCCCACTTCACCCCCACAGACACCTCCTGGTCCGTCAGCGACAAGGACTTCAGCTCCAACGCTCGCACCTTCGCCACCAACTTCTCCTCCTCTTCCTCCTCCTCTGGGACCGTCTTAAAGCCAAACACGTCGTATTCACTGAAAAAAAAATGGAAAAAAAGGGTATTTATGTGAGGATTTTTTTCAAGTGGAACAATCATTATAACATGAACTAGTAAAAAGATGGATATTCTCTGTAGGCCTCAGTCTGTATATGTAAATGCACAGGGCTAAATCACATCGTCCCTCTCTCTCCTCGGGCCTCGATGAGGTTCATTTGGTTCTTTATACAGTCTATGTTAGGCCTTCGAACGCGTCTGCACTTGTGGATAAGCTGTTAAAGGCGACAAGATGCAGACTTCAGAACAAGATGCACATTTGATCAGTTCAGTCCAGTTTGGTCGTGTTAAAGTCTCGTTTAGTCCGGTTTCGTCAGGTTTAGTCCAGTCTGGTGACAGTGATGATGCTTTTATATCAGTTCTCTGTCTGGAGTGACAGACAAAGGAACTTTTTTATTTGGACAGTTTGGTCTGAGGGTTAAGGTGGTTACACCTGCAAAGCCCAAAACTAGACACTTTCACAGTCTGAAAACAAGCAGTTTTAAGACAGGTGTCTGAGTAAAAACATGAGAGGAAAAAAGGAACAAAGAACAGAGACTGAAAGTGAGAACAGTTTAACAGTGTTAGTGCCACATGAACCATCGCATACTCCGAGGACCTCAGGGACCTTAGTCCCGGTTTAGTCCCGGTTTAGTCCCGGTTTAGCCCCGCTTTAGCCCCGCTTTAGCCCCGCTTTAGCCCCGCCTTGGCCCCACTTTAACCCCGCTTTAGCCCCGCTTTAGCCCCGCTTTAGCCCCGCTTTAGCCCCGCTTTAGCCCCGCTTTAGTGGCCTCGAGCTGGTCTCAGAGTCAGGACTGACCCAGTTGAATCAGTGCTTGCACTACAGTTTAAACCTGGAACATTCTTCCTGAAGTTATGAGACAGACTCGACTGTGACAATGTTTAAATCCAGGCTCAAACGGTTCTGTTTAGCTGCTTGTGACTGTGAGGGTTTTATTCTGCACTTTTCTCTTTTAATGTTCATTTTGTGATGATCTTTGTTCTGATTTGTCGTGTTGTGATTTTAATGTCTCTCTTACTCTGTAAAACACTGAATTACTTTGTGAACAAACTGTGCTATAAAAATAAACTTCCTTTGTTGCTAGTCCTGTGTACAGTCGTGTGTTCAGTCGTGTGTACAGTCCTGTGTACAGTGTGTGTTCAGTCGTGTGTACAGTCCTGTGTACAGTGTGTGTTCAGTCCCGTGTACAGTCCCGTGTACAGTCCCGTGTTCAGTGTGTACAGTCCTGTGTTCAGTCCTGTGTACAGTCCTGTGTACAGTCCTGCGTTCAGTCGTGTGTTCAGTCCTGTGTACAGTGTGTGTTCAGTCCCGTGTACAGTCCCGTGTACAGTCCCCCGTGTACAGTCCCGTGTACAGTGTGTACAGTCCCGTGTACAGTGTGTGTTCAGTCCTGTGTACAGTCCTGTGTACAGTCCTGTGTACAGTCCTGTGTACAGTCGTGTGTTCAGTCCTGTGTTCAGTCCTGTGTACAGTCCTGTGTTCAGTCCCGTGTACAGTCCCGTGTACAGTCCCGTGTTCAGTGTGTACAGTCCTGTGTACAGTGTGTTTCAGTCCTGTGTACAGTCCTGCGTTCAGTCGTGTGTTCAGTCCTGTGTACAGTGTGTGTTCAGTCCTGTGTACAGTCCTGTGTTCAGTCCCGTGTTCAGTCCCATGTACAGTCCCGTGTACACGGGACTGTACACGGGACAGTCCCGTGTACAGTGTGTGTTCAGTCCTGTGTACAGTCGTGTGTTCAGTCGTGTGTTCAGTCGTGTGTACAGTCCTGTGTACAGTGTGTGTTCAGTCCTGTGTACAGTCCTGTGTACAGTGTGTGTGTTCAGTCCCGTGTACAGTCCCGTGTTCAGTGTGTACAGTCCTGTGTACAGTCCTGTGTACAGTCCTGCGTTCAGTCGTGTGTTCAGTCCAGTCCTGTGTACAGTGTGTGTTCAGTCCTGTGTACAGTCCTGTGTTCAGTCCCGTGTACAGTCCCGTGTACAGTCCCGTGTACAGTGTGTACAGTCCCGTGTACAGTGTGTGTGTTCAGTCCTGTGTACAGTCGTGTGTTCAGTCGTGTGTTTCAGTCGTGTGTACAGTCCTGTGTACAGTGTGTGTTCAGTCCTGTGTACAGTCCTGTGTACAGTCCTGTGTTCAGTCCTGTGTTCAGTCCTGTGTTCAGTCCTGTGTACAGTCCTGTGTTCAGTCCTGTTACAGTCCTGTGTACAGTCCTGTGTGTACAGTCCTGTGTACAGTCCTGTGTACAGTCGTGTGTTCAGTCCTGTGTACAGTCCTGTGTACAGTCCTGTGTTCAGTCCCGTGTACAGTCCCGTGTACAGTCCCGTGTTCAGTGTGTACAGTCCCGTGTACAGTGTGTGTTCAGTCCTGTGTACAGTCCTGCGTTCAGTCGTGTGTTCAGTCCTGTGTACAGTGTGTGTTCAGTCCTGTGTTCAGTCCCGTGTACAGTCCCGTGTACAGTCCCGTGTACAGTCCCGTGTACAGTCCCGTGTACAGTCCCGTGTTCAGTCCCCCGTGTTCAGTCCGTGTACAGTCCCGTGTACAGTCCCGTGTACAGTCCCGTGTACAGTCCCGTGTTCAGTGTGTACAGTCCCGTGTACAGTGTGTGTTCAGTCCTGTGTACAGTCCTGTGTTCAGTCGTGTGTTCAGTCCTGTGTACAGTGTGTGTTCAGTCCTGTGTTCAGTCCCGTGTACAGTCCCGTGTACAGTCCCCGTGTACAGTCCCGTGTTCAGTCCCGTGTACAGTCCCGTGTACAGTCCCGTGTACAGTCCCGTGTTCAGTCCCGTGTTCAGTCCCGTGTACAGTCCCGTGTACAGTCCCGTGTACAGTCCCGTGTTCAGTCCCGTGTTCAGTCCCGTGTACAGTCCCGTGTACAGTCCCGTGTTCAGTCCCGTGTTCAGTTCTGTGTTCAGTCGTGTGTTCAGTCCTGTGTACAGTCCTGTGTTCAGTCGTGTGTTCAGTCCTGTGTACAGTGTGTGTTCAGTCCTGTGTACAGTCCTGTGTTCAGTCCTGTGTTCAGTTGTCTGTTCAGTCCCGTGTTCAGTCCCGTGTACAGTCCCGTGTTCAGTCCCGTGTTCAGTCCTGTGTTCAGTCGTGTTCAGTGTGTTCAGTTCTCCTGCGTGCACAGACCTCACAGTGTTGGGCTTGAGCAGGAGCTGGTCGTGCTCTGTGGTCTCTCCCTGCAGAGCGTCCTCCAGGAGTCTGGAGATGACGTCTCGAGCCGGACTCTCCGAGGAGCCGCACACGGGCGTCTTCATCTCCTGCAGCAGCACCAGGTACTTACTCTCCACCTGGCACAGCTTGGCCTCCAGAGACGTGTACTACAACAGAAAAGTATGAGCTCAGAGACAGTACTACGCCCAGACTGTGACGACGTGACCGAGTGAGACGTCACCACAACTTCAGCTCCACATGACGCTCATCGAGGCGGGAGCAGGTACAGCGGCTAATCTGAAATTACGACCACGAGTATCATAGCAACTGAAGAGCCAATCCAGAGCGAGGTTGAAGGTCACGCCCCTTCTCGCCCACACCGCTGGTTTAACAGGGAGTGAGCGCTTAGCAACACTGTCAATCAAACCTGCACTAACAGGAGCGACGTCGGGGACAGAAGGACCTGATGTGTCTGTTATTAATGTTCATATGTTGATTTACAGACACAGACGTGAAATAAAAACCCCAGGATCATGTAGAGGGTTAATACGAACATTTAAGACCAACATGAGTCTGACAGCAGCAGAGACAGAGAGAGGGGGGACAGTCGATGGAGCCGGAGTCGCTCCCATGATCACTTAATACTCCGAACACGGCGGTTGGCAGGTAATATCCATTTACATAAACAGTCTACGGCACCACAACAAGACGACACGAGCCAGATCCACCTGTGAACGGCTCAGTCACACTTCCTCCGTCAGTCTCACCTTCGCCTCCAGAGCCCTCTCTCTGCTCTCTGCGTTTCGACGCAACACTGTCAGCTCCAGAATCTCTTTGTTCAGAAACTTGTTTTGTGTTTTGTATCCCTGAAGGCTGTCCTAAAACACAACAGAGACAAACACAACAGAGACAAACAGGTCAATGCACAGACATCATCATCATCTATAATGTGAACGTGGTTTTGAAGGTAAATCAGACATTTACAAGAAAAATGCAGCAAAAAGAGCTGAATGAACACGGAGTTACACTGAATATTTATTTTTAATCAATTTAAATCAATATTTTAAATTAATAAAAAAATGTACTGGATTTACATTTGTGTTTGTTTTGGGATTTTTTTAAATTTAAAAAGTATTTAATTATATCTAACCAACAGGTTCAGTGTGGCATCAGCACAAAGTCTGAAAACAGCCGACATTCAAAACTCTCCGTATATTTATCGCAATATTTTGTGGAGGCTACAGCATTGTGAATATGATACTTTTTCCATTTAAAATGCTTTGAAAAGATTTTTATTTTATTAAATCAATTAGTATATTTATTTTATTTTATCATTTTTTATTTTATATGTTTAATTATTAAATGAAATGAACAGAAGATCAGATGAACCTCATTGGACTGACTCTTTCCTACTTATTTCTTCATGCAGTCTGCACTAAAACGCAAAGGATCATGGTCTATGTAGTTCTGTTTTTTCAGCCGCTGCACCAAAACAATGAAAATGAGCAAAGAGCCGTGTGATTCGATAAATATTATGTCGGCCATGATGTTACTCTGGGACTTTTGATGATCACAGTGAAAACCGAACATGGCGGCGCACCTTGAGTATATCCACTTCACTCTGCTCTCTGATGGACAGGGGGGAGCCGGGCTCGCTGTGGCCGCCCTCCGAGCTCTGCTCCTGGGACAGTTTCATGATGACCTCGTCCTTGGCCTGGATGGTCTCCATGAGCATCCCCAGCTGTTCGTTCATCTCTCCCACTTTGAGCTTCAGCCCCTTCACCTCCTTCTGCAGACTGTCCTTCTCCAGAGCTAACCTCTCCATGTGTCCACACAGAGACTGGATCTGTGTGTCTCTGTCCTGCAGGAGGCGCTCTAGCTGGGACAGGGTCTCCGGGGTGACGGCGGGGGTCTCGGCCGGGTCGGGGGGCGGTGCGTTTGGGTCTGAAGGAGCTGAGGTCTGGGCTGTGCGGAGCCAGTCACACTGAGAGGATCTGAGGGTCTGCTGCAGAAGCCTCACCAGCTCCTAAAAATACAAAATCATCATAAAAGAATTGTAAAGGAACAACCAACTGCTACTGTGCAGGGACATAACGCTGGGGGTGTTCTACATGTATGTGTATGATGGAATGTTCAGCAGTTAACACGACACAATGCACACATTAGCAAACACAGCCCAAAAAGGTTTGAGAGCGTCTGAAAACTCAAGAAAAAATACCACATGGATCTAAACAGCACATGTCCAGTGATCAGTCCGAGCTCACGGCCCTGTTTAAGTCTCAGACAGAGCAGTGCCTACAGTTAGCACCCTCAGGGAATGTTGATGACTTCAATCTCATCACCAAATATGCACATTATAATAATGTCTATATGCTTGAAATGTTTTTAATAAACATGTTGATGATAAATCTGTCCAAACGTTACAAAGGTTTTCTCCTGAGTTCTACAGCGGCTCGTGTCTCGTGTCTCTGTTACTTCTTCAGAATTTTGAGTTTGAAACACTGTTGGCTCATGGGAAATTTCTTTATGAAACTGACTTCCTTCCCGTTTAGTGGTTTGTTGTAACTCAAAACCGACTAAACCAAAACTACTATTTCAATTACATATTTGTGAGAACAAAAACAACACCAGCTCAAACCGGATCATATCGTCTCAAAGACTGAGTCACACTTTATTATTAGTCTGTCACATCTCCAAAGCTCAAAATGCTCCGTTCCACCTTGTGATGTCATCAAGTGGTAGTTTTCAAGTGAACAGCTCACAGAGGCAGACAGAGCAGAGCCTACAGTTAGCGTCCCGCCCCGGGGAGTGTCAGTCAGCCCCGGTCTGGAGCGGAGTACCTTGTGAGTGAGCAGCTCCTCTCTGAGCTGCGCCTGCTCCTCTTGCCCTCGGCACAGCTCCTCCTGCTGGCTCTGGAGGCGCAGGTGCAGGTCCACGGGTCTGCTGCCGTTACACTCCGCAGACACGTCCGCGCTGCCCCGCCCCTGTCGCCCCGGCAACAACGGCCTCTTATTCCGACCGGAGCTGCGGCCGAAGTCAAAAGTGAACGCCGAGCCGAAAGAATCTGAAACGAGATTCAGAATTTATGTCAGGACTCAACTGTGGTAAATATAATGACATCATCAGAATGAAGCGTTTTTAATCTAAGTCCGATGTTCTGACATCACGACGTTCTCACAGCTCAGAGAGACACGGACCATCTGAGGAGACACAGCAGGAAGTCATTCGTCACTGACTCAACAATATTTTTCTTAAATTCTCCCTGTTCTTCAAACTGTTCAGATGTTTCTCCAGGTTCTCGTCATTTCTTCTCGTTGAGTCTCTGAAGTTGTGTTTGGAGAGATTCATGTTTGAGTTTCATCTTTAATCCACTATTTTCAACACGCCATTTTGACAATTTACCCATTTAACATCCACCGGGACACGCCCCCTGTGCCACGCCCACTGTGACAGGATCCACCCATAGGGGGCGCCTATGTATGGGTGTGATGACATTTACAGTGACGTCAGCTCCACTGGACACATTTCTCTAACGCTGCAGTGAGTGGACTTGTTTGTTTTATGACGTGGTTTTAGATGAATATTGTGATTTTAAACGTGATTCTTGTGATTTTTCTCGTTGGCTCTTACGTCTGTGGGCCTCGTTGTGTTTGACGTCCGTGGACACGTCTTTGGGAGGAGCGTCCAGAAGCTCCCACTCGTCCACCGTGCTGCTGCTGGCCGTGTAGAACACACTCCTCCGACTGTCACGCCCGGCCCGCAGATATGACATGGAGTTTCTGAAAGAGCAGAGATAATGTAGGCTACAGTATACAAATGTAAGAGGGCTAATGTAGGCTATAGTATATAAATGTAAGAGGGCTAATGTAGGCTACAGTATACAAATGTAAGAGGGCTAATGTCTGCTATACTATACAAATGTAAGAGGGCTAATGTAGGCTATAGTATACAAATGTAAGAGGGCTAATGTATGCTATAGTATACAAATGTAAGAGGGCTAACGTAGGCTATACTATGCAAGTGTAAGAGTAAATTTAGATTACAAATTAATGGAGGCTACACTGTACAACTAAAAGAGCTAATGTAGGCTACACTGTAGAAATGTAAAAAAAAAAAAAAATATATAGTAAAAGAAAAATTCTAATCTGTCAACTAGACAAAAAAGTTGTAGGAGAAGCAATTTTGTTTGGAAAGAAAATCCATCTTTGAACAGGAATGAGATCATCTATCTCCTACTTATAACTCAACCTCAGATCCACAGCAAAACAAAGAAAACAACAGGGCTAGCCAGCGCGCTATTAGCCAGCATGCTAATATCCAGTATGCTAATAGGTGTGAGGGCACCCATCCGGGGCCTGAATGATTATGTTAAGAATGACTCAGGCACAGTGCACACTTAGTGTAGCTCATTAGACCGAGACAACAAAGAGAAACTAAACAAACGTGTGTGCTAGCTTCAGGTGTGTTAGCTTCAGGTGTGTTAGCTTCAGATGTGTTAGCTTCAGGTGTGTTAGCTTCAGATGTGTTAGCTTCAGATGTGTTAGCTTCAGATGTGTTAGCTTCAGATGTGTTAGCTTCAGATGTGTTAGCTTCAGGTGTGTTAGCTTCAGGTGTGTTAGCTTCAGATGTGTTAGCTTCAGATGTGTTAGCTTCAGGTGTGTTAGCTTCAGGTGTGTTAGCTTCAGGTGTGTTAGCTTCAGAGTCGTTAGCTTCAGTGTCGTTAGCTTCAGGTGTGTTAGCTTCAGATGTGTTAGCTTCAGGTGTGTTAGCTTCAGATGTGTTAGCTTCAGGTGTGTTAGCTTCAGGTGTGTTAGCTTCAGTGTCGTTAGCTTCAGTGTCGTTAGCTTCAGGCGCGTTAGCTTCAGGTGTGTTAGCTTCAGGTGTGTTAGCTTCAGGTGTGTTAGCTTCAGTGTCGTTAGCTTCAGGTGTGTTAGCCTCAGTGTCGTTAGCTTCAGGTGTGTTAGCTTCAGTGTCGTTAGCTTCAGTGTCGTTAGCTTCTCTCTTCAGACAGATATAAGTCAGTGTCCAGTAGAAATCTGACCAGAACTGAAGTAGACACTTGGACGAGCAGCTTAACGTCTTCGCTGTAACTTTTTGTCCAGTGACAGATTCGATTTTTTCTTTTATTATGTGTAATCCATCAGTCGTCCAGGTCTGATCCAGACACTGAACAAATGTAAAAGATAAAAGACACGTGTGGGAGGAGCCTCTTGAACCGCTCCTGTTAAAGGCCAAAGGTAAAAGATTCTTGCATCTCTTCTCATATTTTCTGATGCGGTGGATTAGCAAAGACTCTGAACAAACCACAGCTGAAAGAGTCAGACACAGTGAACACGAGCTCTCACTGTCTGCACTTTCTCACAATATCACCTGCAATAATGATTTTACACCAGACCAAAATATAAGAGCACCTCGAGTGTGAGGGGCCCAAACACGGCTCACATGTGGTATTAAAAAACAAGAGACACTATTTAAAACAACACTGTGTCACTTTCTGAGGAAATAGAATGTTCAAACCACACTTCAGAACGTTCAGACAAATTAACTTTATACTGTGGAATATTAAAGCCAAAGGAACAGCATTTCTATGGGAAAAATCAACAGGAACAGCTCCCCCCACAGGACAATTAAGAGTCAGGTTTGTGGAGATGCGAGCCTGCGTGCAATAAAAACATCCAAAAACATCTCTGAGGTGTTTTGTGAGGTTGTGTCTGTCAGATGCAGGAAAATAAAATAAAGTGGTGCATCTTTACAATAATGTGTCTGTATAACACATAACACTGCAGTAAACAGAATAATGTAATAATGATGTTGTACCGGAGCTCAGTGCCAAAGTTTCTGAGCGTGTTGAGGGGGTTGGCGGGTGGCCCTGAGGGACCCCTGGACGAGGGACTGTCCCCCGCGCCGCTGTCGGCCTCGGTCTCCAGGGCAAAGTCACTGCGCACCTTCTCCATGCTGTCGTTCAGCTTCTCGAAGATCACACCATCTGAAAATGAACAGGACGAGGAGACGTTCAGACGGTGTTCAGGGCGGACACTTTAAGGCACAGTGAGTTTCAGTTTGAGTTCAGTCGAGTCACGTGAGACGTCGGCACAGAGGCTTAAAGGAGATGATTCAGGACGAGCTGACAACTCGGTTCTTTTAAGTAATAAATGTTACACCAGTCACTGTTTTCTCTGTGGAAAAGTGAGTCATCTGTTAGAAGACAACAGCACTGTATGAAATTTATCTACAAATTATTACTTCAAAAACTCCCAGAATCCCTCAGCTGTTTGTTAATCACTGACACAGAACATTTAACACAGATCACATGACCCCAGACTGTGTGAGGCCCAGGACGAGCCGCACCACAACTGACACGTCACAGAAATAAAATCAACTCCAAGGAAAAGAAAAACTGGAGACTTTGACACAACCACAATTTAGTAATCAGGTAACAAATTTATGTTTTTAATGTTTATAATGTTTTAAATGGACTTATACACACACCTGCTCCCGTTTTTAATGTTTATATGGACTGTGTTTTTTTCTCTCTTAAAAGTTATTACAAACGATATTCAGTTGTGTTATGTGTCATTCGTCCTGTGAGCGACCACAGTTTTATCTGAATAAAGTTCAAACATTATGAGACGTCTTGGGCCTGCGTCAGGAAATCGTCTCATTGCATCAAGTTAAAAGCCCAACCAGAATATCAGCTGGAGCCGATACTCGATCTGTGCCGATACTCGATACCAGGCACAGTCTGCATAAACCCTCAGTCGTCCTGGTCTGATCCACAGCAAAAGACGAGGTTTAAATCTGTCACTGGACAAATCGTTGTAGGAGTGAAGACGTTTCTCTGCTCGTCCAAGTCTCTTCTTCACTTCTGGTCAGATTCCTGCAGGACACTGACCTTTATCTGTCTGAAGGAGGCGCTAACGACACTGATACTGTAGCCAGGCACCAGGCACAGTGCACACTTAGTGTAGCTCAACAGACCGAGCCTACAAACAGAAACTGTTCACAAAAGTTTTTTCCAGTTTCAGTGTCGTTAGCGCCTCCTGCAGACAGATATAAGTCAGTGTCCAGCAGGAATCTGACCAGAAGTGAAAAAGAGACTTGGACGAGCAGTGAAACATCTTCACTCCTACAACGATTTGTCCAGTGACAGATTTAACTTTTGTTTTACTCTGGATCAGACCTTTAAAATTTATGTCACAAAATATTTTCTGACAAATGGAAGAAAATGTGATTTGAATAAACAATGTTGTAACTGTGTAAATGTAGAACCTAAAACATGTGGAGCCCATGGTTCACACAGATGTTCTCACCGTTGTCTTTGGCCACCAGGCCTGTGGGGGGGTGGGCCGTGATGGGCGAGCTCCAGCTGTCTCTCTGTCCGGAGCCTCGCGTGTTGCTGTATTCCCAACGCTTCTGCTGCAGCTGCTGGAGCCAGTAATGCATCACCTGCCTGTTTGGAGCCTGGAAACAGCACAACACACGCTCTAAAACACGGGCTCTAAAACACGGGCTCTAAAACACGGGCTCTAAAACACACGGGCTCTAAAACACGGGCTCTAAAACACGGGCTCTAAAACAAAAACACGGGCTCTAAAACACGGGCTCTAAAACACGGGCTCTAAAACACAAAACACGGGCTCTAAAACACGGGCTCTAAAACACTCTAAACACAGGCTCTAAAACACGGGCTCTAAAACACGGGCTCTAAAACACGGGCTCTAAAACACGGGCTCTAAAACACGGGCTCTAAAACACGGGCTCTAAAACACGGGCTCTAAAACACGGGCTCTAAAACACGGGCTCTAAAAAACACACGGCTCTAAAACACACGCTCTAAAAAAAACGCTCTAAAACACACGCTCTAAAACACACGGGCTCTAAAACACGGGCTAAAAACAACGGGGCTCTAAAACACGGGCTCTAAAACACACGGGCTCTAAACACGGGCTCTCTAAAACACTCTTAAACACAGGCTCTAAACAACAGGCTCTCTAAACGGCAGGCTCTAAACACGGGCTCTCTACAAACACGGGCTCTACACACACGGGCTCTAAAACACACGGGCTCTAAACACGGGCTCTAAAACACGGGCGGGCTCTAAAACACACTAAAACACACGCTCTAAAACACGGGCTCTAAAACACGGGCTCTAAAACACACGCGGGCTCTAAAACACGGGCTCTAAAACACGGGCTCTCTAAAACACATTTAAAAACAGGCTCTAAAACACGGGCTCTAAAACACGGGCTCTAAACACGGGCTCTAAAACACGGGCTCTAAAACACGGGCTCTAAAACACGGGCTCTAAAACACGGGCTCTAAAACACACGCTCTAAAACACACGCTCTAAAAAACACGCTCTAAAACACACGCTCTAAAACACGGGCTCTAAAACATGGGCGCTAAAACACGGGCTCTAAAACACGGGCTCTAAAACACGGGCTCTAAAACACATTTCTAACACACACAGCTCTAAACACACGGGCTCTAAAACACGGGCTCTACAACACACTCTAAAACACGGCTCTACAACACGGGCTCTACAACACGGGCTCTCTAAACACGGGCTCTAAAACACGGGCTCTAAAACACGGGCTCTAAAACACACGCTCTAAAACACGGGCTCTAAAACACGGGCTCTAAAACACGCGCTCTAAAACACACGCTCTAAAACACGGGCTCTAAAACACGGGCTCTAAAACACGGGCTCTAAAACACGGGCTCTGAAACACGGGCTCTAAAACACGGGCTCTAAAACACGGGCTCTAAAACACGGGCTCTAAAACACGGGGCTCTAAAACACAGGCTCTAAAACACACGCTCTAAAACACGGGCTCTAAAACATGTTCTAAAACACGGGCTCTAAAACACAGGCTCTAAACACGGGCTCTAAAACACGGGCTCTAAAACACGGGCTCTAAAACACACGGGCTCTAAAACACGGGCTCTAAACACACGGCTCTAAAACACACGCTCTAAAAACACACGCTCTAAAACACACGGGCTCTAAAACACAGGCTCTAAAACACGGGCTCTAAAACACAGGCTCTAAAACACACGCTCTAAAACACACGCTCTAAAACACAGGCTCTAAAACACACAGGCTCTAAAACACACTCTAAAACACGGGCTCTAAAACACGGGCTCTAAAACACGGGCTCTAAAACACGGGCTCTAAAACACGGGCTCTAAAACACACGCTCTAAAACACACGCTCTAAAACACGGGCTCTAAAACACATTTAAACACAGGCTCTAAAACACATTTAAACACAGGCTCTAAAACACGGGCTCTAAAACACGGGCTCTAAAACACGGGCTCTAAAACACGGGCTCTAAAACACGGGCTCTAAAACACAGGCTCAAAAACACACGCTCTAAAACACAGGCTCTAAAACACGGGCTCTAAAACACGGGCTCTAAACACGGGCTCTAAAAACACGGGCTCTAAAACACAGGCTCAAAAACACGCTCTAAAACGCTCTAAAACACGGGCTCTAAAACACGGGCTCAAAAACACACGCTCTAAAACACAGGCTCTAAAACACGGGCTCTAAAACACGGGCTCTAAAACACGGGCTCAAAAACACAGGCTCAAAAACACACGCTCTAAAACACAGGCTCTAAAACACGGGCTCTAAAACACAGGCTCAAAAACACACGCTCTAAAACACGGGCTCTAAAACACGGGCTCTAAAACACGGGCTCTAAAACACTGGCTCTAAAACACACGCTCTAAAACACACGCTCTAAAACACGGGCTCTAAAACACATTTAAACACAGGCTCTAAAACACATTTAAACACAGGCTCTAAAACACGGGCTCTAAAACACACGCTCTAAAACACGGGCTCTAAAACACATTTAAACACAGGCTCTAAAACACATTTAAACACAGGCTCTAAAACACGGGCTCTAAAACACGGGCTCTAAAACACGGGCTCTAAAACACGAGCTCTAAAACACGAGCTCTAAAACACGGGCTCTAAAACATGGCTCTAAAACACGGGCTCTAAAAACACGCTCTAAAACACACGCTCTAAAACACACGCTCTAAAACACGAGCTCTAAAACACGAGCTCTAAAACACGGGCTCTAAAACACGGGCTCTAAAACACACGCTCTAAAACACGGGCTCTAAAACACGGGCTCTAAAACACGGGCTCTAAAACACGGGCTCTAAACACGGGCTCTAAAACACGGGCTCTAAAACACGGGCTCTAAAACACGGGCTCTAAAACACGGGCTCTAAAACACAGGCTCTAAAACACACGCTCTAAAACACGGGCTCTAAAACACACGCTCTAAAACACGGGCTCTAAAACACAGGCTCTAAAACACGGGCTCTAAAACACGGGCTCTAAAACACGGGCTCTAAAACACGGGCTCTAAAACACAAAACACGCTCTAAAAACACACGCTCTAAAACACTCTAAAACACGGGCTCTAAAACACGGGCTCTGAAACACGGGCTCTAAAACACGGGCTCTAAAAAACAGGCTCTACAACACGGGCTCTAAAACACGGGCTCTAAAAACACGGGCTCTAAAACACGGCTCTAAAACACGGGCTCTAAAACACACGCTCTAAAACTAAAAACACACGGCTCTAAAACACACGCTCTAAAACACGGGCTCTAAAACACACGGCTCTAAACACAGGCTCTAAAACACGGGCTCTAAAAACACGGGCTCTAAAAACACGGGCTCTAAAACACGGGCTCTAAAACACGGGCTCTAAAACACACGCTCTAAAACACACGCTCTAAAACACACGCTCTAAAACACACGGGCTCTAAAACACATTCTAAAACACAGGCTCTAAAAAACATTTAAAACACAGGCTCTAAAACACGGGGGCTCTAAAACACGGGCTCTAAAACACACGGCTCTAAAACACGGGCTCTAAAACAAAAACACGGGCTCTAAAAAACACACGCTCTCTAAAACACAGGCTCTAAAACGGGCTCTAAAACACGGGCTCTAAAAAAACACGGGCTCTAAAACACGGGCTCTAAAACACGGGCTCTAAAACACACAGGCTCTAAAACACGGCTCTAAACACGCTCTAAAAAAACACGGGCTCTAAAACACGGGCTCTAAAAACACGGGCTCTAAAACACGGGCTCTC
>JAIEZT010001390.1:14020451-14035451 GCA_019594935.1 Periophthalmus modestus | reverse complement strand
TCCGGGACGTCCAGGGACTTGGAGGAGCCGATCCGCAGAGAGCCGCGGGGACTCGGCTCCCTCTCGTCCTCCTCTTCGCGCATCTTTGCTCCGGTTTAGTTGCTGCAGAGCCGCGGCTGCACGGACGCTCACATCAGCGGATGTCCACGCCTGTTTCCATCCGCATGACTGCCAACCTCTGCGCGGGGCATTATGGGAAATGTAGGCGACCCACTACGACCACGTGGACAATGTGAGACTGCAGAGGACCACGAGGGGGCAGCATTGACCTAAGAGAGAGTACCCCACAGAGGAGTGAGCACCTCACAGAGCAATGAGTCCCCCACAGAGCAGAGAGTACCCCACAGAGGAGTGAGCACCTCACAGAGCAATGAGTCCCCCACCGAACAGAGAGTACCCACAGAGCAGAGAGTACCCCACAGAGCAATGAGTACCCCACAGAGCAGAGAGTACCCCACAGAGGAGTGGGTACCACACAGAGCAGAGAGTATCCCACAGACCAGAGAGTATCCCACAGAGTAGAGAGCACCCCACAGAGGAATGAGTACCCCACAGAACAGTGAGTACCCCAAAGAACAGAGACACAGACTAGAGAGTACCCCACAGAATAGAGAGTGCCCCACAGAGAAGAGAGCACCCCACAGAGAAGAGAGTACCCCACAGAGCAGAGAGTATCCCACAGAGAAGAGAGCACCCCACACAGAGAGTAGTACCACAGAGCAGAGAGTACCCCACAGAACAGAGAATATCCCACAGAGCAGAGAGTATCCCACAGAGGAGTGAGTACCCACAGAGCAGAGTACCCCACAGAATAGAGAGTGCCCCACAGAGAAGAGAGTACCCCACAGAGAAGAGAGTACCCACAGAGCAGAGAGTACTCCACAGAGCAATGAGTACCCCACAGAGCAGAGAGTACCCACAGAGCAGAAAGAACCCCAGAGGCGTGAGTACCCCACAGAGCAGAGAGTATCCCACAGAGCAGAGAGTATCCCACAGAGTAGAGAGCACCCCACAGAGGAGTGAGTACCACACAGAGCAGAGAGTATCCCACAGAGCAGAGAGTATCCCACAGAGAAGAGAGCACCCCACAAAGCAGAGAGTACCCCACAGAGCAGAGAGTACCCCACAGAACAGAGAATATCCCACAGAGCAGAGAGTATCCCACAGAGGAGTAAGTACCCACAGAGCAGAGTATCCCACAGAGAAGAGAGTACCCCACAGAGAAGAGAGCACCCCACAGAGCAGAGAGTACCCCACAGAGCAGAGACTCAGAGTAGAGAGTACCCCACAGAGCAGAGACACAGAGCAGAGAGTACCCCACAGAGAAGAGAGCACCCCACAGACCAGCGAGTACCCCACAGAGCAATGAATACCCCGCAGAGCAGAGAGTATCCCACATAGGAGTGAGTACCCACAGAGCAGAGAGTACCCCACAGAGCAGAGAGTACTCCACAGAGAAATGAGTACCCCGCAGAGCAGAGAGTACCCCACAGAGAAGAGGCACAGAGCAGAGAATACCCCACAGAGAAAAGAGTACCCCACAGAGAAAAGAGTACCCCACAGAGCAGAGAGTACCCCACAGAGCAGAGATCAGACCAGAGCTGGGACAAGTACTCAAGTCTGTTACTGAAGTAAAAGTACAGATACAGGAGTAAAAAAGACTCAAGTATCAAATCGTATCAAAGTACCTGTGTAATATGTACTTATAGAGTAAAAAGTAAAAGTATTTCACACAGATTTTGAGTCTCATAAAGCTTCAAATGTGGTGATTTTGATAAAGATTTGAGCTGAATTTTGTTCAACAGAAACAATTAAAATCCATAGGTTTTTTCTGTTTTTATTTGTATTTTTTTGTTTTGTTCAAATTCTGAACGTGTTAAAAATAAAATAAACTTCAGACTTTTCAGCAGCTCTCACACAATAATAAAAATACTTTTACTTTTCAGTCCAGTTCAAAAATGTAGTGGAGTAGAAAGTGTAGATACTGCTCTCAAATGTACTCAAGTAAAAGTAAAAGTACACACTGTAAAATGTACAGATACCTTAGATGTGTATAAAGAGCACAGGGCCCACACAGGTTTCTGTGGGAGGTGCTACGGGGGCTCAGAGCACAACTCCCTGAACACAACACCAAAAGCACAACAGTTGGAACACAACACGAGTAACTCAACACCTAGAACACAACACACAAAACAGAACACTCACAACACCCAGAACACAACACTCAGAAGACAACACTCTAACCACAAACCCCTAGAATACAACACTCACAACGCAACACCCAGAAGACAATACTCAGAACACAACACCCAGAACACAGTACTCAGAACACAACACTCAGAACACAATACTCAGAACACAACACCTAGAACACACAACACCTAGAAATCAACACTCAGAGCACAACTCCCTGAACAGAACACCCAAAGCACAATACCCAGAACACAACACCAAGGGCACAACACTCAGAACACAACACTCAGAACACAACACTCAAAACACAACACTCAGAAACACAACACTCAAAACACAACACTCAGAAACACACAACAACACTCAGAACACAACACTCAGAACACAACACTCACAACACAACACACTAGAACACACAACACCCGGAACACAACACTCACAACACTACACTCACAACACACACACACTCACACACTCAAACACAACACTCAGAACACAACACCCAGAAAACAACACCCAGAACACAACACTCAGAACACAAACACTCAGAACACACACAACACTCAACACACACTCAAACACAACACTCAGAACACAACACTCAGAACACAACACCCAGAACACAACACTCAGAACACAACACTCAGAACACAACACTCACAACACAACACTCAGAACACAACACTCAGAACACAACACTCAGAACACAACACTCAGAACACAACACTCACCAACACACACACACAACACTCAGAACACAACACTCAGAACACAACACTCAGACACACACACCAGAACAACACTCAGAACACAAAACACTCAGAACACAACACCAGAAAACAACACTCAGAAACACACACTCAAAACACACTCAGACACACACTCAGAACACAACACCCAGAACAACAAGAACACACAACACTCAGAACAACACTCACACAACACTCAAACACAACACTCAAACACAACACTCAGAACACAACACTCAGAACACACACAACACCAGAACACAACACACAACACTCAGAAAACACCACCCAGAACACAACACTCAAAACACTACACTCACAACACACACCCGAACACAACAACTCAGAAGAACACAACACCCGGAACGCAACACTCAAACACAACAACTCACAACACAACACTCACAACTCAACACCCAGAACACACAAACCCTCAGAACACAACACTCAGAACACACACACCCGGAACACAACATTCAGAACACACACAACACCCTCAGAACACAACACTCAGAACACAACACCCGGAACACAACACTCAAAACACACACACTCACAACACAACACTCAACAACACAACACACACACACACAACACTCAACAACACAACACAACAACACCGGAACACAACACTCAGAACACTACACTCACACACAACACTCAGAAAACAACACAACATCAGAACACAACACTCAGAACAACACACTCAGAACACAACACTCAGACAACACAACACAACAGAACACAACACTCACAACACAACACAACAACACTCACAACACACTCACTCACAACACAACACTCAGAACACAACACTCGGAACACAACACTCAGAACACACACACTCACAACACAACACTCAGAACACAACACTCAGAACACAACACTCAGAACACAACACTCACAACACAACACTCAGAACACAACACTCAGAACACAACACTCAGAACACAACACTCAGAACACAACACTCAGAACACAACACTCAGAACACAACACTCAGAACACAACACTCAGAACACAACACTCACAACACAACACTCAGAACACAACACTCAGAACACAACACTCAGAACACACACTCAGAACACAACACTCAGAACACAACACAACACCCAGAACACAACACCTCAAACACAACACTCAGAACACAACACTCAACACACACAAACACAACACTCAGAACACACACACTCGGAACACAACACTCAGAACACAACACACTCACAACACAACACTCACAACACAACACTCAGAACACAACACTCACAACACAACACTCACAACACAACACTCACAACACAACACTCAGAACACAACACTCAGAACACTACACTCAGAACACAATACTCAGAACACACACCTAGAACACACAACACACCAAATCAAACAACACTCAGAGCACAACTCCCAGAGAACACAACACCCAAAGCACAATACACCCAGAACACAACACCAAGGGCACAACACTCAGAACACAACACTCAGAACACAACACTCAACACAACACTCAAACACAACACTCAGAACACAACACTCAGAACACACACACACTCAAACACTACACTCAGAACACAACACTCAGAACACAACACTCAGAACACAACACACACCAACACTCACAACACTCAGAACACAACACCAGAACACAACACTCAAAACACTACACTCACAACACAACACTCACAACACACACTACAACACAACACTCAGAACACAACACTCGAACACAACACTCAGAACACAACACTCAGAACACAACAAACACAACACTCAGAACACAACACCCGAACACACAACACTCACAACACAACACTCAGAACACAACACTCACAACACAACACCACACACACACACTCACAACACAACACTCACAACACAACACTCAGAACACAACACACTCAGAACACAACTCAGAAAACAACACTCAGAACACTACACTCAGAACACACTCAGAACACAACACTCAGAACACAACACTCAGAACACAACACTCAGAACACAACACTCAGAACACAACACTCAGAACACAACACCCGGAACACAACACTCAGAACACAACGCCCAGAACACAACACTCAAAACACTACACTCACAACACAACACTCACAACACAACACTCACAACACAACACTCAGAACACAACACCCGGAACACAACACTCAGAACACAACACTCAGAACACAACACTCAGAACACAACACTCAGAACACAACACTCAGAACACAACACTCAGAACACAACACTCAGAACACAACACTCAGAACACAACACTCAGAACACAACACTCAGAACACAACACTCAGAACACAACACTCAGAACACAACACTCAGAACACAACACTCAGAACACACAACACCCAAGACACACTCAGAACACAACACTCAGAACACAACACTCACAACACAACACACTCACAACACACACTCAGAACACAACACTCAGAACACAACATCCGGAAGACAACACTCAGAACACAACACTCAGAACACAACACTCACAACACTACACTCAGAACACAACACTCAGAACACAACATCCGGAACACAACACTCACAACACAACACTCAGAACACTACACTCAAAACACAACACCCGGAACACAACACTCAGAACACTACACTCACAACACAACACTCACAACACAACACTCAGAACACAACACTCACAACACAAACACTCACAACACACACCTCACACAACACTACACTCAGAACACACAACACTCAGAACACACAACACTCAGAACACAACATCAGAAACACAACACTCAGAACACAACACTCAGAACACAACACTCAGAACACAACACTCAGAACACAACACTCAGAACACTACACTCAGAACACAACATTCAGAACACACCAGAGTCATGTCAGACGAGGTGGACAGTTACACAGACGAGAACAGAAAATGAAAGTGTCAGTTAAATGCTACAGTTAGATTTGTATAAAACACATTATCTCTGTGTTAGACCATGACGCTGCTGCACACAGCCACGTCTCAGTTCACATTTACAGTAGAATTTAATCACATTTGAGTTCTTTAGTACAAAAATAATTATTATTATTATTTCTTATTATAACCTTTATTTTGCCAGGCAAAACATTAAGAACAAATTCTTATTTACAATAATATCTAATATTATTCTTATTTTCTTATTTACAATAATATAATTCACAAATCTCTGGTGAGCTCTTGGTGGGAGGGAGAGTCTGAAGCCTCTGAGTTTCAGGTCACAGAGCTTTGTGACGTTATATAACCAGAAAAGTGACCAAAGCAGGACAAAGTGCTGAGTGCTGCTCTGCAGAGCCGTGGAGGAAGTGTAAAAATAACCTCAGGTGGTGCTGTGGTCTTTGCACAAGAGCTCAAAGTGGAAACTGCTCGAGCCCGGGGTCTTACACAACTGTAACTGCAACACTTTGATAAACTCATGTAGCTGCTGCCAGCGCTGGAAGAACTACACAACTCTGTTACTTCAGTAAAGTACAGATACTTCAAATGTGTACTTATACACAATATTTTTTTTATATTTCCTTCCACCTCTGCTGCTATAAATAAACACAGTTCACGTAAACTGCAGAGCATCAGAGTCACTGTGAGAGGAAGGACGGGCAGAACTCTGAGAATGACTCTTCTGTCCTCCTGCTCTTTTTGTGTCATACACTGAAACTCCCCCATTATGCAACAAATATTATTATATCTAACACTCTCCAGTCGACTTAAACGATGACATCACTTTGGTGCATTCTTCATTTGGACTGAATAATTCTCTTCCCTCTGAATCTGGGATAGCCCCAGAGCACTATGGGTATTCTGACTTGTGTGGTCTATGATTAAGAGTTTTGTGGAGTTTGAGCATAAATGGGATTTATAAAACTCAGAGCTTCCACTCTGAAGCTTTCGTGAGACGGTGCAGTGCAGCGGATGCCGGGTGGAATGGGGCGTGTGGTCTCGTGCTCTAACCGCCCCGTGAGCCTGTCTTTCCATCTCTTCAGGAAATGCAGACTTTGTTTTGCAGCAGCTAAAAGCACAAATCAATGTTGGCTCTGATGTGCCAACTGCTCTGCTGTTTCCAAAGCTGCTGGAAAACTCCAAATGTCACTTGTTTAAATTGGATAAGAAGTGTCAGAATCTGATCATCAAGAATAAAGACGACATCTTCACATCTTTGACCAGGTTTGATGAAATCTGCTCAAATGACACGAGAGTCAGATCAGTTCCTCTCCGGCACAGGTGAGCAGCAGAGCGGACAGTGACAGCGCTCAGGACTCACTCAAAATATTCAACTTTTGCATTTATTTATTTTTTTACAGAAATTTCCACGCGGGCACACAGGTTGTACCGACAGCAGGTCCCTCAGACGAGACCCAGCAGCTCACTCTGTCTCCAGAACTGTTTACGCTTCTGTTTCAAGGTACGTGGCAAAATGTGGACAAAGTCTGTGTGACTCTGTGTTGTTTTGTTTTGGGGAATTTAAAGTGAGACTCGTCACATCCTCAGTGTTTGTTCACTGCACAAAAATATATTCTTCAAAACACATGTGAAAGACCGTCACAAAAGTCACTGTAAATGTGCCACAAACTCTTCAACCGGCTGAAAATTCTGCTTGACAACACATTTGTAAAGCATTCAGTTTATATGGAAATAATTTGGGAAAAAAAAACAAAAAAACAAAACAAAAAACAAACGTATTCAAAAGTCTAAAATCAACATTATTACTGGTGGTATTTTAAATTCATATGATTTTCTAATTTGTCATATTTTCGATCTCTTCATACACTGAACCAAGCCTGGACCAAGCCCCCCAGACGCCATTTTGTCAAAGTCTCCAACACAAAAAGAACATTGACCTATTTATAACGTGTCAGTAAACGAGGCGAGTTACTGTTGTTAATAATTGTGTTTTGGACAGAAGCGGAGGGACATGGAGCAGAGAGGAGCCACAGCGGAGCCCCAGCCCGACCCCAGCTCTGCGGGGGGCCTCAGAGAGCTGACCACCTCCTGGTTCATACAGACCCAGGCCCCTCGCATCAGCCACAGCGGACTGCTCCCAAAATGGTTCTTCGGCTTCATCTCCAGAAAGTATGAAGACATTTTATTTTATTATTTATTGATTTATTTTGTAAGCATAATGTGTGGTCACTTCATTGGAATAAGATTTATGGTTGCAGTAGTAGCTCAGTTGGTTGTGATGCCCATTAAGTCACTTCACTCTGCTGTTTGTGTGCAAATGTGAGACTGACTGTGGGATTAAAATCGTTAACATCCTCGAGCCAAGACCTGGGGCGGTTTGAAGCCGAGTGTGAAGCGGCTGGGATCAGAATCAGCTCCTCCAAGTCCTAGGCCATGGTTTTTGAGCAGAAAAAAAGTGGTGCCCTCTCCGAGTGGGTGGAGAGTCCTTGCCTCAGGTGGAGGAGTTCAAGTATCTCGGGGTCTTGTTCATGAGGGAGGGAGGTTGGGAGAAGAAGAAGAAGGAGCTGAGTCAAAGGCAAAACTCTCGATTTACCTCAATCTACTTTCACCTCATCTATGGTCATGACTCTGGGTAATGACCGAAAGGACAAGGTCGGGGACACAAGTGGCCAAAATGGGTTTCCTCCCTAGGGTGGCCGGGGGCTCCCTTAGAGACAGGGTGAGGCGCTCAGTCACATGAGAGGAGCTCGGAGTAGAGCCGCTGCTCCTTCTGGGGAGGTGTTGATGCTGGGAGGAGGCCCAGGGAAGACCCAGCATGCTGAGGGACTACGTCTCTCGGTTGGTCTGGGAACGCCTCGGGATTCTCCCGGAAGAGCTGGAGGAAGTGTCTGGGGTGGTGGAAGTCTGGGAGTCCCTGCTCAGGCTGCTCCCTCACGCCCTGGCCCCGGATAAGAGGAAGAACATGGATGGATGACACATTGGTTTAAATAGGGTTAATGTATTACTTGTGTATATAGAACCAGTCACCTCTCGTTTAACACTTTTTTCTGTCTTTTTCTTCCATTTCCAGAGATGCTGAAGACATTTTGAAAAATAAAGAAGTGGGCTGTTTCCTGATCCGCCTCAGTGACAGAGCGCTCGGATACATACTCTCCTATAAGTGAGTGCGAACCAGTGTTTTCAACTGTGTGCCGTTGGATTTTTCTTCATCTTGTTCCTGTTGTGGTGTTTCAGAGGCAGAGACCGCTGTCGTCATTTTGTGATAAACGAGAGTGAGTCGGGGGGGTTTGTGGTACATGGAGACAACGTCCGACACAGTACTGTGTCTGAGCTGGTGGAGTACTACAAGGAAAAACCCATAGAGCCGTTTGGGAATATCTGACTGCCTCCTGTTACGTGGTGAGTCAGCTCCTTACACACTGTGTGACACGACTCTGTGTGACACGGGTCTGTGTGACACGACTCTGTGTGACACGGCTCTGTGTGACACGACTCTGTGTGACACGGCTCTGTGTGACACGACTCTGTGTGACACGGCTCTGTGTGACACGACTCTGACACAGCTCTGTGTGACACGACTCTGTGTGACACGACTCTGACATGACTCTGTGTGACACAGCTCTGTGTGACACGGCTCTGTGTGACACGGCTCTGTGTGACACAGCTCTGTGTGACACGGCTCTGTGTGACACGGCTCTGTGTGACACGGCTCTGTGTGACACGGGTCTGTGTGACACGACTCTGTGTGACATGGCTCTTTGAAGGGGGATGACATGACGATGATTACAGTACAATCTAGAACAGAGGCGTCAAACACATTTTCACCGAGGGCCACATCAGTAAAATGGCTGCCTTCAAAGGGCCAGATGTAAAATAAATCTAACTACTTTTTAAACTTGCTGATTAACTGTTTCTGTATTTATTACTTATTCAAGTTACAAATATTGGATATGCATTTGCCTAGATGTAAAAATATGGTTGTGTAACTACATATCTCCTGACAAAATGACATTTTAAAACCATCAGACCTTTTAATTTACCCTTGGGAGGGCCACATAAAGTGATGTGGAGGGCCACATTTGGCCCACGGGCCTTGAGTTTGACAGATAGAATATAACAACACAATCTATCTTTGCTAAAAGTTTTGTGTTGTGGATAATAATGGTGGTTCTTCTGATGTGGATCATGTTGAATCTGAACCTCAGGCAGATCACAGTCCCATTTTCTCTTTAAAACCCTTCACTTACTTAGTTTAGTTTATTGGTTTATTTGAACAGTGACATGTGCAAACACATTAATCTCATAAAAGAGGAGATGTTTTACACCAGATTTAACTAAAGCTTGTTTCCTTCATCCATTTACGATCCACCCTACAGTCTTCCATTCTTTCATTTGAAAACATCACCACATTCCACATTTAAAAGTCCTCAAATATTATGTCAAAAATATATATAAGCTGCGCATGTAAATCAGTGCTGACAGAGTTTACTCTTGTAACGTTATAAGAGGCGTCCTCTCTGGTCAGAGTTTCAGTTTGTCTGGAGCTTGTTTCAGTCTTTAAGGCTCTCGTACGAGGGCTTAAATGCTCTCCACTCCATAGATCCAAATAGGTCCACAGGGTCAGAGGACCTTGATCCAAAACCAGTATTACTCCCCCATGTTTAATTCAAACTGTTACTTACTTTTAAGGAGGCACCGAGGCGAAAACTGGATCAGTCTGTTTCAGTCTATTTCCCATCTTGGCATAAACTGGTGTAAAAAGAAGATTTACTTACCAATGTTGTCCCAAAATGCCTCATTTTTAATTTTACTAAGCTGTGCTGTAGTTCCTTTTGGATTTTTTTTTTTTACCTTATACTGTTTGTTTTGAAACAGAAAACCTGGATAGGTGCCTGTATTTTAATCGATCAAATGGCAGTTATACAGAAAGATGAAACGTGTCTTTACATTTGGCTTTAGTGGAACAGCTAAACTGAACTAAACATGTAAATTCTTTCTGGCTACATGACCTTGTCTTGCAAAAGTTTTAGAAAAGTTGTCGTGTTTCATGAAAGGGCAGAGTCACTGCAAACACAAAGGTTTTAAATGGGGCTTGATTTGTGAAGCATCGTGTGATTGGTCCAAATTGATCTTTCAAACAGAACCCAGGCTGCAGTAGCTGATGGGTTTAAATCAGATTTTCTAACTTTAAGTGAAGGAGTCCCACAAGGCTCAACTCTGGGCCCGCTACTTTTGTACTAATTTATTAATTCCATTGGTTGCAATTTAAGGGAAAGCTTCATGCATTTTTATATTGTTTTGTTGGCAAGTGCTCCCTCCCATTTTAAAACTGCAGCAAGATTGTAATGAAATCCATATTTTCCTCAAAATTATCACTGAATGCAAATAAAACTAAGTTTATGAAAAAAACAACAAACAAAACAAAAACCCAAGTAAGCTACAAAGCTACACTTTTTGCTTCCCAAAAATGGAATCCATCTGAAGGACATGGGCAGAGCCACTGCAGCACTTTAATAATGTGGAGATAAACATTTATAATCAACCTGCTCTTGTTTTTAATGTTTTAAATGACTTGTGCAGGTATGTAGTTTGTTTATTTTTGTTTGTATTGTTCTGTGTTTGAAAAGGGCTCTCTGAAAGAAAAAGAAAAATAAAAATACGATTATTAAATTAATATTCACAGAGATGCTGCAGCTTTACCTTATACATGTTGTAATACTGAATATTGATGTTTTCCAGATTCAAAATGAAGACCTTTATGACACAATCCAGGTTAGTCCCAAAGAGCGGTCAGTGGCCACGGTCCACGCTCAAAAAGCTAAAAAAAAGATGAGTAACCAAGGATCAGAGCTCCTGCTCGCTCAGCCCAGAGGAAATGACCGTTCATCACAGGTAGAGGGCAGCACTCACACTGTCCATGTCTAATCATGTTTCATTATTAATAGAAACGTCTTTTGGGTCAACAGGAACTACTTCCTCTTCCTCGAAGGGGCAAACATTTGGAAAATGGCACAGAGAGCCAGGACAATGTTTGCTACGCTCAGGTCAGACGTAAAAAGCTTAAAAATCGAGAAGAGAAGAGAGACATCCCGTCCAGACCCCAGTCCCTGTACTCGGAGGTGGAGCTGCTGGACAGCCGCAGTCGCTCCCTGCCTCTCCTCCTCAACAGCAGTGATGAACAGAACTACCGGCTCAGTATCACCCCCCCAAGGCTCGGAAGAGATACGCCCAGCCCCGAGCCCTCACACAGACTGGACACATGCCGCCCGGCCCCTCCCAGCTCTGACCCTGGCACCAGAGAAGAAGACGGAGGGGTGTACGCCGAGGTCCTCGGGCCACTCCGCCCCATACTGGACGACACATATGAACAGCTACCAGACAACAGCAGCCCGTACGAGCCTGTGGGACTCCTCAGGGCCAAGCATGAGCGAAAAGTAAGTCTATCACATACAAGATCACATAAAGATCACGTACAAAATCACATAAAGAACGCGTACAAGATCACGTAAAGATCACAACAAGATCACGTACAAGATCACAAAAAGATCACATAAGATCACAATAAGATCACAACAAGATCACAACAAGATCACACAAGATCACATCAAGATCACATACAAGATCACAAAAAGATCACAACAAGATCACATAAATTTTCAAGTAAAAGATCACATAAAGATCACGTACAAGATCACATAAAGATCACGTACAAGATCACAAAAAGATCACATAAGATCACAACAAGATCACAACAAGATCACAAGATCACGTACAAGATCACATCAAGATCACGTACAAGATCACATAAAGATCACATAAAGATCACAACAAGATCACGTACAAGATCACATAAAGATCACAACAAGATCAAATAAAGATCACGTACAAGATCACAAGATCACATAAAGATCACGTGCAAGATCACATAAAGATCACGTACAAGATCACATAAAGATCACAACAAGATCACGTACAAGGTCACATAAAGATCACAACAAGATCAAATAAAGATCACGTACAAGATCACAAGATCACATAAAGATCACGTACAAGATCAAGTAAAGATCACAACAAGATCAAATAAAGATCACACAAGATCACAACAAGATCACATAAAGATCACGTACAAGATCAAGTAAAGATCAAAACAAGATCACATAAAGATCACATAAAGATCACGTACAAGATCAAGTACAAGATTACATAAAGATCACAAGATCACCTACAAGATCACGTAAAGATCACGTACAAGATCACAAAAAGATCACATAAAGATCACATAAGCTCGCAATAAGATCATAACAAGATCACAACAAGATCACGTACAATATCACATATTGTACGTGATCTCATCACAAAAAGATCACATAAAGATCACATAAGATCACAACAAGCTCACAACAAGATCACATAAAGATCACATAAAGATCACACCAAGATCACACCAAGATCACAACAAGATCACAACAAGATCACAACAAGATCACATAAAGATCAAGTAAAAGATCACATAAAGATCACATAAAGATCACAACAAGATCACAACAAGAGCACATAAAGATCAAGTACAAGATCACGTAAAGATCACGTACAAGATCAAGTAAAGATCACAACAATATCACGTACAAGATCAAGCACAAGATCACATAAAGATCACAACAAGATCACATAAAGATCACATAAAGATCACAACAAGATCACATAAAAATCACATACAAGATCACATAAAGATCACAACAAGATCACATAAAGATCACAACAAAATCACATAAAGATCACAACAAGATCCCATAAAGATCAAGTACAAGATCACATAAAGATCACTTACAAGATCAAGTAAAGATCACAACAATATCACGTACAAGATCAAGTACAAGATCAAGCACAAGATCACATAAAGATCACAACAAGATCACATAAAGATCACAACAAGATCACATAAAGATCACGTACAAGATCACATAAAGATCACATAAAGATCACAACAAGATCACAACAAGATCACATAAAGATCACATAAAGATCACATAAAGATCACATAAAGATTACAACAAGATCACATAAAGATCACAACAAGATCACATAAAGATCACGTAAAGATCACATAAAGATCACGTACAAGATCACATGATCACTGTAAACATGACGCAGGACTGGACTCAGGTCACACTCTTCCTCTCTTAAACATGACTCAGGTCATACTCTTTCTCTCTGTAAATATGACTCAGGTCACACTCTTCCTTTCTGTAAACATGACTCAGGACTGGACTCAGGTCACGCTCTTCCTCTCTTAAACATGACTCAGGTCACACTCTTCCTCTCTTAAACATGACTCAGGTCATACTCTTTCTCTCTGTAAATATGACTCAGGTCACACTCTTCCTCTCTTAAACATGACTCAGGTCACATTCTTCCTCTCTTAAACATGACTCAGGTCATACTCTTCCTCTCTTAAACATGACTCAGGACTGGACTCAGGTCACACTCTTCCTCTCTTAAACATGACTCAGGTCACATTCTTCCTCTCTTAAACATGACTCAGGTCATACTCTTCCTCTCTTAAACATGACTCAGGTCACGCTCTTCCTCTCTGTAAATATGACTCAGGTCATACTCTTCCTCTCTTAAACATGACTCAGGTCACATTCTTCCTCTCTGTAAACATGACTCAGGTCACACTCTTCCTCTCTGTAAACATGACTCAGGTCACGCTCTTCCTCTCTGTAAATATGACTCAGGTCACACTCTTCCTCTCTGTAAACATGACTCAGGTCACACTCTTCCTCTCTATAAACATGACTCAGGTCACACTCTTCCTCTCTGTAAACATGACTCAGGTCACGCTCTCTTCCTCTCTATAAACATGACTCAGGTCACACTCTTCCTCTCTTAAACATGACTCAGGTCACGCTCTTCCTCTCTATAAACATGACTCAGGTCACACTCTTCCTCTCTGTAAACATGACTCAGGACTGGACTCAGGTCACACTCTTCCTCTCTGTAAACATAACTCAGGTCACACTCTTCCTCTCTTAAACATGACTCAGGTCACACTCTTCCTCTCTGTAAACATGACTCAGGTCACACTCTTCCTCTCTTAAACATGACTCAGGACTGGACTCAGGTCACACTCTTCCTCTC
>JAIEZT010001390.1:13987951-14015451 GCA_019594935.1 Periophthalmus modestus | reverse complement strand
AATTTGTACTATCAAGTTATTTTCTACTTAACTTTGGAATTAAAAAAAACATTTTTTTTTAACTCAAAATCACTGAATTTTTACCGTTGAAATACTGAAGAGACGTGTGGTGAGGCACAGGCCGGTCGTGCCTCACTTGTTCTGACTGAGCTGTAGCAGTGACGCTGCTGCTTTAAGGCTGTGAAAAGGGGTGAGGCATGTAGTTACCCTGCCTCATGTTAGGGGGCGCTGTAAGCCCAGGGATTCATGTCACTCCCGCAGAATAGTGACAGTAAGATATAATTTAGAGTTAGCAAGTCAAGTTTATCAATTCGTTCACTTTTTTCTTCTGTCTGTTCTACTTTTTAAATGGAGGCAGATACATATTAAAGCTCAGTTTTCTAAACTGGACTTTGGGTCGAAGCAGGAGGTTAGAATTAAAGGACCAACGCTAAAGGAGCTAAATGGTTTGCTCCAGACGACGGGACAAAGACTCGACTTTTCAAACAGAGACGTACAGAATAACCAGAATAAGTAAAAAAAAACAATATAAAACCAGCTTTTTATTTCATACTATTAGAGATATTTCATACAGACTTCAGAACTTTTATTTTAAATTATTTTTTATTCTGGCCCCAAGTCACTGGGAGAGACACTGACCCGGGGCCAAATTTGAGACACTGGGTTTATATGTTTGTAAATCTGTGACACATCAGAGCCTCATGAACCTCACACACGACACTGGCCATAGACATACATGTAGAACACCCCAGTATGACGCCACTGCAAAGCATCAACAGCCCACAGCTGCTCCTGCACATATACACACATACTCATGTACCGTATATTTTGAAGGCGTATATTGCCTTGAGTTCCCTCGGAGCCATTTCGCTGAGCACAGAGAACATGTCCACAAACTCATTAAAGCTCAGGTTCCCCGCTCCGTCCTCAGAGAACGACTCCACGATCCTGGTGCGGAACGGATTCTCCTGCAGAACAGAAGTGTCCATGTGAGAATCACAACTAGAGGTACTACAGTCACTACGGGCCATGGAAATGTAAAAGTAGAGCTTTAGTGTCTTTACACTTTATATTCAAATGATTCAATGATCAACACCAGGAAATGTATTTATTATTATTTATGTATCTTTAGTTCTACAGGGAGAAGCCTCGAGACACTGTCCAAATATTAAAAATATAAACACACAGGTCCATTAAAAACACTAAACTGGATAAATGTTTATCTCACATTATTAAAGCTCAAAGTGGCTCCAGTTTTTCATGGGCTTCAGATGGATTTAATTTTTGGGAAGCAAAATAATCAAAATAATTTCCCCCATTTCAGTTTAAAGCAACAGTTTTTAGACGAGACAGAGATGTGAGATTAAACATTTAACAGGTGAGAGACAGTCACCATAGTGCCAGAAGTTTAATAAATACATTTAATAAATATATTTAATAAACACATGTATAAAACATGTATAAAACATGTATAAAACATGTATAAAACATGTATAAAACATGTATAAAACATGTGCTCAGAGGCTGAGGTCTGTGTTTATTCTCTGCTCTGGCTCCAGGACAGACACGTGTGACTCTGTGGGAGCTGAGGTTGTTTCTATGATAAAGATGATTTGTTCTAGTTGTGTTTGTTGTGTTTGTTGTGTTTGTTGTATTCATTGTGTTTGTTGTGTTTGTTGTATTTGTCGTGTTTGTTGTGTTTGTTGTATTTGTCGTGTTTGTTGTGTTTGTCGTGTTTGTTGTATTTATTGTGTTTGTCGTGTTTGTTTGCTGCACCTTCAGTTCAGTTTGTTTCTAAAATAAAGATGACTTGTTCTAGTCGTGTTTGTTGTGTTTGTTGTGTTTGTCGTGTTTGTTTGCTGCACCTTCAGTTCGGGCATGTTGACGATCAGAGCTGGAGGGATTTTACACTCGGGGTCGTTGGTGTAATCCATCGGAACCAAGTGTGGAGCCAACTCATGATACCGACCGTGCAGCCTGTGGACACGAGACACGAGATAGAGACACGGAGACATCGTCCACACGAGACACATGTCCCAGAGACAGAGAGACATCGTCCACATGAGACACGAGATAGAGACACGGAGACATCGTCCACACGAGACACATGTCCCAGAGACAGAGAGACATCGTCCACATGAGACACGAGATAGAGACACGGAGACATCGTCCACACGAGACACATGTCCCAGAGACAGAGAGACATCGTCCACATGAGACACGAGATAGAGACACTGAGACATCGTCCACACGAGACACGAGATAGAGACACGGAGACATCGTCCACACGAGACACGAGATAGAGACACGGAGACATCGTCCACACGAGACACGAGATAGAGACACGGAGACATCGTCCACACGAGACACGAGATAGAGACATGGAGACATTGTCCACGTGAGACACATGTCCCAGAGACAGAGAGACATCGTCCACATGAGACACATGTCCCAGAGACACGGAGACATCGTCCACATGAGACACGAGATAGAGACACGGAGACATCGTCCACACGAGACACGAGATAGAGACACGGAGACATCGTCCACACGAGACACGAGATAGAGACACGGAGACATCGTCCACATGAGACACACGAGATAGAGACACGGAGACATCGTCCACACGAGACACACGGAGACATCGTCCCAGAGACACACGGAGACATCGTCCACACGAGACACGAGTTACAGAGACACAGAGACATCGTCCCCGACACAAAGACACTGAAGATTCAAAATCTGTGAGAAATATTTGTACTTTTTACTCTACAAGTACATTTTACACAGGTACTTTAATACTTTTACCACCATAGACTTTTTCATGTGATACTTTTACTTTTATTTGAGTATTATTTGCTCCAGTATCTGTAGTACAGAACTGAGTACTTCTTCCCCCAGTGCATCTCTGTGTCTGTGACTCGTGTGGAAGACGTCTCGTGTTGAGAGATGTTGAAATGTGACCTTTGACCTTTGGGAGCAGAGATAAACAGCTTTATGAGACTGAAGATTACATCACACTTTTCTGCTGAACAAAGCACAGGCCAAAACCGCTACACGATCCTACAGGAATTTAAAAATATGTCTGGATTTCAAATATACTTTATACGTTTTTGACACAGACAACCAAAGAGCCAATCAGGAGCGAGGATGTTGAAGGTCACGCCCCTCCCCCCACACCACTGGTTTAACAGGGAGCGAGCGCTGTCAATCAAACCTGTTGCTAACGCTAACAGGAGCGACGTCGGGGACAGAAGGACCTGATGTGTCTGTTATTAATGTTCATATGTTGATTTACAGACACAGACGTGAAATAAAAACCCCAGGATCATGTAGAGGGTTAATACGAACATTTAAGACCAACATGAGTCTGACAGCAGCAGGACAGAGAGACACAGTTTAACAATAGAAAGTGAACTGGAGCCAGAGTCGATGGAGCAGGATGAAGTTGTTTGGAACATGTTAGCAGGTTAGCTCTGTCCATTTATACAAACACTCAAAGACTTTTATATTAAATACTGATGGATGTTCAAACTTAGAAAAACCCTCTGACAGAAAATAAGATTCAGTAACGATTTCCTAAAAAACACAAAAACAGCGACTGACCTGAGGATTTCTTTGCGAGTGAAGAAAGTGCAGTCCTGAAAAACAAAATGTTATTAACGTAACCATGGAAACTCCAAATACATGTTTAGATCTTCTCTCAAACTGAAGACACTCTGTTCCACCTTGTGATGTCATCAAGTGGCAATACAGGAAGTGCTCTACTGTGTTTTTAAACTCCACCTTCACTAGAATCATGTGGATGATTTCAGTCCTGGAGGTGCTGATCTCGACTGAACTAAAGGTAGAAGGAGCTGTTCACTTTCAGACAGATAATAAAGTGTGACTCAAACACGTGAATGAAACAAACACGACTGCGACTGTACTTTACTACTTCGACCTCCTCACGTTCCACTGGACCACGGTGGACACAGACTGATGTTTAATCCTGACTTATCTTTGTGAGTTTGGTGAATTCTGCAGAAAACCCCACGAGTGTGAGACTGCGGCTCTGAGAGGATCAGATTACTCCTGAGAGCAGAGTTTCAGCGGCTCATTAAAAATACATCTGCACCTCGTTTCATAACATTGTATAATATATTCTCGACTGTGACGATGTCATACTCTACGATGGGGGAGGAGCCACGTTTGATCACATGACGGTGACTTTACTGTGAAATATCCACAAGGTAAAATCACAAATGTTGAACCGGATCATTTCTATTATTGACGAGACACAAGATCTCAAACATCTCCAGGCGAGTGTCGATTTGTGGAGGCTCTTTGATAAATGTGGGATAATAAAACAAACTGTCCCTAATCGCCTGTTGGTTTCAGCTTCCTGTTATATGTGACATTTTCACGACTTTTCGCAGATGATCCTTTGCAGGTGAGTTCATGCAGTGATGCTAACTGGGGGCACTGCTCTGTCTGAAGCTCTGTTACTCAAGTCTGACTTTAATCTGAGTTTTGTTTTAACACAATCTGACCAAACCTAATCTGAACTCCAACAGGTGAGCTGATCTGTTAAACAAGTCCCTCTCAAATAACATCACAAGCTAGCATTAGCATTAGCATTAGCCAACATGAGCGCTCGGACTGACCACAGGCTCCTGAACTTCTCTTTCTCTTTAAATCACTTTTGGATTTTTATCTTGAGTTTTCAGATCTCACAACTCTTTTCAGACAGTGTTTCACCATGATGACTGCTGAACATTCCTCCATAGAGATCCATGTAGAACACCCCCAGCGTGACGTCACCACAAAGTATGAGTTGAAAAGCTAAAATATTTAGTCTTAAATTGCTAATAGCCGTGACACAGTTGTTCCACAGACACAGACTGACCTGGTAGGCGTCGAGCTGCTCATCGGTGAAGATGGTTTGCTTGTTCCCCATCCTGCCGCCGGACCGTGAAGTTTGTGCACGTTCACATCACAGAACAGCCTCCTCTTGAGTGACGGCATTTAGGATCCCAGGTAGAGGGGCCGCCTCAGAATCCACTGATCTTCTCTGTAAACTCCAGGATGAAGCAGAAAACGTGGAGGTTCCTCTGTGTGTGGAGGCACCTGGGGGAATGTGTGCCGTGAAAGCAGAGAGCGCCTCTTTAAGCAGCAGCAGAACAAACCAGAAGCACAAGAAATAAATAAATAATGAGCTGGAACCAACCGGGCGCAGAGTCTCAAACTGCACGAGCCAAATCGTTTTACACACAGAGCAGACGGCACAGGACGAGAAAACAACAGAACAACCTTCTCCAGATGAAGACAAAGACTCAAGACTCAACTTTAACCCACAGAAACACAGAGAAAGTGTCACCTTCAGTCTGTCGAAAACCTTAAATCAAGAGAGAAATCTACAGGTAATAATGGACTAAAACTTTAACAGTTACATCAAATCACATCAATATCACACATCAGATCAACAGCAGCTTTTTACATCTAAAAACACGGACGCCCTGTGATCTGCACTGTGCTTCAGTGTTAAAATAAAGTGTTTAGTCCAAGTAAAAGTTGATCTAAGTGACCTGCACAGACGGATTTAAACATATATTTGATTATAACAATAAGGTTTTATAACTAGACTAAAAAATGTAGAACTTTCTGGTTTAAAAGGCTCAGATTACTGATCTGATCTGTGTTATTTGTCGTCTCTCCTCGTCTTTCCTCTTCTCTCCCTCTCCTCTCGTCTCCTCCTCTCTCTCTCTCTCTCTCCTCTCTCCTCTCCTCTCTCCTCCTCGCTCTCTCCTCTCCCTCTCCTCTCTCCTCTCTCTCCTCTCTCTCTCTCTCCTCTCCTCCTCTCTCTCTCTCTCTCCCTCTCTCTCTCTCCTCTCTCCTCTCCTCCTCCTCCTCTCCTCTCTCCTCTCCTCTCTCCTCCTCCTCTCCTCTCTCCTCTCCCTCTCCTCTCCCTCTCCTCCTCTCTCCTCTCCTCTCTCCTCTCTCTCTCCTCTCCCTCTCCTCTCCCTCTCCTCCTCTCCCTCTCCTCCTCCTCTCCTCTCTGCTCTCCCTCTCCTCGCTCCCTCTCCTCCTCTCTCCTCTCTCTCCCTCCTCCTCCTCTCTCTCTCCTCTCTCTCTCCCTCCTCCTCTCCCCCTCTCTCCTCCTCTCTCTCTCTCTCTCTCCTCTCTCTCCTCCTCCTCTCCTCTCCTCCTCCTCTCTCTCCTCCTCCTCCCTCTCTCTCTTCTCTCTCCTCTCTCCTCTCTCCTCCTCCTCTCCTAGCCTCTGCTCCCTCTCCTCTCTCTCTCTCCTCTCTTCCTCTTCTCTCCTCTCTCTTACTCCTCTCTCCTCTCCTCTCTCTCCTCTCCTCTCTCCTCTCTCCTCTCCTCTCCTCTCTCCCTCTCCTCTCCCTCTGGAGCTCCTCCGTGACTCCTCCTCCTCTCCCCGGGCTGTTCTCTGGAGTTGATCCGCCTCAGAGGAGCCTGTGCTCGGTCTCTTTCTGCAGTGGCTCCGCGGCGGATGACACTTTTTTACTCCACAGAAGCGAACCTCAGCCCCTTAATGTGAATGTTTTAAACCGTCAAACGCCGCAGTTGCCATGGAGCCAAAACGTGACAAGAGCCACGGTGAGTGTGAGAGTGTGTGTTTGTTTGGCTGTTGCTAGGTTAGCAGGTTAACACGTTAGCATGTTAGCTGGGGCTATGCTAACAGTTAGATTGGATCAAAGTTAAATACACAAATTCGTCGCATTATTAAGTAGAAAATGACACACACCTAAATTCGACAGAACGTGTTATGAATAATTAAATGTCGAGAGGCACAAAACTGGAGACGTGTTGCTGCTCACAGTTACCCTCTGCTCACAGTTAGCCTCTGCTCACAGTTACCCTCTGCACACAGTTAGCCTCTGCTCAGAGTTAGCCTCTGCTCAGAGTTAGCCTCTGCTCACAGTTAGCCTCTGCTCACAGTTAGCCTCTGCTCACAGTTAGCCTCTGCTCACAGTTAGCCTCTGCTCAGAGTTAGCCTCTGCTCAGAGTTAGCCTCTGCTCACAGTTAGCCTCTGCTCAGAGTTAGCCTCTGCTCAGAGTTAGCCTCTGCTCACAGTTACCCTCTGCTCACAGTTAGCCTCTGCTCAGAGTTAGCCTCTGCTCAGAGTTAGCCTCTGCTCACAGTTACCCTCTGCTCACAGTTAGCCTCTGCTCACAGTTAGCCTCTGCTCAGAGTTAGCCTCTGCTCACAGTTACCCTCTGCTCACAGTTAGCCTCTGCTCACAGTTAGCCTCTACTCACAGTTAGCCTCTGCTCACAGTTACCCTCTGCTCACAGTTAGCCTCTGCTCACAGTTAGCCTCTACTCACAATTAGCCTCTGCTCACAGTTAGCCTCTGCCCACAGTTAGCCTCTGCTCACAGTTAGCCTCTGCTCACAGTTAGCCTCTGCTCACAGTTAGCCTCTGCTCACAGTTAGCCTCTCTGCACAGTTTAGCCTCTGCTCACAGTTAGCCTCTGCTCACAGTTAGCCTCTGCTCACAGTTAGCCTCTGCTCAGAGTTAGCCACTGCTCACAGTTAGCCTCTGCTCAGAGTTAGCCTCTGCTCACAGTTAGCCTCTGCTCACAGTTAGCCTCTGCTCACAGTTAGCCTCTGCTCACAGTTAGCCGCTGCGCACAGTTAGCCTCTGCTCACAGTTAGCCTCTGCTCAGAGTTAGCCTCTGCTCAGAGTTAGCCTCTGCCCAGAGTTAGCCTCTGCTCACAGTTAGCCTCTGCTCACAGTTACCCTCTGCTCACAGTTACCCTCTGCTCACAGTTAGCCTCTGCTCAGAGTTAGCCTCTGCTCACAGTTACCCTCTGCTGCAGTTAGCCTCTGCTCACAGTTACCCTCTGCTCACAGTTACCCTCTGCTCACAGTTAGCCTCTGCTCACAGTTACCCTCTGCTCACAGTTAGCCTCTGCTCACAGTTAGCCTCTGCTCACAGTTAGCCTCTGCCCACAGTTAGCCTCTGCCCACAGTTAGCCTCTGCCCACAGTTAGCCTCTACTTACAGTTAGCCTCTGCTCACAGTTAGCCTCTACTCACAGTTAGCCTCTACTTACAGTTAGCCTCTGCTCACAGTTAGCCTCTGCTCACAGTTAGCCTCTGCTCACAGTTAGCCTCTGCTCACAGTTAGCCTCTGCTCACAGTTAGCCTCTGCTCACAGTTAGCCTCTGCTCACAGTTAGCCTCTGCTCACAGTTAGCCTCTGCTCACAGTTAGCCTCTGCTCACAGTTAGCCTCTGCTCACAGTTAGCCTCTGCTCACAGTTAGCCTCTGCTCACAGTTAGCCTCTGCTCACAGTTAGCCTCTGCTCACAGTTAGCCTCTGCTCTCAGTTAGCCGCTGCTCACAGTTAGCCTCTGCTCACAGTTAGCCACTGCTCAGAGTTAGCCACTGCTCAGAGTTGGCCTCTGCTCACAGTTAGCCTCTACTCACAGTTAGCCGCTGCTCACAGTTAGCCGCTGCTCACAGTTAGCCTCTGCTCAGAGTTAGCCTCTGCTCACAGTTAGCCTCTGCTCACAGTTAGCCTCTGCTCACAGTTAGCCTCTGCTCACAGTTAGCCGCTGCGCACAGTTAGCCGCTGCGCACAGTTAGCCTCTGCTCACAGTTAGCCTCTGCTCTCAGTTAGCCTCTGCTCAGAGTTAGCCTCTGCTCAGAGTTAGCCTCTGCTCACAGTTAGCCTCTGCTCAGAGTTAGCCTTTGCTCAGAGTTAGCCACTGCTCACAGTTAGCCTCTGCTCAGAGTTGGACACAGCGCCTTCTGCTGGGTGTAACGGAGCATTGCTGCCGTGACGGAGCTCCAGACTGACACTGTAAATACAACACTCTTCCTTTAAGTCTCATAGTTTTACTGGCAAAACATGAAGGAGGAAACACTTTAGCGTGAATTGAAGCTGCAGTGTGCCTCTGTAGGGCCTGAGTGTGTTTGTACCATCATTATGCACAAACTAAACAAACACATGCTATGTGCTTCTTTCTATTTAAAAATCGTGTATTTGTTGTATTTTGGTTGGTAGCACTGATGGATTAAACAGGTAATGCCAGAAATAGCTGTCCTCATCCCGTGCGCCGTGAGTGCACTCACACATGAGATTATGCAGAGTATTAAACAGTTCTGGTTCATGGAGGACTGGAGTCTTTGCAGAGTCCACAGGCTTCCAGCACTTTCTCTGAGTCTCCGTGTTTTAAAAGAGCCCGATGATGTTACACTGTTTTCTGTTCTAATGTTTCCTCGTCTCAAACAGACCTGGAGACACACACAAACCCACAAACCCTGCTGATTTAGGCTGAGTTCTTCTCTCAAACTGAAAACACTCTGTTCCACCTTGTGATGTCATCATGTGGTAATACAGGAAGTGCTCCACTGTGTTTTTAAACTCCACACAACTTCACTAGAATCATTTGGATCATTTCAGTCCTGGAATCGCCAATTATCTCGACTGAGCTAAAGGTAAAAGGAGATGTTCACTTGAAAACTACCACTTCATGACATCACAAGGTGGAACAGAGCATTTTAAGCTTTGTAGATGTTACAGACTAATAATAAAGTGTGACTCAAACATGTGAATGAAACAAACTCCAGGTCTGTTTTTGAGGAGAGAACATTAGAACATGGATTACAGCTTCAAGAATCTGTATGTTGTTTGTCTGAATTGTTCCTCAGATGGAGACCAGGACAGGATCTCGCCTGTGCTCCTCAAATCACGCACAGGAGAGTTTGACCTGGAATCGATACTTTTTCTAAAACTGAGAAATCTGGGTGAGCTGGAGTCCATTTTGTTGGTTGTTTTCTTGAGGCTGTTCCTCTTCACTTGTGCGTGTGTGTTTCAGGGATTCACGACCTCGGATGCATCGGCGAGTGCGTCAATCTGGAGAGACTGGACCTCTCTGGAAACAACATCACAAACCTGGCTCCTCTGGCGTCTCTCCGGCTCCTCTCTGTTCTGAACCTCTGTGCAAACCGCATTTCTAACTTAGGTCAGTACTTTAATCTTTACTACTATTTCAGTTTGAACGCTGGAAGGAAAAGTTTACTACAAACTACAACGACCGGGTCAAAAGTTCAGACCTGCCATCTCTTTATTTTTACTTTTTTCTTCACTTTATATACACAAAAGACCTCAGATATATGAAGTAAGATATGTGGAATTATATAGTAAAGAAAAAAAAAACAACTCAGTACTTTTCGACTAAACAAAGGGTGAATACTTTGAGGATTTGAAAATAAAATGTAATAAAATATATGTTTATTTAATAGGGTTTAAACTTTTTTCTTTACTACTACTTCTGTGTGTGTAAAATGTAGGAAGGAGTAAAAAAAAAAAAAAAAGTGTTTTCACTGTGATCAAAGATCCATCTATTACAGTTTTTCAAAGACGGTCAGTTTTTATTATCTTACTTTTTTTTCCCTCTACTGGGACATTTTTGATTATTTTATCTCCTTGAGCAGATTAAAGCTGAAAAAGGTTTTTGAAAAGTTTGAATTAGTAAAAGTCTGACTCATCACAGACTCAAACTTCGACTAAAGTGTTTCATTCTGAGGTTTATTTCTTGCGGCTCATGATTTTCAACAATATTGTAGATTTATAATAGTTTTTGTGGATTAAATCTGCTCTGGGTTTTTTGTGTCAGTGGCAGAAATGAGTCTGAAAACAGTCGTCCCTTTCATGTTCTCCCTGTTTAGTGGAGTTTTTTCAGGGCAATTTTGCCTGCATTTTTTTTTTTTTTACATCGTATGAGTGTGCATTGTGTTCTGCGTCCTGTTGGCCTGTAGACCATTGGCGTGATTGGGACTGTAGACCATTGTGTTCTGCGTTCTGATTGGCTGAGGGACTGTAGACCATTGTGTTCTGCGTTCTGATTGGCTGAGGGACTGTAGACCATTGTGTTCTGCGTCCTGATTGGCTGAGGGACTGTAGACCATTGTGTTCTGCGTTCTGATTGGCTGAGGGACTGTAGACCATTGTGTTCTGCGTCCTGATTGGCTGAGGGACTGTAGACCATTGTGTTTCTGCGTTCTGATTGGCTGAGTACTGTAGACCATTGTGTTCTCGTCCTGATTGGCTGAGGGACTGTAGACCATTGTGTTTCTGCGTTCTGATTGGCTGAGGGACTGTAGACCATTGTCCATCAGTCTCCTCCGTGTCTCCTGTACAGTACAGAATGTGTCAGAATGTGAGATTGTGACAGGTCTGTGTACATGTATTTCTCTCATGACAAAATAAATAAAATGCATTGATGTGTTTTCTCCTCACAGATCCTCTGCGCAGCTGTGAATCTTTACAGACCTTAAACTTGGCTGGTAATGTTCTAAACAGGTAGAGCAGAGACGATCGTGACGATGAGACGATGTGTTACACATGTGACGTTGTTCTGTTGTTTCAGTTTTGAATGCCTTTACGCCCTTCAGTCTCTGAGAAAACTTGAAAACATTCGCCTTAAAGACAACACGTACAATTACTCCAACCCAGGTACTCACACACGACAGTTATTACTGATGGGACTTCGACTCTTTTACGAGATCTGAATCTTTTCAAAGAGCCGTTCAAAAGACCGGCTCTTTCACTCTGTTTTTATCTGACAGAAAACAAAGTGAGACTCATTTTATCTATAAACTGATCACAGAGAAACGACCCAGACTCAGATGTGTTTAAACTGAGAGTAGGAGACAGTTTGCCCTTTGGAATTATGGGTAATCTAAATAAAACATTAAACTCCAGTAATAATAATAGTAAAGTTTTAAAAGTATTATGATGTCAGATTTGTGTTCTGTGTTACTCTGCCTCTGTGATGACGGTTCATTATAAAACATGTAAAATTACAATGATAAAGATTCAGTTCTTTTAAAAAGGAGGTCCGGTTCCACAGATCCGACTCGTTCAGACGTCACAGATTCTAGTTAAACATGTTTGTTGTGTGTGTTCAGTCTGCAGGAGCACGGCTTACAGGGCTCATGTTCTAGAAATATTCCCCAACATCAAAGTGTTGGACGGTGAGTATGAACGAGCCGCCGCTCCGCCGGCGTTTCTCCTCCTCATGAGAGTTCTGTTTCCAGGTGAGCGAGTGGTCGGCCGCGGGAGCGACTTGTACCAGTTATGTAAAGATATTGACGATACGATTAAAGGTGAGAGCGGCAGGTTTGTGCAGGACCTGTTTTTATCACTGTAACAATAATAACCATGTTTGTGTTTTACAGCAGGCTCGTATAAAAACGGGCAGCTGGTGGAGCACTCCGACTGTAAGCCCTGGGTGGAGGACACTTTCTGGGACATTAAGAGGTCGAATAACGCCATCGTGGACGAGGCCTATAAACAGTTCAATGGTTTGTGTTTGGTTTGTTCAGGCAGCAGTGGAAGAAGGAACCAAGTACAAGTAATAAAGTACTGTACTTGAGTCAAATGTATCTGTACTTTACAGTGTGTACTTTTACTTGAGTACATTTGAGAGCAGTATCTGTACTTTTACTCCACTACATTTATGAACTGAAAAGTAAAAGTACTTTTCACCTGATTTGAGGGGTTATTTTGACCTGAATAAAGTTTTCGAGCTTAAGCTTCGGTTTTGAGCAAAACAAAAATAAAAACACAAAGTTCAGAGGAGAATTTAAAAATGGATTCTTACAAAAATGTAGAATTTTGAATCTATATCATTACATTTACACTTGAACAAACGAACAGCACTTACACAAGACTTTCTCTTTCAGTACATTTTTAATCGGGTACTCTAATACTTCAGTCAGTGTTTTACCTCTGTGTCTGTACTTTTACTTCAGTAACAAAGCTGAGCACTTCTTCCACGGCTGGTTTCTCCACGTTTGTTGCTGATATTATGTGACGTGTGTTTTTGTGCAGATGTTCTTCATGAATGCAGACTCCTGAACAACAGAGCCACACACGTCATCTCTCAGACGGAGAGGTCCATGAGTCTGAAGAAACAGTCCAAGCAGTACGCCATCTGAGGAGGTTTTTGAACACAGACACACGAGCTGCTTCCTGCTCCATTATTCTGAGTCATGGCTCTAACTGTTGGTTTCAGCTTTACGCCCGAGTGTCGCTGGCAGCTCTGCCTCAGTGTCACACGTTCATTTCTATGCAGTTCATTTACTGGAAGTGTGTGGTTTGAAAAACTGTCTCACACTCTGCATTTTCTACCACACCTGCTCCACTGCTCACTTTACTTCAGTGAAATTATTTAGGACCTATTTTAATTCCAAATACGTCACTGTCAGTGACGGGACGTTCGGCTCCTTTGTGGGATCCGAGTCTTTTGGATCTGTTCTCTTCAAAGAGCCGTTTTACTCTTTTTATTTTTTGTACTATGACAGAAGCCAATGTGAGACTCATTTTATCTACAAACTGATCACAGAGAAACGACCCAGGCTCTGATGGGTTTAAACTGGTTTAACCTGAGAGTGACAGAGAGTTTTCCACCAACATTATGAAAATCAAACTCAAATATTGCACTAAAATAATATTTGCTTAAAACTGTTATTATAAAGTCAGATATGTTTTTTACGCTCAAAGCTCTCACTCGTGTCGCCTGCTCTGCTTCTGTGATGATTTTTGTGATGTTCAGCTTTAATCAGGTTAGAAATACATAAAAATTGAAAAAAAAAGATTTGTTTCTTTTTCAAACCTGAGATCAGGTTCAGGCCTTTGTCACGTCTCTGCAGAATGTGTTTTTTTTTTCATATTTATTCTCCTTTAATTCTCTTTTCCTCATTATTTGGACCTTATTCCAATGTTTTACACAGTTCATATCTTACCTAATAACGTATTGTAAAGTTATGAGCTGTTTATTGCAGTGACCATAAGACACATGCACTTTAGCTCTGTGGCGCCACCTGGTGGTTCTGATAACCTGCAAAATGTAGAATTTTACACCCAAATAAAAAATGAAATGACCTCAGTGGAAGCGTTTTTATTTTATTTAGAGTAACCTTTATTTAAGTGTTTACAAATAACTATTATATTCCCCATTTTAATTATAAAATGATGTTAAAGTTGAATTATGTTTGATAAATGTTGAATAATGTTGATTTTTGAATGTAATGACCGAGTAAAATACCTACTAAAATACCTACAAATAATGAATGAATTAATAATTAATATGTTTGTATTTCATTTCTTATCTGTTCAGGAATAACACGTGTCGGCTGTTACACAACAGTTTGATCTGGTCCAGTTTTACACAGTCCTGAGACAGTCCTGGGACAGTGTGTGGGTCAGTCCTGAGACAGTGTGTGGGTCAGTCCTGGGACAGTGTGTGGGACAGTGTGTGGGACAGTCCTGAGACAGTCCTGGGACAGTCTGTGGGACAGTGTATGGGTCAGTCCTGGGACAGTCTGTGGGTCAGTCCTAGGACAGTGTGGTGGGTCAGTCCTGGGACAGTCTGTGGGTCAGTCCTGGGACAGTGTGTGGGTCAGTCCTGAGGACAGTGTGTGGGTCAGTCCTGAGGACAGTCCTGGGACAGTCTGTGTGGGACAGTGTATGGGTCAGTCCTGGGACAGGACAGACAGTCTGTGGGTCAGTCCTAGGACAGTGTGTGGGACAGTGTGGCGGGACAGTCCTGGGACAGTGTGTGTTGCAGACACAGTCCTGGGGTCAGTGTGTGGGACAGTGTGTGGGTCAGTCAGTCCTGGGACAGTGTGTGGGGACAGTCCTGGGACAGTGTGTGGGACAGTCTGTGGGTCAGTCCTGGGACAGTGTGTTGCTGGGACAGGGGATGGTTGAGCTTGAGTTTCTAGAAGTTGCGGGAGGAGGGGTGCGGGTGGAGCTCCGCCCTCACATTCCTGTCCTTTTCCGGGGCTGGAGCGGCGGAGCTGCGCCGGAGCCTCCAGAAGCTTCCACATGTAGATCTGTGATATAAAGAACCCCAGATCCGCGCAGAGAACAGACCAGACTCACCGGGACTGAGCGGGGACCTGCCCGAGGGGACACCGGGAGACACGAGAGACACGAGAGACACGAGACAGAAGAGACAGAAGAGACAGAGGGGACGAAGAGACAGAGCTGTGTGAGTGAGTACTCCATCTTAAAAAGAGGAGTAAGAGGATATGCTCCGCTTTCATAACTCCATATTGTAATCATGTTTTTTTTTATTAATAATAATAATAATGTTTTATAAACGGTTATACTCTTGGTCACGTGGGTAACATCCGGGGTTTAAGTGTAACGGTTCTGCTCAACACGGATAAACCTCAACAGTCGCAGTATTTTTACTCGATTATTCGTCTATTAACTGTGTAACTTTACGAGTAGGTTTCCAAATGATCAGCTTTACTCCTGCCGCTGTTGTCAGACTGATAAATGTTGTGTTAACAGTGATTTTCATGTTTAGGACAGAATGGTTCATGAGACCGGCTTCTATGACCTGCTGGGAGTCAAACCCTCGGCCTCTGCGGATGAGATAAAGAAAGCCTACAGAAAAACTGGCCCTGAAGTATCACCCGGACAAGAACCCCAACGAAGGAGAAAGAGTGAGTTACGAGCTGTCCCAGGGTTTAACTTTAGCTCTACATGTGCTAATGTGAGACGAGACTCAGAACTTTCTGGAATGAGCCGGTCTGCGCATGCGCGAGCAACAGTGCCCCCTGCTGTTCACTCAGACATTATTTAACACGGCAACTTATTATGCAATTTATGACCTACAGCTGATGGTGTTTAATGTTTTCCTCTCACACACAGACCTGGAGTTGTATTTTTGTTTCATTCACACATGTTTTAACTCACAAACCTGCAGATTTAAGCTTCTTTTAGTCTTTACTCAAAGTGAAAAACACACTATATTCAGAATCAGAAGAAGTTTTTATTGCCATTGTCTAGGAACTTACTTTGGTGATAAAGTGCAACATAGAACACACACACCCACTGGAAAAATACAAATACAAATAAGAGCATGCAGGTAGAAATACAAATAACAGGCATCAGCAGGTAGAAATGCATATGGGTTCTTAAAGTGAGCAGTGTAGAACAAACAGCAGTTTAGTGCAGGTTTATGAAGTGTTCATGAGGGAAACAGGGGAGGAAAAACTGTTCTTGTGACGAGAGGTTCTGGTCCTGATGGACCGTAGCCTCCTGCCAGAGGGACGTGGCTCAAGGGTGAGAAGTGTCAGTCCACCTGTCCAGAGATGAGAAGTGTCAGCTGCAGGGTCCTGGAGACGTACTGCTGGAGGCCACCCTGGAGTCCTCTGGAGACGTGCACGGGTCCTGGAGAGACATGGAAGAGAGCACAGCAGAGCACAATGCACAACAACAAAAACACACAGTTGCACCAAAATCACCAGGGCGGACCGTACGTGGCGCATCTTGCATCTCAGAAGTGCTCCACTGTGTTTTCAAACTCCATACACCGTCACTTAAGCCATGGAATTGCCAATCTTTACTGAAAAAAGGTAAAAGGTAGCTGTTCATATGTTGATTTACAGACACAATAGTGAAATAAAAACCCCAGGATCATGTATAGGGTTAATACGAACATTTAAGACCAAAATGAGTCTGACAGCAGCAGCTATAGAGTTTTTACATAGAAAGTGAATTGGAGCCAGAAGTGCCCCCATGATCACGTCCTCTTTGGAATGTGGCGGTTAGCAGGTTAGCTATAGCCATTTATATAAACAGTTTATACGTAGAACCGAAAAATAAACCAAAAATTTCCCCATTAGTACAAAGAAAAAGTTCCCAAGATGAATATTGACCCCCATAAATGTCTGTCATGTGTTAAAGGATAAATCGATAGTGTTTATTGTGACAGGTCTAGTCTCATCCGAAGTTTGGAAATCAACTTGAAACTTCAGCATTATGACAGCACTTAGCAGTAGGATTCGAGGATCTTGTCTTATTTTTTACTCTTTTCTTTCCACAGTTCAAGCTAATCTCCAAAAGCTTATGAAGTCCTGTCCGACCCAAAGAAGAGGGACCTGTATGACCAGGGCGGGGAGCAGGCCATCAAAGAGGGGGGCATGAACGCAGGCCAGTCGCCCATGGACATCTTCAACATGTTTTTTTCGGAGGCGGAGGCCGAATGCAGCAGAGAGAGAGAAGAGGTGAGATTAGCTTAAAAATGACAAAGTAACAACACATTTTTGTACCAGTGACACAAAATATAAACCACAGCTGTGTGTTTCCAGGAAAGAATGTCGTTCACCAGCTCGGAGTCTCACTGGAGGAAATGTACAACGGTTCCACCAGAAAGCTCGCCCTGCAGCAAAGAAAGAACGTGATCTGTGAAAAAAAAAAATCTGTGAAAATGAAGGTCAGTCGCCACAGTATTTATATTTATTATTTAAATAGGGGGACCAACATAGTCATAGAAGTGAAGTAAGTGACGTCGCCCACAGCGTTTGGCTCCAGTCACATGAAGCTCATCGAGGCTCGAGCAGGTGCAGGGGAGAATGTGGAGTCGGGTTTCATATTAGGAATCTGACCACGAGTATCACAGCAACCAAAGAGCCAATCAGGAGCGAGGCTGTGGAAGGTCACGCCCTTCCCGCCCACACCACTGGTTTTAACAGGGAGCGGCGCGCTTAGCAACGCTGTTTGATCAAACCTGTTGCTAACGCTAACAGGAGCGACGTCAGGGAAAGAAGGGAACCTGATGTGTCTGTTATTAATGTTCATATGTTGATTTACAGACACAGATAGTGACATAAAAACCCCAGGATCATGGTAGAGGTTAATACGAACATTTAAGACCAAAATGAGTCTGAAGCAGCAGGTACAGAGAGACACAGTTTTTCAATAGAAAGTGAACTGGAGCCAGAAAGTGCACCATGATCACTTTCCTGTTTGGAACACAGTGGCTAAAACAGGTTATAGCTCTGTCCATTTATATAAACAGACTAGGCACAATTGCAACAGAATTCGCGAGTACCAGTCTGTAGACGGCTCTGACTGTTCTTTTTTCACTAAGAGCCGTGTGGTTTCATTATAGAAAAGCAAAAAATACAGTGAATTCCTCGGTTGTTTTCTTTTATTTACCTGTGTGTGTCTCACCTGTGTCACTCTTTTCTTCCACAGGTTACGGAGGAAAGAAAGGCGCTCTGGAAAAGTGCTCGTCGTGTAAAGGACGGGGGGTGCAGGTCAAAGTTCAGCAGATTGGTCCAGGCATGATTCAGCAGATCCAGAGCGTGTGTTCAGACTGTCAGGGACAAGGAGAGAAGTTCAGCTCCAAAGATCGATGCAAGAGCTGCCAGGGCCGCAAGGTGGAGCTTAGCGAGTGAAGAAGATCCTCGAGGTCCACATCGACAAAGGTCTTATCTGCCAGGAGTTCACATGTTACTCTTATGTCACTTTATTTATTAATCATAGTTTATTCATGAACATTTTATTTAAAATATTCCATGTTCAGTTACATCACATTCATTTGCCAATATTTTTTTATTTTTTAAAAACACAACCAGTCAGTTTGGACACACTCGTTCAGTGTTTTATTTATTTTTTTTTACTGATTTCTATATTTTACATACCCACAGACGACATCAAATACATAAAGTAAGTCTCTGTGTCAGGTTGAGACACAGAGATGCTTAAATCTAATAACTTGTAAATAAAGTTGCTTTAATCTGTTTTAGGTATGAAAGACGAGCAGAAAAAAAAAAAAAAAAGAACACATTCCACGGAGAGGGGGACCAGAGAGCCGGCCTGGAGCCCGGAGACGTTCATCATTGTGCTGGATCAGAAGGGACCATCCGTTTATCGAAGGCAGGGAGACGACCTCATCACAAAACATGGAGCTCAAACTCGTAGAAGCTCTGTGTGGATTCAGGAAAAACCATCACCACTTTGGACAACAGGACGCTGATCATCAACTCTGCACCAGGTACGAAAACACAGACCATCAACTCTGCACCAGGGTACAGAAGATATAAAGACGGTTTATGTAAGAACAACACCACCGACTCCTGTAGAAACATGCTCAAAAAAAAAACTCCTCAAAAACACACCTGGAGTCGTGTGTTTCAGTCACACGTTTGGTTATAATAACACTTTTATTATTAGTTCTGTGGGACATCTCCAAAGCTCAAAATGCTCTGTTCCACCTTGTGATGTCATGAAAGTGGTTAGTTTTCAAGTGAAACATCTCCTTTTACCTTTCTAGTTCAGTCAGAAATTGGTAATTCCAGGACTGAAATGATCCAAATGATTCTAGTGAAGGTGGAGTTTAAAAAAAATTTTACAGTGGAGCACTTCCTGTATCACCAACATGATGACATCACAAGGTGGAGTGGAAACAACAGAGTGTTTTCAGTTTTGAGAAGAAGAAGAAAACTCGGCCTAAATCTGCAGGTTTGTGTTAAACATGAGAATAAAAATAAAAAAACACAGCTCCAGGTCTGACTGAGATGATTAAAAACGACATCAGAACAGATCAGACGAGTAGAGTCATACTGACCCTTTAAGATGTAAAACTTGAAACATTTTTAATTACTTATACTTTATTTTAACAGGACAAGTCATCAAACCCACACGACATTCACATTGTATTCAGAATGAAGGAATGCCAATTTACAAAGATCCGTATGAAAGGGACAGCTCTTCATCAATTTTCAGGTAAGATAATGTTATGTAACTGAAATGTTTTTTGTTCTTTTACTGTGATTATGCTGCTTTCAAGATGGAGGCAAGAAACGATATCACTTTGGAATGTGTTTTTTTTTTTTACAATTACATTAGAAAAATGCTCAAATATTTGACCATAATGATTCATTGGTACAAACGTGTGTCTCTGCCATGAGACTGTATAAAGTGGACTGAGTGTGACCCATCGCGACAGTTTTCACGGCGAATTCAGAGCCGAGTTTCATATTTGGAATTTCAACCACGGGAATATCACAGTAACAGTGAGTCAGTCCGGAAGCGAGGCTGTGGAAGTTCACGCTCCTTCCTCCACACCACTGGATTAGCAGGGAGCTGGTGGCTTTGCAACGATGTCAATCAAAAAAAACCGTTGCTAAACGCTAGCAGGAGCGACCGAAGCCTGTTTTTAATGTTCAGCGATCTTGATTACGAGAGGAAAGTGGAATTGGAAGAAAAGTCGATGGAGCCGAGGCCCCATGCTCACTTCCTGTTTTGAATGTGGCAGCTCGCTCGTTAGCTTGTTATTCATTTATTTATACAGTCTATGGTATTAACCCCCAGTGATAATCATTTATAAACCTTTGAATGACCGACAGACCATGACCTGTCACCTGTACACACGTCGTATATTGGTCTCCTGAGGAGAGGGTGGTGGTCTTCACCGTTCTTCTGTTCACAGATTGAATTCCCAGAGAAAGAGTGGCTTCCCGGAACACACCTCATGTATCAGCTGGAGAGACTCCTACCTCAGAGAGAAGACGTGATGCTGGACAGACGACATGGAGGAGGTGGATCTGTCTGATGTGGATTGTACAGGCCCAGACAGAGGAATAGCAGCAGGGAGAGGCCTACGACGAGGATGAAGATGCCCCTCGATCTGGAGTTCAGTGTCAGAACCCAGTGAACCACTGCTCTCCCACTCAAAATGGCGCCGCCAGAGTTTTATACTGTCGTTTGAGGCTCGCAACAAGGTCTTTGTTACAGTCTTTATTTAAGTGTGTTTTTTCATTATACTTTTCTGTGAAGGTACATTCATATTTTTTTGTTAATAAAACCCAACCACTATTGGGAAATGTGGTTTCAGTTTATTGTCTTGTCCTCCGTAAAGAAGTGAAATGAAAAACCTGTCGGGGGTTTTACGTGGGTCACTGCTGAGTAGGGGACCACTAAAGATTGCTATGTAAAAAACTTTTCCAGGAGATTCCAGAAAGTCTGCCACCATGCTCGTCTCCATGGAGAATTTCAGTACTTCAGATGTTCATTGCAGACGTGTTGGCTGCTGCCGTCAGGCCAAGTTAGCGGGTCACGTTTGTGGAGCGCCTGCACGCAGTAAAAAAACTGCGCAGGTTATGGAGGGCTCTAAAACAGCAAAACTTGGAGGGCTATGTCCTGGCACACGGAAACTGGTCAAAATACACAATTAACTGCTGTTGTAAATTAGACAGTCTCCCCCTTTTACATTATTGTTGCCAAGGGCTGCTTGGAAGTAAAAAATGTGTACCGGCGGGCCCCACCCTCCCTTTTAACTGTTACGGTCACTACTTCCTGTCCCAAGTTTTTTTATCTGAGGTTTTTTTGAACAGTCACAATAAAATTAATAAACATTTAAAGGTTAAAGGTTAGGGTCAGAAGTAATGGGGTTAGGGTCAGACAGTGGACAAGGGAGCTGCGGTACGGAACGTCCACATGTAACGGTCCATACTGTCACCACTGTTAAACCATACTAAAAATGGGAAAAAAAGAAACTTCACCCAGAGACTAACGCTTCTGTTTTTGAGAAAGAAATAAGTATTCAAACACGAGTTGGGTTCCAATGCTAAACCTAATGCTATAATTTTTATTTTAGGGCACACTCTTAAACTGTGTTAAAAAACAAACGGGACACAAATATTTTAAAAAAGTGACTATTCTTTTTACATATTTAAATAATCTTCGTATTTTATTACATTTCTGATCTATCCTTGGATTGTGTTTTTATTTTTTGTCGTTTATTGTTATTTTAATTAAAAGTGTTGACTGTTAGCTTTTAGCACACAGTTGAGGCTAGTATAGCGTGCTTTACTGTGGCACCAGATGCATCCGTTTTTTATTTGAAATTGTTCTGTTTAATGTGAGTCTGATTATACTCTGTCATTTTCCGGGCGAAGCACAAACAGACCTCGTACAAAGTGTTTACTGTCCGGATTATTTCATCCAAAAGGAAAGAAAACGATTTTCCGGGACAGATCTGTGACTATTACAGGGAGAGCAAATAGGTGAAACTTTCATCAATAAAGGTCTATCGTTGAGAAACAGGTGAAATTTGTGATAAAATCATCTGAATTGGATTCAAGTGTTAGACTCAAACACACGCGCAAGGAGCTGTAAACATTTTTATTTCAGGTTAAAGTTTATTTAAACAATTTTTCTGCCTGTGTGGTTTTGTGCCAGAATCTTTAACTTATGAACATTATTAAAAACATTTTAATAAGTTATTAAAAGTCATAATTGTTCATAACAAAACAATAAACACTGCATACAAAATACGATTATTATGAGTGGATTCTTCCGGTTTTTTTTTAAATCTAGTCAAGCCAACATTACAACCTTTTGTCAACTACATTGCTGCTATACATACTTAGTAGTGACGTCACAAGGGTGGTCAACATGTGTCTCTAATGGGTGGGAATGTTCAGCTGCTAATTTACCATGGTGACACAATGCATAATTACCCACTACTGTCAAAAAAGTATTAAGAATCCATCAGAAAACTAAAAATACAAAAACTGTATTTAAAAGAGTCACATTTAGAGGAGCCTGTGGTCAGTCCGAGCTCATGTCCTGTTTCTCGGATCTGATTTTACCACAAAAATGTGATAGTGACTCACTGAAAAACTGGTGCGTTGGCTAATGCTAATGCTAGCTAGCTCGCGCGTGACTGTACTGTTATTTGAGAGGGACTTTGTTTAACTAGCCGGGTTGTCAATCGGGGCCACCCGTTGTAGTTCAGATAAATCAATACTTTCTGGCCAGATTGTGCTAAAAATAAAATCTCAGATTAGGTCTAACAAGTAACAGAGCTTCAGGAGAGAGCTCAGTGCCTCCGCGTTAGCATCACGCGTCCAGCGATGTTGTTAATGACATCATAGCTGTAAAGTATGAATATTTCAGCCCCTCATCTCGTCCCTGGCCCTTCCGTTTTGCTCGAGCGCTCGTCTCCACGTCGCTCTCTGCTGTTGGAGCCCCATGTATCTTCGGCGATTGTTCCGTTTACGCCTTGCCGGCCGCGGTCTGGAATCGGCGCTCATACCGTGTTGGGCTTGTGGTTTCCGGTCTGAGGACGTTGGAGAATGCTCCGTGATGCTGTAATATGGATAGAACCTGTCGTCGGCCACAGCGAGGGGTAATTGGTAAGTTTGTTGTGTCCGATTAGGTCTTTGGCGTTATTATGTGGCTGGCACTGGTGGCGGCGTGTCCGATGGAATTTGTTTATGAGCGGACCACTTTCCCTCGCGGTTCAGTTCTGTATTGACGTATCCTGAAACACTGCAGATGCTGGACTCTGGTTCTTACAGTTGTAGACTTGGCGGAATTCGTCCGGAAACACTCGGTATGTACTTGATATTCTAAGGGCGCTGACCACTTGTTTGGCGTTAGTTGGTGATCTTATGCTCAAAATAAACGATTTGTAGGTCGACCTTGCGTAGGAGTCGCTATGTTTCCTTCGGGAACTGGAGCGAGGCTACTCAAAGTTCTCTTCTTCGTATACTGTGAGTCCTTCAGGTGTGGTAATATCTCAAAGATTTCTGTTCGACTTTGTGGAGCAGAACCAACCTGACAACCAAACGTTGGAAGTTACGCTCTCGTGCTTTCTCTCTGGCTCATCCGGAGGGCTGACGATAAATCGTGGCTCATTGATCTACGTTTTTGGTCAGTTGAGGTGAAGTGGCCTGTTCTTCTTGTGCGGATAACATCTCAACGATTTTGGTCCGTTTTGGCGGCGATGAACACATGCCGAATGCCTGTTCTACTATCGATCAGCTTGTCCGAGTATCAGTGTACTTCCCTGTGAATCCCTGCCCACTGTTTCTTGACTTGAGCTGAGTGGCTTCTGTTCACCACGGCGATATCAAAATGCCCACACAGGAGGAGCCGGGCCTGATCTGTCCAGGCCGCAGACCTCTCAGACTGTTGCTCTCCTTGTTGAGCGCAGGTTTGACTTGGAGCGGAAACTCCTTTGCTTTTGCTCCCCAGTTTTGCCACTTTCGTCGCCCTCTTTTGCTTTTTGCGAGAACTCTCTTCCATGTCCATGTGGAAGCTCGGGTACAGGCTGTATCCGTTCTGCGCTGTTCACACTGCCTTGGCGGAGGAGGACGAGGGGTCCACAGCACACGACGGACGGGAGTTTGCGGGGAGTAACTTCGGGTGAGCTCCAGTTTGTCCACTCCCGCCAGCTTCTCCAGAGCCACTGCCATTCTCCTCCGTGGATCTCCTGGTCCCTAGCTGAGCCAGGCGTAGGTCCACAGTCCTGCAGGGAGGCCTTCAATCGTGTTTCTCGTCTCCCGTCGCTCGTTCACCTCCTACCAGACGCATGGGACATGTTCTCCACTCTGCAAAGAAGGAAACGTCAATGGTTAGGGGCAGAATTCCTGGGACTAACTTAGAAGAACGATGACACAAAGAGGTCCTACCTGAGAACAGGCCTTTTCTGTTCTACAATTAGGTTATAGAGGCTTGAACTGGATCATTTCTATGACTCATTCTAGATGTATCTGCACTGACAGAAGCGAGAGCTCTCTGACCACCATCAGCCCCTCGTGACCACTTTCACAACTTGGCAGAGTGGGGTGAAGTGTCAAAGGGGAATTGAATCTTTAGATCTTCAGGTTGGGGGACCACTAGCTCTACCCACTGAGCCCTGCAGCCCTTACTACTAAATAGTTAATTCTGTTACTTTTTGCAGCTAATATTTTGAAGACATATTGTACATTTAGAACAGTTGTTCTGAGGGGATTATCCTTATTTTTTGTTTGTTTTTTTCAGTGGGGGCATGTATTAGTTTTTCAGCCTTATCGTTTGATCATTGTCATTGTGTCAGACCATGTGGTTCCATGTGGTCAGACTGACCGCTCTGAGGTGACTTTGATGCGTTCATCGCTGGACGACTGCTGCTCGTCCTCCTTGTCTCCCTGAAGTACTCCTCCACACACTGCTCCTCAAAATCGTACCAGGTTTTTCAGCTCCTCTGGATTCAGCCTCAGCTCTGGGAACAACCACAAACATTTGTGGTGATAAACTTTAACACTGCCCCGGTCTAAATCATCCACATCAGACTGAAGAAGTGAGACGTCACCACAGCTTCAGCTCCACATGAAGCTCATCGAGGGCTGGAGCAGGTACAGGGACATTTGGAGCCGCCAGTTCCATATTTGTAATTCTGACCACGAGTATCATAGCAACAAAGAGCCCAATCAGAGAGCGAGACTGTTGGAGGTAACGCCCCCTCTCGTCAGTGCTGTTGGTTTGTAGGGGCAGTCGCCTAGCAGTGCTGACTATCAACCCTGTGCTAACAACGCTAACGGAGCGAGCTCGGGGAAAGAACGCGCCTGATTGGTCTGTTACTAATGTTCATACTTTGCTTTAGGAAATAAAACCTCCAGGATCATGTAGAGGTTTCATACCAACATGTAAAAAGTGACAGCAGCAGCAGTTACAGGAGAGAGGGGACAGTTTTTCAATAGAAAGAGAACTTTGAGCCAGGGAGCAGTCGAGCCAGAAGTACAGCCCATGATTATTCCTCTTTGGAACGTGTAAACAGCAGGTTTGTCCGGTATATAACCGTCTATGATCCACATCCTTTACGTGCCCTTTGATTATTTTGCAGATTTATAAACGTTTCTGTCTCAACAGATGCATTTTCGCAAGTGGAACCACGTGTGAGACGATCGGGGCTCGAGCAGCATGTGCTGTGGACCTGGAGTGTTTTGCGGTCTGTGTGTTTGGATAAATGTTTGTAACCGTGGTGCTGTGGACGCACTCAGGCCGCGGGTCCTTCTCGTCGAGCTCCCCCTCCCGTTTCTTCTTGAGTCGCAGCGTTTGAACAGGCGGCTCTGGAGGATGTACAGGTGACTGAGGATGATGAGGGGAGGAGGAGCAGAATGGGTTTTCCGGTCGTGGAACGTCATGATCAGCTGTACCTCTGGAACTTCCAGACCTGGTTTGAGATGGACTTCACCTCGAAGAACGTGTTGCTGTGGGAGACAGTGTTTCAGTTAACCAAAATAAACCCCAAAAACCACATTTTTACAAAACATTTTTGCATCTGAAGGTTGTCATGGAAAAAACATTTATACGTGTTTCAAGTTAGTGTCTTAAAACGAATCGTTTTGAAAACGTTGAACATGTATCATTCACCTGCCTTTAATTTGATTAAGGTTTCACTTGTTTACAGGCGTCTGATTGGAGAGTCTCAGACATGGCGGCGCAGGTTGGTGCTTTTTGAGTCGGCAAATTCTTTACTGTGAGGTTGTTCGCCTGGTATGTGTTTTGCACTTCACTTTCAATTTCCACAGTCATTATTTTTACGCACAGGGTCCAGCATTGGTGATGTCACAAATCCACTCTGAGTACTCTAACAGTTCCAATATCACACGGACTGTGCAAAGCTCTAACAACCAGCACAAAACTACATCCAGAGCCGCCAGCGTGGTGGACCGTGTGTGGGCCACCGGGTGGGCCCCGAGTAACCACAGTGGGCCATGAGTGGACCACGTGTGGACGCATTTGTGGACTGTGTGTGAACCGCGTGTGGACCGTGTGTGGCCCGTGTGTGACCATGTTGGACCCTGTGTTGACCAATGACCTTTATCTCAATACTGAAACTGTATGTTCTGCTTTGTTACAGACATATTGTCTTTTTTTAACTTTGTTTATTCTCCGATTGACCTTTTCGAGCTCATTAAACTCAGAGACCAGGTCTGCAGAGCCTGATTGAACTGTCTGGAGCCGGAGTTTATCGACCTATTTCCCATTACACAATATTCACAATGTTAATCTAATTCCTTTGCCCAATTGGATTAAAACTGATGTGAGTCTGTGTTAATCGTTCGTCTGTGCGGGACTCACGCTGTTGTAAAGTACTGACCAATAACATTCCAACTAGGATTTTCAAAATTTGATATTTGAATTCATTTGATACTTGGCTGCTGATGTCATCACATTCCCCAAGGTTGTAAAGCTAACTGTAAGCACGTGCTCTGTCTGAAGCTCTGTTTATCTGATTTTTATTTTACACAATCTGACCATACAAATCTGATTATTTGAACTACAACATATATTTGTGCTGTTACACGTCCTACTCAAATAGTACGTCAAAGCTAGCTATCATTAGCCATTACAGTTAGCATTAGCAGTAACCAACCTTTTTCAGTGAGTCCCTCACCTTTTGTGTAAAATCAACCTGAACCGACCTGACCGGACTGACCACATGAACATGAACATGACTCTTACATCAACTGTTTGTATGTTTTCTTGAGTTTTCAGACGATATTAACCTTTTTTCTTTTTTCCTCCGTGTGTGCTAATGTGTGCTAATGTGTCAACCATGGTAACAGCATCCTGCAAGTATTAAATACTGAGTTTTAATGTTATGTAGTGTTGGATGGATTATTTGTTTGGCACCGGTTTTTCCATTTTCTTACTTGTTAGTGGTGTTTTTAAAGACCAACCATGTCTCACGTCTTTGTTGTTATTCGTCCTGTACAGAGCGCTCCTTGCAAGACGGCGATGAAGACGGTTCCTCGGAGATGTTGGCCACCAGCCGGTAACAGGCCATGATGGCGGAGTGACGGCCCCGGGGATGCACGGGGGCAGCTCTCCCGCCGCGTCGTACGGTGGGCTCACCACAAGGGCTGCGACGGGAACAGGACCAGGGTCAGACGTGGTC
>JAIEZT010001390.1:13911606-13987851 GCA_019594935.1 Periophthalmus modestus | reverse complement strand
GTGTACGACGTTCAACTGCGAACATGGACAGAGAGAGGCTCAGAGAGAGACAGGGAGGGGCCAAACCCCTGAGAGAGGGCGGGGCTAAACCCATGAGAGAGGGCGGGGCCAAACCCATGAGAGAGGGCGTGGCTAAACCCATGGAGACATTTAAAAACATCAGAATCTTAAAGTTAGTCCTGAAGCAGAGAGACAGAGCACAGAGGCCCACAGGAGAAACGTGCTCATGTTTCCTGGTAGTAGTAGTAGCAGTAGTAGTGGTGGTAGTAGTAGTAGCAGTGGTAGTAGCAGTAGTGGTGGTAGTAGTAGTGGTAGTAGCAGTAGTGGTAGTGGTAGTGGTGGTAGTTCTTGTAGTAGTGGTCGTAGTAGTAGTGGTCGTAGTAGTAGTAGTAGCAGTAGTAGTAGTAGTAGTGGTAGTGGTAGTGGTGGTAGTTCTAGTAGTAGTGGTTGTAGTAGTAGTGGTAGTGGTGGTAGTAGTAGTAGCAGTAGTAGTAGTGGTGGTGGTGGTAGCAGTAGTGGTGGTAGTAGTGGTAGTAGCAGTAGTAGTGGTGGTAGTAGTGGTGGTGGTAGTAGTGGTAGTGGTAGTAGTACTAGTAGTAGTAGTAGTAGTAGTAGTAGTAGTAGTAGTAGCAGTAGCAGTAGCAGTAGTAGTAGTAGTAGTAGCAGTAGTAGCAGTAGTAGTAGTGGTGGTAGTGGTGGTGGTAGTAGTAGCAGTAGTACTAGTAGTAGTAGTAGCAGTAGCAGCAGTAGTAGTGGTGGTAGTGGTGGTGGTAGCAGTAGCGGTAGTAGTATTAGTAGTAGTAGCAGTTGTCATAAATAGTTCGTTTTCTTCATGAACTTAATAGATTGATTGACATTTCACATAAAATTATGGCTGAACGACCAACATTTTTCTTCCAAATCGTCCATTTACCCTATGCACATTTATTTAAAGCTCTACTGTGTAACTTTCCAGCCAAATTATAGACTTGTGCTACTACCACTACAATAAACGCATGTCTTTTTCCATTGTGGATGTTTTAACTTGATTGAAAAACAGAAATGCCTGTGTTTAAGATTCAAGATTTGTATTATTGTTGTGAAAGAAAACAACAAAATGAAGTCTAAAACAACAAATACTGCACCGTGTTGATGAAAAGTGTGATACCAAAGAGCTTGTCCCGTAAAAACATCAGTGTGAACGTTAGCAACATTAGCACGATGATGAAACAGAGCAGCATGTGTCATGAACAGGGACGGCGTCGTTTTAGGTGAATATGGTTCAAATGTGCAGATTCTGTCAGAGATGATAAATGTAGAGACACGAGCTCAGACTGATTTAAACTGTATCTGCTGTTTAAATGTTGTGTATCCAGGTGGACCAGCGCGTCTTTAAGGACCTGATGAGTGAGAAACTGCCCCGACTCCACGCCCACTTCGAGCAGCACAAGGTGGACTTCTCCCTCATCACCTTCAACTGGTTCCTGGTGGTGTTTGTGGACAGCGTCGTGAGCGATATCCTCTTCAAGATCTGGGACGCCTTCTTATACGAGGGCCCAAAGGTACGGCCCCGAGTGCGGCCCTCCTCCGCGGCCCCCCCGAGTGCGTCCCTCCTCCCGCGGCCCCCGAGCGCGTCCCCTCCTCCCCGCGGCCCCCGAGCGCGTCCCTCCTCCGCGGCCCCCGAGCGCGGTCCTCCTCCGCGGCCCCCCGAGCGCGGTCCTCCTCCGCGGCCCCCGAGCGCGGCCCTCCTCCGCGGCCCCCCGTGCGGCCCTCCTCCACGGCCCTCCTCCGCGGCCCCCCGAGCGCGTCCCTCCTCCACGGCCCTCCTCCGCGGCCCCCGAGCGCGGCCCTCCTCCTCCTCCGCTCTGAATAAACCCCCATGTTTATGTTTATGAACTGCACACAGGTCCAGACCTGTCACTGCAGACGTGTGACACGCAGGCCCCGCCCCAACTGTCACTCAAACAGGATGTGACAGGATGTAGTAGTACTAGTTATAGTAGTAGTAGTAGTAGTAGTAGTAGTAGTAGTAGTAGTAGTAGTAGTAGTAGTAGTAGTAGTAGTAGTAGGACTGGATTAAGTGAGTGTGACGTCACCCACAGCGTTCGGCTCCAAGTGAAGCTCATCGAGGCTGGAGCAGGTTGAGCGGCTAATTTTAAGCTCCATATTTGTAAATTCTGACCATGACTATCATAGCAACCAAAGAGCCAATCAGGAGCGAGGCTGTTGAAGGTCACGCCCCTTCACACCTGCACTGTTGGTTTAGCAGAGAGCGGGCGCCTAGCAAAACTGTCAATCAAACCTGTTGCTAACACTAGTTCTACCCACAGCCGTCATGAATGGACAGAGCTTCAGTGAACCTCATGTTTTAAATCTGTTTTGTTTCAGATCATTTTCCGTTTCGCTCTCGCTCTGTTCAAATACAAAGAGGAGGAGTTTCTGAAGCTGCAGGATTCCACCGCCATCTTCAAATATCTCAGATATTTCACCCGCACCATCCTCGACTCAAGGTGACGGACGATTCACTGTATTTCTAAGATAAAGACAGGAGGATTAGTGTGTATTATAACAGGATTAGTGTGTATTATAGCAGGATTAGTGTGTATTATAACAGGATTAGTGTGTATTATAGCAGGATTAGTGTGTATTATAACAGGATTAGTGTGTATTATAGCAGGATTAGTGTGTATTATAGCAGGATTAGTGTGTATTATAGCAGGATTAGTGTGTATTATAGCAGGATTAGTGTGTATTATAGCAGGATTAGTGTGTATTTAGCTGGATTAGTGTGTATTATAGCAGGATTAGTGTGTATTATAGCTGGATTAGTGTGTATTATAACAGGATTAGTGTGTATTATAGCAGGATTAGTGTGTATTATAGCAGGATTAGTGTGTTTTATAGCAGGATTAGTGTGTATTATAGCAGGATTAGTGTGTATTATAGCAGGATTAGTGTGTATTATAGCAGGATTAGTGTGTATTATAACAGGATTAGTGTGTATTATAACAGGATTAGTGTGTATTATAGCAGGATTAGTGTGTATTATAACGGGATTAGTGTGTATTATAACGGGATTAGTGTGTATTATAGCGGGATTAGTGTGTATTATAGCGGGATTAGTGTGTATTATAGCGGGATTAGTGTGTATTATAGCGGGATTAGTGTGTATTATAGCGGGATTAGTGTGTATTATAGCGGGATTAGTGTGTATTATAGCGGGATTAGTGTGTATTATAGCAGGATTAGTGTGTATTATAGCGGGATTAGTGTGTATTATAGCGGGATTAGTGTGTATTATAGCAGGATTAGTGTGTATTATAGCAGGATCAACGTTAATGGTCTTTTAACCTCGTTTAAATGGTGTTTCTCATCATTAACTTGCTCAGAGTTTTATTTTGATTCATACAAGTTTGAGTAAAAATACCGTTTTCACCTACCCCCTATCCCCACCTTGGTTATGGTTAATTAAAAGTTCAGACTCGGAATGAAACATGTAGGGTTCTAACATCCATTTTTCCAAGATAAAAACACTTAAATTTGATCAGGAAGTGACAGTTTTGTGGTTTAAAATGTAAAGTGATGATCTACAATAGTTTTATAAGTCCCTCACAGTACGTCTTTAACCTTTTTCTGCTTAAAGGGCCCATATTAAACTGTTCTCTCATCTGTTCTAATGTTGTTTCCTCGTCACAAACAGACCTGGAGGTGTGTTTTTGAGAAGTGAACAGCATTAGAACATGGATTAAACCTCACAAGAGTCAATTTTGTGTAATATTGGGCCTTTAAGTTGTCTCTGACCCCTGTGTGACCCCTCTGCAGGAAGCTGATGAACATGGCGTTTGTGGATATGAACCCTTTTCCCATGAGGCAGATCCAGAGCCGCCGGGCGTTCCATCTGGAGAAGGTCCGACTGGAGCTGAATGAGCTGGAGGCCATCAGACAAACCTTCCTCCGAGAGAGAGAGAGCAGCCAGGATGGGCGGAGCTTCGTCAGTGATGATGACGAGGACAACTGAAGACGACTGAAGACGAGCACACCTCAGAAAAATATTACACAGACTGTTATCGGTCCAAGTGCTGCCACTCAGTGTTAATGCCATAGACTGTATACAGAAATGCACATGCTAACCCGCTAGCCGTTGTAGCGTTGTGGTCTTAAATGTTTGTATTAACCCTCGACATGATCCTGGGGTTTTTATTTCACGTCTGTGTCTGTAAATCAACATATGAACATTAATAACAGACACATCAGGTCCTTCTTTCCCCGACGTCGCTCCTGTTAGCGTTAGCAACAGGTTTGATTGACAGCTTTGCTAAGCGCTCGTTCGCTGTTAAACCAGCAGTGTGGGCGGGAAGGGGCGTGACCTTCAACATCCTCGCTCCTGATTGGCTCTTTGGTTGCTATGATATGATCCAAATCGTCCCTACACCTGCTGGAGCCTGGATGAGCGTCATTTGGAGCTGAAGCTGTGGTGACGTCTCACTCACTCAGTCCATTTCTTTATACAGTCTGTGGTCGATGCCTTTTGTCGTGATATTGACTCCACACTGTGTCTGTTGCCTGAGCAGCCAGTCCCTTCTTCACCCTGTTTAACAAACCTCCGTCCTGACTCCGTCCAATCACAGTCGCTCGTTTGTGTCACACGCGGCTAAACACACCGAGGGGCTTACCTGCGCAGACAGACCCCGGCTCACCTGCGCAGACAGACCCGGACTCACCTGCGCAGACAGACCCCGGCTCACCTGCGCAGACAGACCCGGCTCACCTGCGCAGACAGACCCGGGCTCACCTGCGCAGACAGACCCCGGCTCACCTGCGCAGACAGACCCCGGCTCACCTGCGCAGACAGACCCGGGCTCACCTGCGCAGACAGACCCGGGCTCACCTGCGCAGACAGACCCGGACTCACCTGCGCAGACAGACCCGGGCTCACCTGCGCAGACAGACCCGGGCTCACCTGCGCAGACAGACCCGGGCTCACCTGCGCAGACAGACCCGGGCTCACCTGCGCAGACAGACCCGGGCTCACCTGCGCAGACAGACCCGGGCTCACCTGCGCAGACAGACCCGGGCTCACCTGCGCAGACAGACCCGGGCTCACCTGCGCAGACAGACCCGACTCACCTGCGCAGACAGAGGCAGGAGACTGTCGCTGTCATTAAGTTGATGAGTAAACCGTAAAAGTTCCTGTGGTCGTTGGGGCCGTAGTTTGGACACGTCGGTTGTAAAGTTTAGTCCGTGTGGTCCTGGCGGCACAGGCGTCGGTGCAGTGTGACGCTCAGGCTCTTACTCTGTTTTTGCACATCTGGTTGTTTTTTAATGATCGGCCATTTTATCTGTTGAAGGACTTTTTATCACTTTTTATAATCTTTGTAATTCTTGATTTTACTCATTGTTTATCATTCTGTCGCTGGTCTTTTGTTGCACTTAATCTAATTGTGCTGAATTATTATGTTTGCTGAAACTCCCAAAGGTCCTATATCACACAAAGCTGACTCTTTTGAGCTTTAAACCATGTTCTAACACTGTTTCCTCCTCAAAAACAGACCCGGAGTTGTGTTTTGTTTCATTCGCACCTGTTTATTATTAGTCTGTCTACATCTCCAAAGCTCAAAATCAGCTTAAATCTGCAGGTTTGTGTGTTAAACATGTGAGAATGAAACAAAACACAACTCCAGGTCTGTTTGAGATACAGCGTTATAACACAGGTCAGAGAATAGTGTCGTATGGGCCCTTTAAATAGCTGGTCATGTGACTCTGGTCATGTGACTCTCATGTCATGGATCCTGAAGTATGTGACGTGGTTTAAGTGAACTTCCTGCGTGTTTTATCATAACTGCTGCTCACATATGGAGGTTGTACTTGCAGGAGTTGGCCATAAGGGGGCGGTAGAGCATACCGGTTTACATTGCTGATGGTGTTGACGTGCAGTGACGGGAAGTAACTGAGTACAGGTACAGAGACGCAGAATACTAATACTGAGTAACTGTAATCTGGTACAGTTACTTTTTCATGTGGAGGTATTGAGATTACAGTTACTTTTCTAAATGTAAAATACACAGCGGTACTTTATCACAAAATGTAGGCATCAAACTGAACAAAATCAGTGAGAAAAATCTCAAACTCTGCTCTTGTGGTGAGGCAGGTCAGATCTGAACTTCTGATCAGTGAGAAACACAGGACACGGGGCTGATTGGACATTTTAAGAACATTTCTCATTAATTTTACCCATAGACTTCCAGAAAACAAATAAAAATACATGTTTGAAAGCTCATTTTGATCAGATCTGTGGAACTAACGACACCAGAGCTGAACTTTTATTTAAAATCTGTTTATGAAACTTTAGAAACAGCAGAGTTATTCAAACATTTAGCAAAATCTTGCGTTTTAAACAAGCTTTTTGGACTTAAAACGGCTGCATTATGGATAATAGTTAGCATGTAGCTTTTAGCCTTTCTAAAATCTCTGGGGAAAAATGATGTAAACTCTCCTTGTGGAACCAGAGCGACGCCACTGTTCAGATCCATTCAGTATTTTTTATTATTTTTACATTTTCACAGTGTTCTTCCCATCACTGCATAAATGATTCAAGTCTTAAAGAGTTTACATAAGCTCCAGAGGTACCACAGAGAAACGTCACGTCCATCACTTATAACGACTTAAATGACAAACATGTCCATGATTTGAGCAGATTTGGCTGAATCACACGTGTCTGTGCCGACAGTGAGGTCACGTGTTTGTTTTTAGCTGCATCGTCGCTGTTTTTCTTGTTGCTGTTTTATAATTGACATGTTTTATATTCAAAGCTCCTGTTGTGTCGAGTCAAACCTGCTCAAATCACGATGAAACCGTCTGAACTCGAGTGATTAAAGCGTGAGCTGGACCTGTCTCTGTGTCTGTCACTTTTCCACAGACCCAACGATGCTGAAAAGTCTTTGTATTTTCTTATATCTGTTGTGTACTCTTTTGTATACTCTGTTGTATACTCTGTTGTATACTCTATTTTATACTCTGCCATGTGCCTTTCCACACTCTGCTTCCATAAATGCTGCGTTGTATTTAGCGCTGGTGAAAGGTTGTGCCGTGGAGTTTGGTTTTGGGAGCAGGACTCTCAGACGGTTCGCTCAGAGGTTGTTTGGTTCGTTCCTGAGCCGTGTTTCACAGTGAATAAGCTAAATATCACTTTCTACGCTTTTCTTACCACAGAACAGTATTATGCACTTGTCTTTTGTATCGATCAGTATCTTTTCTATTACAAATCAATAAATATCAGCCGACTGAATCTTCTGCTTGTTCCTGGGTTTTATATTTGAATTCTGTTGTAAAATGGTAAAACCGTCACATTTTTTCTACATCTCCTGCTTCAAGTCTCTCAAACATCAAACATGAGTCGATGTGAAACGCTCTAAGTCGAGAGGGATTTGAACCACCGACTGAGCAGCTCTACCGACTGAGCCGCTGCCGCCTGTAGATGGTTCGATTCCTGTCATAAGTTATTTGGGACGATCTGATACTTTTCGGACGACTCCACCGTCACAAATCTGTCCTGATACTTTCTGATTATTATAAATATTATTCAAATTCAGGGGAAGGATTAAATTTCACTTTTCTTTTTTCCATTTTAACGACGTCTTCAGTCAAATATATGAACACACCGTCTTTTTCTATATGTTTTCTGTTTGTTCACAACTTTCTACATTTTAAATACAGAAACATCAGAAATATGAAGTATCATGTGGAACTATGTAGTAAAACAAGTGAAATAACGGATATGTTTTATATTTGATACTCAGATCCTCGTCGTGTCTCTTTGTGGAGCTCGAAGCCTCGTCTCAGCTTCATCATCGAGTCCCTGAAACAGTTTTTACTTCAGCCTCAGGGTCAAGACATTTTGACTTTATATATAAATGGTGTGAATGTGCAGCTCTGTTTTTAGCTGCACAGTTTGTCCATCACAAATCGAAACGGCTCCATCCTGATGTTTGAAACGATTCTTCGATACCCACGATGCCGATATTAGTGCTGCTGTTTTTCCCCTAAATAGGTTTAATGTTTTGTCTTATTTATTCAAGCAAAAATATATATAATGAGTAAAGAAATCCCACTGACGGTTCTGTGTAACTGTGGTGGAGAAATGGCTTTACCTGGAATGTACAACAGGGTAAAATTATATTTATATTGTAGTTATTATATCTTATTTTAATTTATTAGTTTTATTTTATTATTTATTTATGTTTTTATTATATATATATTTTTTTACATTTTATTTATTGTATACATTTTTTTTTTTTTTTTTTTTTTTTTTTTTTTTTTTTTTAATTATTATTTTTTGTTTAATTCCAGTTTGTTCTCGTGCTGTTAAACACATTCTGTCTGTGACCTGTTGATCGTCTCACATAGAACATTTTAAAACCATACTGTGGAAAACCATTGACATCTCCCTGGAGACGACCTCCCCCGAGAAAAGTTACATAACGCCCCTTTAACAATGGTCTTTTTGATGTGTTTGGTGACCTCGGTTCAGCCCTGAGCGTCTGCAGAGAGACTCCTCCTGAAACGATCACACGAGTCTGACATGATGAAGCCGTGAGTTCCTGAAACGCTCAGACGTGTTTGTGAGAGAAGTGATGACAGGCGCAGTGTCATAACTGAGCCAGGAGGGGGCGGGACCACAGCCCACACAGACGCACAGACACAGAGACAGACAGACAGAGACAGGCGGGACGATGAGCAGGACGACGGGGACACGCTCGTAGAGACAGGACCAGGGGCAGAGGTAAGGCTCAGATCTGTGCACAGGATGTTTTTTGTCTTTGGACGTTCAGTGTGTGGAGTGTTCAGTGTGTGGAGTGTTCAGTGTGTGGAGTGTTCAGTGTGTGGAGTGTTCAGTGTGTGTGGAGTGTTCAGTCTGTGGAGTGTTCAGTGTGTGGAGTGTTCAGTGTGTGGAGTGTTCAGTGTGTGGAGTGTTCAGTGTGTGGAGTGTTCAGTGTGTGTGGAGTGTTCAGTGTGTGTGGAGTGTTCAGTGTGTGTGGAGTGTTCAGTGTGTGTGGAGTGTTCAGTGTGTGTGGAGTGTTCAGTGTGTGTGAGTGTTCAGTGTGTGTGGAGTGTTCAGTGTGTGTGGAGTGTTCAGTGTGTGTGGAGTGTTCAGTGTGTGTGGAGTGTTCAGTGTGTGTGGAGTGTTCAGTGTGTGGAGTGTTCAGTGTGTGGAGTGTTCAGTGTGGGAGTGTTGAGTGTGTGTGGAGTGTTGAGTGTGTGTGGAGTGTGAGTGTGTGTGGAGTGTTTTAGTGTGTGTGTGAGTGTTGAGTGTGTGTGGAGTGTTGAGTGTGTGTGGAGTGTTGAGTGTGTGTGGAGTGTTGAGTGTGTGTGGAGTGTTGAGTGTGTGTGGAGTGTTGAGTGTGTGTGGAGTGTTGAGTGTGTGTGGAGTGTTGAGTGTGTGTGGAGTGTTGAGTGTGTGTGGAGTGTTGAGTGTGTGGAGTGTTCAGTGTGTGTGGAGTGTTCAGTGTGTGTGGAGTGTTCAGTGTGTGTGGAGTGTTCAGTGTGTGGAGTGTTCAGTGTGTGTGGAGTGTTCGGTGTGTGTGGAGTGTTCGGTGTGTGGAGTGTTCGGTCTGTGGAGTGTTCAGTGTGTGTGGAGTGTTCAGTGTGTGTGGAGTGTTCAGTGTGTGTGGAGTGTTCTGTGTGTGTGGAGTGTTCAGTGTGTGTGGAGTGTTCAGTGTGTGTGGAGTGTTCAGTCTGTGGAGTGTTCAGTGTGTGGTGCGTTCAGTCTGTGGAGTGTTCAGTGCAGATCTCCAACCCTCTGAACCTCAGGCTTAAAGCAGCACTGTGGAACTTTCTGCTCAGAGTCTGCCACTTGCTTGTTTCCATGGAGATATTAAAGCTTTGACTGAAATGTTCCACTTGTGTTTGTAGCATTTACATCAGTTTATGACACAGAGAAAACCCACAGGGACAGATCTGACCCGTAACTCGCTCTAAAGCTGCACTGCGGAACATTCCAGGCAAGTCATAACATCACCATGGAGTCGAGCAGGAGGTGCACCGGCCGTCAGGAGGTTCCATGATGCAGCTTTAGTCATTTTAACGGCGACATGTGACGTGTCGTGAGGCTCTGTGGTTTGTGGTTTGTGTTGTTCCTGTTTGGTGCATCAAGTACTTTTACTACGCAAGATAAAGTACAAAAAATACTCAAGTAAAAGTATCACATGAAAAAAGTATTGAAGTACCTGTTTAAGAGTAAAGAGTAAAAGTATTTCACACAAGTGCTGTTCATTTGTTGAAGTGTAAATGAGGCAAAAGTTTTTATATTTTGTTCAACAGTAAAAATACAAATCAATTTAAGGTCAAAATCACCCCTCAAATCAGAGGAAAAGTACTTTTACTTTCAGTTCAAAAATGTAGTGGAGTAAAAGTACAGATACTGCTCTCAAATGTACTCAGGTAAAAGTAAAAAGTACACGCTGTGATACTTGTTTGTATCTTGTTTAGTTCTGGTTTTATCCTGGTGATAAAATTCTCAGAAAGTTTAAAAACGCAGACACAGTACTACACTAATACTGCAGTACTCTTTAAATACTACAGTACTCTTTAAATACACAGTACTCTTTACATACACAGTACTACACTAATACTGCAGTACTCTTTAAATACTACAGTACTCTTTAAATACACAGTACTCTTTACATACACAGTACTACACTAATACTGCAGTACTCTTTAAATACTACAGTACTCTTTAAATACACAGTACTCTTTACATACACAGTACTACACTAATACTGCAGTACTCTTTAAATACTACAGTACTCTTTAAATACACAGTACTCTTTACATACACAGTACTCTTTACACACACAGTAAATACTACAGTACTCTTTGAATACTACAGTACTCTTTGAATACTACAGTACTCTTTACACTCACAGTAAGTACTACAGTACTGTTTACATACTCAGTAAGTACTACAGTACTGTTTACATACTCAGTAAGTACTACAGTACTCTTTACACTCACAGTAAGTACTACAGTACTGTTTACACACACAGTAAGTACTACAGTACTGCAGATATTGATCTCTTCTTGCCTGAGGAGCACATTTTGCAGCTCTGACTCACTGAATAACTGTTTTTTTGTTTTTTCACGTTGGTTATTTCACAATCGGAGTAAATCGTTCGGACTGTGGCCCATTTACCTCAAACAGCCTGATATTTGTAATCTCTGAGCCTGAGCGGCTCGAGCGGCTCGAGCGGCTCCTCCAGCTGCAGAGTCAGTGTTTGTGGAGGTGAAAGTGCTGCTGGAATGTCGTCTGCTTGTCTCGACTTGTAAAACACATTTTGTGTCTCTGGGCGTCAGATTAAAAGAGTTTCTGCTTTTCAAGGTCGACAAAACAGAAGCTGAAGTCGCGTCGTCTCCAGAGGAAAAGCTCCATGAGGACGTCCGGCATGGCTGTTTTTAAGCAACAGAACGTGGAGGATTTCTACGACATGGGAGAGGCGCTCGGGAGGTAAGACGCCTCGGTTTGGTCTTAAATGTTCGTATTAACCCTCTACATGATCCTGGGGTTTTTATTTCACGTCTGTGTCTGTAAATCAACATATGAACATTAATAACAGACACATCAGGTCCTTCTTTCCCCGACGTCGCTCCTGTTAGCGTCAGCAACAGGTTTGATTGACAGTGTTGCTAAGCGCCCGCTCTCACTGTTAAACCAGTGGTGTGTGGGGGGGGAGGGCGCGTGACCTTCAACAGCCTCTCTCCTGATTGGCTCTTTGGTTTGCTGTGACACTACTCGTGGTCTCTGCTCCTGCTCCAGCCTCGATGAGCTTCACCTGGAGCTGAAGCTGTGGAGGCGTCTCACTCTCGCTTCTTTCTTCACTTCACTTCTTTACACAGTCTGTGGTACGATACTGAAACATTTACTGGATCGAATATTGGCTTCTAAATATCGGTTCAGTCGATATCCTGTTCGGACATTTACAGGACGAAGTCGGACCAGAAAGTCTCAAATGTTTGAACTTTAATTTACACAAAGTTCTGTCGTTACTTGAGAGAAAAATAACTGCTCCATAAAACGTTTGGATCAGTTTAATTTTATTTTTTTTTAAAGTAAATAAACGCTGTTTTCAGTGTCTGCCCTGGTATCGGTTCATAATATCGTAATCGGTATCAGAACTGAAAAACCTGGATCCAGAGAACGGAGCTGAGATGGACGATATTCACAAAAATGTGTAACTGTTTTTTCGGGGCAGTATCTCAATAACTTTAAAGCCACAGTCTGTAACATTTTAGCTTTAGCCCAGGGGCCACACTCGGCCCTTTATGAACCCGGCCCAACGTCACCAAATGATGTTAAAAAGATAAGACTAAACTTTGTTCAGTTTATCTTTTCAACGAGTCGTTGATCTTTTGGCCCTTGATAAAACTGAACGTGAGTTTTTCTGCTGTTTATTTCACTGAAATTTAATATTTTAATTATTAATTTAATTAATGCAGCAACAATTTGTACAATGAGCCTTTTATATTCAGCCTTTACTACATGTTACACACACACACACACACACACACACACACACACACATACACACACACATATATATACACACACACATACACACACACACATATATATACACACACACACACACACATACGCACATACACACACACACACCACTGAGGCCTTCTTCAGCTCTAGTTTCTCATATATATATATATATATATATATATATACACATACATATATATGTATACACATACATATATATACACATACACACACACACACACATATACACATACCTACATATATACATATATATACATACATATACATACATATATACATACATACATATATATATACACACACACACACACACCACTGAGGCCTTCTTCAGCTCTAGTTTCTCATATATATATATATATATATATATATATATATATATATATATATATATATATATATATATATATATATATATATATATATATATATATATACACACATCAGTGATGCGCGGTCAGGTGAGGCCGTGTCAGCACACAAACACAAAATGAAAACAAAAATGAAATGGTTACATTTATCCAATGATTTGTTCTATAAAGTTATTTTATATTTAACTTTGCAATTTTAATAATTTTTAAATTTGCTGAATTTTTACGTTCACCGTTGAAATCCTGAGAAGAGACGTGAGGTGAGGCACAGGCCCCTCGTGCCTCACTTGTTCTGACTGAGCTGTAGCAGTGACGCTGCTGCTTTAAGGCTGTGAAAAGGGGTGAGGCACGTAGTTACCCTGCCTCATGGTAGGGGGCGCTGTAAGCCCAGGGATTCATGTCACTCCCGTAGAGTTAGTGACTTAGTGACAGTAAGATATAATTTAGACTTAGCAAGTCAAGTTTATCAATCCGTTCACTTTTTTCTTCTTGTCTGTTCTACTTTTTAAATGGAGGAAGATACATATTAAAGCTCAGTTTTCTAAACTGGACTTTGGGTCGAAGCAGGAGGTTAGAATTAAAGGACCAACGCTAAAGGAGCTAAAGGAGCTAAAGGGTTTGCTCCAGACGACGGGACAAAGACTCGACTTTTCAAACACAGTGGGACCAAATGAGAAGAAATTTAATGATTCAATCCACTGAAAACTGGGGAAACAGAATAAGTAAAAAACAATACAAAACCAGCTTTTTATTTCATACTATTAGAGATATTTCATACAGACTTCAGAACTTTTATTTTGAAATTATTTTTTGTTCTGGCCCCAAGTCACTGGAGAGACACTGACCCGGGGCCAAATGTGAGACACTGGGTTTATATGTTTGTGAATCTGTGACACATCAGAGCCTCATGAACCTCACCACCACCATCACCAACTTCAAACCTTCTTCAAACCTTCTTCAAACCTTCTTCAAACCTTCTTCAAACCTTCTTCAAACCCTCTTCAAACGGTTCTTATGGAGCCGTGAGTTCAGATCTGGCTCGTTTCTTCGCTTCGTGAGCGTGGGTCCTGCTGGCCTCCGAACACGTTGACAGCATTAGCGACTTTAGCGTCTGGACGTGTTTTTACAGCCGTGATGTCGACAGAAACAGGAAGTGTTGGCTCATAACTCGTACAAACGGAGTTGGCAGTCTGCCCTCTGGAGGCGTGGAGGACATAGGTGTGACGCCGACGCTTAACTGATTTACATGATTTGGGACTGAGGTCAGAATGTTTGAGGCTGATGTCATCTACGCTGCCTGGGGGTGTGAAACTGGAAGCACTGCTCTGTCTGCAGATATGTTACTCATGTTAGCTTCATGTCAACAGTCTGACCAGAGGGGGCTCATTTAGTGGGAAATACTACTGCTGAATATGTTTGTTTGCATCCTAAATCTGTGCTAAAGTGTGCGTCCTGTCGCCATGGTAACGCCTGAACATTCCACCATAGACACACATGTAAAACACCCCCGGAGTGATGTCACTGCACAGGATCTATAGAGGACACACCCAGACAGTCGTTAACATGGTGTTGACAGGAGGAGCAGCTGCAGTGGCGAGCTCTGCGGAGGAGGGAGCGTGTGGAGCAGGAGGATTACAGGGATTGGCCCCGTGAACCCGGAGTTCGGCTCATTCTCCTCACAAACATTAGTAACTCTTTGTGTGTTCAACATATAAAACTGTTATTATTAAATCAGCCCTGTGTCTGTACTGTCTGACAGAACACAAACGTCACAACAAGCGCCACATGCTGTAGCGCCCCCTATGGACAGAGCACGTCACACTACAGCAGCACATTTTTTACATTTCAACCAAAATGACGACGCGACGCTGCTGAATCACAGGGGGCGTGTCACAGGGGGCGTGTCACAGGGGGCGTGTCAGAGGGGGTATGTCAGAGGGGGCGTGTCACAGTGGGCGTGTCACAGTGGGCGTGTCATGGGGCCGTGTCACAGTGGGCATGTCACGGGGGTATGTCAGAGGGGGCGTGTCACAGTGGGCGTGTCACAGTGGCCGTGTCACAGTGGGCGTGTCACAGTGGGCGTGTCATAGTGGGCGTGTACAGGTGGAGGTTAAACGGGGGCAGATCCTCAAATCATCAAAAGTACCTGTTTAAAATGTACTTTATGAGTAAAAAGTTAAAGTATTTCACTCAGATTTTGACAGTTTAAGTGTAAATGTGGAGATTTTGATTTAAAATGATCCATATTTATTATTAACATGATAAAAATCACTCCTCAAATCAGATGAAAAATACTTTTACTTCAGTCTTCAGTTCAAAAATGTAGTGGAGTAGAAAGTACAGATACTGCTGTTAAATGTACTCAAGTAAAAGTCAAAAGTACCACTGTAGAATGTACTTCAGTAGTGTTTTTGTGTATGTGTACTTTCCTTATGTGCAGTACTGTAGTACTTTGATCACTGTGTCACACCTGCTCACACGTCCTCATAAAACACTCGTCTGTTCAGGAAGTGGCTCTGGTCGTGTTGACAGAGTAAATGTCATTCTCACAGACTCTGGTAACACGTCCGACCACAGTGGTCACCTCGTCCTGTGAACGACGAGGAGCAAAGATCATACAACTCTGAATAGAAACATGTAAGGTTTGCAGACAGCGCCCCCTGTGGCGTCACTTTCACATGAACCGTAAATAATTGTTGACATGTTTCCGGTTGTTTAAAGGGACATTATGTAACATCTCTGGCCACACACAGACTTCTCTTCAGCCTCATATCCTGACGTTTTGTTACAGCTGATGTCATCAACGTTCTGGGGATGTGATGCTAACTGTAGGCACAGCTCTGTCTGAAGCTCTGTTAGATTTTAAGTTTTATTTGAACAGTTTGACCATAAAGATCTGACAGGTTTAAACAAGTGAGCTGATCTGTGCTGGTAAACGAGTCTCTCACATAACGTCACAATCACAAGCTAGCATTAGCATTAGCATTAGCATTAGCATTAGCATTAGCTAACAGTTTTAGGATTCATCAGCGTCGTGTCATTTTGGTATTGGAGGTGGTGGTTCTCTGTTGTGACGACGTTTGCGGCTGAAGTCAGTGGATTTGGTTTTTTTCTGAAGTGGTTTTAGATGAATATTTTTAAAATGTGTAAATTATAACAGAATGATCCACAGAGATGAGAACCATAGAGACACAAGCTCAGTAGCACTGGTTTAAATCATTCATTCTCACTGTAACAGACTTGTCTCTGCAACTGTCCCCATTAAGTTAAATTACTTAACTGCTGTACACTGTGGAACATTCTCACGTCTCCCTGGAGACGAACAGGAGGCCAGCGCTCCATTAGAAACATTACGCAATGTATCTTTAAAGCTCCTGTATCACACACACTGACTTCTGTAGCTCTAATCCATGTTCTAACGCTGTTCCTCCTCAAAAACACACTGGAGTTGTGTTTGTTTCATTCACATGTTTGAGTCAAACTTTATTATTAGTCTGTAACATCTACAAAGATCAAAATGCTCTGATCCACCTTGTGATGTCATCAAGTGGTAGTTTTCAAGTGAACAGCTCCTTTTACCTTTAGTTCAGTCGAGATTAGAGATTCCAGAGGTGAAATGATCCAGATGATTCTAGTGAAGGTGGAGTTTAAAAACACAGTGGAGCACTTCCTGTATTACCACATGATGACATCACGAGGTGGAACAGAGTGTTTTCAGTTTGAGAGAAAAACTCAGTCTAAATCTGCAGGTTTGTGTTAAACATGTGAATGAAACAAAACACAGCTCCAGGTCTGTGATGTGGAAACATAAAACCATCAGAGTCGAGTCGTGTGGAGCTTTAAACTGATTTGGTCAAAACTCTGACGTCTGATCAAATCGTTTCGTTCTCGGACGTAAAACAAATCCGTCAGAGTAAAACACAGTCGAACAGATGAGACGATGAACAGGAAGCTTCACGTCATCGGAGCGAAAATAAAAACACTGTTAAATCTGATTCCCAAACGATCCGGGAATCGGATCTCGGGTTTGGTCCTGGGGCTCGTGACGTCACAGCGTCGGCGTCGTTCAGGATGAAATGAGAATGTCCCAGTTGGTCCCTAAATCATAAAAAATGTGATTCATCTATGAACAAAGACTCCTGATGCATGATGGGAGTTTGTGTTTGTCGATGTGTTTCCTCGTCACGCACAAACACCTCTGGAAATAGAATCTGGTTTTATTCACATGTTTATTTTTTCTTTTTTTTAAATGACAATAGTGTTTGTATTTTTTCCCAAATTTCTGTTCTACAGCTACAGCGCCCCCATCAGGACTGGAAGACATCCTCAGTTTTGTTATTTAAGTAAAAGTACAAACATTGGAGCAAAACAAAACTGCTCTCAAATGTACTGAAGTAAAAGTAAAAAGTACACACTGTAAAATGTACTTGAGTAAAGTACAGGTACCTCACATGTGTACTCGAGCACAGAACTTTACTACTTTTACTTCGTTCTGTTCCACTGCTGCCCCCTAGAGTGTGATTTTGTCATGTCAGTGTGTATATTCCAGTTTATTTTCGACTCTGTTGCTCCTTGTATCATCACAAACACAAACAGACGTCCCTGGTGCGGAGGTCAAAGGTTAAATACAGGCACTAAATGTTTTTTCTACCCCACAAACTGAATCAGATTAAATTATTCAAATAAAAATAATTAGTTCCACCAGAATCTTCACACATCCCTGTGACACGGCTGCAGTAAAGGCCTCGGTTTGAAACGGCGTCAGTGCAGCTCATGTGGAGACCCCTGTGCTGTGGGTGTGGCCTGTGTAGTGAGAGCTCCGCCCCCTGGAGGTTGTTGTTCGTTTGGGGTCAGTTTGAGGTCGGGCTGAGGTCAGAGGTTAAACTCTGGCGCCGCACGTCGACGTCGCTCAAACCTGACGGAGCCTAATGATCCTCAGCTGTTTGAGGAGATGCAGCTCACAGCCCTCACAGACAGAGGGCGCCGTGGATCTGCACGTTTAAGGATGCAGCTGATGTCATCATTCCCTGAGGGTGTGATGCTAACTGTACGCACTGCTCTGTCTGCTTAATTTAACACAATCTGACCATAAAGATCTGATTTATCTGAACTACAACAGGTGATTTGTGCTGTTAAAAAGTCCCTCAAATAACATCACAGTCACAAGCTAGCATTAGCATTAGCATTAGCATTAGCATTTTAGCATTAGCATTAGCCAACAGTCACTCTCACCTTTTTGTGTAAAATCAAACTAATCAGGATCATGACAAGAACAGTAACAATACAAACAGTAAACATGTGTTTTAAAGAGCCTCTCGTGTGTCTCCACGTCCTGGACTGAAGCGACTGCAGCTCGTGTCTGTGACATTATTTCATTTTCTGACTGTTTCAGTCTGAAAATAAACCTGTACATTAAAGTTCTGAGTGCAGCTCGTTCACTCGTGCAGTGACAAACCTCTCAGTCGCACTGGTCCATCGCGGCCTCCTCACTCGCTCCTGTAAAGCGTCGTTATAATCCAGAGTCCAGCAGGGGGCAGTGTCGAGCGGCGGACAATATGATTTAAATAACATCAACTTCACATCAGCAGAGCAAGAACCAAACGTGAACAGAAGAGTCTGAGCCACAACACGTCTGCAAACGTCATGTCCACAGTGATGATCTGCACAACATATTCATACATTCATAAATCTGCTGTTTGTGTTTAGTTTTTGTGTGAGACTTAAATGTGTGCGTCTCATGTGTTTTAAAACTTTGTGTGTTGTTGTTGTGTCCGTCAGCAGCAGAGGCAGAAATGACCTGAGCCTTTACGTTCTGAAAACAGGAAGTCTTCAGTGTTTCACTATTCACCGTGACACGCCGCTTCCTTTAAAGCACATTTGTGTCCTCAGACTGATACTTCCTGTTTTTAACTTGGCCAAAGAAATATTCACTATTTGTGTCAAACGGATGAGGCACAAACTCTGTGAACTTTAAAGCTCCTGTATCACAGACTGAGGTTTAAGTCGTGTTCTACCTCCTCAAAAACAGACTGGAGTCATGTTCTGTTTCACTCACATGTTTGAGTCACACTTTATTATTAGTCTGTAACATCTACAAAGATCAAAATGCTCTGTTCCACCTTGTGATGTCATGAAGTGGTAGTTTTCATGTGAACATCTCCTTTTACCTTTAGTTCAGTCGAGATAAGAGGCAATTCCGGGACTGAAATGATCCAGATGATTCTAGTGAAGGTGGAGTTTAAAAACACAGTGGAGCACTTCCTGTATTCCCACATGATGACATCACAAGGTGGAACAGAGTGTTTTCAGTTTGAGAGAATAACTCAGCCTAAATCTGCAGGTTTGTGTTAAACTCCAGGTGTGTGTGAGCTGAACATGTGAATGTTTTTTATTTAATGTTTATTTACTATTTCATGTCATTTTTCGTTTTCTTTTATCTGCAGCGTTTTCGAAATGATTCTACAATTTTAAATGTGTTTAAATGTGATTTAAATGTGATTTAAATGTGTTTTAAATGTGTTTAAAGGTGTTTTAAATGTGTTTAAATGTGTTTAAATGTGTTTTAAATGTGATTTAAATGTGTTTTAAATGTGATTTAAATGTGTTTTAAATGTGATTTAAATGTGATTTAAATGTGTTTAAATGTGTTTAAATGTGATTTAAATGTGTTTAAATGTGATTTAAATGTGTTTAAATGTGATTTAAATGTGTTTAAATGTGATTTAAGTGTTTTAAATGTGTTTAAATGTGATTTAAATGTGTTTAAATGTGATTTAAATGTGTTTAAATGTGATTTAAATGTGTTTAAATGTGATTTAAATGTGTTTTAAATGTGTTTAAAGGTGTTTTAAATGTGTTTAAAGGTGTTTTAAATGTGTTTAAATGTGATTTAAATGTGTTTAAATGTGTTTTAAATGTGCTCTTGGGTCGTGTCTGTTCACACATCTCTTCCTCGTGTTGGTGTTTTTCTCGTTGCCGGATTTCCCCATTGATCCAGATGATGTCATCAACACTTCCTGGGGGTGTGATGCTAACTCTAGGCACTGCTCTGTCTGAAGCATTTTGATCTTTGTAGATGTTACAGACTGATAATAAAGTGTGACTCAAACATGTGAATGAAACACTCAGCTCCAGGTGAGTTTGGACGTGGATTAAAGCTGGAGTCAGATCTGTGGAAACAGGAGCTTTAACTTTATGATCCTGAACAAAACTTGTCGGTGCCATTTCACACAAAAACAGTCAGATTTGTCTGTCAAAGGCTGAACGACGCTCGAGTGAATGTGTGGAGTGAAAAATTAAAACACGTCCAAATTTCAAACTCTGAGGAAAAGGCCTGATCCTCAAAACCAGTTTCGGTTCTGCTTTTACTCGAGATAATGTCACTTTCACTGAACAGTTCCTTTAATATTGTGACGTCCTGCTGATGCTGTGCAGACTCACACCTCCACGTCTGTGTTCAGAAAACACACCAGAGGTCAGAGGTCACATCATAACTCCTCCCCCTCTGTGTGCAGTGGTCAGTTCGCTCTGGTGAAGCTTTGTCGGGAGAAGAGCAGCGGGGCGGAGTTTGCGGCGAAGGTCATAAAGAAATGTCTGAGCCGAGTGAGTCGCAGAGGAGTGAAGAGCGAGGAGATCCACAGGGAGGTGTCCATCCTCCAGGAGCTACAGCATCCAAACATCATCTCTGTGCACGACGTGTACGAGAGCCGCACCGAGGTCGTCCTCATCCTCGAACTGTGAGTGAACACCACTGAACACACTGAACACCACACACTGAACACACTGAACACACTGAACACACTGAACACACTGAACACACTGAACACACTGAACACCACACACTGAACACACTGAACACACTGAACACCACTGAACACACCACTGAACACCACACACTGAACACCACTGAACACCACACACTGAACACCACTGAACAGCACACTGAACACCACTGAACACACTGAACACCACTGAACACCACACACTGAACACCACTGAACACCACACTGAACACCACGGAACACCACACTGAACACCACTGAACACTACTGAACACCACACTGAACACCACACTGAACACCACACTGAACACCACACTGAACACTACTGAACACCACACACTGAACACCACACTGAACACACTGAACACCACACTGAACACACTGAACACCATACTGAACACACTGAACACCACACACTGAACACCACACTGAACACACTGAACACCACACTGAACACACTGAACAGCACACTGAACACACTGAACAGCACACTGAACACCACTGAACACCACTGAACACCACACTGAACACCACTGAACAGCACACTGAACACAACTGAACACCACTGAACACCACACAGAACACACTGAACAGCACACTGAACACCACTGAACACCACACTGAACACCACTGAACAGCACACTGAACGCCACTGAACACAACTGAACACCACACACTGAACACCACACACTGAACACCACTGAACACCACACTGAACACCACTGAACACCACACTGAACACTGCACACTGAACACCACACTGAACACCACACACTGAACACCACACACTGAACATGTCTCTGTATGAACACAGACAAAGACAAACATAGATTTAAACTTTGTCTTTTGCTGTCAGACTCATGTTGGTCTTAAATGGTCGTATTAACCCTCGACATGATCCTGGGGTTTTTATTTCACGTCTGTGTCTGTAAATCAACATATGAACATTAATAACAGACACATCAGGTCCTTCTTTCCCCGACGTCGCTCCTGTTAGCGTTAGCAACAGGTTTGATTGACAGTGTTGCTAAGCGCCCGCTCCCTGTTAAACCAGTGGTGCAGGGGAGAAGGGGCGTGACCTTCCACAGCCTCGCTCCTGATTGGCTCTTTAGTTGCTGTGATATAGGGTCAGTACAGGGCTCCAGATTCGCCGCTCCACCTGCTCTGTATCACCACATGATGACATCACAAGGTGGAACAGAGTGTTTTCAGTTTGAGAGAAGAGCTCAGGACTGTGTTGTCGTGTGCAGTGTGTCGGGGGGAGAGCTCTTTGACTTCCTGGCGCAGAAAGAGTCTCTGAGTGAAGAGGAGGCCACACAGTTCATCAAACAGATCCTGGAGGGAGTCCGCTACCTGCACTCGAAGAACATCGCCCACTTTGACCTGAAGGTACGTCCACAGGGATCGAAGTAACATGTGCACTGAGAGTACATGTACTGAGAGTACATGTGCTGAGAGTACATGTACTGAGAGTACATGTACTGAGAGTACATGTGCTGAGAGTACATGTACTGAGAGTACATGTGCTGAGAGTACATGTACTGAGAGTACATACTCAGAGTACACATTTTGGTGACTGTTCTGGTTCAGTCTTGAGTCTGCAGGTCGCCTGGTCTGAGTTACTCACCTTGGCTCTGTACATTTATATAAACATCTGATTTTACTGTAGTTCTTCTGTTTAAATAAACACATGTTCAAAGTGTCAGAGAAATGACACATGTCCCACAGAGAAACAGAGAAACAGAGAAACAGAGAAACAGAGAAACAGAGAAACAGAACTCGGTGATATTTAAGTCGGCTTCAGTCTGCTGCCTACAGCAAGTCACACTCTGTGCGGCCTGTACCACAGTACTGCCTGTACCATAGTACCACCTGTACCATAGTACCACCTGTACCACAGTACCACCTGTACCATAGTACTGCCTGTACCGCACTACGGCCTGTACCACACTCACACTACAGCCTGTACCGCTCTGCGGTGTTCGGCCTGCACCGCTCTCTGTACCGTTGTGAGTTTTGGATCCAAAAACAAATGAGTTCACAAAAGGTAAACGGCTGAGAGAAAATCCTCCTCAGTGAAGTGAGTCAGTGATGAGCCGACTGTAAAAACTAGACGATAATAAAATGTTCATATAAATAACCAGAGATGGAGCCATGAACTAAACCAGACCCAATGAGTCTCTATGGTTCTCATCTCTGTGCATCATTCTGTTATAATTAACACATTTAAATCACAATATTCATCTAAAAACACTTCATCCTCGTGGCTCCGCCCCTCTGTCAGACTTTAGACCCACTGTGTCAGAGAGTTTGTCCTGGACTAGAACAAGGATAAAGATCTGAACAGAACAGTTTGAAGAACAGGACGGATTTAAGAAAGAGAAGTGAAATAGTCCTGTTCTTTAACTGTAAGGTTATTCCACAGTCCAGAGGGGACAAAGTCTCAGAGGTAATATTTTAATTTGGGACCAATATTCTAAGAAATAAGTAAATATGTTTTGAAATGAAAAAAAGCAATAAATAAAACTGTAAGAACGTGTCTCACTAAATGTCTGAATCCTGGGGTCAGTCTTGTCTGAGTTTTATGTTCGGTCCCACTCCCTCGTTTATTAAACTGTCTGTTCTTTTCTTTCTTCAGCCTGAAAACATCATGCTGTTGGACCGGAACGTTCCTCTTCCCCGGATCAAAATCATCGACTTCGGGCTGGCCCACAGGATCGAGCCCGGAGCGGAGTTCAAGAACATCTTCGGCACGCCGGAGTTTGTGGGTAAGACTCTGACCCGAGTTTGTTCTGATGTTTCCTCGTCTCAATCAGATCTGGAGTTGTGTTTTGTTTCATTCACATGTTTAACTCACAAACTGCAGATTTAGGCTGAGTTCTTCTCTCAAACTGAAAACACTCTGTTCCACCTTGTGATGTCATCATGTGGTAATACAGGAAGTGCTCCACTGTGTTTTTAAACTCCACCTTCACTAGAATCATTTGGATCATTTCAGTCCTGGAGTTGGCAGTTTATGCTGAACTAAAGGTAAAAGGAGCTGTTCACTTGAAAAATACCACTTGATGACATCACAAGGTGGAACAGAGCATTTTGAGCTTTGTAGATGTTACAGACTAATAATAAAGTGTGACTCAAACATGTGAATAAAACAAACACAACTCCAGGTCTGTTTTTGAGGAGGTAAAAACATTAGAACAGGGATTAAAGCTGCAGGAGTCAGTTTATGTGGAAAAAGTTCATATTTTGTGTTGTTTTCAGCTCCGGAGATCGTGAACTACGAGCAGTTGGGCCTGGAGGCAGACATGTGGTGAGTCATGTGACCTGGGCTGTGAGTCATGTGACCTGGGCTGTGAGTCATGTGACCTGGGCGCTGCAGTGACCTGTGTGTTGTGTGTTTTGCAGGAGCATCGGGGTCATCACATACATCCTGTGAGTGAACCACACACAACATCAGGGTCGCTACCCAATTCGACTCAGCACAATCTGCGTCAGTCATGCTAGTCATTAGCTTGACTTTATTTTTATTATTTGAATCCAGAGACAGTTAAATGTTCTGCCAGTTAAACCTTAGTCCTCCTTCATTTAAATGAAAGTAGTAAAATACATTTTAATGAAAACTGTTCAAATCCCTGTGACACAAACATGAAACATTAACCTCAGATCAGAGTTTGTCTGTTTGCTCTGCGTGTTCACACTCAGTCTGAACAGAGACTTGTTTGACTTTGTTAGTCCTGGTTTAGTCCTGGTTTAGTCCTGGTTTAGTCCTGGTTTAGTCCTGGTTTAGTCCTGGTTTAGACCTGGTTTTTCCTGGTTTAGTCCTGGTTTAGTCCTGGTTTAGTCCTGGTTTAGTCCTGGTTTAGACCTGGTTTAGTCCTGGTTTAGTCCTGGTTTAGTCAAACACATTTAAAGAATCATACAAACACATGTTTCGTGTAGTTTGTCCCTGCTGACGTAGAAGACGTAGAAGTCTGTTACGAGTCTTAAAGGTGCATTATGTAACTTTTCTGGTTGAGGGTCCCGCTTGTCTCCATGGAGATGTTATTGCCCTGGAATTGTCCCCAGTGTGGCATTAAACGTTGTCTCCATGGACACAAACAGCTGTTGACACCTGGTCAGGAGACAGGTGACACTCACAGTATGATTAATGCCACACTGCGGAACATTCCTGGAAAAGCCATGACATCTCCATAGTGACAAGTAAACGTAGACCCTCCGTCAGAAAAGTTACACAGTGCACCTTTAAATGTGACTAAGGAGAACGTTTTGTACCCTCTGTAGTACGTCCTGCTGGTCGTCCTAGAGTACACGCTTCGCTGTGATTGGTTAACGCTGCCTGTCAGTCAAAACTCAGGGTTCCCACACATCCTGGAAAACCTGGAAAATAATTGGTGTGGAAACAAATGGAAAATGAGGAAAATATGCCAAATGTCCTGGAAAATATGTACTTTGGCTTTGAAAATGTCTCCACCCTTTGGTGTTTATTAGATCAAATTAATAGAGAACTTTACTGCCCCCTACTGGAGCTAAAGCAGAACAGACAGAACAGACAGAACAGACAGAACAGAACAGAGCAGAACAGACAGAACAGAACAGACAGAACAGACAGAACAGAACAGAAGACAGAACAGAACAGACAGAACAGAACAGAACAGAAACAGACAAAGACAGAACAGACAGAACAGAACAGACAGAACAGAACAGAACAGAACAGAACAGACAGAACAACAGACAGAACAGAACAGAGAACAACAGACAGAACAGAACAGACAGACAGAACAGAACAGACAGAACAGAACAGACAGACAGACAGACAGAACAGACAGACAGAACAGAACAGACAGAACAGAACAGAACAGAACAGAACAGAACAGAACAGACCAGACAGACAGAACAGACAGAACAGAACAGACAGAACAGAACAGAACAGAACAGACAGACAGAACAGAACAGACAGAACAGACAGAACAGAACAACAGAACAGAACAGACCAGAACAGAACAGAACAGAACAGAACAGACAGAACAGACAGAACAGACAGAACAGAACAGAAACAGAACACAGACCAGACAGACAGACAGAACAGAACAGAAGACAGACAGAACAGAAGAACAGACAGACAGACAGACAGACCAGAACAGAACAGAAGAACAGAACAGAACAGACCAGAACAGACAGACACAGAACAGACAGAACAGAACAGACCGAACAGACAGAACAGAACAGAAGAACAGAACAGAACAGACACAGACAGAACAGACAGACAGAACAGAACAGACCACACAGAACAGACAGAACAGAACAGAACAGACAGACAGACAGACCAGACCAGACAGAACAGACAGACCAGACAGAACAGACAGAACAGAACAGAACAGAACAGACAGAACAGACAGAACACAACAGACAGAACAGACAGAACAGACAGACAGACCAGAACAGAAGACAGACAGAACAGAACAGAACAGACAGACAGAACAGAACAGAGAACAGAACAGAACAGAACAGAACAGAACAGAACAGAACAGAACACAGAACAGAACAGAACAGAACAGACAGAACAACCAGAACAGAACAGACAGACAGAACAGACAGACAGAACAGAAGAACAGAACACAGACAGACAGACAGACAGACAGAACAGAACAGACAGAACAGAACAGACAGAACAGAACAGAACAGAACAGACAGAACAGACAGAACAGACAGACAGAACAGACAGACAGAACAGAACAGAAGAACAGAACAGAAAACAGACAGAACAGAACAGAACAGAACAGAACAGAACAGACAGAACAGAAGAAGACAGACAGACAGACAGAACAGAACAGAACAGAACAGACCAGAACAGACAGACAGAACAGAACAGACAGAACAGACAGAACAGACCGACAGACAGAACAGAACAGACAGACAGAACAGAACAGAACAGACAGAACAGAACAGACAGAACACAACAGACAGACAGAACAGACAGACAGACAGACAGAACACAGACAGACAGAACAGAACAGAACAGAACAGAACAGAACAGAACAGACAGACAGAACAGACAGAACAGACAGAACAGACAGAACAGACAGAACAGAACAGAACAGAACAGAACAGACAGAACAGACAGAACAGACAGAACAGACAGACCAGACAGACAGACAGACAGACAGACCAGAACAGACAGAGACAGAAGACAGAACAGAACAGACAGAACAGACAGAACAGAACAGAACAGAACAGAACAGACACAGACAGAACAGACCAGAACAGAACAGAACAGAACAGACCAGACAGAACAGACAGACAGAACAGACAGAACAGACAGAACAGACCAGAGAGAACAGACAGAACAGACAGACAGAAGACAGAACAGAACAGACAGACAGACAGACAGACAGAACAGAACAGACAGAACAGACAGAACAGACAGAACAGAACAGAACAGAACAGAACAGACAGAACAGACAGAACAGAACAGAACAGACAGAACAGAACAGAACAGAACAGAACAGACCAGACAGACAGACCAGAACAGACAGAACAGAACAGAACAGAACAGAGCAGAACAGACAGAACAGAACAGACCAGAACAGACAGAACAGACAGACCAGAACAGACAGAACAGAACAGAACAGAACAGACAGACAGACAGACAGAACAGACAGAACAGACAGACAGAACAGAACAGAACAGACAGAACAGACAGAACAGAACAGAACAGAACAGACAGAACAGACAGAACAGAACAGAACAGACAGAACAGACAGAACAGACAGAACAGACAGAACAGAACAGAACAGACAGAACAGAACAGAACAGAACAGACAGACAGACAGAACAGAACAGACAGAACAGACAGAACAGAACAGAACAGACAGAACAGACAGACAGACAGAACAGAAAGAACAGAACAGACAGAAGAACAGACAGACCAGAAGACAGAGACAGAACAGACAGAACAGACAGAACAGACAGAACAGAAGAACAGACAGAACAGACAGAACAGAACAGAAGACAGAACAGAACAGAACAGAAACAGAACAGAACAGAACAGAACAGAACAGACAGAACAGAACAGACAGAGACAGAACAGACAGAACAGAACAGAACAGACAGAACAGAACAGACCAGAACAGACACAGACAGACAGAACAGACACAGACAGACAGAACAGAACAGACAGAACAGACAGAACAGAACAGAAGACAGAACAGACAGAACAGAGAACAGAACAGAACAGACAGAACAGAACAGAACAGAACAGAACAGACCAGAACAGACAGACCAGACAGACAGAACAGAGAGACAGAACAGACAGACAGAACAGAACAGAACAGACAGAACAGAACAGAACAGAACAGACAGAACAGAACAGACAGACAGAACAGAACAGAACAGAGACAGAACAAAGACAGACAGAAACAGAACAGAACAGAACAGACAGAACAGACAGAACAGACAGAACAGAACAGAACAGAACAGACAGAACAGACAGAACAGACAGAACAGACCAGACAGAACAGAGACAGAACAGAACAGAACAGACAGAACAGACAGAACAGAACAGAACAGACAGAACAGAACAGAACAGAACAGACAGAACAGACAGAACAGACAGAACAGAACAGAACAGAACAGAACAGAACAGACAGAACAGACAGAACAGACAGAACAGACAGAACAGAACAGACCAGACAGAACAGAACAGAACAGAACAGAACAGACCAGACAGACAGACCAGAACAGACAGAACAGAACAGAACAGACAGAACAGAACAGAACAGACAGAACAGAACAGGAGGAGGACGAGGAGGAGAAGCAGTAGGGGCAGGAGCAGGAGGAGGAGTAGTGGGTGAGGAGAAGTAAAAGGCTGGTGTTTTAGTTTTAGGTCGGTGTTTTTTCTGAAGCAGATTCTGAACAGAAATGAAACAGATTCAGGTTCAATAAAACAAAAATAATAAAAGTCTGAGTGTTTAAAGTCGTGTCGTGGAGCCCTGACCCAGTCACACTTTAACGTTGGATCTTGTAAATTCCCATGTTGCAGTTTGAGCGGAGCGTCGCCTTTCCTCGGAGAAACCAAACAGGAGACGCTCGGGAACATTTCCGCCGTTAATTATGATTTTGACGAGGACGTGTTCAGCCACACGAGCGAGCTGGCCAAGAGCTTCATCCGACAGCTGCTGGAGAAGGACAAACGGTACGACGCTCACACCACCACAGAGCCAATCAGGAGCCAGGCTGGTGACAGTCCCGCCCACAACGCCGGTTTAACAGGGAGGGGGCGCATAGCAACGCTGTCAATCAAACCTGTTGCTAACGCTAGAGTGACACAAAGAGCAGGTTAATATGATCATTTTAAGAGACGCCCTTTCAGAGAGGGGCCACGATTTCTCAATAGAAAGTGAGTTGGAGCCAGAGTTGATGAAGCCATAATTGCAGTCACTTCCTGTTTGTAACGCGGCGGCTAGCAGGTTAGCTACGTCCATTTATATAAACAGTCTACGGTGAGAAATCATCTTAGAATCAAAGTTTATTTCAATTTGCCCAAAGAAGGACGGTCGACCTCAGAAAGATTCAGAACGAAAAGACTCCAACAAAGAAGAAGTTTTTAATATGAACGTCATCGACATTTCTCTGTCTCTTTTAGAAAACGAATGACGATAGAAGAGACGCTGAAGCATCCCTGGATAAAGGTAAACCCGCCGCTCACCTGCTCCACGTCTGAGCAGCACCACCATCCACCCACGTCCACCCACGACACGTCCACCCACGACACATCCACCCACATCCACCCACGACACATCCACCCACATCCACCCACGACACATCCGACCGCGACACATCCACCCACGACACATCCAACGACACGTCCGACCACGACACATCCACCCACGACACATCCACCCACGAAACATCCACCCACGACACATCCAACTGCGACACATCCAACGACACGTCCGACCGCGACACATCCACCCACGACACATCCACCCACGACACATCCGACCGCGACACATCCACCCACGACACATCCAACGACACACATCCGACCACGACACATCCACCCACGACACATCCACCCACGAAACATCCACCCACGACAACATCCAACTGCGACACATCCAACGACACGTCCGACCGCGACACATCCACCCACGACACATCCACCCACGACACATCCACCCACGAAACATCCACCCACGACACATCCGACCACGACACATCCACCCACGACACATCCACCCACGACACATCCACCCACGACACGTCCACCCACGACACGTCCACCCACGACACATCCGACCGCGACACATCCACCCACGACACATCCACCCACGACACGTCCACCCACGACACGTCCACCCACGACACATCCAACGACACATCCAACGACACACGTCCGACCGCGACACATCCACCCACGACACACATCCACCCACGACACATCCACCCACGAAACATCCACCCACGACACATCCGACCACAACCACACATCCACCCACGACACATCCACCCACGACACGTCCACCCACGACACGTCCACCCACGACACATCCGACCGCGACGACACATCCACCCACGACACATCCACCCACGACACATCCACCCACGACACGTCCACCCACGACACATCCAACGACACATCCAACGACACGTCCGACCGCGACACATCCACCCATGACACATCCACCCACGACACATCCACCCACGAAACATCCACCCACGACACATCCACCCACGACACATCCACCCACGACACATCCACCCACGACACATCCACCCACGACACATCCAACGACACATCCAACGACACATCCAACGACACGTCCGACCGCGACACATCCACCCACGACACATCCAACCACGACACATCCACCCACGACACATCCAACCACATCCACCCACGACACATCCACCCACGACACACCCACCACCACATCCACCCACGACACATCCACCCACGACACATCCACCCACGACACATCCACCCACGACACATCCACCCACGACACATCCACCCATGACACATCCGACCGCGACACATCCAACCGCGACACAACCGACTGCGGAGAAAAACATGTGTGTGTTTGATTTGTTTGAAAGACACTGAACACAATACAACATGAACTAAACTCACCGTGTCAGAGCCAAACGATCATGTCCATCTGCTGCACATCACACTCACAGGCTCCATTATTTCAGTTTGTCCCATTCAAGACTCATTTTAAACACACCACCTTCATATTTTACCCAAACATGTGAATCTGTCTCTAAAGAAAAGTTCAAATCACAGTGTCTCTATAGATGAGGCATGTTTGTTTGACCTTCACCAGTTTCACATAAACAGACGGGATTTTAATATTTTTGTCTGAGACGTGTAAATTCTCGCTCTGTTAGCTGCTCGAGCTAAAGCGGCTAATGCTAGCACCTTTACACCATAACAGTTTATTTAAAGTGTTTTCTTCAGATCCACAGTGAGATAAACCAGAGCGTCGTGTTGTGTTAAAGTCCAGTCTGTCTGTACGACTCTCCCAGTGCATTGTGGTCTATATCGACCGCTCTTCTGACCTGTTCTGGCGTTCTTTATTTTAAATCTTTATTTGTATTGTTATGGATCTTTGTGACCTAACAATACATATAAAGATTTAAAATAAAGAAAGTCATAACAGACCACTGATGCCCACTGCTGTTCAAGGTGCATTGTGGGAAATTTTGAGTGCCCTACTTTCACTCCTTGGACATTCAGACTCCACTAAAGACCCTAAGCAGCGCCCCCTGTGGGAGGAGTCTGGACACTGCCCATATTTTATATATATATATTTTTTTAATTTTAGTTTTGTTTTTCATCCGTGGCAGAATGTTTAGTTTGTTGTTCCTCTCTGATCCTCTGCTTCCTTTTGTTGAGTGGTTCAGAGGAGACAAAGCCTTAAACTGGACACAGTCATTTAAAACCGGATTTCACTTATATATTTATCTATGACGTAACATATTGTCCAGTTTGAAGCACTATAAAAGTGTGTTTGTGTGTGAGATACACGAGGCTTAGCTCCATAATTCCTCTATAGACTGAGGAGAAAGAGTCGCGGTGTCGTTTAAACCCAAAGAGTCGTTTGGGCTGCGCTCTCACACCCTTCAGCCGAGACGTGCTGTGGCTCGTCTGCACCACGCCCTCGTCCACAGGGACGTCCTCACAGCTGACTCACATTTCACACTGGAGGACACGGTTCATGTGAGGGGAGGGAGTGTAATGTCATTATGTGCTCTGAGGTCACGGTGTGGATTTCAGAGTTTATCAGATTTACCTTAAAGAGGTTCAGCTCTGCTTCAGCTACACTTGTTTGTGATTGGTCACATCACTATAAGAAGAGTCATGTGATTAGATTTGAGCAGAGAGCTGCAGTGATCGAGCAAACTCCTGATGAGATTTGTCTGGAATGTTCCACAGTATGGCATTAAACGTGTCTATATTTAATGTATTCATTTACAACAGTGTTACACCAGGAAACAACACAACCCTGTGACACTCCCCCTGTGACACGCCCCCTGTGACACTCCCACTGACACGCCCCCTGCGACACGCCCCCTGTGACACGCCCCCTGTGACACTCCCCCTGTGACTCTCCCCCTGTGACACTCCCACTGTGACACTCCTCCTGTGACACTCCCCCTGTGACACTCCCCCTGTGACACGCCCCCTGTGACACTCCCACTGTGATACGCCCCCTGTGACACGCCCACCATGACACTCCCACTGTGACACTCCCACTGTGACACTCCCACTGTGACACTCCCACTGACACGCCCACTGTGACACTCCCACTGTGATGCTCTTCCTTCTCCAGTTTCATTTTCTTAATCGTTGATACTCGTAGGATTCTGCAGTGTCGCGTCGTCATTTTGGTCCAAACATAAAAAATGTGCTGCTCTAGTGTGACGTGCTCTGTCCATAGGGGGCGCTACAGCATGCGGCGCTTTGTTGCGATGACGTTGGTTTGTAAACTTTATAACTCGACTGACACGTGTGTTTAGAGTTTGTGTCTCTCACTTACTAACCTGGAGAAGTTGGTCCACATTTGTTTGAGAACTTCTTCTGACTCCGTGTCCTTCACACTTTTATCTGAAGTCCCACATGGTCCACCACACCACGCCCGGGAACGTCGCCCAACTCAACGAGGATCTCCTGCCCCCCGACCCCCCGTCCAGCCCTGACCACGCCCACACCGACCTGGAGCGACTCTCATGCCTGGCGAAGGAGCTGAGCGGGATCAGGTCTGAGCTGGTGGAGGTTGAAGGAGTTCATGACCTGCTGCACAGGGACCTCCACGCCCTGCTCCGCGCCTGCAGTGACGGAGAGGAGTGTGTGGCCAGCAGGGGGCAGGTTTCTGAGGCGCGACGTGTGTTTGTCGGAGTGGAGGAGAAGAGGAGGACGGTGCAGGAGAATGTGAAGGACCTGGAGATGATTTTGGACACGATCGAAATGAGCTACGAGCGGAGACAGAGGAGGATGGAAACACTGAGGTGTGACATGAAGGTTCTTCTGTCCTGCATGTTCTCTGGAGAAGATCAGCGGGTCACCAAACCCAACAAGGAATAAAATAACACGTTCAAGGCCCATAATGCACTGCTCTCTGATCTGTTCTAATGTTTCTTCATCTCAATCAGACCTGGAGCTGTGTTTTGTTTCATTCTCATGTTTAACACAAACTTGCAGATTTAGGTTGAGTTCTTCTCTCAAACTGAAAACACTCTGTTCCACCTTGTGATGTCATCATGTGGTGATACAGGAAGTGCTCCACTGTGTTTTTAAACTCCACCTTCACTCGAATCATTTGGATCGTTTCAGTCCTGGAATTGTCGATCTACTGAACTAAAGGTAAAAGGAGATGTTCACTGCTGTCCAGGTCTGTGTTTGAGGAGGAGCAGCGTCAGAACCTGGATTAAAGCTGCAGGAGTCAGTTTGTGTGATACTTTTGTGTTTTTGTTTTCATCCAAACACTTGAAACCTGAAACTTGCACTTTCATTTATTTATTGATCTATTGAAAAATGTTTGAAGAGTCTTATTTTATTATTTTTCACTGTGTTCAAAGTGTTTCAGAATAAACGTGACGTGCTCTAAATCGTCTCTGCTTTAATGAACCTCACTGCTCTGTGGCTCAGTCGGTAGAGCCCTCATCCTCTCATCAGAAGGTTTGTGGTTCAAACCCATAAACATCATTGTTGAGCGTCAGATCCACAGGTTGAGGGTGTGATTCCTGCTCCCACAGATGAGTGGTGTCGTGTCCTCGCCCCAGTGTCTCAGTTGTAGCTGCAAAGTTTTGATTTAATTTATTTTAATATTTCAGGGCTGTTCTATAGTTTCACGGTTTGGTTTTCAACATTTTGAATATTTTACCATTTTAGGACTCGTAGCATCGAACTACACATTTATCTGTGAGTCTAAAATAAATAGTTAAGTTTTATTTATTTTCACCTGGTAAAAAATACAGAATAAGAGACTTTTTACAACAGAATGTGAAGGACGGTCACGAAAAACTCTTCACATGTGCTGAGCTCCATATAAATGTACAAGGCTCCAATAAAACCATGTCAAACTCATATGTGCAGCAGATGAGGCATGAAACACATGAAAACCAACACACATCGTCACAATGGAAAACTAAGGCTGTTGTCATAGCGATTAACTATTTAAAACAAAATATTATATCTTCTGGATGCTGTTTTAATAGATTTTTTTCCAGACCAAAGTTTAGTTTGTTTTGACACCTGACAGTGTGGACGGCTCACTAGCGCCTCAGAGTGGTCACGTGACGTCAGCTGATTTAAAATGGTTTTACCTCTGTAAAAAAGACCCTCGGAGCAAACATCACTGGGACACAGGACTTTAAACCAGGACGAGGGGCCTTTTTACTCTGGCACACCTCGGGTACAGTCCTGAAGAAGCTGGACTGCAGATGGCGCTGTTGTTCCGCCTTCACTGGTGGAGTCTGACTTCTTCTTCCAGGTGTGTGAGAGTAAAAAGGCCCCTCGTCCCGGTTTAAAGTCCAGAGACGATGTTTGTCGCCTTCTGCTCAGTGACGTTTGCTTTGAGGGGCTTTTTTTTCTTTGATGAAGTTGGACTGCAGATGGCGCTGTCGTCTTTGGTCTGAAAAGAATCTATTAAAATAAATGATGGGAAAACCAGATGAACCTCATGTTTTGTACTGATTTGTTTGTAAATGTGACGCGGTTCTGTCCCCGCAGCCTCTGAACCCTCGACAGGCCATGGTCAAGAGACTGTCCGTGGTCAACCTGGAGAACTTCAAGAGACAATACGCCAGACGGAGATGGAAGGTAAGAAAAAATACTAACTAGAACCACTATTGATACTGTTCTACATGTATGTCTATGGTGGAATGTTCAGCAGTTACCATGGGGACGCAACGTACACATTAGCAAACACTCACAAAAGTTTTCTTTGTCTGAAACAAGAAAAAAATGATTTAAAGGGCTTATTTTCATTTTCCTGTGATCAGTCCGACTCATTGAAAAACTGTTGGCTAATGCTAATGCTAATGCTAATGCTAGCTTGTGACTGTAATGTTATTTGAGGGACTTTTTAACAGCACAAATCACTTGTTGTAGTTCAGATAAGTCAGATCTTTATGATCAGATTGTGTTAAAATAAAACTCAGATTAAAGTCTAACAGAGCCTCAGACAGAGCAGTGCTTCTAGCTAGCGTCACACCCCCAGGGAGCATTGATGACATTAGCTGCAGTACTGTCATTCCATGAAGCGTGTCTAAGAGTCATTATTCTGGTGTCCTGCAGCTCTCCTTCAGAATCGTGGCTCTGTGTAACCATTTAACTCGCATCATGAAGAAGGGGCCGAAGATCATGGAGGACGAGGTAAGAGCCCACACACGAACGGCTCACGAGGCCAACGGCTCACGAGACGAACGGCTCACGAGGCCAACGGCTCACGAACGGCTCACGAGGCCAACGGCTCACGAGGCCAACGGCTCACGAGACGAACGGCTCACGAGGCCAACGGCTCACGAGGCCAACGGCTCACGAGACGAACAGCTCACGAGACGAACGGCTCACGAGACGAACGGCTCACGAGGCCAACGGCTCCAACATGTTTTAATGACGTTTATGACTCTCAGATCACTTCAGATACTTTTATATTCACCTGTGTTCTCCTTCAGAGAGACTGTGAGAGTGACCAGGAGGAGGACGTGTTGAAGAGGAGGCCGAGGACCCGGAAGAGGAGCAGCACCTCCTGAGACGCGGCTCGTCCCGTCGCCGTGGAGACCGCGCTGTCACTCACTGTCTGTGATGATCCTCGTTTACCTCAGGTCGACAGGACAGACGCTGCAGGCGAATAGAAAAAATCTGAAACTGAGAGATATCACTTTGAAACTTCTGCTGTAGCTCACTCAAATAAATGTAAAAACTAAATGCAAATGCAACTTTTTCATCATGTAAAGTTTAAATATAAAAGTAAGATGTTTCATGTGGAAAAATGGCCAAAATTCACCATATTTGGGACTTTGAAAACAGAAGTATTCTTTGGTGACGTATTAGACACTAAAACACACAGAGGACTTCACCTCATTTTTTTGAATTAAAACTTTAATAACTCAGGTTTTGGAGGCCGGACGGCAGCGCCATCTGCAGTTTGACTTGTTCAGGACAGAATCGCAGGTGTGTGAGAGTAAAAAGACGACCTGGAAACATCACGGGGTCAGAGGTCAACAAACATCATCACTGGACATTAAACCGGGACGAGGGGCCTTTTCACTGTCACACACCCGGGATATCTGGAATTACAATTTCGCCAAATTTTTTGGACTTAAACTTGAATACAGTGGTCTCTCGTTTATCGTGAAGTATCAGCTTTATTTTTTACATTATTCTATATTTTTTGCTGTAAAACCCCTCACCACACACTTTATACACTTTTCTCACACATTAACATTTTCTCACATTTCTCTCTTGTTTAAACACAAAGTTCAAACCTTCGTCGGTGCCTTTGTCGGTGCAGAACGTTTCATCGACATTGTGGGTTTTGTCGGGGAGAAAACTTGCCAAACATACAGCACTTCAGAGTCACACTGCGATCAAACATTTATGTAAATTGTCTGACACATTCTGTACTGTACAGGAGACACGGAGGAGACTGATGGACAATGGTCTACAGTCCCTCAGCCAATCAGGACACAGAACACAATGGTCTACAGTCCCTCAGCCAATCAGGACGCAGAACACAATGGTCTACAGTCCCTCAGCCAATCAGGACGCAGGACACAATGGTCTACAGTCTCTTAGCCAATCAGGACGCAGAACACAATGGTCTACAGTCCCTCAGCCAATCAGGACGCAGAACACAATGGTCTACAGTCCCTCAGCCAATCAGGACACAGAACACAATGCACGTTCAGACGCTGTAAAACAAACATGCAAAATTGCAACAAAAAATAAAAAATCTGCGAAACAGTGAGACCACGAAAGCTGAACCGCGATTTAACGAGGGACCAGTGTAAATCAGACTTGGAATCAGAGATATAAAAATCCTTCTGTAGCTTTGTCAAAGTCTTGTTCCGTGTGAGGTTGTAAAGTCTGTTGTGTAGAAGCTGCTCCTCATGAAAACAGGCTCTGAACTCTGTCCCATACGACTCATTACATTAAATATTTAAACATTTTATCACAGACTGGATCATTTTGCCATTTCCACATGAAAACGTGTTGCTAAGAGACCAAACTGAACACAAAAAATAGAACAAAAACGTGTCTCTGCCTGTAGCGTCTGTCCTTCGGTGGATTCTGTGGTGGACGTGTCTCTGTGCAGGTCCATGTCACACTGTCCTCTGTCCCGACGCTGTGTCCTCGTCACAGACCTGGACGTGTGTGAGACGCACAGGGAGCAGCACCAGGACGTGAAGCGACAGGTCTGTGTGATCCAGGAGCTTTACGTGTCCCGTGCAGATGTGTCGACCTGGTTTGGGGTTAATATCTGTGTAATTCCTGTTCACATGAAACAAACTCTGTAAGTTCAACGTCTTATCTGTGTCTGTACATGATTCTTGTCCTGAGGAAGGACGTCAGGACACAGGGTTATTTTAACATTTGTATCACCAGCAAAAACACGATAAGGTTCAACATTTGTGCGTTTTCTGTTTAGATGTTTCTCAGGCTGGTGCAGGTCGACTGGCCCCTGTTTCCATCTGAAATATGAGTTTATTATGAATATTTGAACCACAGACTGTGTAAAGAAGTGGCCTGAGTGAGAGTGACGTCACCACAGAATTTGGCAGTGATAGAGGCCGATTTGGAGCCAACACTGTCAATCAAACCTGTTGCTAACGCTAACAGGAGCGACGTCGGGGACAGAAGGACCTGATGTGTCTGTTATTAATGTTCAGATGTTGATTTACAGACACAGACGTGAAATAAAAACCCCAGGATCATGTAGAGGGTTTAATACGAACATTTAAGACCAACATGAGTCTGACAGCAGCAGGGACAGAGAGACAGTTTCTCAATGGAAAGTGAATTGGAGCCAGAAGCAGGTCCGTGATCACTTCCTGTTTGTAACGCGGCGGCGGCAGGTTAACTCTGTCCATTTACTTCTCGTCTGTGGTTTGAACTCGGCTTATTCTAGTGTCTGGTGCCATTCAAACTCTTGGACTTTTTCCTGATCGGCTGCGTGTTTCGTCCCGGAGCCGATGGTGAATGTGAATTTCATTTCTTTCTTTGACTCGTGGACATGTGCCAAACTGCAGAGCGCTCGTGTTTATTCTCCCCAGTCACAGTTTACGTGGCACAGGCAGAACTGGCCCTGCGCCTGTGGCTTTCTACACAGTTTTATATTGTCGTGTAATTAACATTTTTGAAATAGCACATTTGTGGCACATAAACAGGCCCATTGTGGACGTGAACTGGGAAGTATCTGCACAGCCCCAGAGCTTCCTCTCCCAACGGCCGACGGGAACACACTGTGCGACAGAGCGGCCCCCAGTGTGCTCCCCCCAACACAACCACACGCTCAGCCACAAGAGAGCGTCGCCTCGGCCCCGTCACCATCGTGTTAGTATTTATGTAGTACATCGTGATGCTGGATGTCTTATCTTTGTACTTCACTGATCAAAATGTGCCTTTGTTTTGCACTGTCTGTATTAAATATGATGAAATGTCTGAACTTTCTCGTGTTTCTTATGGATCATCTGCGTCGAGTGGTGGGACGTAACAAAGTCAAAGTACTACAGTTACTCAACTCAAGTACATTTTACAGTGTGTACTTTTACTCGAGTACATTTGAGAGCAGTATCTGTACTTTTTATTATTGTGTGAGACCTGCTGAAAAGTCTGAGGGTTTATTTTTAACACGTTCATAATTTAAACAAACAAAACGACGATTGATTCTGTTAAATCTGTCAAATCTTTATCAAAATCACCACATTTGAAGATTTATAAGACTCAAAATCTGTGAGAAATACTTTGACTATTTACTATTTAAGTACATTTTTAATACTGTTGCTTAAGTAGATTTTTTCATGTGATACTTTTACTTTTACTCGAGTATTTTTCTGCTGTACTTTTACTTACAAAATGGAGTACTTCTAACAGCTGTACAGTATTTTTCAGGCTAAAGAACAGATTTAACATGAATGAAACGCAGCTCACATCAGGAGTGTGTTAAAGCAGCACTGTGTCACTTTTTAAGACTAAAAGCAGAGATTATGACCCTGTTTGGTGATGGTAGAACAAACGTGGCTGTGTTCAGTCGTCGGCTCAGAACATGAGACTCTAAGGAAGTGAGTCTGAGTTTCACAGTTTACTCCAGAAACACAAACCACAGAGGCCGACAGAGGCCAGTGTGAGGATGATTCAGACAAACACGGGGAAAGTTCTACATGTAAAGGCAAAAAAGTCTTTATCCACCAACTGTTCAAGTTCTCCTCTTAAAAAGACGAGAGGCCTGTGATTTTCATCATAGTTTCACTTCAACTATGAGACAGAATGAAGAAAGAATCAGGAAATCACACTGTAGCATTTTTAATGAATTACTTGGTAAATTCCTCGGTAAAATAAGTATCTGGTCACCTACAAACAGCAGGATTTGTGTCTTGTTCTTTCTCTTCTCCTCTGTCCTCCACTCGTTCCCTGTGTTAATGGCTCCTGTTTGACTCGTTCTCAGTATAAAAGACACCTGTCCACAATCTCAAACAGTCACACTCCAAACTCCACTATGGCCAAGACCAAAGACACGTCAAAGGAACCACAAACAAAACTGTGACCTGCACCAGGCTGAAGACTCAATCTGCAACAGGTGAGCAGCTCGTGTGAACAAATCAACTGTGGAGAATTATTAGAAAATGGAAGAAAGACACTGATAATCTCCCTCCATCTGGGGCTCCACAAGATCTCACCCCGTGGGGTCAAAATGACACAAGAACGAGGAGCAAAACTCCCAGAACCACACACGGGGACCTAGTGAACGACCTGCAGAGGGACCAAAGTAACAAAGGCACCATCAGTAACACACTACGACCAGGGACTCAAATCCTGCAGAGACGTGTCCCCCCTGATGAAGGACATGTCCCATGGCCCGTCTCAAGTTTGGATTTGGATGATCCAGAAGAGACTGGGACAATGTCAGAAGATCAAACCAAAATACAACTTTTTGGTACAAACTTGGCTCAGCTCTTTATGGTCAGATTGTGTTGAAATAACTTTAAAATTAAAGTCTAACAGAGCTTCAGACAGAAGAGTGCCTACAGTTAGCATCACACCCCTAGGAAATGTTGATATCAGCTGCAAAGTGTCAATAGACTTAAAGAAAAACAAGAACATGAGCTCTGACCTCAGCTCGTAACTTAGTCACATGTTGGAGTCACACTGGATTCTCAATTAGTCAAACATCTCCAGTGTGACACCATCACACCCCCCCTACAGGCCAAACACGGCATCACACCCCCTCTACAGGCCGAAACACGGCATCACACACCCCCTCTACAGGCCGAACACGGCATCACACCCCCCTCTCTACAGCCCGAACACGGCATCACACCCCCTCTACAGGCCAACCGCAGCATCACGCCCCCTCTACAGGCCGAACACGGCATCACACCCCCTCTACAGGCCAACTGCAGCATCACACCCCCTCTACAGGCCGAACACAGCATCACACCCCCCCTCTACAGGCCGAACACGGCATCACACCCCCTCTACAGGCCAAACACGGCATCACACACCCCCCTCTACAGGCCAACCGCAGCATCACACCCCCTCTCTACAGGCCGAACACGGCATCACACCCCCTCTACAGGCCGACCACGGCATCACACACCCCCTCTACAGGCCCGAACACGGCATCACACCCCCTCTACAGGCCAAACACGGCATCACACCCCCTCTACAGGCCAACCGCAGCATCACGCCCCCTCTACAGGCCGAACACGGCATCACACCCCCTCTACAGGCCAAACACGGCATCACACCCCCTCTACAGGCCGAACACGGCATCACACCCCCTCTACAGGCCGACCACGGCATCACACCCCCTCTACAGGCCAAACACACGGCATCACACCCCCCTCTACAGGCCAACCGCAGCATCACGCCCCCTCTACAGGCCGAACACGGCATCACACCCCCTCTACAGGCCGACCACGGCCATCACACCCCCCTCTACAGGCCGAACACGGCATCACACCCCCCTCTACAGGCCAAACACGGCATCACACCCCCTCTACAGGCCAACACGGCATCACACGCCCCCTCTACAGGCCCGACCACGGCATCACACCCCCCTCTACAGGCCGAACACACGGCATCACACCCCCTCTACAGGCCGAACACGGCATCACACCCCCTCTACAGGCCGAACACGGCATCACACCCCCTCTACAGGCCGACCACGGCATCACACCCCCTCTACAGGCCGACCACGGCATCACACCCCCTCTACAGGCCGACCACGGCATCACACCCCCTCTACAGGCCACACCGGCAATCACACCCCTCTACAGGCCGAACACGGCATCACACCCCCTCTACAGGCCGAACACGGCATCACACCCCCTCTACAGGCCGAACCGCAGCATCACGACACACCCCGACACGGCCACGGCACACGGCACACCCCCTCTACAGGCCGAACACGGCATCATCACACCCCCTCTACAGGCCAACACAGGCATCACACCCCCTCTACAGCCCGACCACGCATCACACCCCCTCTACAGGCCACATCGCAACCGGCACCCCCTCTACAGGCCGAACACGCAGCATCACACCCCCTCTACAGGCCGAACACGGCATCACACCCCCCCCCTCTACAGGCCGAACACGGCATCACACCCCCTCTACAGGCCGACCACGGCATCACACCCCCCTCTACAGGCCGAACACGGCATCACCACCCCCTCTACAGGCCCGAACACGGCATCACACCCCCCCTCTACAGCCCGAACACGGCATCACACCCCCTCTACAGGCAAACCGCAGCATCACACCCCCTCTACAGGCCAACACGGAACACGGCATCACACCCCCTCTACAGGCCAACCACGCATCACACCCCCCTCTACAGGCCAACCACAGCATCACACCCCCTCTACAGGCCGAACACGGCATCACACCCCCTCTACAGGCCAAACACGGCATCACACCCCCCTCTACAGGCCAACCACAGCATCACACCCCCCTCTAACACGGCATCACACCCCCTCTACAGGCCGAAACACGGCATCACACCCCCCCCTCTACAGGCCGAACACGGCATCACACCCCCTCTACAGGCCAAACACGGCATCACACCCCCTCTCTACAGGCCAACCACGGCATCACACCCCCTCTACAGGCCGAACACGGCATCACACCCCCTCTACAGGCCGAACACATCACACCCCCTCTACAGGCCACCACGGCATCACACCCCTCTACAGGCCGACCACGGCATCACACCCCCTCTACAGGCCGAACACGGCACACACACCCCCCCTCTACAGGCCGAACACGGCATCACACCCCCTCTACAGACCGAACACGGCATCACACCCCCTCTACAGGCGAACACGGCATCACACCCCCTCTACAGGCCGACCCACGGCATCACACCCCCCTACAGGCCAAACACGGCATCACACCCCCTCTACAGGCCCGAACACGGCATCACACCCCCTCTAACAGGCCGACACCCCTCTACATGCCAACTGCACGCATCACACCCCCTCTACAGGCCGACCAACAGCAGCATCACACCCCCTCTCTACAGGCCGAACACAGCATCACACCCCCTCTCTATGACAGGCCAACACGGCATCACACCCCCTCTACTACAGGCCGCACCACGGCATCACAGCATCCCCTCTACAGGCCAACACACGGCATCACACCCCCTCTACAGGCCAAACACGCATCACACCCCCTCTACAGGCAGCACCAGCAAACACATCACCACCCCCCCTCTACAGGCCGAACACCGCAGCATCACACCCCCTCTACAGGCCGACCACGGCATCACACCCCCCTCTACAGGCCAAACACGGCATCACACCCCACTCTACAGGCCAACTGCAGCATCATCACCCCCTCTACAGGCCAACACAGCATCACACCCCCTCTACAGGCCGAACACGGCATCACACCCCCTCTACAGGCCAAACACAGCATCACACACCCCCTCTACGGCCATCACGGCATCACACCCCCTCTACAGGCCGCACACGGCATCACACCCCCTCTACATTCCAACTGCAGCATCACACCCCCTCTACAGGCCGACACAGCATCACACCCCCTCTACAGGCCGAACACGGCATCATCACACTCCCTCTACAGGCCAAACACGGCATCACACCCCCCTCTACAGGCCGAACACGGCATCACACCCCCTCTACAGGCCAACCGCAGCATCACACCCCCTCTACAGGCCAAACACGGTATCACACACCCCTCTACAGGCCGAACACGGCATCACACCCCCCTCTACAGGCCAACTGCAGCATCACACCCCCCTCTACAGGCCCGAACACAGCATCACACCCCCTCTACAGGCCGAACACGGCATCACACACCCCCTCTACAGGCCAAACACGGCATCACACCCCCCCCCCTCTACAGGCCAAACACGGCATCACACCCCCTCTACAGGCCCAACCGCAGCATCACACCCCCTCTACAGGCCAAACACGGTATCACACGTACACCCCCATCTACAGGCCGACACGGCATCACACCCCCTCTACAGGCCGACCACAGCATCACACCCCCTCTACAGGCCGACCACACGGCATCACACACCCACAGCTACAGGCCAAACACGGCATCACACCCCCTCTACAGGCCCAAACACGGCATCACACCCCCTCTACAGGCCGAAACACGGCATCACACCCCCTCTACAGGCCAACTGCCAGCATCACACCCCCTCTACAGGCCAAACACGGCATCACACCCCCTCTACAGGCCGACCACAGCATCACACCCCCTCTACAGGCCGAACACAGCTCATCAAGGCCAGAGCAGGAATTGGGGTGAATTTGGAGCAGACGTCCATATTTGGAATCTGACCACCACGAGTATCACAGCAACCAAAGAGCCAATCAGGAGCGAGGCTGTTGAAGGTAACGCCCCTTCCCGCCCACACCACTGGTTTGACAGGCAGCGGGGGCTTAGCAACACTGTCAATCAAACCTGTTGCTAACGCTAACAGGAGCGACGTCGGGGACAGAAGGACCTGATGTGTCTGTTATTAATGTTCATATGTTGATTTACAGACACAGACGTGAAATAAAAAACCCAGGATCATGTAGAGGGTTAATACGAACATTTAAGACCAACATGAGTCTGACAGCAGCAGGGACAGAGAGAGATACAGTTTTTACACACAGGAAGTGAACTGGAGCAAAGAGTCGATGGAGCAGGAAGTCGACATGATCACTTCCTGTTTGTGACGCGGCGTTAGCAGGTTACCTCTTTCCTTTTACATAAACAGCCTGTGGACGTGACCTGCCTCATTCCATGGACATAGGAATGTCCCACAATATGGCATTAGACTGAACTGTCTGGGACTTGTCTATGGTCCCTGCTCTGGAGAGTCCTGCCTCTGAGGGGTTTGGTCCAGTGCTGTAACACTGAGGACGCAGTGGAGCGTGGGACAGTGTTACATCACTGTGTATAGAACCACCACAGACCCCGGGCTGTTCACTCCCCCTCTTCTCTTCTTCTCCTCCTCCTCCCCCTCCTCTCTCCACCTCCCTCCTCCTCTCCTCTCCTCCTCCTCCTCTCTCCTCCTCTCTCCTCCTCCTCTCTCTCTCCACCTCCTCCTCCTCTCTACCTCCTCCTCCTCTCTCTCCACCTCCTCTCTCCACCTCCTCTCTCTCCACCTCCTCTCTCCACCTCCTCCTCCCTCCTCTCTCCTCCTCTCTCCTCCTCTGTCCTCCTCTGTCCTCCTCCTCCTCCTCTGTCCTCCTCTCTCCTCCTCCTCCTCCAGGACATGGACGTAGGAGGAGCTCAGTCCAGTTTAATAAAACACAGAACTGAGAGAAGTACTTCTGTTACTTAAGTAAAAGCACAGATACTAGAGCAAAAAGTACTCAAAATGTGCTTAAAGACTAAAATAACAGTATTTCTCACAGATTTTGAGTCTCATAAAGCTTCAAATGTGGTGATTTTGAAAAGACTTCAGCTGAATTTTGTTCCACAGAAAAAACTGAATCGATTGTTGTTGTTTTTTTCTGTTTCCATTTGTATCTATGTGTATTTTATTATTGTCTCACACAATAATACAAATACTTTTATGTTACAGTCCTGTTCAAAAATGTAGTGGAGTAGAAAGTACAGATACTGCTCTCAAATGTACTCAAGTAAAAGTAAAAAGAATCGAAATCTACTTGAGTAAAGTACAAATACCTCACATGTTTACTTCAGTACAGTACTTTATTCTTTTACTTCGTTATGTTCCACCTCTGACCATAAAGAGCCATAAATCATAACACAATTCAAAATAATCAAAATGGCAAAAATCCACTAGACCATTGTCCCACAAACAGTGAAAATTACACCAGCAGCAGCACACAAAGTCAGTCTAAAGAGGTCAAAGGTCAAACTGAACTCCTCCAGCGTGAACATGCTGCTGGTCTCTGTCTCCCTCTGGCGGTCAGACTGAGCACTGCTGCTGTTCACAGGAGACAGAGGAGGGGTCAGGGGTCAGGGGTCACACAGGTCTGTGTGTGTTACCTGGATGAGTGGTGTCCGTGAGCTCGAAGGTGAATATCTGTGTCTTTGCAGAGGAGAGGATCAGATAAAATGAGTAAAACACAAATTACATTCTACATCTCATCAGTGAAAAACAGAAACTCTGCTCCTCAAACACATGGATTTGTCTGAGTCTCTTTTTCAACAGTGACATTGATTTTAATTAGACACATCTTAAAACAAGTCGTCTTCCTTTTAGATGGAGACATGTTTGAAGTATGATATAATGAGTGAAGCTCACGTAACATGACAGTAGAATGTGTCATTACACCTCACATGTGTGATTATTGTATGTAACATGTGTCATTAAAGTTCACATGTGTGATTATTGTATGTAACATGTGTCATTAAAGCTCACATGTGTGATTATTGTATGTAACATGTGTCATTAAAGTTCACATGTGTGATTATTGTATGTAACGTGTGTCATTACACCTCACATGTGTGATTATTGTATGTAACATGTGTGTCATTACACCTCACATATGTGATTATTGTATGTACATGTGTCATTAAAGTTCACATGTGTGATTATTGTATGTAACGTGTCATTAAAGCTCACATGTGTGATTATTGTATGTAACATGTGTCATTACACCTCACATGTGTGATTATTGTATGTAACATGTGTCATTAAAGTTCACATGTGTGATTATTGTATGTAACGTGTGTCATTAAAGTTCACATGTGTGATTATTGTATGTAACATGTGTCATTACACCTCACATGTGTGATTATTGTATGTAACATGTGTCATTAAAGCTCACATGTGTGATTATTGTATGTAACATGTGTCATTACACCTCACATGTGTGATTATTGTATGTAACATGTGTCATTAAAGTTCACATGTGTGATTATTGTATGTAACATGTGTCATTACACCTCACATATGTGATTATTGTATGTAAAATGTGTCATTAAAGTTCACATGTGTGATTATTGTATGTAACGTGTGTCATTAAAGCTCACATGTGTGATTATTGTATGTAACATGTGTCATTACACCTCACATGTGTGATTATTGTATGTAACATGTGTCATTAAAGCTCACATGTGTGATTATTGTATGTAACATGTGTCATTACACCTCACATGTGTGATTATTGTATGTAACATGTGTCATTAAAGTTCACATGTGTGATTATTGTATGTAACGTGTGTCATTAAAGTTCACATGTGTGATTATTGTATGTAACGTGTGTCATTACACCTCACATGTGTGATTATTGTATGTAACATGTGTCATTAAAGTTCACATGTGTGATTATTGTATGTAACATGTGTCATTACACCTCACATATGTGATTATTGTATGTAACATGTGTCATTACACCTCACATGTGTGATTATTGTATGTAACATGTGTCATTAAAGTTCACATGTGTGATTATTGTATGTAACGTGTGTCATTAAAGTTCACATGTGTGATTATTGTATGTAACATGTGTCATTAAAGCTCACATATGTGATTATTGTATGTAACATGTGTCATTACACCTCACATGTGTGATTATTGTATGTAACGTGTGTCATTACACCTCACATGTGTGATTATTGTATGTAACATGTGTCATTAAAGTTCACATGTGTGATTATTGTATGTAACATGTGTCATTACACCTCACATATGTGATTATTGTATGTAACATGTGTCATTAAAGTTCACATGTGTGATTATTGTATGTAACGTGTGTCATTACACCTCACATGTGTGATTATTGTATGTAACATGTGTCATTAAAGTTCACATGTGTGATTATTGTATGTAACGTGTGTCATTAAAGCTCACATGTGTGATTATTGTATGTAACATGTGTCATTACACCTCACATGTGTGATTATTGTATGTAACATGTGTCATTAAAGCTCACATGTGTGATTATTGTATGTAACATGTGTCATTACACCTCACATATGTGATTATTGTATGTAACATGTGTCATTAAAGTTCACATGTGTGATTATTGTATGTAACGTGTGTCATTACACCTCACATGTGTGATTATTGTATGTAACATGTGTCATTAAAGTTCACATGTGTGATTATTGTATGTAACATGTGTCATTACACCTCACATATGTGATTATTGTATGTAACATGTGTCATTAAAGTTCACATGTGTGATTATTGTATGTAACGTGTGTCATTACACCTCACATGTGTGATTATTGTATGTAACATGTGTCATTACACCTCACATGTGTGATTATTGTATGTAACATGTGTCATTAAAGTTCACATGTGTGATTATTGTATGTAACGTGTGTCATTAAAGCTCACATGTGTGATTATTGTATGTAACATGTGTCATTACACCTCACATGTGTGATTATTGTATGTAACATGTGTCATTAAAGCTCACATGTGTGATTACTGTATGTAACATGTGTCATTAAAGTTCACATGTGTGATTATTGTATGTAACATGTGTCATTAAAGCTCACATGTGTGATTATTGTATGTAACATGTGTCATTACACCTCACATGTGTGATTATTGTATGTAACGTGTGTCATTAAAGTTCACATGTGTGATTATTGTATGTAACATGTGTCATTACACCTCACATGTGTGATTATTGTATGTAACATGTGTCATTAAAGCTCACATGTGTGATTATTGTATGTAACATGTGTCATTACACCTCACATGTGTGATTATTGTATGTAACATGTGTCATTACAGTTCACATGTGTGATTATTGTATGTAACATGTGTCATTAAAGCTCACATGTGTGATTATTGTATGTAACGTGTGTCATTAAAGTTCACATGTGTGATTATTGTATGTAACGTGTGTCATTAAAGTTCACATGTGTGATTATTGTATGTAACATGTGTCATTACACCTCACATGTGTGATTATTGTATGTAACATGTGTCATTACACCTCACATATGTGATTATTGTATGTAACATGTGTCATTAAAGTTCACATGTGTGATTATTGTATGTAACGTGTGTCATTAAAGCTCACATGTGTGATTATTGTATGTAACATGTGTCATTACACCTCACATGTGTGATTATTGTATGTAACATGTGTCATTAAAGCTCACATGTGTGATTATTGTATGTAACGTGTGTCATTTGCAGATGTTTGTCTCTGAGTTGGATTATTAGGCCCGAGCCGGAGACAACGTCCCGGTGAGGGACTCATTAAAACCGCGTCTGAAACCCGGAAAATGGCAAAAATCAAGTGGTTAACACGCCCCGACATGCCAGTGAGTGGTGTCAAAAATTAGAACTCGCCAAGCTCTAATTGTCACCGAAGACCCCGAAAAAAAATAACGAAAGACGACTCGATAGCGCCACCTCAAACTTTGATTTTCATGGGGCCTATGGGAGCCCGACTCGGAAAAAAGTGAACCTAAAAATCTGAAACTCGCATCAAAAAATAGAACATGTCGGGACATGACAAAAATGATATTATGGCCCCGCCCTAAAATGTACAGGAAGTCGGCCATATTGGATCAAACCCGGTGATGACAAAAGCGCACACCCTCACATTCAGGACATCTCCTCGCACAGTTTTCATCACAAACACTTCAAATTTGGCCCAAACCCACTAAACCCATGTGAGATTAAAGATCATCAATTATATTTGAATATGACTTTGGGTGTGGTCATGGCGAATTTTATACAAAATCACATTTTTTGGATTATTTCAATAAAATATTTCTCTTTCACACATTTTTTGTTGGGAAAACTCTAATACAGCGTTTATGCACATTTGTGAGCTGAACACAATGATATGCAAATCAAGGCTTTATCTCACAAAATGACTCTCTAGCGCCCTCTTCAAATTTCATTTTCAAAAATTCGTAGAAGACAATCGATTTGTCGTGGACTTGTGAAAAAATTCACAGGGGCCTTATTTGTGATGGGGCACAATGTGAGAAAGTCACATGACTGTAGCTTTTATGGTTTAGGAGAAAAAAATGGGTGGAAAAAAATTTCATTCTTCTTCTTCTTCGGATCGAATACATTTTTGACCCCCTGAACGTTAACGAAAAGTCCGTTTTATTCTACCCAAAATTCAAGGTTGGTGAAAAATGTATTATTTTAATATGCAAAAAAACTCATGTATCAAAATGACTCAACAGCGCCACCTCAAAAATCAAAAAACATTACAGCAATGACAGACCTTTTTCACCGTAGACAAATGAAATTTGGCACAAACATAGAACATGTCAAGACAAGTAAAAAATGATATTATGACTCCGCCCTAAACCCGACAGGAAGTCGGCCATTGTGGGCGGAACCCACTTTTTCCAAAATTTCACCTCTCATTCAAATCTTTTCTATTTTTTACTCCCCGGATTTTCATTCAAGAAAGTTGAAAATTGGTCAAAATGAAGCAGACACAAGTGGGATTAGAGGCGACTCACGATTTTTTTATGTCATAAAATGTGGGCGTGGTCAGCCTGGAAAAAAAAGCCATTTTTTGAAGTATTAAATTGGACGTAACTCAAACATGCAGTGTCCTATTTCCTGACATTAATATACGTTTTGTTCAAAATGTTGATCTGAATGCAGAGATATACAATTTACACAGTTGAATCATTACATTGCTCCACAGCGCCCCCTTGAGCTTTTGAATTGGGCCAAAAAAATGACTTTGCCATAAACATTTGAAATTTGGCATGGACATGTGGCTTGACAAACTGAACAAAAAAGCCAATGAGAACATACCTCTATTTACAACCATGTTACCGTGGTAACGTCATGAATGTGTGATTGACATGAATGGGGCTCAGAGGACTGGACTTTGTTGGAGACTAAACTGAAGCTTTTTGGACTGCACCTGTGTCCGAACTCCCGCCATTAAGATACATTTAGTTCAAAATGTTTTTGTCATTATTAGTATTGTTATTACCGTTATTATATATATTATTATTATCATTATTATTCCCACTGAAACTAATGGACTTAAATAAAAATAAATGAAAACTTGGCCTTTCCAGCTGACTGACTGCAGTGGATGTTCCTCAGACATGGACAGAGTCACTGGAGAAGTTTTAGAAAATAAATACAATGTTTTATAAATGACAAATACATTTGATCCGGTTTAAAGTCAATGATTTTATTGAATATAGTTGTGATGTGTTTTAAGCAGTAGAGTTTTGACCTGTTTGACTGTGATATTCTGCAGACGCTGACACACTTATATTATCTTTTATGTTTCACACTTTGTCTTAATTATTGCGTTGAGTAAATCTGCTCCTGATTGAAACAATAACACGTGTGTTCTGGACGTGTGAGGCTGTCGAGTTCCGGAGTGACGCGTCTCTATGGCGACCTCTATGATGTCATATAGTGACATCACAGACTCTGCAGGTCACTGGACGTCTCCTACTTGGACGTGTATTGAAAAAAGGTCATTTCACACTGAACTCTGCAGAGGAGAGGTGCACGTTAGAGACAGACTAAACTCAACAAATAAAGTCCAAAGCAGAGCTGTTTTCACTCACAGTCACAGGTGAGGCACCAGTACATTTCTCTGCATTTTGACCAAGAAAAGGACGTGTGCAGTAGGTTAAGTGTTTGAGGCAGGGTTTTCATGTTAAAGCACATTTTTGACGTGGTGTAAAGTGATTTGTTCTAACATGACCGTACTACATTTCCATAAACACACGTTCACCTCTCTGTGGAGAGTTTTTGAGTCACCTGCTGCTGGAGACGGGCCCTGAAGCACGGCTCAAATGCAGCGGTGGATGAATTTTGTACAAACTTTAACTTAAGTGCTGTACTTTATTACTTGTACTTTGTGACCTTCCACCACTGGTCAAAAGCAGAGGACAGATTTCCTAAAAGGGACAATCAAAATGTTAGTTATAAGACGTTGTCACTCTTAAGTACTTAAATGAAGGACTTTTTCACGGTTCAAACTTTTGAGGCACCTCTGGCGGCCTAATAACATGCAGTTCAGTAATAGTAGTAGTAGCAGTTACACATGTTCATTACATGCAGTTCTCATGAACTGTCAGTGCATTAACGTGAAATAACCTTTATCTGGACTTAACTCATGTGTGATGTGTTTCAGTTCTACAGATACAAAGAATGAAGGAGCCTGTCCTGGACCTGTCCTATATTAAGAGGACGATCCCGCCGAAGTACGAGCTGATCCAGTCTGTGTCCAGGGGCGGCTTCGGTCAAGTGGTCAGGTGTCGACAGAGAGACACTCGGGAGTTTGTAGCCATCAAACTTCCACTTTACGAGCAGGACACGAGCAGAGAGGTGAGCCCCAACTTATGACACGACTTCAAGTGGTTTTCATGTATTTCTAATCGTGACTTTGTTTGACGGGGTAGTGCATGTGGTCAATATTTATCATAGTTTTACATCAGTGTGAAACAAAAAACACACAGTTGTGACGAGGAAACATTATAAAAGACAGATCTGACAACAGTGTAATACGGCCCTTTAAGTCTCATCATGACGACTGTGTAAGACGAGTTTTGGCCCTTGTGAACGTTGTAGCTCTGATGGAGTTACCTCTGTGTTTGCCACATCTGCTGCCCATGTCCAACCAGGAAAATGACTTCTAACCTTCCCTAAAGTTCAAACAATCCTGTGGCTTTAGTGGAAAGACACACATTTTGTATTGGTGCTTAAATAAACATGTGGTTTTATTCTGGTCTGTTCAGGTCGCTCTGCTGCGTCGTCTGATGGCTCAAAGGATGGACCAAAAACACTTTGTGAAGTTTTTGGAGGCGTTCGACACTCCTTTGGGAGAAGGAATGGTCTTTGAGATGCTGGACATGAGTTTGTGGGACTTTTTTAATGAAATGGATGATAAACGACTGCCCCTGTCGGACATCCGCAGCATCACCAAACAGGTAAAAGAAAGAACGTAACGCTCACCACGTGTTTTCACCAGAGGGTGAACGGTCACTGCAGAATCACATCAGATTTATGAAGAATTATCCACAAAGAATAAGTCCGATGGAATCCCACAAACTGACTCTTGTTTTGTGTTGTGACGTTGTACAGATGGCCACAGCTCTGGAGGCGCTGAAGGAAATGTCCATCATCATCCACGCGGATCTGAAACTGGACAACGTTTTGGTCTGTGATCGAACCCAGAGGCCCGTCCAGGTCAAGCTCACGGACTTTGGCCTGTCCTTTCACACGTCCAAGGCCAAACCAGGGCTCACGTTCATGAACGTGCGCCACAGGTGAGTGTGGGACGTCTGAGGATCAGATGAAGAGGAGACACTACAGGCAGGCAGCACTTTTATTATTCACTTCATCCAAACACTCCCCAAATGTTTGAATGTTTCACACTTTTTCAGTAAGACTGCTAAATAAGACACCGAAAATCCAACCTGTAAATAGTTTTTGTGTCTTTGTCAGCAAAATGCAGCAAGAATGTTAAACCTCCATCCATTTTTCAGATTCATTTTTCATCAGATTTAAAATGCCTTATTCATAATTCAAGTACAGAAGAAGTTTCCAAATGGGAGTTGGCCTGCAGTGTCTCGTCCTAATAATGTCGGTCTATTTATGGATCAGTCCGTGTTATGTTCATGTCTTTCTTCCTCCATCAGGCCTCCTGAAATCCTTCTGGGCTGCCCTTTCGACGAGGCTGTGGACGTGTGGAGTCTGGGGATCATGATCGCTGACCTGCTGTTAGGGTTTCCCCTGATCCCCAGCACCTCTGAATATGAAGCAGTAAGTGACTCAAATGTGGACGTACAGGTGGGACATAGTGACAGAAGAGAAGACCTTTATTTATCGATTTATTTTGCATCATGCCGACAACGATATTCAGACGATATTTTAACAGTAGATCAGGACTGTGCCTGTAAACGTCCAGGACGAGGCTCCAAATGTGAATAGATCATAAAATGAAGCACAAAACTGTAGAAATGTTTCCCTGGGATCCAGAACACTCACTTTACAAAGATGAGAGTCTGGTCACTGCTGAACCGCCCTGTTTTCAAATGGACATGATTGACAGGTGGATTAGCCAATCAGGGACACGCCTGGTCTATCTGTATCGGAAAAGATAAAGACAAAAATATGACAGGGGGCTGAGTCCTGCAGAAATCACAGGCGACTAAAGAGCTCCTTCACACGAGTCACTGAAAAACAACAGCTCTGATTGGACGATCACATTTGACCGAGACCAGACTGACATCAGTCTGTATAAAACAAACATGTATGTGCCAGGCCACAGAACCATCACTTTAGACCCTCTTTTGGAGATGATCTACACGGTTCTGGCTCTTTTTCAGCTCATTTTTGATACATATGAACGACATATATTCTACTTTTGTACTTCTTCAAAACAACAACAGTTATAATACGACTTATGTTTGGGTCCCACCTGTGTGTCCACAGTAAATCATGTTATATTAATGTTCATAAGCCTAACGTGTCTTTCTCTGATGAAGATGACAGTCATCGTCAAACTCCTGGGCCGACCGTCTGTGTCTTACCTCGAACAAGGGAAGAAGTCCAGCAAGTTTTTTAAAAGACCTGGAGGTGTTTGGATACTTTTGGTAACTAACATTTCTTCTTGTTAGATTCAAACACAGAATCACATCATCACATGTAAAACAAGATATTCTGACATAACTCGACTTTCAAATGTTTTTAGACTGAGGAGGAAATCCTGGAGAGGGATGGAGTCTGGACAGAGCCGTTCTTCAGCCAGTTTTATTCACTGGAGGGGCTTGTGCAGGTGTGTAATAAAATGCTAATGAAACCTGTAAATGTCAGTACTAATCTACTGAGGACTTGTTTCTAGGACCAGTATGACTTGTCTTATCTGGAGGAGGACAAAGACTTGTACGAAGCCACACTCCTGCTCTGTCAGATGCTGAAAACCAATTCACATCGAAGAATTACTCCAGCTAAAATCCTCCAACATCCATTCATCTGTGGCCAAAGGTAAGTTCATAAAGTCAGTGGTAACACCGTCAAAGAACTGTCTTCATCTCAATAACACGGGCAAGGCAGGTTTATTTATACAGCACAGTTGTTACGCAGAGTCATTCAAAGAGCTTTACAGAAGAAGAAAGACATTCAGATCACAATTCAAACACATCAGAACATAAATAACCAGCATAGAATTAGCATTAAAAGAGAAGAATGCAGCTCCCTGTCACTGCCTCGTCTTTAAATAGAGACAAAACCAAACAGGAAGTAGTGACGCTAACAGAGCTGCTGGGAGTTAATTAGGCTTTAGATTGAATTCATAATGAACAAATGGTTTATTAAGAATGATCGGGACTTTGTAACTACTTCATAAAAGATGAAACATAGAAATACCAAAATACAGTGTACAACAGACCATATGTAAGTGTATATTGTGTTGTTTGCAGTACGGAGAGAGAAACAGGACGACCAGGGCAGGAAGAAGAGGCTGAGCCCACGGTCATCTTAGTCAAATCAGCCAAAACCTGAAAACACTTTTGTGTTTAAAGAAGGAGACCATCTGAGCGACTGGTGAGAGGCTTGGGAGTTTCATGAGAGACTGATCAAATATGTCTCACGGTTTTACTCGTATATGAGACTGTTCAAATGTGTGATTCAATCTGCAAGTGAACCACTGGATTATAATGTGATTAAATATGTGTTTTCTACAGTCTGGAAACTGTGTCGTGGAGCACAGAGCCGATCGTGGTCACACCGAGTTCATGTCTAAGAACATTTAGTGTGGAGCAGGACGAGCAGCAGAGTCACAGGTGAGGGCGGTTTTAACGCGGTTTTTACTCTTATATGACACTGTTCAAATGTGTCTTTAAGCTCCTTCATTCTGCAAATAAACCACTGGATTATAATGTGATTAAATATGTGTTTTCTACAGTCTGGAAACTGTGCCGTGGAGCACAGAGCCGATCGTGGACAGACCAGCTGTATGTCCAAGATCATTTAGTGAGCAGCAGGACGAGCAGTGGACTGGCAGGTGAGAATGTGCTTTGGTCTCTTCTTCTTTTGTTTTCTCAGTGGCAGAGAGTGGTTAGCACTCACAGTGAGAAGGTCTCAGGCCTTTCTGAGTGTCTCGTGGGTTTTCTCCAATTTCACCCAAAAACACGCACAATAGTTCAAATATTCAGCTAAGGTCGTCCTGACCGAGTCCAGCTCCAGATCTGGAGATGGGCCGCTGCTCCTGACGGGCCACGTTTATGTTGGCGTTAGGACAGTGACGAGCCAGTTATGATCATGTTGAAACCTGTTCAGTACATTTACTTCATGTCTAACACGATTCATGTTGTCTGTGTGAAAAGTGAGAAGAGCACGAGTGTAGAGGTGATGCAGCCTGAAACCCCGACACAGACTGACAACACGTCTGAACCAAGAGCCACGGAGGGGGGTCGTCAGGAAGTGCTGCTCTTCAGGAGGCGGACAGCCAGAAACGTCACAGGTGAGTCACTTTATACCTACATAATTACAATTCATGAAATAAATAGTTACATAATATGATCTGCAAGACCTTGACACCAATCAATCTATGTTTTTTTTCAGCTCTGCAAAGAAGAGCAGAAGAAGGAGATGGAAGAACAAAGTGGCTCCGCTCCTGTGCACAGACCCGCCCACATCAGGTACGACTCTCTGAGCTTCAGCGTCACTATGTTCACATGCACATCTGAGCGTTATCTCTGGAGATATCAGATTACACACATCTCACACAAAGAGGAAAATGATGAAGAGATATTTCAAACTGTCCTTTCAACAGTTACTCTAAAATCCCAGTGATTAATACCACACATCATCATTTCTCCTGGACATAGAAACAAAAAATCAGATCTAAATATTGTTTTTCTGACTGTACTCGGTATCTGATTTTACTGACCATTTACTGTACCCACTGTTTACACCACGTTTCATGAATCCAATCACTGAAGCACGGAGGCTTTGCTCATATATGTTTGTGTTTTAGGTGCAGCTGCCTCACCAAAGAAGAAGAACTGTTGTTTCCAGAAGATGTTTCTCCTGGCTCAGACGGTTCAACTGTTTCTGCTGCAGCACAGAGGAATAAGCTGTGCATTCTTTTGTCTTTGTAATCGTCCCGTTTCAGGTCCAGGTCTGATCCACACCAAAAGACAAAGTTTAAATCTGTCTCTGGACAAACGGTTGTAGAAGTGAAGACGTTTCTCTGCTCGTCCAAGTCTCTTCTTCACTTCTGATCAGATTTACTGCTGGACACTGCCTTATATGTGTCTGCAGGGAGGAGCTGACCACACTGAAACTGGGAACATCTATTGTCTCCAGTTTCAGCTCAAACTATTCAGCCCTTAACCCAGAACAATGAGAAATGTTGTTCTCATTGTCTGGGTCTGAAGAATGGACGAGCAGCCAAACGTCTTCACTCTTACAACCATTTAAACTTCATCTTTTGCTGCTCTCTTTACTTTCTTTAATTGGCTCTAAAATGTGGAAATAGTGAACAAAAACATGAGAGGGGGGGTTGGAGAACAAGGTGGCCATCATCACTGTAGGTTTGCACTGGGACAGTGCAGGATGCAGGATGTAGGTGGTCACTTTGTTGAATCCCCCTGGTGGTCGATACAAAAAAAAACAGAGGGTTGGATAAAAACAGCAGCAAAGGAAGAAATGGAGAATCCAACCCCAAAGCAAAGTGCACACGGATCATTAGCACCAGTCAAAAGAGACACGTCCCAAACACAAGTGGGACTGTGTCTGTCGTCTGGAGCCGCCTGTCCGTCCAGGGAGTGGATCCCTCCTTCTGCGGCTCTCCCTGAGGTTTCTCTCGGAGTTTTTCCTCACCCTGAAGGAGGGTCTAAGGACAGGGGACGTAACACTGTAAATGACACCACAGAATGACTCGGGCTTGGTCACTACTTCATGACGACTTAGTTTATATCTGACTGAGGTGTGAAGTAGTTACTAAGTCTGAATCATTCTTAATGAACTATTTGATCACCATTACTCAGGTCTTTGTTCAATAAAGAATAAACTGAATCAAAATCCTTTTCTCAGAAGCGTATGTGTTGTTGTTAATGTAAATGCTTTTGTCTGTGACTCTTGGTTGTGGATGTGAGGTTTTCTTGGTCAGTTACTGGTCTGTTTTGGAGACTGGCTCTAGTGCGGGGGAACTGCTGTTGTCTTGCTCTCGGGTGGCGTCGCTCTTGTGTTCAGAAATAAAGATTAAACTAGAGGAGGACACTGACTTCACTCCTCTGCCTGTGCCATTAAAACCCCGAGTTAAGACGGCCAGGCTGATGGGGAAGTATTTGAAATGATGGTCCATGGTGCTGCACTTCGCCACGTGTCTCACTGGACTCACAGATGTGTCTGCGATCACTGTGTCCACACGTCCACAGATCTCCTCATTTTAAGGACGTAGATGGAACTAAAACTTTTCATTGCTGCTCTTTTGACAATTACAGTTGTACATGGAGTATGTACTACACAGACTACACTGTTCTGTGGCGACTTCTATATTGGCCGAACGAAAAGGAAACTCAAAGAAAGAAATGCTGAACACAAATATGCAACAAGAACTGAAAACATGGACGATCTTATTGCCAAACATTTCAAAGTTATGGCCCACGTGAACATGAAGGACCTGAATGAAAATCATGCAGCCGTGGAACGTAGCCCCAGAGGTGATTGGCTCAAAGGACGACTACAAAGACAGACCTTCTGGATACACACACGAGGTGCTACTTGTACTACTGCTCCTCCACGTTTCTGAACTCTAGTCCTTCATGATGATGTCTTCGCTCACTGTTCCAGTCACTTTATTTGCATGTGCAGTGCCTCCACATGTTTGCTGCTTACATGATGCATTATGTTTCTTTTTTGATAATTGTGTCTTGAAATGGAATATAAAATGAACGAGTTTGGTATTGATATAGATCCTGATAATAACTTTTTCAATAGCACAAAAGATAATTGTGAATACTACAGTGATGAGCAATTTAAAAATGTTAACACTGGGAAAAACTTTACCATAATACATTTTAACAGTAGGAGTTTACATAAAAACTACAATAACATTAAAGAATATTTGAAGCAATTTAATAAATGTACTATTATTGCAGTGTCGGAGATGTGGCTAGATGAAGAAAAAGGACATAATGTGGAAATGGAGGGATATGAGTTGTTTACCTTACACAGAACCTGTAGAAAGGGAGGAGGAGTAGCTCTGTATGTAGATACTGACTTCAGAAGTAGTATAATAGATAGTATGTCAACTTCAATAGATGGAATTATGGAATGTCTAACAATTGAAATACATGTAGAAGGAACAAAGAACATATTAGTGAGCTGTCTGTACAGAACACCTGGATCTTGTCTAGATATATTTAACCACAAAATAGATAGTCTATTTAGTAATATAAATAAGGTGCATATAGTATGTGGCGACTTTAATATCAACCTATTAAACCCCCACTTAAACCCCAAAACAACAGATTTCATCACAACAATGTATAGCAACAATCTATTCCCAGTTATTACTAAACCAAGTAGGATTACAGCAGATACAGCGACATTAATAGATAATATTTTCATAAATATAATAGGTAGTCAAATAACAGCCGGATTACTTATTAATGACATCAGTGACCACCTTCCTGTTTTTGGCATTTTCCATCAACTTTTTAAAAAAGATAAAATTAAAACTGTTGAATATAAACTAACTAGAACCAGAACACCTGAAGCCATGGCTGCCCTCAAAGCAGACCTGTCCTCACAGCTGTGGGACGAGGTCTATGCCACTAGTGACCCTGACAGGGCGTATAATGTCTATGCCACTAGTGACCCTGACAGGGCGTATAATGTCTATGACACTAGTGACCCTGACAGGGCGTATAATGTCTTCATGTCAGTGTTACTCAAACTCTATGACAAACATTGTCCACAAAGAAAAATCTTACTTAATTATAAAAATAAACAAAAAAAACCCTGGATCACTAAGGGCATAGAAAACGCATGTAAAAAGAAAAATAATCTATATAAATTATTTATAAAACATAGAACAAAAGAAACTGAATATAGATATAAAACATACAAAATAAATTAATAAATATTATAAGAATAAACCAAAGGGATTACTATCATAAACAACTGGAACAGCACAGATCTAATATCCAAGAGACTTGGAAAATACTAAACAGAATAATTAGAAATGGGACTGAAAAAGCCCAATATCCAAACCATTTTGTCAAGAATGATATAGTAATAGATAAAATAAAAGAAATAACAGATGCCATTTAATAACTTCTTTGTAAATGTAGGGCCCACTCTGGCAAATGAAATTATAGAGCCTAGAGAAATGGATGGATTTAAATGAGGAGATTTATTCAACGAAATACAAATTCTATGTTTATAAGGAGTGTACACGAGGAGGAAATTATACAAATAGTAAGAACATTTAAAAACAACTGACTGCTCTGATATAAATATGTTATTGATTAAAGACATCATACACTGTATAGTTAAACCTTTCACTTACATCTGTAATCAATCCTTCACTACTGGTATCTTCCCTAGTAAAATGAAAACAGCCAAGGTAATTCCCATATTCAAAAATGGTGATCGACACTTGTTCACTAATTACAGACCCATCTCACTACTTTCTCAATTTTCAAAAATATAGAAAAAATTGTTTGCAGTAAGGCTTGATAGTTTCATTGAGAAAAATAAATTATTAAGTAACCATCAGTATGGGTTTCGATCAAACAGGTCCACTTCGATGGCAGTCATGGAACTAGTGGAACAGATAACAACAGCAACAGACAATAAACAACATACAATCGGCGTTTTCATAGACTTAAGCAAGGCCTTCGACACCATTGATCATAAAGTACTTTTGAAAAAAATGGAAAGGTGTCAGAGGCTCTGCACTCGCCTGGTTAAACAGCTATCTCAGTAACAGACATCAATATGTGCATATGAATAAGGTTGACTCAAATAAAAAGACCATTACACACGGAGTTCCACAAGGTTCCATTTTGGGACCAAAATTGTTCATTATGTACATAAATGATGTGTGCAACATATCGAAAAACTTGTGCATATTGTTTGCAGACGATACCAGTCTGTACTGCTCAGGAAGAGACTTAGAGCAACTCCTGGATACAGTAGAAAATGAGCTCAAAACAATAAAAAAATGGTTTGATATTAATAAGCTATCACTTAACTTAAGCAAAACCAAATATATACTCTTTGGGAACAGACAAATCACTAAACAAATTAAAGTTAAAATTAATGACATAGAAATAGAAAGAGTGCATGAAACTAAATTTTTAGGTATTACCATCGACAGTAAAATAAGTTGGAAATCTCATATAAATAATTTAAAAACAAAAATATCAAAAACTATTGCTATAATGTGTAAAATGAAAACTTTCTTAAACCATAATTCACTGTTTATATTGTATTGTTCTCTTGTCCTTCCATACCTTAATTATTGTGTGGAAATATGGGGGAACAACTATAAATCCAACATGAATTCTGTATTCATACTTCAAAAGAAAGCCATTAGAATCGTCAGTCAGGCAGAGTATTATGCTTCCACAAACCCACTCTTCATCAAACTAAAAACATTAAAACTAAATGATCTGGTTAAGTTGAATACAGCAGTCGTTATGTATAAGGCCCAGAATCACAGACTCCAAACTGTATCCAGGAGCTGTTCAGACCCAGAGAGAGTCCGTATAATCTGAGGGGAACTGGGATCTTCCAAAAAAAACTATGGTAAGAACTACAAAAAAAAACTATGTGCATTTCAGTCACAGGGGTTAATTTATGGAATTGTTTAGAAGATGAATTAAAAAGCTGCTCATCAATTAAAGTATTCAAAAAAATGTATAAATGAAAAATTATAGAAAAATATAGAGAAATAGTATAACTGTTGCTATGACAACTAAACGGGACATTAATCAACAGAGTATAAACTTGTCCATTACATAATATAAATAAAGTATTGAGGATATAAAATAGTAATAATAATAATGATATGTTGATGATTAGAAATAATAATTATGATTATGATAATAATAATAATAATAATAATAACTGCTAATGATCATTATATATGGATATATATATAAATACAAATCCTAGAGGTAACTATAAGAATATAAAAATAATAGTTTTCTTCTGTATTATAAATTTATTTGTAATTGTTGTGTTCCTTTTGTTGTTTTTTTTTTTCTTGTTGTGTATACTTTTCACATGTGGAAATAGGCAGCATAAATAAGCTTTGCTTCAGCCAATGCCTTTCAGTCACACTGATTAGTTTGTGCATGTGACCGATAATGTTTTATTTATTTTTTCCTTCTTTGTGTCTGAATAAACTAACTGAACTGAACTGAACTTGAAAATGTATTAGGTATCTCGGGTCACATGTGGTCACATGACCCCACCTACCGTTATAAAAGGAAGTCGCCCCGGTCGACCATTATTTACTCTTAAGCCTTGATGACACTTAGATGTCGAAACGTGTCGGCTGCTCCATTAATAAAGAACTTGTCATTTTTCTACACCAGAGTGCCTCATCATTTTTCAGCGACAGTCCCATTCACATCCACGTCAGTAATGTGCTAAGCTACATCTTTGCTATTTCACATAACTGTTCCTGTGTCGACCTGCGGCTGCTTTGTCCACAGAACACTGAAGGTAAAGACGTGTAAAAACACAAGTCCTGTGCCCCTGTCTGTTCATCACAGTTACACAACATCTTTTAGTTAAGGCTTATTATGTTTATGCCACATTAAGTTAAAGCGGAGGAGCATTTTTGAGCCGACTCACCTGCACCAGCTGTACTTTTCCTTATGGAGTTATCGCCTGAACCTGCAGGTTGACTCATGGGTCATGGGTTGTCTCGTGGGTCGTGGGTCGGCTGGTGCGTCACTCCTGAGGAACCATAATTGTCCTTCCCCACCTCAAAGTTACACAGACAGGCCTCCACACTGACCAGGGGGAAGAGTTGGAGATGGTGAGAGAAATCTGGGGTAGAGAACTGCCACGGACTGAAAGAATCAGAGCAGGAGCAGCTTTGGCAGTTTCTGTGTGAGTTTAAAGACAGCTTCTCCATGTCAGAGGATGATGTGGGCCTGACCTCATACAGCACTGACACTGGAGATGCACCACCCGTCCAGACGAGCTCCTGGGCTGCCCCTGTGGTGATGGTACCAAAGAAACAGAAAACCAACTGGCACCTCTGTGTGGATTTTACGCCTCTCAATAATGTGACCAAGAAGGATCCTGACCCACTTCTGCTGAAATGATGCTGCAGCTGTTCCTCCAGCAAAACGTCTTCACTCCTGCAAAGACTTGTCCAGTTGACAGACTTAATTTCGTTTTCTGCTGTGCACTATGAAACTTTTCCGCAGTATGGCATTCCACTAACCATGCATTTATTCAAATGTGGATGTTTCTATAGCAGCTCCACCAGACAGAATCCAACCAAGTCATTGTAACCTGTGTCCAAGCCTTTGTGATTAGAGCCATATGTGCTGCTCTCAGACAAAAGCCTGGAGCCATGTTCACCAGCGGATTCATGGACCGAGGCAGCGGCGTCGAACTCAAATGGACCAAATGAAAACATTAGCTACAAGTCGAGGGCCGGACTGATCCAATGTTCAGTGAAAAAATGTCCTCGTTTTGTGTAAGCTCTGCACACCTGACTGGGCAACAGGTGCGTAGGAGATGGAGCACTTTGTCTGAAGAAAAAAGGAAACTCCCGCACACTGTCTCACTCTTAATGCAATTTATTCCACATACATGTATGCGCACCTGTCGCCCAGTCAGGTGTGCAGAGCTTACACAAAACGAGGACATTTTTTCACTGAACATTGGATCAGTCCGGCCCTCGACTTGTAGCTAAGTGTCGTATTACACTGTTTTCTGATCTGATGTCTCCTCGTCACAGACCTGGACTTGTGTTTTGTTTCATTCACATGTTTAACACACAAACCCAGCATATTTTTCACTTTTTCTCTCAAACTGAAAACACTCTGTTCCACCTTGTGATGTCATCATGTGGTAATACAGGAGGTGCTCCACTGTGTTTTTAAACTCCACCTTCACTAGAATCATTTGGATAAACTGAGGCCTGACAGTCTCGACTGAACTCACGGCAAGAGGTGTTACCTCGAACACTTGATGACATCACAAGGTGGATGGGAGTGTTTGGAGCTTTGGAGATGTTACAGACTAATGATGCAGGATTACTCAAACATGTGAATGACACAAAATAAAACTCCAGACATATTTTTGATGGAGTAACATTATAACACGGCTTAGAGCTCACACGAGTCAAATGTGTTAGACTTTTGACTTTATTTTTTATATTATATTTTAATAAACCCTTATCTGATAAAGGTTTATTAAAATTAATGTATATGACGTGTATTGTGTTTTTGGTTTTTTTGGAGTTTTTTTTTTTCATTTTTTTTTTTTGACACCCTATTAACCTCTTATCCTATTATTCGGCCTGAGCCGGAGACAACGTCCCGTCGAGGGACTCATTAAAACTGTGTTTAAAACACGGAAAATGTCAAAAATGACGTAGTAAACTCGCCCGACATGAGGCTCTCACAAATCAGTGACATATTGTTTTAAATAGTTTTATATTATTGACTATGTAACTTCCACTGTGTCATTCTTTTTGTTTGTCGGGGACTGCAGATGGAAACCTGCTGTTTAGCTCTAATCTGGTGCAGATCATCTCTGTTTTATGAGCATAATGTCTCTGTACATCGTCCCTTCAAATAAAGACTAAACTTAACTAAACTAAACATGCCAGTGAGTGGTGTCAAAAATCAGAAGTCAGGGAGCTCTAAGAGTCACCGAAGACCCCGAGAAAAATAATGAAACACGACTCGGTAGCGCCACCTCAAACTTTAGCAAAAGACGAAGTTTAAATGTGTCACTGGACAAATCGTTGTAGGAGTGAAGACGTTTCTCTGCTCGTCCAAGTCTCTTCTTCACTTCTGGTCAGATTTACTGCTGGACACTGACTTATATCTGTCTACAGGAGGCGCTAATGACACTAATACTATAGACATCTATTGTCTCCAGTTTCAGCTGGAGCTACCATATTCAGCCCTTAACGACCCTGCTGTTGTTCTCTTTGTTCTGGGTCTGAGGATGGAGGTGTAGATGGAGAGATTATGTCTCAGGATCCTGTTTAAAGAAGGATTCTCTTTCCTCACAAAAATATCTTCTTTAACTCTCGTCTCAAACCATTTCTTTTCTCTGGCTCAGATCTGAACTTCACTCTCTTCAGACGAGTGTTTAGTGTCTGTGAGATGTAGATGAACATCAGACTGTGGTCCTGAGCTGCTCTCTCTCGTGTTGGTTCTTTCTCTTGTGGAGATGATCAGACTGTGGTCCTGAGCTGCTCTCTCTCGTGTTGGTTCATTCTCTTGTGGAGATGATCAGACTGTGGTCCTGAGCTGCTCTCTCTCGTGTTGGTTCATTCTCTTGTGGAGATGATCAGACTGTGGTCCTGAGCTGCTCTCTCTCGTGTTGGTTCTTTCTCTTGTGGAGTGTCTGTTTAGTTTCTCCAGTGTGACACTCTTCACTCTTCACTTCACTGAATGGAGTAAACACATCACTTTGTTTGTGTCTCGGGATTTTGTCCTTTGGATGAACCAGTTTTTGTCTTAACGTGTTTTTGGGGTTTGAAAAAGACAAGAATCTCATACTGTCTGAAGATCCTCTGAAGTTTTTCAGACACACCACTGCTGTGAATGGTAACACCTTTACTTCTAGGTTCAGAGATTCCTGTTGTCTTGTTTTAGCTCTCTTAGATCTATTGAAGTCGATATTGATTCACTAGATCTAAGAGAGCTAAAAAATGTACAGGAAGTCGGCCATATTGGATCAAACCCGGTGATGACAAAAGCGCACACCCTCACATTCAGGACATCTCCTCGCACAGTTTTCATCACAAACACTTCAAATTTGGCCAAAACCCACTAAACCCATGTGAGATTAAAGATCATCAATTATATTTGAATATGACTTTGGGTGTGGTCATGGGGAATTTTATACGAAATTGCAAATTTTGGATTATTTCAATAAAATATTTCTCGTTCACACATTTTTTGTTGGGAAAACGCTAATACAGCGTTTATGCACATTTGTGAGCTGAACACAATGATATGCAAATCATGGCTTTATCTCACAAAATGACTCTCTAGCGCCCTCTTCAAATTTCATTTTCAAAAATTCGTAGAAGACAATTGATTTGTCGTGGACTTGTGAAAAAATTCACAGGGGTCTTATTTGTGATGGGGCACAATGTGAGAAAGTCACGTGACTGTAGCTTTTATGGTTTAGGAGAAAAAAAATGGGCCAAAAAAAATGTCATTCTTCTTCTTCGGATCGAATCCATTTTTGACCCCCTGAACGTTAACGAAAAGTCCGTTTTATTCTACCCAAAATTCAAGGTTGGTGAAAAATGTATTATTTTAATGTGCAAAAAAACTCATGTATCAAAATGACTCAACAGCGCCACCTCAAAAATCAAAAAACATTACGGCAATGACAGACCTTTTTCATCGTAGACAAATGAAATTTGGCACAAACATAGAACATGTCAAGACAAGTAAAAAATGATATTATGACTCCGCCCTAAACCCGACAGGAAGTCGGCCATTGTGGGCGGAACCCACTTTTTCCAAAATTTTACCTCTCATTCAAATCTTTTCAATTTTTTACTCCCCGGATTTTCATTCAAGAAAGTTGAAAATTGGTCAAAATGAAGCAGACACAAGTGGGATTAGAGGCGACTCACGATTTTTTTACGTCATAAAATGTGGGCGTGGTCAGCCTGAAAAAAAAAAGCAATTTTTTGAAGTTTTAAATTGTACGTAACTCAAACATGCAGTGTCCTATTTCCTGACATTAATATACGTTTTGTTCAAAATGTTGATCTGAATGCAGAGATATACAATTTACACAGTTGAATCATTACATTGCTCCACAGCGCCCCCTTGAACTTTTGAATTGGACCAAAAAAAATGACTTTGCCATAAACATTTGAAATTTGGCATGGACATGTGGCTTGACAAAACTGTGAACAAAAAAGCCAATGAGAACATACCTCTATTTACAACCATGTTACCGTGGTAACGTCATGAATGTGTGATTGACATGAATGGGGCTCAGAGGACTGGACTTTGTTGGAGACTAAACTGAAGCTTTTTGGACTGCACCTGTGTCCGAACTCCCGCCATTAAGATACATTTAGTTCAAAATGTCTTTGTCATTATTAGTATTGTTATTACCGTTATTATTATTATTATTATTATCATTATTATTCCCACTGAAACTAATGGACTTAAATAAAAATAAATGAAACTTGGCCTTTCCAGCTGACTGACTGCAGTGGATGTTCCTCAGACATGGACAGAGTCACTGGAGAAGTTTTAGAAAATAAATACAATGTTTTATAAATGACAAATACATTTGATCCGGTTTAAAGTCAATGATTTTATTGAATATAGTTGTGATGTGTTTTAAGCAGTAGAGTTTTGACCTGTTTGACTGTGATATTCTGCAGACGCTGACACACTTATATTTATCTTTTATGTTTCACACTTTGTCTTAATTATTGCGTTGAGTAAATCTGCTCCTGATTGAAACAATAACATGTGTGTTCTGGACGTGTGAGGCTGTCGAGTTCCGGAGTGACGCGTCTCTATGGCGACCTCTATGATGTCATATAGTGACATCACAGACTCTGCAGGTCACTGGACGTCTCCTACTTGGACGTGTATTGAAAAAAAGGTCATTTCACACTGAACTCTGCAGAGGAGAGGTGCACGTTAGAGACAGACTAAACTCAACAAATAAAGTCCAAAGCAGCTGTTTTCACTCACAGTCACAGGTGAGGCACCAGTACATTTCTCTGCATTTTGACCAAGAAAAGGACGTGTGCAGTAGGTTAAGTGTTTGAGGCAGGGTTTTCATGTTAAAGCACATTTTTGACGTGGTGTAAAGTGATTTGTTTCTAACATGACCGTACTACATTTCCATAAAACACACGTTCACCTCTCTGTGGAGAGTTTTTGAGTCACCTGCTGCTGGAGACGGGCCCTGAAGCACGGCTCAAATGCAGCGGTGGATGAATTTTGTACAAACTTTAACTTAAGTGCTGTACTTTATTACTTGTACTTTGTGACCTTCCACCACTGGTCAAAAGCAGAGGACAGATTTCCTAAAAGGGACAATCAAAATGTTAGTTATAAGACGTTGTCACTCTTAAGTACTTAAATGAAGGACTTTTTCACGGTTCAAACTTTTGAGGCACCTCTGGCGGCCTAATAACATGCAGTTCAGTAATAGTAGTAGTAGCAGTTACACATGTTCATTACATGCAGTTCTCATGAACTGTCAGTGCATTAACGTGAAATAACCTTTTATCTGGACTTAACTCATGTGTGATGTGTTTCAGTTCTACAGATACAAAGAATGAAGGAGCCTGTCCTGGACCTGTCCTATATTAAGAGGACGATCCCCGCCGAAGTACGAGCTGATCCAGTCTGTGTCCAGGGGCGGCTTCGGTCAAGTGGTCAGGTGTCGACAGAGAGACACTCGGGAGTTTGTAGCCATCAAACTTCCACTTTACGAGCAGGACACAGAGCAGAGAGGTGAGCCCCACTTATGACACGACTTCAAGTGTTTTTCATGTATTTCTAATCGTGACTTTGTTTGACGGGGTAGTGCATGTGGTCAATATTTATCATAGTTTTTTACATCAGTTAAGTGTCGGTGAAACAAAAAACACAGTTTGTGACGAGGAAACATTATAAAAGACAGATCTGAAAAACAGTGTAATACGCCCTTTTAAGTCTCATCATGACGACTGTGTAAGACGAGTTTGGCCCTTGTGAACGTTGTAGCTCTGATGGAGTTACCTCTGTGTTTGCCCACATCTGCTGCCCATGTCCAACCAGGAAAACGACTTCTAACCTTCCCTAAAGTTCAAACAATCCTGTGGCTTTAGTGGAAAGACACACATTTTGTATTGGTGCTTAAATAAACATGTGGTTTTATTCTGGTCTGTTCAGGTCGCTCTGCTGCGTCGTCTGATGGCTCAAAGGATGGACCAAAAACACTTTGTGAAGTTTTTGGAGGCGTTCGACACTCCTTTGGGAGAAGGAATGGTCTTTGAGATGCTGGACATGAGTTTGTGGGACTTTTTTAATGAAATGGATAATAACGACTGCCCCTGTCGGACATCCGCAGCATCACCAAACAGGTAAAAGAAAGAACGTAACGCTCACCACGTGTTTTCACCAGAGGGTGAACGGTCACTGCAGAATCACATCAGATTTATGAAGAATTATCCACAAAAAGAATAAGTCCGATGGAATCCCAAACTGACTCTTGTTTTGTGTTGTGACGTTGTACAGATGGCCACAGCTCTGGAGGCGCTGAAGGAAATGTCCATCATCCACGCGGATCTGAAACTGGACAACGTTTTGGTCTGTGATCGAACCCAGAGGCCCGTCCAGGTCAAGCTCACGGACTTTGGCCTGTCCTTTCACACGTCCAAGGCCAAACCAGGGCTCACGTTCATGAACGTGCGCCACAGGTGAGTGTGGGGACGTCTGAGGATCAGATGAAGAGGAGACACTACAGGCAGCACTTTTATTATTCACTTCATCCAAACACTCCCCAAAATGTTTGAATGTTTCACACTTTTTCAGTAAGACTGCTAATAAGACACCGAAAATCCAACCTGTAAATAGTTTTTGTGTCTTTGTCAGCAAAATGCAGCAAGAATGTTAAACTCCATCCATTTTTCAGATTCATTTTTTCATCAGATTTAAAATGCCTTATTCATATTTCAAGTACAGAAGAAGTTTCCAAATGGAGTTGGCCTGCAGTGGTCTCGTCCTAATAATGTCGGTCTATATTATGGATCAGTCCGTGTTATGTTCATGTCTTTCTTCCTCCATCAGGCCTCCTGAAATCCTTCTGGGCTGCCCTTTCGACGAGGCTGTGGACGTGTGGAGTCTGGGGATCATGATCGCTGACCTGCTGTTAGGGTTTCCCCTGATCCCCAGCACCTCTGAATATGAAGCAGTAAGTGACTCAAATGTGGACGTACAGGTGGGACATAGTGACAGAAGAGAAGACCTTTATTTATCGATTTATTTTGCATCATGCCGACAACGATATTCAGACGATATTTTAACAGTAGATCAGGACTGTGCCTGTAAACGTCCAGGACGAGGCTCCAAATGTGAATAGATCATAAAATGAAGCACAAAACTGTAGAAATGTTTCCCTGGGATCCAGAACACTCACTTTACAAAGATGAGAGTCTGGTCACTGCTGAACCGCCCTGTTTTCAAATGGACATGATTGACAGGTGGATTAGCCAATCAGGGACACGCCTGGTCTATCTGTATCGGAAAAGATAAAGACAAAAATATGACAGGGGGCTGAGTCCTGCAGAAATCACAGGCGACTAAAGAGCTCCTTCACACGAGTCACTGAAAAACAACAGCTCTGATTGGACGATCACATTTGACCGAGACCAGACTGACATCAGTCTGTATAAAACAAACATGTATGTGCCAGGCCACAGAACCATCACTTTAGACCCTCTTTTGGAGATGATCTACACGGTTCTGGCTCTTTTTCAGCTCATTTTTGATACATATGAACGACATATATTCTACTTTTGTACTTCTTCAAAACAAACAACAGTTATAATACGACTTATGTGGGGTCCCACCTGTGTGTCCACAGTAATCATGTTATATTAATGTTCATAAGCTAACGTGTCTTTCTCTGATGAAGATGACAGTCATCGTCAAACTCCTGGGCCGACCGTCTGTGTCTTACCCTCGAACAAGGGAAGAAGTCCCAGCAAGTTTTTTAAAAGACCTGGAGGTGTTTGGATACTTTTGGTAACTAACATTTTCTTGTTGTTAGATTCAAACACAGAATCACATCATCACATGTAAAACAAGATATTCTGACATAACTCGACTTTCAAATGTTTTTTAGACTGAGGAGGAAATCCTGGAGAGGGATGGAGTCTGGACAGAGCCGTTCTTCAGCCAGTTTTATTCACTGGAGGGGCTTGTGCAGGTGTGTAATAAAATGCTAATGAAACCTGTAAATGTCAGTACTAATCTACTGAGGACTTGTTTTCTAGGACCAGTATGACTTGTCTTATCTGGAGGAGGACAAAGACTTGTACGAAGCCACACTCCTGCTCTGTCAGATGCTGAAAACCAATTCACATCGAAGAATTACTCCAGCTAAAATCCTCCAACATCCATTCATCTGTGGCCAAGGTAAGTTCATAAAGTCAGTGGTAACACCGTCAAAGAACTGTCTTCATCTCAATAACACGGGCAAGGCAGGTTTATTTATACAGCACAGTTGTTACGCAGAGTCATTCAAAGAGCTTTACAGAAGAAGAAAGACATTCAGATCACAATTCAACACATCAGAACATAAATAACCAGCATAGAATTAGCATTAAAAGAGAAGAATGCAGCTCCCTGTCACTGCCTCGTCTTTTAAATAGAGACAAAACCAAACAGGAAGTAGTGACGCTAACAGAGCTGCTGGGAGTTAATTAGGCTTTAGATTGAATTCATAATGAACAAATGGTTTATTAAGAATGATCGGGACTTTGTAACTACTTCATAAAAAGATGAAACATAGAAATACCAAAATACAGTGTACAACAGACCATATGTAAGTGTATATTTGTGTTGTTTGCAGTACGGAGAGAGAAAACAGGACGACCAGGGCAGGAAGAAGAGGCTGAGCCCACGGTCATCTTAGTCAAATCAGCCAAACCTGAAAACACTTTTGTGTTTAAAGAAGGAGACCATCTGAGCGACTGGTGAGAGGCTTTGGGAGTTTCATGAGAGACTGATCAAATATGTCTCACGGTTTTACTCGTATATGAGACTGTTCAAATGTGTGATTCAATCTGCAAGTGAACCACTGATTATAATGTGATTAAATATGTGTTTTCTACAGTCTGGAAACTGTGTCGTGGAGCACAGAGCCGATCGTGGTCACACACGAGTTCATGTCTAAGAACATTTAGGTGTGTGGAGCAGGACGAGCAGCAGAGTCACAGGTTGAGCGCGGTTTTACTCTTATATGACACTGTTCAAATGTGTCTTTAAGCTCCTTCCATTCTGCAAATAAACCACTGGATTATAATGTGATTAAATATGTGTTTTCTACAGTCTGGAAACTGTGCCGTGGAGCACAGAGCCGATCGTGGACAGACCAGCTGTATGTCCAAGATCATTTAGTGAGCAGCAGGACGAGCAGTGGACTGGCAGGTGAGAATGTGCTTTGGTCTCTTCTTCTTTTGTTTTCTCAGTGGCAGAGTGGTTAGCACTCTCACAGTGAGAAGGTCTCAGGCCTTTCTGAGTGTCTCGTGGGTTTTCTCCAATTTCACCCAAAAACACGCACAATAGTTCAAATATTTCAGCTAAGGTCGTCCTGACCGAGTCCAGCTCCAGATCTGGAGATGGGCCGCTGCTCCTGACGGGCCACGTTTATGTTGGCGTTAGGACAGTGACGAGCCAGTTATGATCATGTTGAAACCTGTTCAGTACATTTACTTCATGTCTAACACGATTCATGTTGTCTGTGTGAAAAGTGAGAAGAGCACGAGTGTAGAGGTGATGCAGCCTGAAACCCCGACACAGACTGACACCACGTCTGAACCAAGAGCCACGGAGGGGGTCGTCAGGAAGTGCTGCTCTTCAGGAGGCGGACAGCCAGAAACGTCACAGGTGAGTCACTTTATACCTACATAATTACAATTCATGAAATAAATAGTTACATAATATGATCTGCAAGACCTTGACACCAATCAATCTATGTTTTTTCAGCTCTGCAAAGAAGAGCAGAAGAAGGAGATGGAAGAACAAAGTGGCTCCGCTCCTGTGCACAGACCCGCCCACATCAGGTACGACTCTCTGAGCTTCAGCGTCACTATGTTCACATGCACATCTGAGCGTTATCTCTGGAGATATCAGATTACACACATCCTCACACAAAGAGGAAATGATGAAGAGATATTTCAAACTGTCCTTTCAAACAGTTACTCTAAAATCCCAGTGATTAATACCACACATCATCATTTCTCCTGGACATAGAAAACAAAAAATCAGATCTAAATATTGTTTTTTTCTGACTGTACTCGGTATCTGATTTTACTGACCATTTACTGTACCCACTGTTTACACCCACGTTTCATGAATCCAATCACTGAAGCACGGAGGCTTTGCTCATATATGTTTGTGTTTTAGGTGCAGCTGCCTCACCAAAGAAGAAGAACTGTTTCCAGAAGATGTTCTCCTGGCTCAGACGGTTCAACTGTTTCTGCTGCAGCACAGAGGAATAAGCTGTGCATTCTTTTGTCTTTGTAATCGTCCCGTTTCAGGTCCAGGTCTGATCCACACCAAAAGACAAAGTTTAAATCTGTCTCTGGACAACGGTTGTAGAAGTGAAGACGTTTCTCTGCTCGTCCAAGTCTCTTCTTCACTTCTGATCAGATTTACTGCTGGACACTGCCTTATATGTGTCTGCAGGGAGGAGCTGACCACACTGAAACTGGGAACATCTATTGTCTCCAGTTTCAGCTCAAACTATTCAGCCCTTAACCCAGAACAATGAGAAATGTGTTCTCATTGTTCTGGGTCTGAAGAATGGACGAGCAGCCAAACGTCTTCACTCTTACAACCATTTAAACTTCATCTTTTGCTGCTCTCTTTACTTTCTTTAATTGGCTCTAAAATGTGGAAATAGTGAACAAAAACATGAGAGGGGGGTTTGGAGAACAAGGTGGCCATCATCACTGTAGGTTTTGCACTGGGACAGTGCAGGATGCAGGATGTAGTGGTCACTTTGTTGAATCCCCCTGGTGGTCGATACAAAAATAAAACAGAGGGTTGGATAAAAACAGCAGCAAAAGGAAGAAATGGAGAATCCAACCCCAAAGCAAAGTGCACACGGATCATTAGCACCAGTCAAAAGAGACACGTCCCAAACACAAGTGGGACTGTGTCTGTCGTCTGGAGCCGCCTGTCCGTCCAGGGAGTGGATCCCCCTTCTGCGGCTCTCCCTGAGGTTTCTCTCGGAGTTTTTCCTCACCCTGAAGGAGGGTCTAAGGACAGGGGACGTAACACTGTAAATGACACCACAGAATGACTCGGGCTTGGTCACTACTTCATGACGACTTAGTTTATATCTGACTGAGGTGTGAAGTAGTTACTAAGTCTGAATCATTCTTAATGAACTATTTGATCACCATTACTCAGGTCTTTGTTCAATAAAGAATAAACTGAATCAAAATCATTTTCTCAGAAGCGTATGTGTTGTTGTTAATGTAAATGCTTTTGTCTGTGACTCTTGGTTGTGGATGTGAGGTTTCTTGGTCAGTTACTGGTCTGTTTGGAGGAGACTGGCTCTAGTGCGGGGGAACTGCTGTTGTCTTGCTCTCGGGTGGCGTCGCTCTTGTGTTCAGAAAATAAAGATTAAACTAGAGGAGGACACTGACTTCACTCCTCTGCCTGTGCCATTAAAACCCCGAGTTAAGACGGCCAGGCTGATGGGGAAGTATTTGAAATGATGGTCCATGGTGCTGCACTTCGCCACGTGTCTCACTGGACTCACAGATGTGTCTGCGATCACTGTCCACACGTCCACAGATCTCCTCATTTTAAGGACGTAGATGGAACTAAAACTTTTCATTGCTGCTCTTTTGACAATTCCAGTTGTACATGGGGTATGTACTACACAGACTACACTGTTCTGTGGCGACTTCTATATTGGCCGAACGAACAGGAAACTCAAAGAAAGAAATGCTGAACACAAATATGCAACAAGAACTGAAAACATGGACGATCTTATTGCCAAACATTTCAAAGTTATGGCCCACGTGAACATGAAGGACCTGAATGAAAATCATGCAGCCGTGGAACGTAGCCCCAGAGGTGACTTGGCTCAAAGGACGACTACAAAGACAGAAGACTTCTGGATACACCACACGAGGTGCTACTTGTACTACTGCTCCTCCACGTTTCTGAACTCTAGTCCTTCATGATGATGTCCCTGAGGGGAGCAGACAGGTGCAGACAGACCTCAGCATCACCTCATTCACACAAAACACACTGAATTAAAAAAGTCAGTGGACCTTTTGTGAGGGAAAACCAAACAGAAATGCAAAATGGACAGGGACCCCTGTAACACATGTGTGGCCAGGTGTCAACGGTCTCGTGACTTCCTACACATCAGCCATAGCTTTAGACGTGTAAAGAAACCATACAGGCTAACACCTGGGACAGTATATCGGTGTGAAAGATACGGTGTTTATTACAAGCACTACAGGCAAGTTAACGGGTTTCTGTTTTGACCTGCGGTTGCCCTTTCGCTTCTCCCGTGGGGGTGGGGTGTGGTGTGGCGGTGATTGTCTTGGATGGTGCTGTCCTCACTTCGTGGAGCAGTACTGGTCGTTCCTCCGGCCACCTCAGACAACCCCGGACTTCCTACCCGCTGATTCTACACCTGATTCTTCTTCTAATTGGTCAATCATCCCCCAAGGGCTTTCCAGGTCCTCCAAACTTGGACCAACAGGTTCATCAACGTGTTCCACCCAACAGGTATTCAGTTTCTGAGTCTGTGGATTCAATTTCTGAGTCTAGATTAGCTTGTCAGCTCTATGAACAAGAGGAACCATTTGAAAACTCTTTGCCTGGGAGGTGTGTAAAGGCCCTACACAGAGACGCCAGATTGGACCTATGGACTCTCTTGACTGGACCTCCATTGATTGGTACTACAGTGTGTGTTGTCCCCTGGGACATCAATGACTTCATGCACTTTTTGCTGACCATGCATCTTGACTCTTATTTCTGCCACTAGGACGATGGCGAAGGGACACATATTGCCCTATTTCAACAGGTGGCGACAGTAAACTTTTGCATTCTGACGGGCCATTCTCCTCCGCTGCTTTCCTTTCAGCAAACTCTCTGGCTCTCTCATGTGCATTCTGGAGTCGCTCTCTGTGTTCTCTGAGCCAGTCTGTGTTCTCAAACTTTTGCTTCCTCCTTCCCCATCAAGCCTCAACGGAAGAATGGGGTGGCATTCCAAAACAACATGTAATGGGGGAGTAACCAGTTGAGAGTGTGGGGTCACATTAATACGCATACACAACGCATCTAGTTTCAGGCAGGTCGTTTTTTTTCAGGGGCAGAGGTTTCAGGAGGTCCTGTACGATTCTGTTAAATCTCTCGCACTGGGGTTTCCTTGCGGTCGGATGATAGTTTATTGCGGGTCTTTTTTACCATACAAGCTGCACACCTCAGCATTAC
>JAIEZT010001390.1:13855081-13911506 GCA_019594935.1 Periophthalmus modestus | reverse complement strand
AAGTCATTGTAACCTGTGTCCAAGCATTTGGGCATTAGAGCCCATATGTGCTGCTCTCAAGATCAAAAAAGCCTGGAGCCATGGTTCACAACAGCGGATTCATGGACATGGCAGCGGCGTCGAACTCAAATGGGACCAAATGAAAACATTAGCTACAAGTCGAGGGGACCCGGACTGATCCAATGTTCCGTGAAAAAAGGTACTCGTTTTGTGTAAGCTCTCCACACCTGACCTGGGCAACAGGTGCCGTAGGAGAGAGGGAGGACGTTTGTCTGAAGAACGTAAACGGAGCAAAACTCCCGCACAACTGTCTGCCACTGTCCACTCTTAATGCAATTATTCCACATACATGTATGCCCGCACTGTCGGCCCAGTCAGGTGTGCAGAGGGCTTACACAAACGAGGACATTTTTTCACTGAACATTGGATCAGTCCGGCCCTCGACTTGTATGTAGCTAAGTGTCGTATTACACTGTTTTCTGATCTGATGTCTCCTCGTCCAGACCTGGACTTGTGTTTTGTTTCATTTTATTCACATGTTTAACACACAAACCCAGCATATTTTCACTTTTCTCCTCAAACTGAAAAACACTCTGTTCCACCTTGTGATGTCCTCAGGTGGTCAATACGGAGGTGCTCCACTGTGTCTTTTAAAACTCCACCCTTCACTAGAATCATTTGGATAAACTGAGGCCTGACATGTCCTCGACTGAACTCACGGCAAGAGGTGTTACCTCGAACACTTGATGACATCACAAGGTGGATGGGAGTGTTTGGAGCTTTGGAGAAAAAAATTTGTGTTACAGACTAATGATTGCAGGATTACTCAAACATGTGATGACACAAAATAAAACTCCAGACATATTTTGATGGAGTAACATTATAACACACGCTTAGAGCTCACACGAGTCAAATGTGTTAGACTTTTGACTTTATTTTTTTTATTATATTTTAATAAACCCTTATCTGATAAAGGTTTTATAAAATTAATGTATATGACGTGTATTGTGTTTTGGTTTTTTTTGGAGTTTTTTTTTTTCATTTTTTTTTTTGACACCCTATTAACCTCTTATCCTATTATTCGGCCTGAGCAGGAGACAACGTCCCGCCGTCGAGGACTCATTAAAACTGTGTTTAAAACACGGAAAATGTCAAAAAATGACGTAGTAAACTCGCCCGACATTGAGGCTCTCACACAATCATGTTGACATATTGTTTTAAATAGTTTTGGATATTATTGACTATGTAACTTCCACTGTGTCATTCTTTTTGTTTGTCGGGGACTGCAGATGGAAACCTGCTGTTTAGCTCTAATCTGGTGCAGATCATCTCTGTTTTATGGCATTAATGTCTCTGTACATCGTCCCTTCAAATAAAGACTAAATTAACTAAACTAACCATGCCAGTGAGTGGTGTCAAAAATCAGAAGTCAGGGAGCTCTAAGAGTCACCGAAGACCCCGGAGAAAAAATATGAAACACGACTCGGTAGCGCCACCTCGAAAACTGTTAGCAAAAGACGAAGTTTAAATGTGTCACTGGACAAATCGTTGTAGGAGTGAAGACGTTTCTCTGGGCTCGTCAAGTCTCTTCTTCACTTCTGGTCAGATTTACTGCTGGACACTGACTTATATCTGTCTACAGGAGGCGCTAATGACACTAATACTATAGACATCTATTGTCTCCAGTTTCAGCTGGAGCTACCATATTCAGCCCATTAACGACCCTGCTGTGTTCTCTTTGTTCTGGGCTGAGGATGGAGGTGTAGATGGAGAGATTATGTCTCAGGATCCTGTTTAAGAAGGATTCCTCTTTCCTCACAAAAAATATCTTCTTTAACTCTCGTCTCAAACCATTTCTTTTCTCTGGCTCAGATCTGAACTTCACTCTCTTCAGACGAGTGTTTAGTGTCTGTGAGATGTAGATGAACATCAGACTGTGGTCCTGAGCTGCTCTCTCTCGTGTTGGTTCTTTCTCTTGTGGAGATGATCAGACTGTGGTCCTGAGCTGCTCTCTCTCGTGTTGGTTCATTCTGCTTGTGGAGATGATCAGACTGTGGTCCTGAGCTCTCTCTCTCTCGTGTGGTTCATTCTCTTGTGGAGATGATCAGACTGTGGTCCTGAGCTGCTCTCTCTCGATTGTTGGTCGCTCTTTCTCGTGTTGGTTGTCTGTTTGGAGTGTCTGTTTCTCCAGTGTGACACTCTTCACTCTTCACTTCACTGAATGGAGTAACACATCACTTTGTTTGTGTCTCGGGATTTTGTCCTTTGGATGAACCAGTTTTGTCTTAACGTGTTTGTGGGTTTGAAAAAGACAAGAATCTCATACTGTCTGAAGATCCTCTGAAGTTTTTCAGACACACCTGCTGTGAATGGTAAAACACCTTTACTTCTAGGTTCAGATTCCCTGTTGTCTTGTTTTTTAGCTCTCTTAGATCTATTGAAGTCGATATTGATTCACTAGATCTAAGAGAGCTAAAAAATGTACAGGAAGTCGGCCATATTGGATCAAACCCGGTGATGACAAAAAGCGCACACCCTCACATTCAGGACATCTCCTCGCACAGTTTTCATCACAAACACTTCAAATTTGGCCAAAAACCACTAAACCCATGTGAGATTAAAGATCATCAATTATATTTGAATATGACTTTGGGTGTGGTCATGGGGAATTTTATACGAAATTGCAATTTTGGATTATTTCAATAAAATATTTCTCGTTCACACATTTTTGTTGGGAAAAACGCTAATACAGCGTTTATGCACATTTGTGAGCTGAACACAATGATATGCAAATCATGGCTTTATCTCACAAAATGACTCTCTAGCGCCCTCTTCAAATTTCATTTTCAAAAATTCGTAGAAGACAATCGATTTGTCGTGGACTTGTGAAAAAATTCACAGGGGTCTTATTTGTGATGGGGCACAATGTGAGAAAGTCACGTGACTGTAGCTTTTATGGTTTAGGAGAAAAAAAAATGGGCCAAAAAAAATGTCATTCTTCTTCTTCTTCGGATCGAATCCATTTTTGACCCCCTGAACGTTAACGAAAAGTCCGTTTTATTCTACCCAAAATTCAAGGTTGGTGAAAAATGTATTATTTTAATGTGCAAAAAACTCATGTATCAAAATGACTCAACAGCGCCACCTCAAAAATCAAAAAACTTACGGCAATGACAGACCTTTTTCATCGTAGACAAATGAAATTTGGCACAAACATAGAACATGTCAAGACAAGTAAAAAATTATATTATGACTCCGCCCTAAACCCGACACAGGAAGTCGGCCATTGTGGGCGGAACCCACTTTTTCCAAAATTTTACCTCTCATTCAAACTCTTTTCAATTTTTTACTCCCGGATTTTCATTCAAGAAAGTTGAAAATTGGTCAAAATGAAGCAGACACAAGTGGGATTAGAGGCGACTCACGATTTTTTTTTACGTCATAAAATGTGGGCGTGGTCAGCCTGAAAAAAAAAAGCCATTTTTTGAAGTTTTAAATTGTACGTAACTCAAACATGCAGTGTCCTATTTCCTGACATTAATATACGTTTTGTTCAAAATGTTGATCTGAATGCAGAGATATACAATTTACACAGTTGAATCATTACATTGCTCCACAGCGCCCCCTTGAACTTTTGAATTGGACCAAAAAAATGACTTTGCCATAAACATTTGAAATTTGGCATGGACATGTGGCTTGACAAACTGAACAAAAAAGCCAATGAGAACATACCTCTATTTACAACCATGTTACCGTGGTAACGTCATGAATGTGTGATTGACATGAATGGGGCTCAGAGGACTGGACTTTGTTGGAGACTAAACTGAAGCTTTTTGGACTGCACCTGTGTCCGAACTCCCGCCATTAAGATACATTTAGTTCAAAATGTCTTTGTCATTATTAGTATTGTTATTACCGTTATTATTATTATTATTATTATCATTATTATTCCCACTGAAACTAATGGACTTAAATAAAAATAAATGAAACTTGGCCTTTCCAGCTGACTGACTGCAGTGGATGTTCCTCAGACATGGACAGAGTCACTGGAGAAGTTTTAGAAAATAAATACAATGTTTATAAATGACAAATACATTTGATCCGGTTTAAAGTCAATGATTTTATTGAATATAGTTGTGATGTGTTTTAAGCAGTAGAGTTTTGACCTGTTTGACTGTGATATTCTGCAGACGCTGACACACTTATATTTATCTTTTATGTTTCACACTTTGTCTTAATTATTGCGTTGAGTAAATCTGCTCCTGATTGAAACAATAACACGTGTGTTCTGGACGTGTGAGGCTGTCGAGTTCCGGAGTGACGCGTCTCTATGGCGACCTCTATGATGTCATATAGTGACATCACAGACTCTGCAGGTCACTGGACGTCTCCTACTTGGACGTGTATTGAAAAAAGGTCATTTCACACTGAACTCTGCAGAGGAGAGGTGCACGTTAGAGACAGACTAAACTCAACAAAATAAAGTCCAAAGCAGCTGTTTTCACTCACAGTCACAGGTGAGGCACCAGTACATTTCTCTGCATTTTGACCAAGAAAAGGACGTGTGCAGTAGGTTAAGTGTTTGAGGCAGGGTTTTCATGTTAAAGCACATTTTTGACGTGGTGTAAAGTGATTTGTTTCTAACATGACCGTACTACATTTCCATAAAAACACACGTTCACCTCTCTGTGGGAGTTTTTTGAGTCACCTGCTGCTGGAGACGGGCCCTGAAGCACGGCTCAAATGCAGCGGTGGATGAATTTTGTACAAACTTTAAACTTAAGTGCTGTACTTTATTACTTGTACTTTGTGACCTTCCACCACTGGTCAAAAGCAGAGGACAGATTTCCTAAAAGGGACAATCAAAATGTTAGTTATAAGACGTTGTCACTCTTAAGTACTTAAATGAAGGACTTTTTCACGGTTCAAACTTTGAGGCACCTCTGGCGGCCTAATAACATGCAGTTCAGTAATAGTAGTAGTAGCAGTTACACATGTTCATTACATGCAGTTCTCATGAACTGTCAGTGCATTAACGTGAAATAACCTTTATCTGGACTTAACTCATGTGTGATGTGTTTTCAGTTCTACAGATACAAAGAATGAAGGAGCCTGTCCTGGACCTGTCCTATATTAAGAGGACGATCCCGCCGAAGTACGAGCTGATCCAGTCTGTGTCCAGGGGCGGCTTCGGTCAAGTGGTCAGGTGTCGACAGAGAGACACTCGGGAGTTTGTAGCCATCAAACTTCCACTTTACGAGCAGGACACGAGCAGAGAGGTGAGCCCCACTTATGACACGACTTCAAGTGGTTTTCATGTATTTCTAATCGTGACTTTGTTTGACGGGGTAGTGCATGTGGTCAATATTTATCATAGTTTTACATCAGTTAAGTGTCGGTGAAACAAAACACAGTTTGTGACGAGGAAACATTATAAAAGACAGATCTGAAAACAGTGTAATACGGCCCTTTAAGTCTCATCATGACGACTGTGTAAGACGAGTTTTGGCCCTTGTGAACGTTGTAGCTCTGATGGAGTTACCTCTGTGTTTGCCACATCTGCTGCCCATGTCCAACCAGGAAAACGACTTCTAACCTTCCCTAAAGTTCAAACAATCCTGTGGCTTTAGTGGAAAGACACACATTTTGTATTGGTGCTTAAATAAACATGTGGTTTTATTCTGGTCTGTTCAGGTCGCTCTGCTGCGTCGTCTGATGGCTCAAAGGATGGACCAAAAACACTTTGTGAAGTTTTTGGAGGCGTTCGACACTCCTTTGGGAGAAGGAATGGTCTTTGAGATGCTGGACATGAGTCTGTGGGACTTTTTTAATGAAATGGATGATAAACGACTGCCCCTGTCGGACATCCGCAGCATCACCAAACAGGTAAAAGAAAGAACGTAACGCTCACCACGTGTTTTCACCAGAGGGTGAACGGTCACTGCAGAATCACATCAGATTTATGAAGAATTATCCACAAAGAATAAGTCCGATGGAATCCCACAAACTGACTCTTGTTTTGTGTTGTGACGTTGTACAGATGGCCACAGCTCTGGAGGCGCTGAAGGAAATGTCCATCATCCACGCGGATCTGAAACTGGACAACGTTTTGGTCTGTGATCGAACCCAGAGGCCCGTCCAGGTCAAGCTCACGGACTTTGGCCTGTCCTTTCACACGTCCAAGGCCAAACCAGGGCTCACGTTCATGAACGTGCGCCACAGGTGAGTGTGGGACGTCTGAGGATCAGATGAAGAGGAGACACTACAGGCAGCACTTTTATTATTCACTTCATCCAAACACTCCCCAAATGTTTGAATGTTTCACACTTTTTCAGTAAGACTGCTAAATAAGACACCGAAAATCCAACCTGTAAATAGTTTTTGTGTCTTTGTCAGCAAAATGCAGCAAGAATGTTAAACCTCCATCCATTTTTCAGATTCATTTTTTCATCAGATTTAAAATGCCTTATTCATAATTCAAGTACAGAAGAAGTTTCCAAATGGGAGTTGGCCTGCAGTGTCTCGTCCTAATAATGTCGGTCTATTTATGGATCAGTCCGTGTTATGTTCATGTCTTTCTTCCTCCATCAGGCCTCCTGAAATCCTTCTGGGCTGCCCTTTCGACGAGGCTGTGGACGTGTGGAGTCTGGGGATCATGATCGCTGACCTGCTGTTAGGGTTTCCCCTGATCCCCAGCACCTCTGAATATGAAGCAGTAAGTGACTCAAATGTGGACGTACAGGTGGGACATAGTGACAGAAGAGAAGACCTTTATTTATCGATTTATTTTGCATCATGCCGACAACGATATTCAGACGATATTTTAACAGTAGATCAGGACTGTGCCTGTAAACGTCCAGGACGAGGCTCCAAATGTGAATAGATCATAAAATGAAGCACAAAACTGTAGAAATGTTTCCCTGGGATCCAGAACACTCACTTTACAAAGATGAGAGTCTGGTCACTGCTGAACGCCGCCCCTTTTCAAATGGACATGATTGACAGGTGGATTAGCCAATCAGGGACACGCCTGGTCTATCTGTATCGGAAAAGATAAAGACAAAAATATGACAGGGGGCTGAGTCCTGCAGAAATCACAGGCGACTAAAGAGCTCCTTCACACGAGTCACTGAAAAACAACAGCTCTGATTGGACGATCACATTTGACCGAGACCAGACTGACATCAGTCTGTATAAAACAAACATGTATGTGCCAGGCCACAGAAACCATCACTTTAGACCCTCTTTTGGAGATGATCTACACGGTTCTGGCTCTTTTTCAGCTCATTTTTGATACATATGAACGACATATATATTCTACTTTTGTACTTCTTCAAAACAACAACAGTTATAATACGACTTATGTTTGGGTCCCACCTGTGTGTCCACAGTAAATCATGTTATATTAATGTTCATAAGCCTAACGTGTCTTTCTCTGATGAAGATGACAGTCATCGTCAAACTCCTGGGCCGACCGTCTGTGTCTTACCTCGAACAAGGGAAGAAGTCCAGCAAGTTTTTTAAAAGACCTGGAGGTGTTTGGATACTTTTGGTAACTAACATTTCTTCTTGTTAGATTCAAACACAGAATCACATCATCACATGTAAAACAAGATATTCTGACATAACTCGACTTTCAAATGTTTTTAGACTGAGGAGGAAATCCTGGAGAGGGATGGAGTCTGGACAGAGCCGTTCTTCAGCCAGTTTTTTATTCACTGGAGGGGCTTGTGCAGGTGTGTGTAATAAAATGCTAATGAAACCTGTAAATGTCAGTACTAATCTACTGAGGACTTGTTTCTAGGACCAGTATGACTTGTCTTATCTGGAGGAGGACAAAAAGACTTGTACGAAGCCACACTCCTGCTCTGTCAGATGCTGAAAACCAATTCACATCGAAGAATTACTCCAGCTAAAATCCTCCAACATCCATTCATCTGTGGCCAAAGGTAAGTTCATAAAGTCAGTGGTAACACCGTCAAAGAACTGTCTTCATCTCAATAACACGGGCAAGGCAGGTTTATTTATACAGCACAGTTGTTACGCAGAGTCATTCAAAGAGCTTTACAGAAGAAGAAAGACATTCAGATCACAATTCAACACATCAGAACATAAATAACCAGCATAGAATTAGCATTAAAAGAGAAGAATGCAGCTCCCTGTCACTGCCTCGTCTTTAAATAGAGACAAAACCAAACAGGAAGTAGTGACGCTAACAGAGCTGCTGGGAGTTAATTAGGCTTTAGATTGAATTCATAATGAACAAATGGTTTATTAAGAATGATCGGGACTTTGTAACTACTTCATAAAAAGATGAAACATAGAAATACCAAAATACAGTGTACAACAGACCATATGTAAGTGTATATTTGTGTTGTTTGCAGTACGGAGAGAGAAACAGGACGACCAGGGCAGGAAGAAGAGGCTGAGCCCACGGTCATCTTAGTCAAATCAGCCAAACCTGAAAACACTTTGTGTTTAAAGAAGGAGACCATCTGAGCGACTGGTGAGAGGCTTTGGGAGTTTCATGAGAGACTGATCAAATATGTCTCACGGTTTTTACTCGTATATGAGACTGTTCAAATGTGTGATTCAATCTGCAAGTGAACCACTGGATTATAATGAGATTAAATATGTGTTTTCTACAGTCTGGAAACTGTGTCGTGGAGCACAGAGCCGATCGTGGTCACACCGAGTTCATGTCTAAGAACATTTAGTGTGGAGCAGGACGAGCAGCAGAGTCACAGGTGAGCGCGGTTTTACTCTTATATGACACTGTTCAAATGTGTCTTTAAGCTCCTTCATTCTGCAAATAAACCACTGGATTATAATGAGATTAAATCTGTGTTTTCTACAGTCTGGAAACTGTGCCGTGGAGCACAGAGCCGATCGTGGACAGACCAGCTGTATGTCCAAGATCATTTAGTGAGCAGCAGGCAGGACGAGCAGTGGACTGGCAGGTGAGAATGTGCTTGGTCTCTCTTCTTCTTTGTTTTCTCAGTGGCAGAGTGGTTAGCACTCACAGTGAGAAGGTCTCAGGCCTTTCTGAGTGTCTCGTGGGTTTTCTCCAATTTCACCCAAAAACACGCACAATAGTTCAAATATTTCAGCTAAGGTCGTCCTGACCGAGTCCAGCTCCAGATCTGGAGATGGGCCGCTGCTCCTGACGGGCCACGTTTATGTTGGCGTTAGGACAGTGACGAGCCAGTTATGATCATGTTGAAACCTGTTGTACAGTACATTTACTTCATGTCTAACACGATTCATGTTGTCTGTGTGAAAAGTGAGAAGAGCACGAGTGTAGAGAGGTGATGCAGCCTGAAACCCCGACACAGACTGACACCACGTCTGAACCAAGAGCCACGGAGGGGTCGTCAGGAAGTGCTGCTCTTCAGGAGGCGGACAGCCAGAAACGTCACAGGTGAGTCACTTTATACCTACATAATTACAATTCATGAAATAAATAGTTACATAATATGATCTGCAAGACCTTGACACCAATCAATCTATGTTTTTTCAGCTCTGCAAAGAAGAGCAGAAGAAGGAGATGGAAGAACAAAGTGGCTCCGCTCCTGTGCACAGACCCGCCCACATCAGGTACGACTCTCTCTGAGCTTCAGCGTCACTATGTTCACATGCACATCTCTGAGCGTTATCTCTGGAGATATCAGATTACACACATCTCACACAAAGAGGAAATGATGAAGAGATATTTCAAACTGTCCTTTTCAAACAGTTACTCTAAAATCCCAGTGATTAATACCACACATCATCATTTCTCCTGGACATAGAAACAAAAAATCAGATCTAAATATTGTTTTTTCTGACTGTACTCGGTATCTGATTTTACTGACCATTTACTGTACCCACTGTTTACACCACGTTTCATGAATCCAATCACTGAAGCACGGAGGCTTTGCTCATATATTTTTGTGTTTTAGGTGCAGCTGCCTCACCAAAGAAGAAGAACTGTTTCCAGAAGATGTTGTTCTCCTGGCTCAGACGGTTCAACTGTTTCTGCTGCAGCACAGAGGAATAAGCTGTGCATTCTTTTGTCTTTGTAATGGTCCCGTTTCAGGTCCAGGTCTGATCCACACCAAAAGACAAAGTTTAAATCTGTCTCTGGACAAACGGTTGTAGAAGTGAAGACGTTTCTCTGCTCGTCCAAGTCTCTTCTTCACTTCTGATCAGATTTACTGCTGGACACTGCCTTATATGTGTCTGCAGGGAGGAGCTGACCACACTGAAACTGGGAACATCTATTGTCTCCAGTTTCAGCTCAAACTATTCAGCCCTTAACCCAGAAACATGAGAAATGTTGTTCTCATTGTTCTGGGTCTGAAGAATGGACGAGCAGCCAAACGTCTTCACTCTTACAACCATTTAAACTTCATCTTTTGCTGCTCTCTTTACTTTCTTTAATTGGCTCTAAAATGTGGAAATAGTGAACAAAAACATGAGAGGGGGGTTTGGAGAACAAGGTGGCCATCATCACTGTAGGTTTGCACTGGGACAGTGCAGGATGCAGGATGTAGGTGGTCACTTTGTTGAATCCCCCTGGTGGTCGATACAAAAATAAAACAGAGGGTTGGATAAAAACAGCAGCAAAGGAAGAAATGGAGAATCCAACCCCAAAGCAAAGTGCACACGGATCATTAGCACCAGTCAAAAGAGACACGTCCCAAACACAAGTGGGACTGTGTCTGTCGTCTGGAGCCGCCTGTCCGTCCAGGGAGTGGATCCCTCCTTCTGCGGCTCTCCCTGAGGTTTCTCTCGGAGTTTTTCCTCACCCTGAAGGAGGGTCTAAGGACAGGGGACGTAACACTGTAAATGACACCACAGAATGACTCGGGCTTGGTCACTACTTCATGACGACTTAGTTTATATCTGACTGAGGTGTGAAGTAGTTACTAAGTCTGAATCATTCTTAATGAACTATTTGATCACCATTACTCAGGTCTTTGTTCAATAAAGAATAAACTGAATCAAAATCATTTTCTCAGAAGCGTATGTGTTGTTGTTAATGTAAATGCTTTTGTCTGTGACTCTTGGTTGTGGATGTGAGGTTTTCTTGGTCAGTTACTGGTCTGTTTTGGAGACTGGCTCTAGTGCGGGGGAACTGCTGTTGTCTTGCTCTCGGGTGGCGTCGCTCTTGTGTTCAGAAAATAAAGATTAAACTAGAGGAGGACACTGACTTCACTCCTCTGCCTGTGCCATTAAAACCCCGAGTTAAGACGGCCAGGCTGATGGGGAAGTATTTGAAATGATGGTCCATGGTGCTGCACTTCGCCACGTGTCTCACTGGACTCACAGATGTGTCTGCGATCACTGTCCACACGTCCACAGATCTCCTCATTTTAAGGACGTAGATGGAACTAAAACTTTTCATTGCTGCTCTTTTGACAATTACAGTTGTACATGGAGTATGTACTACACAGACTACACTGTTCTGTGGCGACTTCTATATTGGCCGAACGAAAAGGAAACTCAAAGAAAGAAATGCTGAACACAAATATGCAACAAGAACTGAAAACATGGACGATCTTATTGCCAAACATTTCAAAGTTATGGCCCACGTGAACATGAAGGACCTGAATGAAAATCATGCAGCCGTGGAACGTAGCCCCAGAGGTGATTGGCTCAAAGGACGACTACAAAGACAGACAGACCTTCTGGATACACACACGAGGTGCTACTTGTACTACTGCTCCTCCACGTTTCTGAACTCTAGTCCTTCATGATGATGTCTGAGGGGAGCAGACAGGTGCAGACAGACCCTCAGCATCACCTCATTCACACAAAACACACTGAATTAAAAAAGTCAGTGGACCTTTTGTGAGGGAAAACCAAACAGAAATGCAAAATGGACAGGGACTCCTGTAACACATGTGTGGCCAGGTGTCAACGTCTCGGTGACTTCCTACACATCAGCCATAGCTTTAGACGTGTAAAGAACCATACAGGCTAACACCTGGGACAGTATATCTGGTGTGAAAGATACTGTGTTATTACAAGCACTTACAGGCAAGTTAAACGGGTTTCTGTTTTGACCTGCGGTTGCCCTTTCGCTTCTCCGTGGGGGTGGGGGTGTGGTTGGCGTGATTGTCTTGGATGGTGCTGTCCTCCTTCGTGGAGCAGGTACTGGTCGTTCCTCCGGCCCCTCAGACAACCCCGGACTTCCTACACCTGATTCTACACCTGATTCTTCTTCTAATTGGTCATCATCCCCCAAGTGGCTTTCCAGGTCCTCCAAACTTGGACCAACAGGTTCATCAACGTGTTCCACCAACAGGTATTCAGGTTCTGAGTCTGTGGATTCAATTTCTGAGTCTAGATTAGCTTCAGGCTCATGAACAAGAGGAACCATTTGAAACTCTTGCCTGGGAGGTGGTAAAGGCCCTACACAGAGACGCAGATTGGACCTATGGACTCTCTTGACTGGACCTCCATTGATTGGTACTACAGTGTGTGTTGTCCCCTGGACATCAATGACTTCATGCACTTTTGCTGACCATGCATCTTGAATCTTATTTCTGCCACTAGGACGATGGCGAAGGTACACATATTGCCCTATTTCAACAGGTGGACAGTAAACTTTTGCATTCTGACGGGCCATTCTCTCCGCTGCTTTCCTTTCAGCAAACTCTCTGGCTCTCTCATGTGCATTCTGGAGTCGCTCTCTGTGTTCTCTGAGCCAGTCTGTGTTCTCAACTTTTGCTTCCTCCTGCCCCAGCAGAGCATCAACAGGAAGATGGGGGTGCATTCCAAACAACATGTAATAGGGGGAGTAACCAGTTGACGAGTGTGGGGTCACATTATAAGCATACACAAGCTCAGCTAGGTGTTCAGGCCAGCGGCGCTTTTTTTCAGGGGGCAGAGTTTTCAGGAGGTCATGTAAGGTTCTGTTAAATCTCTCGCACTGGGGGTTTCCTTGCGGATGATGAGGTGTAGTGCGGGTCTTTTTTACCCCATACAAGCTGCACAACTCAGCAATTACAGCACTCTCGAAATTTCGGCCTTGATCTGAGTGCAAGCGCTCAGGCACCCCGTATTTCATGAACCACTCTTTCAGTATGACCTTAGCCGTTGTGTCTGCTCCCTGATTTATTGTGGGGAAGGCTTGGCTGAACTTAGTGAACACATCTGTAAGTACAAGAACATTTTCACACCCATCACTAGCACGGTCGAGTATAGTGTAGTCGACAGCCACAACTTCAAGAGGGCGAGTAGCTAAAAATGGAGTTTGAGGGACACGAACTTTGGGCTGTGGCAACTTGGTTAGTACACACCTCTGACAGGTCTTGATCCATTGTTAAACATCCTCGTGCATACCTCCCCAAAAGCATCTCTGTCTCAGGAGCCCAAGCGTTCGTTCTATTCCTTGGCGTCCCATCTGATTGTGTACACTGGTGAGAAATATTTCTTTGAGACAGTAAGGTAGCAATAACTGGTGACATTTTCCAAGATTTACATCCTCAATTTCTCGATACAAAAGTCCATCTTTCTCTCTGAGACATGGCCATTGTTTCAGGAGAGACCGTACTGAGGGTGGTAAAGCTTGTCTCTCTTGCAAAGAGGGCTTTTGTTTCTTGTCCCAGAGCTCTTTTAAAACTTTGAGTGTTGGATCAGACGCTTGGAATGTCCGAAGCTCCGCTTTGGTGTAACTGGGAAGAGTAGGCGTGTTGCTCTGCACTAACTCACCGTCCCCATTAGCTGGATCTACCACACTTAGCTGCCTCACCTTACAATGCTTTATCCCTGCAGTTGCTAACTCTGGACCTAAAGCAGTGCCTGCCCTAAGACTGTCACATATAGCTACACAACCATCAAACTCTACATCCTCTGAATCTGGATCTGATCCTGCTAAAGCTGGTTGTCGGGAAAGGGCGTCGGCTGCTGAGTTACAACGACCAGGCCGGTACTTGACCTCAAAATCAAACACGGCTAACTGTGCAACCCACCGCTGTTGGATAGCCCCTAACTTGGCTGTGGACAGGTGGCAAAGTGGGTTATTGTCGGTCAGGACCGTGAATTTGGAACCAAGAAGGTAGCTGCGAAACTTCTCTGTTACCGCCCATTTTAATGCAAGAAGCTCTAGCTTCATGCTACTGTAATTCCTGTCGTTTTTCTCTGCTCCTCTAAGCCTGCGGCTTGCATAAGCTATGACCTTTCTCTTCCCACCCTGAACCTGATACAATACTGCACCCAAGCCAAGGTTGCTAGCATCTGTTTCTAGGATGAAAGGTAACTGAAAGTCGGCATAACCTAGCACAGGCGCATTGGTTAACTTCAGTTTGAGCACTTCAAATGCCTCAGAACAATCTGGTGTCCAGGTTGACTGGAACAACTGCTTGGCCTTAACTGGACTACTCTCCCTGATACAGGCATTGACCACATCATGAAGCGGCCCTGCAACATGTGAAAACCTCTCAATAAACCGCCTGTAATAACTACAGAAACCAAGAAAAGATCTGAGCTCTTTTACTGAGCTTGGAGTGGGCCAAGTCTTTACAGCGCTAATCTTCTCGGGATCTGTGCCTACACCCTGAGCTGAAACCTCATGAGCTAAAAACTTGACTTTGGACTGGAGAAAGCGACACTTTTCAACTTTCACTTTTAGACCTGTGGTTTTGAGCCTCTGGAGGACAGTTTCAAGTCTCTCAAGGTGTTCGTCAAAGGTTTTTGAAAATACAAGAAGGTCGTCCAAGTACACAAGAACAATCTGGAATACAAGGTCACTCATTGTTGCTTGCATCAAGCGCTGAAAGGTTGCCGGCGCGTTGCATAATCCAAACGGCATCCGCCGATATTCATAAAGGCCGAAAGGAGTGGTAAAGGCCGTTTTGTGCCTGTCTTTTTCATGGACTGCAACTTGGTGATAACCGCTTGCAAGGTCAATGCTTGAGAAAAACTCTGCACCACTTAAAGCATCCAGACTTTCATCAATACGTGGTAAGGGAAATGCATCACGTCTGGTCTTAAGTTCAGCTTTCCTGTAGTCGACACATAGTCTTAAACTGCCATCTGACTTGCGCACTAGGACTATTGGTGAGGCATATGAACTTGAACTTTCTTCGATAACGCCTTTCCTCAATAGCCCTGAGATGTGCTCTCTCACCTCTTTGTACTGATTTGGTGGAATCCTTCTGTAGGGCTGGTGAACAGGGATCTCATCCACTACTGGACATAGTCAGTGTAGCCCAGGTCTTCATCCTGCACTGCAAAAACATCACAATACTTAAGTAACAGTGCCCTTAACTCTGCTTGCTGCTCACCAGTGCCACCTAACTGTAGCCGATCAAACAGAGCCTGCAGGTGTTTGTCTGATCTATCCGTGGCCTTCTGATTGACAGTGACTTCCTCGTGTGTAGTTGATATGTGCTGGAACTTAACTTCATAAGGGTCACTTTCAAGGCATTCACATGGGCTACACCTAACCTAGCTTTTCCTGGGAGCCACACATCATCTTGTACGAAAATTGATAACTTGGACTGGGAACAGGTGACTACTGGCTGTTATAACAGTGGGTACCACAATAACACCACCAGGTAGAGGAGTGTTGCCTGGTTCCAATAACAGGGTGGACATGTCTTTAGAGTCTCTCTTAGGGCCCCTAACATAAACTGTGGACACTGAAAGTGCAGGCAGGTGACATTTATTTCTCTGTGCTACACGAACCATAGCTGTTTTTTTCATAATTTCCGCCTCCTGAACTCTCTGAAAAGCTTCTCTCCACTCAGAATCCAGTTCTCCTCCAAGTGCTGCATCAAACTCTGTTAGTATCAACTCTCTGCACCTTTTTGCAATGTTCATTCCTATTATCCCAGGTGGGGATTGATCATGCTCACTTTTGTCTATTTTATTGTCATCTCTTATAATCAAAAATCCACATTCAGGTAGTGTCACTCCCATTACTTCAATATTTAGCTCGACATAACCCAAGTACGGTAGTGGCAGTTTGTTAGCAGCAGTAATTTTTAACCATTGTGATGTACAATGCATATCTGTGTCCTCACCATTGAGATAGTTTCTGAAAAAGCTCTCAGTTAAAGTGCTAACATTGCTTCCTGAATCTATGAGGCATTGCAGGGGAACACCCCCTATTTGAATGTCAACAGTGGGGCATTTACCAACTGCATTTCTCAAAAAGCGCTCTTTAGTTAGTGTTTGAGGTGAGCCTTCAGATTTACCTCGCATTGCCTGGCTCATAGCAACTGAGGGACCTCGTTTCCCGGCACAGTGGAAGCAGTTGTGCTTATCTGAGTGTGGGCTCTACGTGCAGGACATTGCCTAGCCATGTGTCCAACTCCTTCGCATCTCAGGCAGATCGGCTGTCCATCCTCAGTGTATCGGCCTTTTGGCCTATTGGTCATGCACACCTGATTTTTTTTGTGTGTTAAGTTCACGCACAGCATTTGTCAACTCCCCAATAGCCTTACCTTGCTGGGCTATTATTCTGACCACTTCCTGGAGTGTTGAGGCCAAATCATTTTCTGTATTGCTGTTGGGTTTATCACTTACAGAATGTCCATCAAGACTCTCTCCCACAAGGTTCCGGCTCCTTGCCACATTTGAAGTCCGGTTACGATCCTCAAGGCTCCACATAATGGCCTCCTCACGAACATCAAACAGACCGGACTGTGGTCTCTCTCTGATGAGCCTTCGGAGCTCGCGGCGGAGGGCAGAGTCGCGGACCCCTTCAATGAACTGGTCTCGCATTGCAAGCTGTGGGTCAGTAACAACATTAGGAGAAGCTAACAAGACAGAGTTCAACAACTGAGAGAGGGAGTGTGAATAGTCTCTCAAGTCTTCTCCATCCGACTGTCTGCGTGCATAAAATGCATGTAACAACTGTGGTGTTGTACGCTTCTCTCTAAATGCCTCACGTAGATAAGAAAACAAGACATTGGGTTCAACAGTGCGTCTATGAGTACGCAACTTAATCTCATCTAAGGCGCAACCTCTTAAATGTGACAGAATAAAGTCGACTTGGTCCCTTTCCCTTAGACCCCTTAGACTCATAGCCCGCTCAAGCTCTTCAATAAACTCGTCTACAGAGAGAGCGTCTTTCCCTGGATCACCATTAAAGGGCACAATCTGCTTTTCTCTTGGCACATACACAATAGATCTTGGTTGTACATCACCCAAAGAAGCAATACTTGACATAACAGCATCATGTTTCTGACTCAGTTCATTAAGTTTTGTCTGTAACTCTAATATTTGGTTACCACTCTCTGATAAAGGTGCAACTGAACCACCTCCTGCTGGTTCACCTCCCGCACTGCTGGGTCCAGGCAATGAAACACCTGCTCCATCCTTGCTGTCTGACATCTTGTACAGTCTGTCTTTAAGTTACAGTCTCTGGTATCCTCGAGCTCTCTGGAACTGCTGCAGCGGGTACTCTCCCACAGCAAGTCTCTTCAGCTGGGCAGATCTCCTCTTCACCACTACTGTTGTCTTAAAAGTCAAAAAGGCTAATAAAAACAAAAATAAAACAGCCAAATTTACCAGGAAATCCTACTTCTGACACCAAAATTGGTCGCGGTGTGTGGCCAGGTGTAAAATGAATAGACCAGACACCAGCAACTCCAAAAAATTAATGCGGATTTTTTATTTCCCGACTGTCCCCAGCAGGAGAACAGCATTAAATTTTGGTTTGATTTGGCTTCTTTTAAAAAAAAAAACAGTTTCTTTGTAATAATCACCAGTAAAGGTCAAAAACATATGACCAAAGACAACACTCTCAAAAGAAAACAATCTAAAGAAGAAAAAAAAAAAGACAACAGTAGTGGGCTTATCCTAAACAAAACAAGGAATAATACTACTTAATACACTACAACAGTACAGTTGAAATGGAATTACAGTTTAACAGTGAACTTCAACTTACGTCAAAATGGCGGACAGACTGCCCAGTACAACTTATCACTCTGGAGAAACCTGGACAGTGCTATCTCCCTCTGAATAAATCACACATTTACAAATGTACAAGATCAGTCACAAGATAATAAAACATTCTCAATATTCTCAACTATTACATTGAACTTATTTGGTTTTAACACTCACGCCGTCACGCAGCTCCGTCTGTTACGTGAGCCGTTACTCTTTTCACAGGATGGTAAATCTGAATCTCAATCTCGATCAATCTCAATCCTCGGGTTTACAACTCTGAATAATCTTAATAGGACACTCGTTACAGCCTTACTTATCAATATTAAAAGATTATTTTTGTACTAAAACCGGATTTAAACTTACATTTTACTCTTCACACACACTGTTCTCTGTCTGGTTCTCATTGAGGCACTTGGCTGTCTACCTTTGATGACGTCACGCGCGCGCGACTTCAAGTGACTACTGCATTATCCAAATACTATGGTGACATCTAGTGGCTAGGCCGAGAATTGCAACTACTGCTTGTTCAGTTAGATTCCGTTTTATTTGACCCGGCTACACATGTCAACATGTGGAAAATATCAGACGTGAATGTAAACTGAAGCCAGTATTTCATAACATACAGTAGGTTATTTTCACATTACATCACAACATTACAGAATACTTAGAACGCTTCTAATGAAAAGATCCTACAGTACACAAAATGGACTGAGCTTTAAATCACTTCAAAATGAGACTGATGGAACCTTTCTGCATCTAATTATACAGCGTTTTGTCTTTGCAAAATAGGAAGTGCATCATTAGCATGCTAATGTTTGTAAACTCTACTTTGGACTGTTTTGAATCACAGTGAATAATTAGGATTTTCAGAATGCATAAGGTGAGTGAGTGAAGACGTTTGGACCAATGCAAAGTGTTTAAGATAAACTAGTTGTGTCTTTCACATTTTGACGCACAGATCAGGTCGAGGCCTTTAAACTCTCAAACTGCATGATTTATGAGCTGGTTTATGAATATCTCTGTCATTTCAAGGCCACGTGAAACAAAAGCTGCTCATCACCTCTGTATTTAAGCCGTAAGATGAATATGGCTCATTTGTGGAGCACATTTTTTATTTTCACGTTGTGCAGTATATTGAAGATCAAATGAAGCTCATCGAGGTTCGCCGTCACACGGGCGAATTTGAGCCGATCTTGAGCCAGGCTGTCGACTGTAACGCCCCTTCCCTCCCGCACCGCTGGTTTAGCAACACCATCAATCAAACTTTGCTAATTCAATTCAATTCAAGTTTATTTACACAGCACATTTAAAAACAACCTCATCTGACCAAAGTGCTTCACATAAAATAACTAAACACATAAAACATCACACAATGAGGTAAAATCACATTATACAAAAGAGCATAAAATACAATAACAAGTACCAAGACTTTCTATCTAGACAAAATTAAAATCCAGGGAGAAAAGATGAGTTTTGAGCCGAGACTTAAACTGAGTCAGAGACTCAGATGATCGGACAGACAAAGGGAGACTGTTCCACAGTTTTGTCGCTGCCACAGAAAAGGCCCCGTCACCCCGAGTTCTGAGCCGAGCTTTAGGCACAAGCAGGAGCTGGTCCACTGACCTCAGAGTCTGGGAGGAGTGTGAGGCTGCAGCAGCTCCCTGAGACAGGCTGGGCCCATAAAGTGAAGACATTTAAAAACAATCAGTAACACTTTGAATTTGACCCGAAAACCAACAGGAGCCAGTGTAAAGTGCACAGAACAGTAATGTGCTCCCGTCTCTTAGTTTTGGTCAGAAGCCGAGCTGCAGCATTTTGAACAGTGCAGACGCTGAATAGAGCCTGGTCCAGACCCACATACAGAGAGTTACAATAATCCAGGCGCGATGTGACAAAAGCATGTACAGCTTTTTCAAAATCAGCCAGAGGTAAGTAAGGCTTAAGTTTAGCCAGAATCCGGAGCTGAAAAAAGCTGGATCTTATAACTGAGCTGATATGTTTGTTGTTTGAACATGGAGTCCACAATCACTCCTAGATTCTTCACTGAAGGACGACAGAAAGACGACAGAGACCCAATCACACTGTCATGTCCAGTGAGCAGCTCAGTTTGACCAAAAACCACAATCTCAGTTTTACTTTGGTTTAAGTTTAAAAAGTTACTGCTCATCCAATGTTCTGCAGAGTTTTAATTGTGGTCTGACTATCGGCCGCCGTCACAGATAAATGTGAATGTCGTCTGCAAAAAAATGAAAAGACACTTTGTGTTTTTTAAAACAGCACCAGGGGAAGTGTATATAAAGCAAAAAGAGCAGGCGCTAATGTAGAACCCTGGGGTACACCATAATTTAAGGCTGACACAGAAGAAGAATACGATCCTACGTTGACAGAGAAGCTCCTATTAGACAAATGTGATTGGAACCATCTGAGAACTGGACCCTTCATACCCATGACACGTGACTCTAAGTGGATAAAAGAAGCTGTGGTCCACCGTGTCAAAGGCTGAGGATAAGTCTAAAAGTAAAAGAACAGCAGACTGTCCTGAGTCCACTGTTAAAAGCAGCTCATTAAAAACTCTTAAAAGGGCAGTTTCAGTTCTGTGCTGTGATTTAAAACCAGACTGGAATTTTTCACCAATTTCATTAGAACTGAGACAGGCTGATCTCACAACCTTCTCTAAAACTCTGGACATAAAAGGAAACTTAGAAATCGGTCTAAAGTTAGACAGAACATTTAAGATAAGATAAGATAATATAAGATAAGATAAGATAAGATAATATAAGATAAGTCTTTATTAGTCCCACAGGGGAAATTCCACATTGCACCGCACACATAGAACAGAAGGAAAATCGTACATGCACAAAGAAAATAAAATAAAACAAGATAATAGATAAATAGCTAGAAATAATTTAAGAAATAGACTCCAGAATAAACTCTAATATACACATATAGATATACATCTCCGATATACATTTAAGTCCAGATGTGACTTTTTGATGAGGCTGGACAGCAGCATGTTTCAGAGAAGAAACAACCTGACAACAAAGATGAATTTACAATTTTAACCATAAAAGGTCCAATAGAATCAAAAACATTTTTGAAAAGACGACTTGGAATAATGTCTAGAGGACAAGAGGAAGGTTTTAGCTGTTGGACAATTTTCTTCAAGTTACAAAAAGATACTGGATCAAAATGCTCAAAGACCGAATTACAAACTGTTGGAACCACAGGGACAAGAGGCGTCAGTGTCGACCGAAGCACTGAGACTTTATCATGACAAATGACAAACGTTCACAAAGCCTTGGTGATGGCACGACAATATTTGTGTTACAAGGATTTACAAGAGATTTCAAAGTGTTAAAAAGCATTTGTCTGTGGCAGTTGGACGACACAAGGTTGGACATAAAGTTACATTTAGCAGTTTTCACTGCCGCTGATATTCTGTGAGTCTCTCAGTATTTGCTGGGAAACCTGTGGTCCATCCTTTTTCCATTTCCTCTCAGCGCGTCTGCCCCTGCGCCTAAGTCCACGTGTGGTATCATTAAGCCACAGCTGTGATTTAGGCTTTGCACGTCTAATGGGAGCGATCTCGTGAAAAAAAGGTGCCTGATTTGTTCATATCTTGATTTATGGACACAATAGTGGAATAAAAATACCATGGATTTTGTAGAGCGGGTTAATATGAACATTTTAAGACCAAAATGACGAGTCTGACAGCAGCAGTTACAGAGAGAGGACCGACAGTTTTTCAATAGAAAGTGAACTGAAGCCAGAATCGATCAAGCGGGTAGCGTGCTCATCCTGGCTTCTTATTGGAAACATGGCGGCTAGCAGTTTATGTGTGTAAATCAGGAGCACTGAGCTGGAGGATTAGCCAACTGCACATGTGGTTATTGATGGAAGAGCCGAAAAGAAACCCACCAAGACACAGGCAGAACATGCAAACTGCACTTGGGACCCTCTTGGTGAGGAGTCGAGAGTTTGACTCATTAAACATGTACATTCATCAGCAGCTGTGCCCTGTTGTTAAGATGATCTCGTGGGGAATAACACTGCTGTTGTGTGACATGGACGTGACTTTACAGAGACGTGACGTCCCCCGTTTTGTCACAGCCGTCAGTGGCTTTGGTAAAAAAACGGGACTGCACCGTGTTAAAGTGTCGTATTACACTTTTTCTGATCTGATGTCTCCTCGTCACAGACCTGGACTTTTTTGTTTTTCTTTTCATGTTTAACAACACACTGTTCCCACAGCAATGTTTTTTCACTTTTCTCTCACATGTTTAACACACAAACCCAACATATTTTTCACTTTTTCTCTCAAACTCCACACTCTGTTCCACCTTGTGATGTCATCATGTGGTGATACAGGAGGTGCTCCACTGTGTTTTTAAACTCCACCTTCACTAGAATCATCTGGATAAACTGAGGCCTGACAGTCTCGACTGAACTCACAGCAAGAGGTGTTACCTCGAACACTTGATGACATCACAAGTGGATGGGAGTGTTTGGAGCTTTGGAGATGTTACAGACTAATGATGCAGGATTACTCAAACATGTGAATGACACAAAATAAAACTCCAGACATATTTTGATGGAGTAACATTATAACACGGCTTAGAGCTCACATGAGTCAATGTGTGTTAGACTTTTGACTTTATTTTTTATATTATATTTTAATAAACCCTTTTCTGATAAGGGTTTATTAAAATTAATGTATATGACGTGTATTGTGTTTTTGTTTTTTTTTGGGGGGGGGTTTCTCTTTTTTTGCTGACATCCCATTAACCTCTTATCCTATTATTAGACTCATTAAAACTGTGTTTAAAACACGGAAAATGTCAAAAATGACGTAGTAAACTCGCCCGACATGAGGCTCTCACAAATCAGTGACATATTGTTTTAAATAGTTTTATATTATTGACTATGTAACTTCCACTGTGTCATTCTTTTTGTTTGTCGGGGACTGCAGATGGAAACCTGCTGTTTAGCTCTAATCTGGTGCAGATCATCTCTGTTTTATGAGCATAATGTCTCTGTACATCGTCCCTTCAAATAAAGACTAAACTTAACTAAACTAAACATGCCAGTGAGTGGTGTCAAAAATCAGAAGTCAGGGAGCTCTAAGAGTCACCGAAGACCCCGAGAAAAATAATGAAACACGACTCGGTAGCGCCACCTCGAACTTTAGCAAAAGACGAAGTTTAAATCTGTCACTGGACAAATCGTTGTAGGAGTGAAGACGTTTCTCTGCTCGTCCAAGTCTCTTCTTCACTTCACTTGGTCAGATTTTACTGCTGGACACTGACTTATATCTGTCTGCAGGAGGCGCTAATGACACTAATACTATAGACATCTATTGTCTCCAGTTTCAGCTGGAGCTACCATATTCAGCCCTTAACGACCCTGCTGCTGTTGTTCTCTTTGTTCTGGGTCTGAGGATGGAGGTGTAGATGGAGAGATTATGTCTCAGGCTCCTGTTTAAAGAAGGATTCTCTTTCCTCACAAAAATATCTTCTTTAACTCTCGTCTCAAACCATTTCTTTTCTCTGGCTCAGATCTGAACTTCACTCTCTTCAGACGAGTGTTTAGTGTCTGTGAGATGTAGATGAACATCAGACTGTGGTCCTGAGCTGCTCTCTCTCGTGTTGGTTCTTTCTCTTGTGGAGATGATCAGACTGTGGTCCTGAGCTGCTCTCTCTCGTGTTGGTTCTTTCTCTTGTGGAGATGATCAGACTGTGGTCCTGAGCTGCTCTCTCTCGTGTTGGTTCTTTCTCTTGTGGAGATGATCAGACTGTGGTCCTGAGCTGCTCTCTCTCGTGTTGGTTCTTTCTCTTGTGGAGATGATCAGACTGTGGTCCTGAGCTGCTCTCTCTCTCGTGTTGGTTCTTTCTCTTCTCTTGGAGATGATCAGACTGTGGTCCTGAGCTGCTCTCTCTCTCGTGTTGGTTCTTTCTCTTGTGGAGTGTCTGTTTAGTTTCTCCAGTGTGACACTCTTCACTCTTCACTTCACTGAATGGAGTAAACACTTTACTTTGTTTGTGTCTCGGGATTTTGTCCTTTGGATGAACCAGTTTTTGTCTTAACGTGTTTGTGGGTTTGAAAAAGACAAGAATCTCATACTGTCTGAAGATCCTCTGAAGTTTTTCAGACACACCTGCTGTGAATGGTAACACCTTTACTTCTAGGTTCAGATTCCCTGTTGTCTTGTTTTTAGCTCTCTTAGATCTATTGAAGTCGATATTGATTCACTAGATCTAAGAGAGCTAAAAAATGTACAGGAAGTCGGCCATATTGGATCAAACCCGGTGATGACAAAAGCGCACACCCTCACATTCAGGACATCTCCTCGCACAGTTTTCATCACAAACACTTCAAATTTGGCCAAAACCCACTAAACCCATGTGAGATTAAAGATCATCAATTATATTTGAATATGACTTTGGGTGTGGTCATGGGGAATTTTATACGAAATTGCAAATTTTGGATTATTTCAATAAAATATTTCTCGTTCACACATTTTTTGTTGGGAAAACTCTAATACAGCGTTTATGCACATTTGTGAGCTGAACACAATGATATGCAAATCATGGGTTTATCTCACAAAATGACTCTCTAGCGCCCTCTTCAAATTTCATTTTCAAAAATTCGTAGAAGACAATCGATTTGTCGTGGACTTGTGAAAAAATTCACAGGGGTCTTATTTGTGATGGGGCACAATGTGAGAAAGTCACATGACTGTAGCTTTTATGGTTTAGGAGAAAAAAAATGGGCCAAAAAAAATGTCATTCTTCTTCTTCTTCGGATCGAATCCATTTTTGACCCCCTGAACGTTAACGAAAAGTCCGTTTTATTCTACCCAAAATTCAAGGTTGGTGAAAAATGTATTATTTTAATGTGCAAAAAAACTCATGTATCAAAATGACTCAACAGCGCCACCTCAAAAATCAAAAAACATTACGGCAATGACAGACCTTTTTCATCGTAGACAAATGAAATTTGGCACAAACATAGAACATGTCAAGACAAGTAAAAAAATTATATTATGACTCCGCCCTAAACCCGACAGGAAGTCGGCCATTGTGGGCGGAACCCACTTTTTCCAAAATTTTACCTCTTCAACTCTTTTCAATTTTTTACTCCCCGGATTTTCATTCAAGAAAGTTTAAAATTGGTCAAAATGAAGCAGACACAAGTGGGATTAGAGGCGACTCACGATTTTTTTACGTCATAAAATGTGGGCGTGGTCAGCCTGGAAAAAAAAGCCATTTTTTGAAGTATTAAATTGGACGTAACTCAAACATGCAGCGTCCTATTTCCTGACATTAATATACGTTTTGTTCAAAATGTTGATCTGAATGCAGAGATATACAATTTACACAGTTGAATCATTACATTGCTCCACAGCGCCCCCTTGAACTTTTGAATTGGACCAAAAAAATGACTTTGCCATAAACATTTGAAATTTGGCATGGACATGTGGCTTGACAACTGAACAAAAAAAGCCAATGAGAACATACCTCTATTACAACCATGTTACCGTGGTAACGTCATGAATGTGTGATTGACATGAATGGGGCTCAGAGGACTGGACTTTGTTGGAGACTAAACTGAAGCTTTTTGGACTGCACCTGTGTCCGAACTCCCGCCATTAAGATACATTTAGTTCAAAATGTCTTTGTCATTATTAGTATTGTTATTACCGTTATTATTATTATTATTATTATCATTATTATTCCCACTGAAACTAATGGACTTATATAAAAAATAAATGAAACTTGGCCTTTCCAGCTGACTGACTGCAGTGGATGTTCCTCAGACATGGACAGAGTCACTGGAGAAGTTTTAGAAAATAAATACAATGTTTTATAAATGACAAATACATTTGATCCGGTTTAAAGTCAATGATTTTATTGAATATAGTTGTGATGTGTTTTTAAGCAGTAGAGTTTTGACCTGTTTGACTGTGATATTCTGCAGACGCTGACACACTTATATTTATCTTTTATGTTTCACACTTTGTCTTATTATTGCGTTGAGTAAATCTGCTCCTGATTGAAACAATAACACGTGTGTTCTGGACGTGTGAGGCTGTCGAGTTCCGGAGTGACGCGTCTCTATGGCGACCTCTATGATGTCATATAGTGACATCACAGACTCTGCAGGTCACTGGACGTCTCCTACTTGGACGTGTATTGAAAAAAGGTCATTTCACACTGAACTCTGCAGAGGAGAGGTGCACGTTAGAGACAGACTAAACTCAACAAATAAAGTCCAAAGCAGCTGTTTTCACTCACAGTCACAGGTGAGGCACCAGTACATTTCTCTGCATTTTGACCAAGAAAAGGACGTGTGCAGTAGGTTAAGTGTTTGAGGCAGGGTTTTCATGTTAAAGCACATTTTTGACGTGGTGTAAAGTGATTTGTTTCTAACATGACCGTACTACATTTCCATAAACACACGTTCACCTCTCTGTGGAGAGTTTTTGAGTCACCTGCTGCTGGAGACGGGCCCTGAAGCACGGCTCAAATGCAGCGGTGGATGAATTTGTACAAACTTTAACTTAAGTGCTGTACTTTATTACTTGTACTTTGTGACCTTCCACCACTGGTCAAAAGCAGAGGACAGATTTCCTAAAAGGGACAATCATCAAAATGTTAGTTATAAGACGTTGTCACTCTTAAGTACTTAAATGAAGGACTTTTTCACGGTTCAAACTTTTGAGGCACCTCTGGCGGCCTAATAACATGCAGTTCAGTAATAGTAGTAGTAGCAGTTACACATGTTCATTACATGCAGTTCTCATGAACTGTCAGTGCATTAACGTGAAATAACCTTTATCTGGACTTAACTCATGTGTGATGTGTTTCAGTTCTACAGATACAAAGAATGAAGGAGCCTGTCCTGGACCTGTCCTATATTAAGAGGACGATCCCCGCCGAAGTACGAGCTGATCCAGTCTGTGTCCAGGGGCGGCTTCGGTCAAGTGGTCAGGTGTCGACAGAGAGACACTCGGGTTTTTGTAGCCATCAAACTTCCACTTTACGAGCAGGACACGAGCAGAGAGGTGAGCCCCACTTATGACACGACTTCAAGTGGTTTTCATGTATTTCTAATCGTGACTTTGTTTGACGGGGGGTAGTGCATGTGGTCATATTTATCATAGTTTTACATCAGTTAAGTGTCGGTGAAACAAAACACAGTTTGTGACGAGGAAACATTATAAAAGACAGATCTGAAAACAGTGTAATACGGCCCTTTAAGTCTCATCATGACGACTGTGTAAGACGAGTTTTGGCCCTTGTGAACGTTGTAGCTCTGATGGAGTTACCTCTGTGTTTGCCACATCTGCTGCCCATGTCCAACCAGGAAAACGACTTCTAACCTTCCCTAAAGTTCAAACAATCCTGTGGCTTTAGTGGAAAGACACACATTTTGTATTGGTGCTTAAATAAACATGTGGTTTTATTCTGGTCTGTTCAGGTCGCTCTGCTGCGTCGTCTGATGGCTCAAAGGATGGACCAAAAACACTTTGTGAAGTTTTTGGAGGCGTTCGACACTCCTTTGGGAGAAGGAATGGTCTTTGAGATGCTGGACATGAGTTTGTGGGACTTTTTTAATGAAATGGATGATAAAACGACTGCCCCTGTCGGACATCCGCAGCATCACCAAACAGGTAAAAGAAAGAACGTAACGCTCTCACCACGTGTTTTTCACCAGAGGGTGAACGGTCACTGCAGAATCACATCAGATTTATGAAGAATTATCCACAAAGAATAAGTCCGATGGAATCCCACAAACTGACTCTTGTTTTGTGTTGTGACGTTGTACAGATGGCCACAGCTCTGGAGGCGCTGAAGGAAATGTCCATCATCCACGCGGATCTGAAACTGGACAACGTTTTGGTCTGTGATCGAACCCAGAGGCCCGTCCAGGTCAAGCTCACGGACTTTGGCCTGTCCTTTCACACGTCCAAGGCCAAACCAGGGCTCACGTTCATGAACGTGCGCCACAGGTGAGTGTGGGACGTCTGAGGATCAGATAAGAGGAGACACTACAGGCAGCACTTTTATTATTCACTTCATCCAAACACTCCCCAAATGTTTGAATGTTTTCACACTTTTTCAGTAAGACTGCTAAATAAGACACCGAAAATCCAACCTGTAAATAGTTTTTGTGTCTTTGTCAGCAAAATGCAGCAAGAATGTTAAACTCCATCCATTTTTCAGATTCATTTTTCATCAGATTTAAAATGCCTTATTCATAATTCAAGTACAGAAGAAGTTTCCAAATGGGAGTTGGCCTGCAGTGTCTCGTCCTAATAATGTCGGTCTATTTATGGATCAGTCCGTGTTATGTTCATGTCTTTCTTCCTCCATCAGGCCTCCTGAAATCCTTCTGGGCTGCCCTTTCGACGAGGCTGTGGACGTGTGGAGTCTGGGGATCATGATCGCTGACCTGCTGTTAGGGTTTCCCCTGATCCCCAGCACCTCTGAATATGAAGCAGTAAGTGACTCAAATGTGGACGTACAGGTGGGACATAGTGACAGAAGAGAAGACCTTTATTTATCGATTTATTTTGCATCATGCCGACAACGATATTCAGACGATATTTTAACAGTAGATCAGGACTGTGCCTGTAAACGTCCAGGACGAGGCTCCAAATGTGAATAGATCATAAAATGAAGCACAAAACTGTAGAAATGTTTCCCTGGGATCCAGAAACACTCACTTTACAAAGATGAGAGTCTGGTCACTGCTGAAACCGCCCTGTTTTCAAATGGACATGATTGACAGGTGGATTAGCCAATCAGGGACACGCCTGGTCTATCTGTATCGGAAAAGATAAAGACAAAAATATGACAGGGGGCTGAGTCCTGCAGAAATCACAGGCGACTAAAGAGCTCCTTCACACGAGTCACTGAAAAACAACAGCTCTGATTGGACGATCACATTTGACCGAGACCAGACTGACATCAGTCTGTATAAAACAAACATGTATGTGCCAGGCCACAGAACCATCACTTTAGACCCTCTTTTGGAGATGATCTACACGGTTCTGGCTCTTTTTCAGCTCATTTTTGATACATATGAACGACATATATTCTACTTTTGTACTTCTTCAAAACAACAACAGTTATAATACGACTTATGTTTGGGTCCCACCTGTGTGTCCACAGTAAATCATGTTATATTAATGTTCATAAGCCTAACGTGTCTTTCTCTGATGAAGATGACAGTCATCGTCAAACTCCTGGGCCGACCGTCTGTGTCTTACCTCGAACAAGGGAAGAAGTCCAGCAAGTTTTTTTAAAAGACCTGGAGGTGTTTGGATACTTTTGGTAACTAACATTTCTTCTTGTTAGATTCAAACACAGAATCACATCATCACATGTAAAACAAGATATTCTGACATAACTCGACTTTCAAATGTTTTTAGACTGAGGAGGAAATCCTGGAGAGGGATGGAGTCTGGACAGAGCCGTTCTTCAGCAGTTTTTATTCACTGGAGGGGCTTGTGCAGGTGTGTAATAAAATGCTAATGAAACCTGTAAATGTCAGTACTAATCTACTGAGGACTTGTTTCTCTAGGACCAGTATGACTTGTCTTATCTGGAGGAGGACAAAGACTTGTACGAAGCCACACTCCTGCTCTGTCAGATGCTGAAAACCAATTCACATCGAAGAATTACTCCAGCTAAAATCCTCCAACATCCATTCATCTGTGGCCAAAGGTAAGTTCATAAAGTCAGTGGTAACACCGTCAAAGAACTGTCTTCATCTCAATAACACGGGCAAGGCAGGTTTATTTATACAGCACAGTTGTTACGCAGAGTCATTCAAAGAGCTTTACAGAAGAAGAAAGACATTCAGATCACAATTCAACACATCAGAACATAAATAACCAGCATAGAATTAGCATTAAAAGAGAAGAATGCAGCTCCCTGTCACTGCCTCGTCTTTTAATAGAGACACAAACCAAACAGGAAGTAGTGACGCTAACAGAGCTGCTGGGAGTTAATTAGGCTTTAGATTGAATTCATAATGAACAAATGTTTATTAAGAATGATCGGGACTTTGTAACTACTTCATAAAAAGATGAAACATAGAAATACCAAAATACAGTGTACAACAGACCATATGTAAGTGTATATTTGTGTTGTTTGCAGTACGGAGAGAGAAACAGGACGACCAGGGCAGGAAGAAGAGGCTGAGCCCACGGTCATCTTAGTCAAATCAGCCAAACCTGAAAACACTTTTGTGTTTAAAGAAGGAGACCATCTGAGCGACTGGTGAGAGGCTTTGGGAGTTTCATGAGAGATGATCAAATATGTCTCACGGTTTTTACTCGTATATGAGACTGTTCAAATGTGTGATTCAATCTGCAAGTGAACCACTGGATTATAATGAGATTAAATCTGTGTTTTCTACAGTCTGGAAACTGTGTCGTGGAGCACAGAGCCGATCGTGGTCACACCGAGTTCATGTCTAAGAACATTTAGTGTGGAGCAGGACGAGCAGCAGAGTCACAGGTGAGCGCGGTTTTACTCTTATATGACACTGTTCAAATGTGTCTTTAAGCTCCTTCATTCTGCAAATAAACCACTGGATTATAATGTGATTAAATATGTGTTTTCTACAGTCTGGAAACTGTGCCGTGGAGCACAGAGCCGATCGTGGACAGACCAGCTGTATGTCCAAGATCATTTAGTGAGCAGCAGGACGAGCAGTGGACTGGCAGGTGAGAATGTGCTTTGGTCTCTTCTTCTTTTGTTTTCTCAGTGGCAGAGTGGTTAGCACTCACAGTGAGAAGGTCTCAGGCCTTTCTGAGTGTCTCGTGGGTTTTCTCCAATTTCACCCAAAAACACGCACAATAGTTCAAATATTTCAGCTAAGGTCGTCCTGACCGAGTCCAGCTCCAGATCTGGAGATGGGCCGCTGCTCCTGACGGGCCACGTTTATGTTGGCGTTAGGACAGTGACGAGCCAGTTATGATCATGTTGAAACCTGTTCAGTACATTTACTTCATGTCTAACACGATTCATGTTGTCTGTGTGAAAAGTGAGAAGAGCACGAGTGTAGAGGTGATGCAGCCTGAAACCCCGACACAGACTGACACCACGTCTGAACCAAGAGCCACGGAGGGGTCGTCAGGAAGTGCTGCTCTTCAGGAGGCGGACAGCCAGAAACGTCACAGGTGAGTCACTTTATACCTACATAATTACAATTCATGAAATAAATAGTTACATAATATGATCTGCAAGACCTTGACACCAATCAATCTATGTTTTTTCAGCTCTGCAAAGAAGAGCAGAAGAAGGAGATGGAAGAACAAAGTGGCTCCGCTCCTGTGCACAGACCCGCCCACATCAGGTACGACTCTCTGAGCTTCAGCGTCACTATGTTCACATGCACATCTGAGCGTTATCTCTGGAGATATCAGATTACACACATCTCACACAAAGAGGAAATGATGAAGAGATATTTCAAACTGTCCTTTCAAACAGTTACTCTAAAATCCCAGTGATTAATACCACACATCATCATTTCTCCTGGACATAGAAACAAAAAATCAGATCTAAATATTGTTTTTTCTGACTGTACTCGGTATCTGATTTTACTGACCATTTACTGTACCCACTGTTTACACCACGTTTCATGAATCCAATCACTGAAGCACGGAGGCTTTGCTCATATATGTTTGTGTTTTAGGTGCAGCTGCCTCACCAAAGAAAGAAGAACTGTTTCCAGAAGATGTGTTCTCCTGGCTCAGACGGTTCAACTGTTTCTGCTGCAGCACAGAGGAATAAGCTGTGCATTCTTTTGTCTTTGTAATCGTCCCGTTTCAGGTCCAGGTCTGATCCACACCAAAAGACAAAGTTTAAATCTGTCTCTGGACAAACGGTTGTAGAAGTGAAGACGTTTCTCTGCTCGTCCAAGTCTCTTCTTCACTTCTGATCAGATTTACTGCTGGACACTGCCTTATATGTGTCTGCAGGGAGGAGCTGACCACACTGAAACTGGGAACATCTATTGTCTCCAGTTTTTCAGCTCAAACTATTCAGCCCTTAACCCAGAACAATGAGAAATGTTGTTCTCATTGTTCTGGGTCTGAAGAATGGACGAGCAGCCAAACGTCTTCACTCTTACAACCATTTAAACTTCATCTTTTTGCTGCTCTCTTTACTTTCTTTAATTGGCTCTAAAATGTGGAAATAGTGAACAAAAACATGAGAGGGGGGTTTGGAGAACAAGGTGGCCATCATCACTGTAGGTTTGCACTGGGACAGTGCAGGATGCAGGATGTAGGTGGTCACTTTGTTGAATCCCCCTGTGGTCGATACAAAAATAAAACAGAGGGTTGGATAAAAACAGCAGCAAAGGAAGAAATGGAGAATCCAACCCCAAAGCAAAGTGCACACGGATCATTAGCACCAGTCAAAAGAGACACGTCCCAAACACAAGTGGGACTGTGTCTGTCGTCTGGAGCCGCCTGTCCGTCCAGGGAGTGGATCCCTCCTTCTGCGGCTCTCCCTGAGGTTTCTCTCGGAGTTTTTCCTCACCCTGAAGGAGGGTCTAAGGACAGGGGACGTAACACTGTAAATGACACCACAGAATGACTCGGGCTTGGTCACTACTTCATGACGACTTAGTTTATATCTGACTGAGGTGTGAAGTAGTTACTAAGTCTGAATCATTCTTAATGAACTATTTGATCACCATTACTCAGGTCTTTGTTCAATAAAGAATAAACTGAATCAAAATCCTTTTCTCAGAAGCGTATGTGTTGTTGTTAATGTAAATGCTTTTGTCTGTGACTCTTGGTTGTGGATGTGAGGTTTTCTTGGTCAGTTACTGGTCTGTTTTTGGAGACTGGCTCTAGTGCGGGGGAACTGCTGTTGTCTTGCTCTCGGTGGCGTCGCTCTTGTGTTCAGAAAATAAAGATTAAACTAGAGGAGGACACTGACTTCACTCCTCTGCCTGTGCCATTAAAACCCCGAGTTAAGACGGCCAGGCTGATGGGGAAGTATTTGAAATGATGGTCCATGGTGCTGCACTTCGCCACGTGTCTCACAGTGAATAATTAGGATTTTCAGAATGCATAAGGTGAGTGAGTGAAGACGTTTGGACCAATGCAAAGTGTTTAAGATAAACTAGTTGTGTCTTTCACATCTTGACGCACAGATCAGGTCGAGGCCTTTAAACTCTCAAACTGCATGATTTATGAGCTGGTTTATGAATATCTCTGTCATTTCAAGGCCACGTGAAATAAAAGCTGCTCATCACCTCTGTATTTAAGCCGGAAGATGAATATGGCTCATTTGTGGAGCACATTTTTTATTTTCACGTTGTGCAGTATATTGAAGATCAAATGAAGCTCATCGAGGTTCGCCGTCACACGGGCGAATTTGAGCCGATCTTGAGCCAGGCTGTCGACTGTAACGCCCCTTCCCTCCCGCACCGCTGGTTTAGCAACACCATCAATCAAACTTTGCTAATGGGAGCGATCTCGTGAAAAAAAGGTGCCTGATTTGTTCATATCTTGATTTATGGACACAATAGTGGAATAAAAATACCATGGATTTTGTAGAGCGGGGTTAATATGAACATTTTAAGACCAAATGACGAGTCTGACAGCAGCAGTTACAGAGAGAGGACCGACAGTTTTTTCAATAGAAAGTGAACTGAAGCCAGAATCGATCAAGCCGGTAGCGTGCTCATCCTGGCTTCTTATTGGAAACATGGCGGCTAGCAGTCTATGTGTGTAAATCAGGAGCACTGAGCTGGAGGATTAGCCAACTGCACATGTGGTTATTGATGGAAGAGCCGAAAAGAAACCCACCAAGACACAGGCAGAACATGCAAACTGCACTTGGGACCCTCTTGGTGAGGAGAGTTTGACTCATTAAACATGTACATTCATCAGCAGCTGTGCCCTGTTGTTAAGATGATCTCGTGGGGAATAACACTGCTGTTGTGTGACATGGACGTGACTTTACAGAGACGTGACGTCCCCGTTTTGTCACAGCCGTCAGTGGCTTTGGTAAAAACGGGGACTGCACCGTGTTAAAGTGTCGTATTACACTGTTTCTGATCTGATGTCTCCTCGTCACAGACCTGGACTTGTGTTTTGTTTCATTCACATGTTTAACACACAAACCCAGCATATTTTTCACTTTTTCTCTCAAACAGAAAACACTCTGTTCCACCTTGTGATGTCATCATGTGGTAATACAGGAGGTGCTCCACTGTGTTTTTAAACTCCACCTTCACTAGAATCATCTGGATAAACTGAGGCCTGACAGTCTCGACTGAACTCACGGCAAGAGGTGTTACCTCGAACACTTGATGACATCACAAGGTGGATGGGAGTGTTTGGAGCTTTGGAGATGTTACAGACTAATGATGCAGGATTACTCAAACATGTGAATGACACAAAATAAAACTCCAGACATATTTTTGATGGAGTAACATTATAACACGGCTTAGAGCTCACACGAGTCAAATGTGTGTTAGACTTTTGACTTTATTTTTTATATTATATTTTAATAAACCCTTATCTGATAAGGGTTTATTAAAATTAATGTATATGACGTGTATTGTGTTTTTTTTCTTTTTTTTCTTTTTTTTGCTGACATCCCATTAACCTCTTATCCTATTATTAGACTCATTAAAACTGTGTTTAAAACACGGAAAATGTCAAAAATGACGTAGTAAACACGGCCGACATGAGGCTCTCACAAATCAGTGACATATTGTTTTAAATAGTTTTATATTATTGACTATGTAACTTCCACTGTGTCATTCTTTTTGTTTGTCGGGGACTGCAGATGGAAACCTGCTGTTTAGCTCTAATCTGGTGCAGATCATCTCTGTTTTATGAGCATAATGTCTCTGTACATCGTCCCTTCAAATAAAGACTAAACTTAACTAAACTAAACATGCCAGTGAGTGGTGTCAAAAATCAGAAGTCAGGGAGCTCTAAGAGTCACCGAACACCCCGAGAAAAATAATGAAACACGACTCGGTAGCGCCACCTCGAACTTTAGCAAAAGACGAAGTTTAAATCTGTCACTGGACAAATCGTTGTAGGAGTGAAGACGTTTCTCTGCTCGTCCAAGTCTCTTCTTCACTTCTGGTCAGATTTACTGCTGGACACTGACTTATATCTGTCTGCAGGGAGGACAGACTCCCAGATGGGGGCGCAAGAGTCACATTTCCCTCTGGATTGATGATGTTGTTCTGAAACCTCCTGAAGGTAACTTCACAAAAGTTGAACCTGATCATTTCACACCTTCTCGTATTCGAGTTATTTTGTGTTTTAACAATATTCATCTGCCCCGTCTGTGTTAAATGTGATTTTAATCTGAAACAGTGACAGTGACAGTCCAGGGGGAAACGCTCCTCCGGGCCCAGGCTGTGGGCTCAGGGGGGTCGTTATGGCGGGTTCGTTAGGAGGAGGTTAATTGGACCTGGGGGAGGCAGGAGCAGAGGGAGGAGAGTCAGAACAGTCACCATGTTCTTCATCAACGTGAGAAGTTTAAATTTAAAAGTCTGATATGACACAAAACTGACTCTTGGAGCTTTAAACCATGTTCTAAAACTGTGTCCTCCTCAAAAACACAGACCTGGAGTCGTGTTTGTTTCATTCACATGTTTGAGTCACACTTTATTATTAGTCTGTAACATCTACAAAGCTCAAAATGCTCTGTTCCACCTTGTGATGTCATCAAGTGGTAGTTTTCAAGTGAACAGCTCCTTTTACATTTAGTTCAGTAGAAACTGGCAACTCCAGGACTGAAATGATCCAAATGATTCTAGTGAAGGTGGAGTTTGAAAACACAGTGGAGCACTTCCTGTATCACCACATGATGACATCACAAGGTGGAACAGAGTGTTTTCAGTTTGAGAGAAGAACTCAACCTAAATCTGCAGGTTTGTGAGTTGAATGAAACAAAAAACACGTTTCAGCTTCATACAGATCAACAACTGCTGTTCCTTCACTGACCAGCAGAGGGCGCTCACAGCTCACTGATGGAGGTTATGAGTCACTAAAATCTATTTCAGGTGTTTTTCTTCAGAGGAACAACTAAATTGATAGTCTGCAGCTCATCAACATTCCCTGGGCATATGATGCTAACCGAAGGCACTGCTCTGTCTGAAGCTCTGTTAGACTTTAATCTGAGTTTTATTTTAACACAATCTGACCATAAAGATCTGATTTATCTGAACTACAGCAGGTGATTTGTGCTGTTAAACACGTCCCTCAAATAACATTACAGTCACAAACTAGCATTAGCATTAGCATTAGCATTAGCATTAGCCAACAGTTTTTCAGTGAGTCACTTTCACCTTTTTGTCTAAAATCAAACTCTGAACAGGACCATGAGCTCGGACTGACCACAGGAACATGAGCGTGTCTTTAAATACATTTAGATGAGAAAGACTAACTGTTATGGTCAGATTGTGTTAAAATAAAACTCAGATTAAAGTCTAACTCGAGTCACATTCAGAGCAGAGACACGTTGATGTCGTCTGCTGCAGAGTATCCACAGAGTCCTGCTTCCTCCAAAAGGTCACTGGTCGATTTGTGTCACATTTGATCAATGAACTTCAGAGAGAATGATTCACAAAAGGACAAACCTCTCAGTGTGGGGACACGAGCAGCACCAAGAGCAGGGCCGGTCTGTCCAGCTGCAGTGTGGGGACGGAACTGAACATGGACTAAATGTTGAGTAACTGTCCTGTAGTGAGAGAAAAAGACAACTCCACTCACAATATGAAAGCGTGTGTTTCAAGGGATTTGACTTCAGCAGGAGTGCGCCCCCTACAGGCCTCACAATGGTCCAGACCCTGGTGAAGATGCTGGTGATGACAGATAAGTTTGGGTTTGACAGTGTTTGTAACTATAAAAGAACACAAACGCAGCCTGTGACTTTACATCGGGCCTGAAGTCGCTCGTCGCTTCGTTCACAGACGGACACAGAAAACACGAGTCTGTCCATCACAGAAGTAACGTCATCACGAGCACTTCGAGCAACACAAAGGCGTTTCCCGTTTGACACTGGGACGTCATCCACAGTCAGACGTCCGAGCTCAGCAGATTGTTCTTCACACAGGTCACACGAGCGTCACGTGTCCTGCAGCAGATGTAACTGTGTCAAAGCAGAAAACACTCAACGACACCACGAGTCATGCACAAAACACTGATCTGTCACTCTCGCGCTCGTCTTTTTGACCTCCTCAAACGCCATGACCCTGTCCCGTTCACATCTTCCTCAGTCAAAGTCTTCCTCAAAGTCTTCCTCACTCAAAGTCTTCCTCAAAGTCTTCCTCTGTCAAAGTCTTCCTCGATCAAAGTCTTCCTCAGTCAAAGTCTTCCTCAGTCAAAGTCTTCCTCAGTCAAAGTCTTCTTCAGTCAAAGTCTCTCTTGATCAAAGTCTTCCTCAGTCAAAGTCTTCCTCGCTCAAAGTCTTCCTCAGTCTTTCAGCTGGTTGTGTCATGGTGGACATCTCAGATGAACACAGGACATTTCGTCTTGTGACCTGTGGGTGGCGCTGGTGAGGGGCGTGTCGCTCTGTTACCTGTGTGACGTGTGTAAACCGAAGTGCCATAAAACAATTTGTCTGTGGCGAGAACGAGAACAGACTCCCGAGAGTTGCTCGGGGTCAGTGGTAAACAAGTTGTAGGTCTATTTTTCCGCTGAGGCAGCAGAGGGCGCCGCAGACTCTTCAAACTCCCAAAATCACCTTTGTATCCACCAGAGGGACTGAAAGACATTAAATAAGTTAAAATGGTACTTTGTTCTGTTTTAAATAAAGCTCACAGATACACACATAAAACTGAGCTACTGTAATAGCGCCCCCTGTGGTCAGAGCTCATACAGCAGCCTGTTCCTGCTCTTCATAGACTTTTTCTCTCTCAGCTGGAGCTCAAATCAAGGCCAATTTTCACAGAGCGGCGGAAGTACACGAGCTGTTATTACTGCTGCAGCTCAAACCCCTCTCTCTGTTACTCCCTCTCTCTGTTATTCCCTCTCTCCCTCTCTCTGTTACGCCCCCTTTCCCTCCCTCTCTGTTACTCCCTCTCTCTGTTACTCCCTCTCCCTCCTCCTCTCTGTCTCTTTCTCTCTCTCTGTAGCTGCTGGTGCGTCGGTCGGCTCAAACACAGTATGATTTCTCTCTCTCCTTCCCTCTCTTTCTTTCTCTCTCTCTCTCTCCCCTCTTTCTTTCTTTCTTTCTTTCTTTCTCTTTCTTATTTCCTCTCCCATGAAGCAGATGTCGCCTGTTCGTGGGCCTCAGATCAGGGCCGTTGTCATAGTAATTAACAATTTAAAAGTAAATGTAATATATTTGCTAATTCAGTGACTCTCAAACTTGTAAATCTGCAGCTCCAGACAGAGGCCCGGTGAACCCCAGGGGCCACAGGGGCCACAGGGGGGCGCTAAAAAGACGTGTGTTATTGTGTCCCACATTGCCTAGTATGAATGTGGTGTGGGTGGTTCGATGGGCCGATGGCACAGACTGGCAGCCCTGCTTTAACAGTCTGTCCCAGGGCAGCTGTGACTACAACAGCATGATGTGTGTCTGTCCCCGGCCCACACTTTGAGAAGCACTGCTCTAAACCGCCTCAGACTCAAACTAAACATCTGTTTAAATGTTTTATAGAAACAAACTTGAAGATAAAACAAAAAACTCAACAATTTGCATCAAACAAATATATCCACATTTATTTTGAAAGTATAAAATTTGACACAAAAAGGCCACTTATCGGGTAAACGGACGTCAGCACGTGTCCATCCACTGGTCAGAAAAACGCCATCGCAAAACAAAACACGTCTTCTACTTCACCACGAAACAGTTGGCAAGATCGCAATAAGTTATTCATAATTACAGAAGAACGGCAGGAGGAAAGTGAGAAATCCAGACCTGTCAAGACCACCTCCACCTCCACCTCCACCCAGACCTGTCACCTCCACCTCCACCTCCACCCAGACCTGTCACCTCCACCTCCATCCAGACCTGTCACCTCCACCCAGGCCACCTGAGAGCCACAGTCCCTTCAGTGTGTCCCAGGTCTTCCCGGGGCCTCCATCTTGAATCAAACTGAAAAACAGGGTGAGTTCGTGCCGTGTTCTCGTGACAGGTCCGGAGACGCCCGGAGACGCCCGGAGACGCCCGGAGACGCCCGGAGACGCCCGGAGACGCCCGGAGACGCCCGGAGACGCCCGGAGACGCCCGGAGACGCCCGGAGACGCCCTGATTCGTGGACAGATCCCAGTGAGGAGCAGGTATAGGACAGTTGGCTCCTGTTTGAAGCGGCGTACAGGCACAGCATGACAATACAGGCACTGCTCGGCCCTACCACAGACAGAGACATTCACAAAGATGGCACCAGTCGAACCTGACCCCGCCCCCAGCGCCGCCAGAGCGACGCCCACATTCTGCGCACAAACTGCCCACATGGTGTCACTGAGGTAGAACAGTTGTACCAAAAAGAAGAAACATTCAGTCGCAAAAACAGATAACGGCGTTTTGAAAATGCGTCTCCTCGTGGTTAGACGGTCGTAGGCGAGTCGTGTCCGATCCTGCCCAAGGACAACGGCAGCATTCATCTCTGGAGTAGAACCGGCAACCTGCGGGTCAGTGGATCTCAACGCTCAACCAAATGATGTTTATGTCAAGAGCGGGACTCAAACCGGCAACTGAGCCGCCGCCGCCGTGTCCAACGACAATAATGTGAAGTGGATTTTATCAGACGGAGACGGGATCATGTTCTGTTCAACACATTTGTCTTTTCAAAATGCTTCTATCCTCAGACTAAACTCCTCCGACGGCGTTTTCAAAAGAGTTTTATCCGTTTTTGCGACTGAGTCTTATTTCTGAACAGACAGATTAGTAACAGTCACATGACGTAGATGGAGTCGTAAAGGGGAGAAAGAAGAACATCACATTTTTAAAAACTTTTGAGTTTGTAGACGCCAGAGCTGCACAGAACAGAACCAATCGAAACCTCGCCGCCGTTTTCAAATCTCAAAAACTGAACATGACAAATGAAGAGTCAGTATTTATCATGGGACTTTTTGGTTAGATCTTTCATTTCAGACACTTGTGGAAGGTTGAAATAATAATAATCATTGTAGTTCAAAGTTTTTAATAATATTTATAAAACTGTTTGTGGAGAATTCTGCTTGGTTTTGGTTTCAGTATCATCGTTTATCGTCTATAGTTTGTGTTATGGGGACAGGCCTGTGAGTCATTTCCTCAGTTTGGAGTCTCGTTTACGCTGTGCAGGATCCTTCTCTTTAAACATAAATCATAAATAATATTGTAAATCAGGTGAGAAAACGTGGTTCTTCTCGGTTCAGGCTCGTGCAGCTCTACACCAGCGTCTCAAACGTCTCACGGCCTTATTGCCTCGACAAACCAGTTCTGGGGTGAACATGTGACCTGTGCCTCCAGACTCACACATGCTCAGAGTGCAAACAAACATACAGAACGCCAAAACAGCGGCGGCGAGGAGCAGCGCGAGGAGCAGCGCGAGGAGCAGTCCGAGGAGCAGTCCGAGGGAGCGGCCTCAGCACGACACACGTGTTTAAAGGGCCAACGTGACGCAGTTTGATCTGTTCTGGTGTTTCCTCGTCACGGACCTGGAGCCGTGTTTTGTTTCATTCACATGTTTAACACACAAACTCTGCAGATTTAGTTTTTCTCTCAAACTGAAAACACTTTGTTCCACCTTGTGATGTCATCATGTGGTAACACAGGAAGTGCTCCACTGTGTTTTTAAACTCCACCTTCACTAGAATCATTTGGATCATTTCAGTCCTGGAATTGCTATTCTTCTACTGAACTAAAGGTAAAAGGAGCTGTTCACTTGAAAACTACCACCTGATGACATCACAAGGTGGAACAGAGCATTTTGAGCTTAGCAGATGTTACAGACTAATGATAAAGTGTGACTCAAACATGTGAATGAAACAAACACGACTCCAGGTCTGTTTTTGAGGAGGAAACAGTGTTAGACCATGGATTAAAGCTCAGAAGAGTCCGTTTTGCGTCACACGGGACCTTTAAAGTCCATGTCCTCCACACTCGGCGGCGTGTGCTTCTGTCCCTCTCATCGGCGCCCTCCTCAGGCTGGAATGATGAAAGAGCGGTCCCTGGACTAGGAGGAGCCGTCCATTCTGTGTGTGATGATGCTCTCCGTGGATTTGAGGAGCTTTTCCAAACAGGGAGCCCTGATCTTCCCCAGCGGAGGCCCTCGCGCTCGGGCCTCAGTCTGAGTGTGGCAGTCCGTGCTGGAGGACACGGCATTGTCCTGGGTCAGGTCCTTGTCTTTTGCCTGGCTCTGCTCCGCTGTGGGGGAGCAGACGGGGGAGCAGACGGGGGAGCAGACGACGGGGGAGCAGACGGGGGAGCAGACGGGGGAGCAGATGGGGGACGTGTGGAGCCATTTGACGTTGCTGGCGGAGTAGGCTCCAGGGGGGGTGAGGTCGGTGACCCTCAGAGTCTTGGGTCCAGGCTCAGTGTCGGTGAAGGGGCCGACGGGCAAAGAGGAGCACAGCTGGAGAGAAGAGATCCAGAGTCAAGATTTACTGTTATGTCATAGAAAAAAACACTGAATAGCACTTCATGACATCACAAGGTGGAACCACAGACTGTATAAGGGTTGTCCCTCGCTGTTCTGCAGATTTTTTAGTACAGTTTTGCATGTTTTTTTTACAGCATATGAACGTGCATTGTGTTCAGCAAAAAATATAGAATAATGTAAAAAATAAAGCTGATACTTCACGGATTTCACCTATTACGGGTTATTTTTAGAACATAACCCCCGACATAAACCAGGGACCAGTGTACATAAATGGACAAAGCTGACCAAAAAATTTTCGTATTAACCCTCGACATGATCCTGGGCTTTTTATTTCACGTCTGTGTCTGTAAATCAACATATGAACATTAATAACAGACACATCAGGTCCTTCTTTCCCCGACGTCGCTCCTGTTAGCGTTAGCAACAGGTTAACAGTAAAAACTCACTCAAACATCACCAAAACATGTGCATAGTTGTAGTTTCATATTAATCTCATTTTATTCTCACAGTCTCAGCGGAAAGAATGAGTCTTCGTGCGTGTGGGTGTGTGTATGCATGTGCGTGGACCGTTAAGCCGCAGAAATAATACCACATTCATTAAAACACTGTTCCAGAGGAGTCTTATTGTCCCTGAACTCCACACCACTGTGACGCCTGGGTAAAAATAGAACTTAATCCCATTTTCCCTCATGTACCTGCGTTTCTCAGTCAGGGGAGCGGGGACCCCTGGTGGCACGTGCGCGAACAGCACGACAGCGGGTATTTGGAGTGATTTCAGATGTCAAAAAATGTTTCTCTTGTTGGAAAATGTTGTAGGAGTGACGACGTTTGGCTGCACATCCAAGCCGCGGCTTGGATGTGCAGCCAAACGTCTTCACTCCTACAACCACGGATCGGACCTGGACGACCTGGAAGTAACAGTATTTTGAATGTCCATGTTTGGGACGGTACCTTGGGCTTCTTGGAGGGAACGCCGTGGTCCCTGGTCGGAGCGGCGGGAGGCTGCTGTGGAAGCTTGACTTGAGGAAACCAGCTCTTCAGCATGTCCTCCATTTTGAGAATGATGTTTATGTATTTCTCCCTGAAACGACACGGAGCAGACATCTTTACTACTGCGCCGAGTGAGCGGAGCGAGCGTGTCCTGGTGCAGCTGCAGACTGTGGGAGTGTGGCACAAGTTCACGGCTCACATGTTTGGTTTGGACACGTGCTGCAGCCGGCTCCAAATAGAAACAGCAGCAGCGTCACTGTGAAAACAAAGCTCTGACGATGTAATGAAGAGGAGGGAGAGAGCGAACGTCCTGTAACTCACAACGGAACTGGGGATTAGCAACTCACAGCCCTCCATTATACAGCTGATACTTTTACTTCACTACATTTGAGAGCAGTATCTGTACTTTCTACTCCACTACATTTTTGAACTGGACTGAAAAGTAAAAATAACCCCTCAAATCATGTTAAAAATACTCAGCTGAAGCTTCTTGAACTCAAAACAAAAACAAATCCACAAAATTTAGAAGAAAAAATAAGAAACTGATTCACATTGTTATGGTGGAATAAAATATAAAGTCATTTTGAATCAATATCACCACATTTACACTTGAACAAACCGACAGCACGTGTGAAATACTTTAAACAGGGACTTTGATACTTTTACTTTGATTTTTTCATGTGATACTTTTAGTGAGTCTGCAGAGAACAGCACTGACCTCACACAGAAACACACAACTGTACGGGACAGAACTGTACGGGACAGAACCGTCGGGACAGAACTGTACAGGACAGAACTGTGACCTTCTGGAGGTGTTCTACATGCATGTCTATGGCTGAATGTTCAGCACAATGCACAAATGAACAAACACAGATAATCAGAAACTCAAGAAAAAATACAAAAGTGAAGTTTAAACAGCTCATGGTCCTGTTCAGAGTTTGATTTTACACAAAAAGGTGAGACTGATGTTATTTGAGGGACTTGTTCAACAGCACAAATCACCTGTTGTAGTTTGGAGCTAAATCAGCTCTTTCTGTTCAGATTGTGTAAAAACAGCTCCACACCCCGAGGGAATGTGCATGACATCAGCCCAAAAGTATGAATTACATAAGACACGACTCCAGGGTTTTCATTTGAACTTTAGAGCGTGAGCCTCAGAGTGAGCCTCAGAGTGAGTGAGCCTCAGAGTGAGTGAGCCTCAGAGTGAGTGAGCCTCAGAGTGAGCCTCAGAGTGAGCCTCAGAGTGAGCCTCAGAGTGAGCCTCAGAGTGAGCCTCAGAGTGAGTGAGCCTCAGAGTGAGTGAGCCTCAGAGTGAGTGAGCCTCAGAGTGAGCCTCAGAGTGAGCCTCAGAGTGAGCCTCAGAGTGAGCCCTCAGAGTGAGCCTCAGAGTGAGCCTCAGAGTGAGTCTCAGAGTGAGCCTCAGAGTGAGCCTCAGAGTGAGCCTCAGAGTGAGCCTCAGAGTGAGTGAGCCTCAGAGTGAGTGAGCCTCAGAGTGAGCCTCAGAGTGAGCCTCAGAGTGAGCCTCAGAGTGAGCCTCAGAGTGAGCCTCAGAGTGAGCCTCAGAGTGAGTGAGCCTCAGAGTGAGCCTCAGAGTGAGCCTCAGAGTGAGTGAGCCTCAGAGTGAGCCTCAGAGTGAGCCTCAGAGTGAGCCTCAGAGTGAGCCTCAGAGTGAGCCTCAGAGTGAGTGAGCCTCAGAGTGAGTGAGCCTCAGAGTGAGTGAGCCTCAGAGTGAGCCTCAGAGTGAGCCTCAGAGTGAGTGAGCCTCAGAGTGAGCCTCAGAGTGAGCCTCAGAGTGAGCCTCAGAGTGAGCCTCAGAGTGAGCCTCAGAGTGAGTGAGCCTCAGAGTGAGCCTCAGAGTGAGTGAGCCTCAGAGTGAGCCTCAGAGTGAGCCTCAGAGCGAGCCTCAGAGCGAGCCTCAGAGCGAGCCTCAGAGTGAGTGAGCCTCAGAGTGAGCCTCAGAGTGAGCCTCAGAGTGAGCCTCAGAGTGAGTGAGCCTCAGAGTGAGCCTCAGAGTGAGTGAGCCTCAGAGTGAGTGAGCCTCAGAGTGAGCCTCAGAGTGAGCCTCAGAGTGAGCCTCAGAGTGAGCCTCAGTGAGCCTCAGAGTGAGCCTCAGAGTGAGCCTCAGTGAGCCTCAGAGTGAGCCTCAGAGTGAGCCTCAGAGTGAGCCTCAGAGCGAGCCTCAGAGTGAGTGTGTCTGTCTTCTGTCAGTCGTGTTCGGTGCTGGACACTCACCCTAAACATGGATTCTGCAGGACTCCCATGATCCTCTGGATGCGATCCATGGCCACACTCTCCTGGAACGAGCTCAGACCTAAACAGGAAGTGAGAGCCACGTGAGCCGACACTTTAGGGACAGTGGGTCATTTAAGGACGAGCCACGGCAGCGTGATCCTATCTGCATTTTTACAGCGCCTCTGCAGGTCATGGTCAGGTTTACTCCACACTGCTGTGTTCACAAACACATTTATCACACACGAGCCGCTCACACAGAAGTATCTGAAACATTCCAGCTACTCGCTGAATTCAGGACACGCACATGTGAACACGCCTTTAAATATGTAAAGATGTAAATATGTACACGGATAAATACAACTAGGACTGAACAAAATACACAAGTATCAATATCACAATAATCACAACATACTCAGGATGTCCTTCTTAAATAAAAAATCAGAACTGATTTAGTCCTGGTTTAGTCTCTATTAAATCAGTCCTACTGAGTTTGTGTCTCTATGGTTCTCATCTGTGTGGATCATTCTGTTATAATTTACACATTTTTTAATCACAATCACGGGGGGTGGGGGGGGGGGGGCGTGTCACAGGGGCGTGTCATGGGGGGGTTGTCACAGGGGGAGTGTCACAAAATGACGATGTGACGCTGCAGAATCCTACGAGTATAAACGATTAAGAAAATAAAACTGGAGAAGGAAGAGCGGACGTCACAGGGGGCGTGTCACGGGGGGCGTGTCACAGTGGGCGTGTCACAGGGGGCGTGTCACAGGGGGCGTGTCACAGTGGGCGTGTCACAGGGGGCGTGTCACAGGGGGCGTGTCACAGGGGGCGTGTCACAGTGGGCGTGTCACAGGGGGCGTGTCACAGTGGGCGTGTCACAGGGGGCGTGTCACAGTGGGCGTGTCACAGTGGGCGTGTCACAGGGGGGCGTGTCACAGGGGGGCATGTCACAGGGGGCGTGTACGTCACAGAGGATGAGAGATCAAAGATTACTCAAACATGGTTACAGATCTGAAACGTCCAGTTCGACAGTTTCAGCCCTAAACACAACACAATGTTCTTTTAATCGCCTCCAACACTTTTCTGATTCACTGTTTTTTGTTCTTATTTTTTTTTTTTCATTGGATCAAAAATCCACAGGAGGAGTGACTTACGCTCTCGGTACCTCCCCGACCGCAGCCCGTTCAGGATCAGAGACAGAGGCTGGACGTAACACTGCAGCTCAGCACACTGGAAAAAACACAAACACGTCAGAACAAGAAGGTCCTGACTGAAAGGGGGCGGTCCTGACTGAAAGGGGGCGGTCCTGACTGAAAGGGGGCGGTTCTGACTGAAAGGGGGCGGTCCTGACTGAAAGGGGGCGGTCCTGACTGGAAATGTTGAACCCGAGGCATTTTGTGACATCATGAGGAGGGCCAATGAGAGAGAGGGGGCGGAGTCGGCTTTGGTCAGCACATTTTTAGTCATTGGGCAGTGGGAACATTTACAAGGTCAGGGAAAAAAATAAATAAATAAAATCAAATAACTAGAATAATCTGATAAGCCAACTGATATTGGACAGTGACGTCAAGCTGGGGGTGTTCTACCTCTGTCTCTATGGTGGAATGTTCAGCGGTTACCATTGAGACGCTGCCAAAAAAAATATTCCCGAAGTGATTTAAAGAGCTCAGGATCAGGAGCCTGTGATCAGTCCGAGCTCATGGTTCTGTTCAGGAGTTTGACTTTACACAAAAAGGTGAAAGTGACTCACTGAAAAACTGTTGGCTAATGCTAATGCTAATGCTAATGTTAATGCTAATGCTAGCTAGTTTGTGACTGATGTTATTTGAGAGGGACTTGTTTAACAGCACAAATCAGCTCATCTGTAAGAGTCTAACTTGAGTAACACAAGTTCAGACAGAGCAGTGCCTACAGTTAGCATCACATCCTCAGGGAATGTGGATGACATCAGCTGCAAAATACCTATGTTTTTGGCATGTGTCGGTTGGATTTTTTGAGTAACATGACATTTCACTAACGAGATAACTCCAGAAAGCACTGCACAAAGCCGCTCTCACCTTGTGGCTGAAGAGCTGCCCCGTCTGGGAGGTGCTCGGGTGGAGGTGGTGGTGGGTGGGGGTGCTGTGCTGCCTCTTCAGGGCCTTTTGGGGGGCGTTCTGCTGTCTCCTGCTCTCCTCCTCCTCCTCCCTCTCGTCTCTCTCCTCCTCTTCGCTGTCATGGTCACACTCCAGCCAGTAGAGGGAGCTCTCCGAGTCTGTCGTCATCCTCAGCTACTGCTCTGAGCCAAAGACCATCACTGACCTGCGGAGGACAGACGTGTTAGGACCAGTGAACAAAACACGAGCCGTCAAAGTACATGGTCACATCACTCAACACTGACATTGTTTACACACTAAATTCAGATTATCATCACATTTCTGGACCGGTTAAAATGAGCAAAATGACAAGTGAAAACTCCAAACGCCAAAGTGACGTCGGGGACAGAAGGACCTGATGTGTCTGTTATTAATGTTCATATGTTGATTTACAGACACAGACGTGAAATAAAAACCCCAGGATCATGTAGAGGGTTAATACGAACATTTAAGACCAAAATGAGTCTGACAGCAGCAGGGACAGAGAGAGAGAGAGACACAGTTTTTCAATAGAAAGTGAATTGGAGCCAGAGTCGATGGAGCAGGAAGTGCACCATGATCACTTCCTGTTTCGAAAGCGGCGGCGGCAGGTTAGCTCTGTCCGTTTATATAAACAGTCTATGGTTTTATCTCCGGGTTTTTGTGGATAATGTTCACTATTTCCCACAGATTTGGTTGAGATTATGGCGGCACAAATTTTATTTTTATTTTTCAATCTCATTGAATTTGTGGAGTACAGGCGCCGCACACTGCCTGTTTTTAACCCGTGTCGTACATAAAGTCCAGGTTGTTTATAGACAGGGGAAGGATTTTAGACGAGGGGCCACCGCCGTCTCCTGTGTGAATGTGAAACAGTCCAAACAGACCAAGCAGCTGCTTAGGGCCCCGAGGCCACCAGAGGGCGCCCAAGAGCCTGTACATTTATATTGAAAATAATGATTGGGATTTTTTATGAATATTAAATGTCACTCGAGTGTTTCTACTAGTATTAATATCCTTCTTAAACGATTAGATGTGTTTTATTTCCAGTAGCTAGATATGTGCTGTCTACATCTGTTTTTTCGTCGGGCAGTGGTGTGGACAGCTCCTGTTTACACCTGTGTGAAGGACCCTCCCTCCAGGTGCATTCTGGGAGACTGAGGCAGCAGAGGGACATTTGAACGAGTGTTTACAGACTAAAAGTTAAGTTTATCTAAAGTACAAGACAAAGTCTAAAGAGCCCAGAGGAAGATCGATTTGGGGAAAGAGACTTTTCAGACAAAACTGTGATTCTGCAGAGAGGACACACCTCAGAGGGACAGAGGACACACCTCAGAGGGACAGAGGACACACCTCAGAGGGACAGAGGACACACCTCAGAGGACAGAGGACACACCTCAGAGGGACAGAGGACAGAGGACACGCCTCAGAGGGACAGAGGACACACCTCAGAGGACAGAGGACACACCTCAGAGGGACAGAGGACACACCTCAGAGGACAGAGGACACACCTCAGAGGGACAGAGGACACACCTCAGAGGGACAGAGGACACACCTCAGAGGACAGAGGACACACCTCAGAGGGACAGAGGACACACCTCAGAGGACAGAGGACACACCTCAGAGGACAGAGGACACACCTCAGAGGGACAGAGGACACACCTCAGAGGGACAGAGGACACGCCTCAGAGGGACAGAGGACACACCTCAGAGGGACAGAGGACACGCCTCAGAGGGACAGAGGACACACCTCAGAGGACAGAGGGACCACCTCAGAGGGACAGAGGACACGCCTCAGAGGGACAGAGGACACACCTCAGAGGACAGAGGACACACCTCAGAGGGACAGAGGACACGCCTCAGAGGGACAGAGGACACACCTCAGAGGACAGAGGACACACCTCAGAGGGACAGAGGACACGCCTCAGAGGGACAGAGGACACACCTCAGAGGACAGAGGACACACCTCAGAGGGACAGAGGACACACCTCAGAGGGACAGAGGACACACCTCAGAGGGACAGAGGACACACCTCAGAGGGACAGAGGACACGCCTCAGAGGGACAGAGGACACGCCTCAGAGGGACAGAGGACACACCTCAGAGGGACAGAGGACACGCCTCAGAGGGACAGAGGACACACCTCAGAGGACAGAGGACACACCTCAGAGGGACAGAGGACACGCCTCAGAGGGACAGAGGACACACCTCAGAGGACAGAGGACACACCTCAGAGGGACAGAGGACACACCTCAGAGGACAGAGGACACACCTCAGAGGGACAGAGGACACGCCTCAGAGGGACAGAGGACACGCCTCAGAGGACAGAGGACACACCTCACACACCTCAGAGGGACAGAGGACACACCTCAGAGGGACAGAGGACACACCTCAGAGGGACAGGGACAGAGGACACACCTCAGAGGGACAGAGGACACACTTCAGAGAGACAGAGGACACACTTCAGAGAGACAGAGGACACACCTCAGAGGACAGAGGACACACCTCAGAGAGGGACAGAGGACACACCTCAGAGGACAGAGGACACACCTCAGAGGGACAGAGGACACACCTCAGAGGGACAGAGGACACACCTCAGAGGACAGAGGACACACCTCAGAGGGACAGAGGACACACCTCAGAGGGACAGAGGACACACCTCAGAGGGACAGAGGACAGAGGACACACCTCAGAGGGACAGAGGACACACCTCAGAGGGACAGAGGACAGAGGACACACCTCAGAGGGACAGAGGACAGAGGACACACCTCAGAGGGACAGGGACAGAGGAACACCTCAGAGGGACAGAGGACACACCTCAGAGGGACAGAGGACACACCTCAGAGGGACAGAGGACACACCTCAGAGGGACAGAGGACACACCTCAGAGGACAGAGGACACACCTCAGAGGACAGAGGACACACCTCAGAGGGACAGAGGACACACCTCAGAGGGACAGAGGACACACCTCAGAGGACACACCTCAGAGGGACAGAGGACACACCTCAGAGGGACAGAGGACACACCTCAGAGGGACAGGGACAGAGGACACACCTCAGAGGGACAGAGGACACACCTCAGAGGACAGAGGACACACCTCAGAGGGACAGAGGACACACCTCAGAGGACAGAGGACACAGGTGAGTGTGTTTATTTCTCTGTTTGTGGTTGTGTCTTTTGTCTCTAAACCTCAGATGATGTGAGGTTAAAGGTTAAAGGTTAAAGTGTCTCTGTCACATTAATGTTGATTATGACACAAACCTCTGTCCATCTGCTGAACGAAAGAACGACCTGTGAACGACTCCTGAGTGTTGTGAATACTCACACAGGGATGAACCGATACCACAGTAAAAACTGCTAATGCGCTAACTGCTAACGCGCTAACTGCTAATGCGCTAACTGCTAACGAGCTAACTGCTAACGCGCTAACTGCTAACGCGCCACTGTTAGCATAACAGTGACTTATGCTCCACGGCCACACTGTGACACGTTATTCCTCTTTTTAAAGCTCTGAACTCGCTCTGTTCAGTCTAAATGTGTTTGTCAATTATAATACGTTTCACTGCAGCACAAATAATCCCCAGTGCCACTTAGCATCGTTAGCATCGTTAGCATCGTTAGCATACTACTGTCATAAACACAAGCACTGATGTCCTCTGTGAACTTTAAACACCTCCAGAGTCTAAATATGTGTATATTTCATGTGCAGATTTATGCTCAGAGCTCAGTGCTCTGAGAGACGAGCCTCAAAGAGGCACAACAGATACAGTGGTATCGGCTCTTGGTATCGGCATTGACGAGTACGAGTACTGGCACTGTTACTCATTAATATTTGCATTTAAGTGAAATCACAGCATCCAAATCCTGACAATAAACATAAAAATAATGTGATCCTAAAATCCTAAACTTGTACTTCTTGAGTGATATGATTTTGAAGTAACTGTACTCTTGTTGAAGTACATTGGCTGCTCTGTCCAACCCTGCATTTTATGACATAAAAAAGTGATAAATGTGAGCCCACTTTGTTCGACTGGAACACATTAAAATGCACCAGAAAAAAATGTCCAGGATCTTTAGACGTCTCTGGCAGACCCTCACATGTTTTATACTGTTATTGCTGTTCTGAGCCTCTAGAATGTTCAGTCTTTTTACAACTAGTTCTGGTGATGTCTTAATTTTGTCTTTATTTATTTATTTAAAAAGGGACAACGCACATTAATAAACACCAGTAAAAAAAAAAAAAAAAAATACAGGTGTAAATGTGCTGAAGTTAGCTGCACAGCTAATTTTCATTCTCAGTCCCTCAACATCTAAGAGGGACAAGAGACAGGACACAAACAACAAACAACAAACAAACAAACAAACAAACAACTCCACAGATCACAAAGACGTGGAGAGGGCCCCTAAAGGCTAGAGCCCACTCCATCCAGACCAGCGCCCTGTGTTCAGCTGTACGTGTTCAGCTCTATGTGTTCAGCTGTACGTGTTCAGCTCTATGTGTTCAGCTGTACGTGTTCAGCTCTATGTGTTCAGCTGTACGTGTTCAGCTCTACGTGTTCAGCTCTACGTGTTCAGCTCTATGTGTTCAGCTGTACGTGTTCAGCTGTACGTGTTCAGCTCTACGTGTTCAGCTCTACGTGTTCAGCTGTACGTGTTCAGCTGTACGTGTTCAGCTCTATGTGTTCAGCTCTACGTGTTCAGCTCTACGTGTTCAGCTCTATGTGTTCAGCTGTACGTGTTCGGCTCTGTGTGTTCAGCTCTGTGTGTTCAGCTCTATGTGTTCAGCTGTACGTGTTCAGCTCTATGTGTTCAGCTGTGCGTGTTCAGCTCTATGTGTTCAGCTCTGTGTGTTCAGCTCTATGTGTTCAGCTGTACGTGTTCGGCTCTGTGTGTTCAGCTCTACGTGTTCAGCTGTATGTGTTCAGCTGTACGTGTTCAGCTCTATGTGTTCAGCTGTACGTGTTCAGCTCTATGTGTTCAGCTGTACGTGTTCAGCTGTACGTGTTCAGCTCTATGTGTTCAGCTGTACGTGTTCAGCTCTATGTGTTCAGCTGTACGTGTTCAGCTCTATGTGTTCAGCTCTATGTGTTCAGCTGTACGTGTTCAGCTCTATGTGTTCAGCTGTACGTGTTCAGCTCTATGTGTTCAGCTGTACGTGTGTTCAGCTCTATGTGTTCAGCTCTACGTGTTCAGCTGTACGTGTTCAGCTCTATGTGTTCAGCTGTACGTGTTCAGCTCTATGTGTTCAGCTGTACGTGTTCAGCTGTACGTGTTCAGCTGTACGTGTTCAGCTCTATGTGTTCAGCTCTACGTGTTCAGCTCTACGTGTTCAGCTCTATGTGTTCAGCTCTATGTGTTCAGCTCTATGTGTTCAGCTCTACGTGTTCAGCTCTACGTGTTCAGCTCTATGTGTTCAGCTCTACGTGTTCAGCTCTATGTGTTCAGCTGTACGTGTTCAGCTCTATGTGTTCAGCTCTATGTGTTCAGCTCTACGTGTTCAGCTCTACGTGTTCGGCTCTGTGTGTTCAGCTGTACGTGTTCGGCTCTGTGTGTTCAGCTCTATGTGTTCAGCTGTGCGTGTTCAGCTCTATGTGTTCAGCTGTGCGTGTTCAGCTCTATGTGTTCAGCTCTATGTGTTCAGCTGTACGTGTTCGGCTGTATGTGTTCAGCTGTACGTGTTCAGCTCTATGTGTTCAGCTGTACGTGTTCAGCTGTACGTGTTCAGCTCTATGTGTTCAGCTCTATGTGTTCAGCTGTACGTGTTCAGCTCTGTGTTCAGCTGTATGTGTTCAGCTCTATGTGTTCAGCTGTACGTGTTCAGCTCTATGTGTTCAGCTGTACGTGTTCAGCTGTATGTGTTCAGCTGTACGTGTTCAGCTCTATGTGTTCAGCTCTATGTGTTCAGCTCTATGTGTTCAGCTGTACGTGTTCAGCTCTATGTGTTCAGCTGTACGTGTTCAGCTCTATGTGTTCAGCTGTACGTGTTCAGCTCTATGTGTTCAGCTCTATGTGTTCAGCTCTATGTGTTCAGCTGTACGTGTTCAGCTCTATGTGTTCAGCTGTACGTGTTCAGCTGTATGTGTTCAGCTGTACGTGTTCAGCTCTATGTGTTCAGCTGTACGTGTTCAGCTGTATGTGTTCAGCTGTACGTGTTCAGCTCTGTGTGTTCAGCTCTGTGTGTTCAGCTCTATGTGTTCAGCTGTACGTGTTCGGCTCTGTGTGTTCAGCTGTACGTGTTCAGCTGTATGTGTTCAGCTGTACGTGTTCAGCTCTGTGTGTTCAGCTCTGTGTGTTCAGCTCTATGTGTTCAGCTGTACGTGTTCAGCTCTATGTGTTCAGCTGTACGTGTTCAGCTCTATGTGTTCAGCTCTATGTGTTCAGCTGTGCGTGTTCAGCTCTATGTGTTCAGCTGTGCGTGTTCAGCTCTATGTGTTCAGCTCTATGTGTTCAGCTGTGTGTTCAGCTCTATGTGTTCAGCTCTGTGTGTTCAGCTCTGTGTGTTCAGCTCTATGTGTTCAGCTGTACGTGTTCAGCTGTACGTGTTCAGCTCTATGTGTTCAGCTCTATGTGTTCAGCTGTACGTGTTCAGCTGTACGTGTTCAGCTCTGTGTGTTCAGCTGTACGTGTTCAGCTGTACGTGTTCAGCTCTGTGTGTTCAGCTGTACGTGTTCAGCTCTATGTGTTCAGCTCTGTGTGTTCAGCTGTATGTGTTCAGCTCTGTGTGTTCAGCTGTACGTGTTCAGCTGTACGTGTTCAGCTCTATAACTCGCGGGTCCAGCTGCCGCCGCCGCTCTCATTCATAAACATTAAGAGCCTGTTTGTTCTGAGGGCCTGGGGTCTGTCGCCATGACAACCACCGCTTCAGAACGCCAGCTCCCCCGACACGAACCGCACATACACACAACGTAAAACACAACACACACACAGCATACACAACCGCACTCAGATACACACAACGTAAAACACAACACACACACAGCATACACAACCGCACTCAGATACACGCCACGCTCACCATGTGAACACACAACGTAAAACACAACACACACACAGCATACACATGCACACACAACAGACACAACACACACACAACATACACAACACACACAAACACACACACAACACACACACACAACATACACATGCACACACAACAGACACAACACACACAAACACACACACAACAGACACAACACACACACACAACATACACAACACACACACACAACATACACATGCACACACAACAGACACAACACACACACAACATACACACACACAACACAACATACAGACACAGCAGACACAACATACCTACACAACACACACACACACAGACACACACACACTAGGGATGCACTGAGGCAGCCGTTTCAGTTCTAATATGAATATCGATCTGTGAATATCGACTCGATATGAACCGATCCCAGAGGGATGGAAAAATGAAACTTATCTCCTTAAAACACAGATGACTTGTTCCTCAGATCCAGTCGTGTCACTGACTCTGTGTGAAGTTCAAACATTACGAGTTTGTAATATTCTCATTATTAGAACTAAAGTCCCAGTCAGGAGGTCATAGAATCGATTCCCCATCCGGCTCATTTACCAGTATCGGCGTCATTATTCGATACCAGTATCTTTATCAGCGCATTCCTAAAACACACAACATGAAGACAAAACACAACGAGGCTGTTCTGGGAACCAGCAGCACCACCAGGTCCTGCCTCCACCAAGGTCATTACATAAATACAGCTGAAGCTCTCAGAATGTCCCATGGAGAGCTTTAACTACTCATTTACATTTATCACAAATGTTTAAACAAGTGTACACACTCAGACTCATGGGCAGTTTTGGGCTGTGCTGTGTGTCCCCTGTGTCCCCCGTGTCCCCTGTGTCCCGTGTGTCCCCCGTGTCCCCCATGTCCCCCGTGTCCCGTGTGTCCCCCGTGTCTCGTGTGTCCCCTGTGTCCCCCGTGGTGTCCTGTGTGTCCCCCGTGTCCCGTGTGTCCCCCGTGTCTCGTGTGTCCCCCGTGTCCCCTGTGTGTGTCCTGTGTGTCCCCCGTGTCCCGTGTGTCCCCCGTGTCTCCCGTGTGTCCCTCGTGTCCCCTGTGTCCCCTGTGTCCCCCGTGTGTCCTGTGTGTCCCCCGTGTCCCGTGTGTCCCCCGTGTCTCGTGTGTCCCGTGTGTCCCTCGTGTCCCCTGTGTCCCCTGTGTCCCGTGTGTCCCTCGTGTCCCCCGTGTCTCGTGTCCCCCCCCGTGTCCCGTGTGTCCCCCGTGTCTTGTGTGTCCCCTGTGGTCCCGTGTGTCCCCGTGTCCCGTGTGTCCCCCGTGTCCCCTGTGTCCCCCGTGTCTCGTGTGTCCCCCGCGTGGTTGTAGATATCTGAGTAAAATGCGGGACAGAAGTATCTCAGAGACGTGGTCTGTTTTTGACACTAAACTGTCAAAGTGTCTCCTGTGCTCCTCCAGCACCTCCCTCAGCACAAACACAAACACACAAACACCACACAAACACACAAACACCACACAAACACCAAACACACCTGCCCTCAGCACAAACACACAAAACACCACACAAACACCAAACACACCACACAAAACACAAACACACACCACACAAACACACCTGCCCTCAACACACAAACACACCACACAAACCACACAAACCACACAAACACAAACACACACAGAGTTCACACAGAGGCCGACTCTGACACTTACATAATGAGGCTAAATGAAAGTCCAGGCTCTAGAAACTTTGATTCTGACATGAATAAAACTCACAGACCCAGAGCAGCAAAGTCCCACAGACCCACAGACCCACAGCTCCAAAACCCCACAGACCCACAGACCCACAGACCCACAGCTCCAAAACCCCACAGACCCACAGACCCACAGACCCAAAACCCCACAGTCCCACAGACCCACAGACCCACAGACCCACAGCAGCAGAGTCCTCCAACCACAAACCTACAAACCTCCAAACCTCCAAACCCCACAACCCCACAGACCCACAGCCCCAAAACCCCACAGCCCACAGCCCAGACAGAGCCGCGCTGTTTGAGGAGCCGTGGGACGCAGACACAAAAGACTTCCTCATGAGCCGGATCTCTCTGAAGAGCCGGATCACTCAGGCACCGTGCGCAAAGGTGAACGTTGTGCGTAAAATCCAATGACCAGGGAGAGGAAGAGTCCTGGCCCCAGTCGCGGGGGTCCGTCCTGTTCCGGAGCCCAGGAGCGCGGAGCCCGGGAGCGCAGGGCCCGGGAGCGCGGAGCCCGGGGTCCCGGCTCCTCACGCTGAACTCTGCGGACCTAAATATAAAGAGAAGCGACCTAATACCATCCAGGCGGCCGCGCGGGGCGCGGGCACAGGGCCGTACCTCAGCCTCTGAAGCGGGGTCTCTGTTCCTTTGTGGTAAATCCAGGTCCCGGAGCGGCTCAGCTGTGTCAGGGCCGGATCAGATCTGTGGTAAGGCCCCTCTCGGAGCTGCTCAGCGGAGCTGTGAGCCTCTGATCGGCCCGTGCAGCTTTTCCCAACGCAACGTGTCTGCGGGGGCGGGGCTACACGAGACACACGACGCCATTCGCTCGTCACACGGTGCGCGCGGGCCAA
>JAIEZT010001390.1:13845081-13850081 GCA_019594935.1 Periophthalmus modestus | reverse complement strand
CAGCCACACACATATAGAACAGTCACACACACACAGAACAGTCACACACACATACAGGTCACACACACATACAGGTCACACACACACATACAGAACGTCCACACACACATATAGAACAGTCACACACACACACACAGAACAGTCACACACATATAGAACAGCCACACACATATAGAACAGTCACACACACACAGAACAGTCACACACATATAGAACAGTCACACACATATAGAACAGTCACACACATATAGAACAGTCACACACATATAGAACAGTCACACACATATAGAACAGTCACACACACACAGAACAGTCACACACATATAGAACAGTCACACACATACAGAACAGTCACACACATATAGAACAGTCACACACACATACAGAACAGTCACACACAAATACAGGTCACACACACATACAGAACAGTCACACACATATAGAACAGTCACACACACACAGAACAGTCACACACATATAGAACAGTCACACGCATATAGAACAGTCACACACATATAGAACAGTCACACACATATAGAACAGTCACACACACACAGAACAGTCACACACATATAGAACAGTCACACACATACAGAACAGTCACACACATATAGAACAGTCACACACACATACAGAACAGTCACACACACATACTGGTCACACACACATACAGAACAGTCACACACATATAGAACAGTCACACACATATAGAACAGTCACACACATAGAACAGTCACACACACACAGAACAGTCACACACATATAGAACAGTCACACACATACAGAACAGTCACACACATATAGAACAGTCACACACACATACAGGTCACACACACATACAGAACAGTCACACACATATAGAACAGTCACACACACACAGAACAGTCACACACATATAGAACAGTCACACACATATAGAACAGTCACACACATATAGAACAGTCACACACACACAGAACAGTCACACACATATAGAACAGTCACACACATATAGAACAGTCACACACACATACAGAACAGTCACACACATACAGAACAGTCACACACACACAGAACAGTCACACACACACAGAACAGTCACACACATATAGAACAGTCACACACATACAGAACAGTCACACACATATAGAACAGTCACACACACATACAGAACAGTCACACACACACATATAGAACAGTCACACACATATAGAACAGTCACACACATATAGAACAGTCACACACATATAGAACAGTCACACACATATAGAACAGTCACACACACACAGAACAGTCACACACATATAGAACAGTCACACACATACAGAACAGTCACACACATATAGAACAGTCACACACACATACAGAACAGTCACACACACATACAGGTCACACACACATACAGAACAGTCACACACATATAGAACAGTCTCACACACACACACACAGAACAGTCACACACATACAGAACAGTCACACACATATAGAACAGTCACACACACACACAGAACAGTCACACACATATAGAACAGTCACACACATATAGAACAGTCACACACATATAGAACAGTCACACACACACACATATAGAACAGTCACACACACACATATAGAACAGTCACACACACATATAGAACAGTCACACACACACATACAGAACAGTCACACACACACATACAGAACAGTCACACACATATAGAACAGTCACACACATATAGAACAGTCACACACACACACAGAACAGTCACACACATATAGAACAGTCACACACATATAGAACAGTCACACACACATACAGAACAGTCACACACACACATACAGAACAGTCACACACATACAGAACAGTCACACACATATAGAACAGTCACACACATATAGAACAGTCACACACATATAGAACAGTCACACACATATAGAACAGTCACACACATACAGAACAGTCACACACATATAGAACAGCCACACACATATAGAACAGTCACACACACACAGAACAGTCACACACACATACAGGTCACACACACATACAGGTCACACACACATACAGAACAGTCACACACATATAGAACAGTCACACACACACAGAACAGTCACACACATATAGAACAGCCACACACATATAGAACAGTCACACACACACACAGAACAGTCACACACATATATAGAACAGTCACACACATATATAGAACAGTCACACACATATAGAACAGTCACACACATATAGAACAGTCACACACACACATAGAACAGTCACAACAGTCACACACAGAACAGTCACACACACATATAGAACAGTCACACACATACAGAACAGTCACACACATATAGAACAGTCAGTCCACACACACATACAGAACAGTCACACACACAAATACAGGTCACACACACATACACACAGAACAGTCACACACATATAGAACAGTCACACACACATACAGAACAGTCACACACATATAGAACAGTCACACGCATATAGAACAGTCACACACATATAGAACAGTCACACACACATATAGAACACAGTCGTCACAACACACAGAACAGTCACACACATAGAAACAGTCACACACATACAGAACAGTCACACACACATATAGAACAGTCACACACACACATACAGAACAGTCACACACACATACATGGTCACACACACACATACAGAACAGTCACACACATATATATAGAACAGTCACACACACATAGAGAACACATCACACCACACAGAACAGTCACACACATATAGAACAGTCACACACATACAGAACAGTCACACCACATATAGAACAGTCACACACACATACAGGTCACAACACAACATACAGCACAGACACAGTCACACACATATAGAACAGTCACACACACACACAGAACAGTCACACACATATAGAACAGTCACACACATATAGAACAGTCACACACATATAGAAACAGTCACACACAACACAGAACAGTCACACACACATATAGAACAGTCACACAAAGATATAGACACAGTTCACACACACATACAGAACAGTCACACACACATAGAACAGTCACACACAACAGAACAGTCACACAACATAAACAGAACACAGGCACAGTCCCACACATATAGAACAGTCACACACACATACAGAACAGTCACACACATATAGAACAGTACACACACACACATATAGAACAGTCTCACACACACACATACAGAACAGTCACACACATCAGAACAGTAAACACACATATAGAACAGTTACATACAGAACAGTCACACACATATACAGAACAGTCACACACATATAGAACAGTCACACACACAGAACATAGAACACAGAACAGTCACACACATATAGAACAGTCACACACACATACAGAACAGTCACACACACATATAGAACAGTCACACACACATATACAGAACAGTCACACACACATACAGGTCACACACACATACAGAACAGTCACACACATATAGAACAGTCTCACACACACACACACAGAACAGTCACCACACATACAGAACATCACACACCACATAAGAACAGTCAACACACACATATAGAACAGTCCACACACAGAACCAACACACACACATACAGAACAGTCACCACACATATAGAACAGTCACACACATATAGAAACAGTCACAACACATACAGAACAGTCAGTCACACAACACACAGAACAGTCACACACATATAGAACAGTCACACACACATATAGAACAGTCACAACACACATACAGAAAGTCCAGTCACACACATCATTACAGAAAACAGTCACACACACATATAGAACAGTCCACACACAACATAGACAGGAACAGTCACACACATACAAGAACAGAACACACAGTCATATATAGACAACAGTCACACACACATACAATAGAAACAGTCACACACACACATATAGAACAGTCCACACACATACAAGAACAGTCACACACACCACATATAGAACAGTCACACACATATAGAACAGTCACACACACATAACAGAACAGTCACCACACACACATATAGAACAGTCTAGCACACATATAGAACAGTCACACCACACTACACCAGAACACAGTCACACACACAAACACATACAGAACAGTCACACACACACACAGAAATAATGTTGAGCTGACTCCATAAAAACACGTCCACGGTCCAAGTCATAAACCTGCTGTCCTGTTAAAGGGTAAATGCCAGTGGTGGAATTCAAACGAAGTAAAAGTACTAAAGTACTTTTCTCAAGTCACATTTACAGTGTGTACTTTTTACTTGTGCCTAGGTCGGTACACAATAAAAACTGAAAAAACCAGAATTGAACTCAATTTGTTTTTTGTTGAACAACATTCAGCTTCAAATCTTTTATCAAATCACCACCATTTGAATGCTTTATCACTCAAAAATCTACTTTTACTACTTGCTTTTTTTTTAAACAGGTACTTAATACTTTTAGCTTTCAGTAGATTTTTTGTTTCACATAACTACTTTTAACTTGAGTATTTTTTTTTTGCTCAGGTATCTGTACTTTTACTTAATTAACATATACTGAGTACTCTTCTTCCATCTCTCAGTAAAATGGATTTGAAGAACAGAGATTTGGTAAGGTTTGGGTTCAAAAATTTATCATATTTATGATTGTTGCCATAGCGGATTAACATTTAAAACATTTAAAAAGTGGCTGAAATGTCACATATTTTTATAGATAGATGTAAGTATAAACGCAAAACCAAACATCTTCATACTTTGCAGTGACATAACTTTGGGGGTGTTTCACATGTATCTCTATGGTGAAATGTTGGCAGGACTCAGTTACCCTGTGACATAAAAAAAAAAAAAAAAAAAAAAACACAATGGCCACATGAGTCAAATGCAGACAAAAAGTTTTAAGATCGTATGGAAAACTCAAGAAAAAAATTCAAAAAGGATTAAAGAGGTATGGTTTTTTTTTTTCCTGTTCTGTGGTCAGTCCGAGCTCATGGTGCCTGTCAGTTAGTTTGACTTTTCCACAAAAAGGGGAAAGGACTTGAAAGACTGTTGGCTAAT
>JAIEZT010001390.1:13830653-13844981 GCA_019594935.1 Periophthalmus modestus | reverse complement strand
TCCACAAGTACACGAGGGTACACAGTACAACGCGGACCGAATTACCAGATTCACAAGTACTACGATGTACACTAGGTACCCGGTACAACGAGTACAACAAACGATTACACAAGTACACTAAGTACACCAAGTACACGAGGTACACAAGTACCACGAGTACACGAGTACACAAGTACCACGAGGTACACAAGTACACCGAAGGTACACAAGTACACGAGGCACACGAGTACACTAGTTACACAAGTCACGGGTACCAGACGTTACACAAGTACACGATTACACCATACACAAGTACACGAGGTACACGACGACACGAGTACACAAGGTTACACAAGTACACTGAGGTACCACAATACGAGGACAAAAGTACACGAGTACACGAGGTACACAAAGTACACAGGTACACCACACATCCGAGTCACCCAAGTACACACGAGGTACCCATACACAAGTACCAGGCCACGAGTACACAAGTACACTAGTACCAGTACACAAGGTACACAAGTACACAAGTACACAAGTCGAATCAACACAGAGCGAACAAGGGCCAGACACACACACCGCATACCACACACAGGACACACACACACACATATACACATACCACACATACACATTACACACACAGGCACATATACACTACACACACAAACACACACAGCACACATACACACACATATGCACATACACCAGACACACACACAGGCACACACACAACACCACACCCACACACAGACACATACACCACACACACACCCACACACCCATACACACCACACACCACACACACACACACACATACACACACACCACACACACACACACAACACACACACACACCACACACACACACTCACACTATTTCCATAGATCTGAACTGAAACACAGACTGATACACATGTGTGAGTTTTCACTTTGTGCTGTGGGGAGTGGTGGTGTTTAACCCACATCGTGTGAGCGTGAGGAGCAGACAAAGGCTTTGCTGCTAACCCCCAGTCTCTCCGCCCACCGACCTCAGCGTCTGCAGAGCCATGTCTGCTCCCTGTTTCTGCAACTGAGACGCACCCAGCACAATCTGAGCTCACGCATACGACACGGACACACAGAGTTTTCCAGGAGTGTGGAGTGTTTAAAGAGTGTTCTTTACACAACCCTCATCACAAACAGACCTGGAGTCACCAACACCACAAACTGCAGATTTAGTTCTTCTCTCAGACTGAAAAAACTCTGTTCCACCTTGTGATGTCATCATGTGGTGATACAGGAAGTGCTCCACTGTTGTTTCTAAACTCCACCTTCACTAGAATCATGTGGATCATTTCAGACCTGGAGTTGCCAGTTTCTACTGAACTAAAGGTAAAAGGAGCTGTAAGACAACCACTTGATGACATCACAAGGTGGAACAGATGATTTTGAGCTTTGGAGATGTTACAGACTAATACTCAAACATGTGTGAATGAAACAAAACCCAACTTTGGGTTAGTTTTTGAGGAAACAGCACTAGAACTTGGATTAAAGATTCAGTTTTGTGTGATACAGGACCTTTAAAGCGGTTCAATTAAAGTGGTGCAAATCGTCTGTGGAGCTGCTCAGACCAGGAGCCTCCATCCACAACTCCAACAAACACAACAAACACAACCTCTAGTATCTGAACAGTACTTCCTCATAGCACTGTACTTCAACGCAGTATAATCACTACTATCTGCGATTAAAAACGACGACACTGTGGCCCGCCCAAAACTCACTGATACAAAATGAACCACAGTCGTGTTTATTTCACATGATCAAGGATAAAATCAGTGTTGAACTCTGACTTTCAAAGATGTGCTGTGTAAAAGTGCAGAAATATCTCCCTGTGGTGGTGCTGCAGGATCGGTATCGTGAGCTGCTGTTTCGATATACTGGCAGGGATGTTTTTTTTCTTTTCTTCATGTTGTGTTTACTAGGAGGAGGAACTGTTTTTCTGCAGAACTCCTGACAGGTGGAGTGTGATGATTCAGACAGGTTAACGTGGACACGCCCCTCTCCCTCAGTCTGTTTTTGTGTTTACTACTTTCTAAGACGTCACATGTATGAACTCAGCTCTGTGGGACTGTGCAGTGAAGGAAAATAGAGACACATAACTCAACTATTTATTTGATTTTATATTCAAATCCTACATGATTCCACATATGTGCTTCATAAATCTGATCTGTGGTGGATTTAAAATGTAGTAAATATAAAAGTATTGTTTGTGTTGTGTCTAATATCACTGTTACAGACACAAACATCACCTGAAGTAGCAGAAAACTTTGACCTGAGAGACACATCAGGGTTTGAGAAGGACGAGACCGAAGAATATGTGTGTGTGTGTGTGTGTGTGTGTGTGTGTGTGTGTATGGGCAGGTAATAGGGCATGGTAAAAAAAACGAAAAACAAAACTAAAGAAATACGAGGAACGAGGCGTAAAAAGAGAGAGAGAGAAAAGGTAAATTCAGTCAGGTTCCTGTGTTTTTGTTCTTTCCATTTCCTTTTTCTGTGTATTTCATTTTAATTTTGCACAAGTCCTGGTCTAACAAGAAATAAAGTTGCTAAAGTGTGTTCCGTATAATGTGCTGCATATCGAGCCGTGAATCGTATCGAATCGTGAGGGGCCCCGTGATTCCCAGCTCTGTCGCTGGCGGCTCATTCACTGGTTCTAAACTTGGAGAATCGGCCGTTAAGGATCTGCACAGGCCGATGTTTAACTCCTCAGTCGTGTGTCGCTCCCACAGACTCTTTATGGACACGGACAGAGCGAACCTGAGGCACAAACAGGAAGTGATCTGGCTTCAATTCACTTTCCATTTGAAAAACTGTGTCTCTCTCTGTCCCTGCTGCTGTCAGACTCATGTTGGCCTTAAATGTTCGTATTAACCCTCTACATGATCCTGGGGTTTTTATTTCACGTCTGTGTCTGTAAATCACATATGAACATTAATAACAGACACATCAGGTCCTTCTGTCCCCGACGTCGCTCCTGTTAGCGTTAGCAACAGGTTTGATTGACAGTGTTGCTAAGCGCCTGCTCCCTGTTAAACCAATGGTGCGGACAGGAAGGGGCGTTACCTCCAACAGCCTCACTCCTGATTGGCTCTTTGGTTGCTATGACACCTCGTGGTCGGAATTCCCAATATAGAACTCGGCTCCAGTTTAACGGCTATAACTGAGCTTCATCTGGAGCTGAAGCTGACGGTGACGTCACTTCTCTTTACACAGTCTCTGATCTATAATGAAACAAACACAGCTGCAGCTGAATGAATGCAAGATGTATAAAGTGTATTAATGCCATATGAGGAACATGGGCTCAGCTTTAACATCTCCATGGAGACCAGCAGGTGGGAAAAAAAGCCTTTTAAAGTCTCTAAGGGTTTATTTTTGTTCTTGAATCTTATTATTACAAAGCATATGTATTTGTCTATAACCAAATCAGAAACTGTGGTTGGTTCTTTTGCCACGTTCCCAGCCCCAAGATGGAGGCAGGTTTTTTGTTCTTTTGTTCTTTTTTTAAACTAAACATGCAAATTCTACCTGGGGTCTTACACGAGTTACTGTAGGAACAACATGTCCTGCTCCTCAAGGTTACTCAGAGCAGAGTCTCAGCCCTGTCTGACTACTGACGTAAGTTAAATGCATTATGGGAAAAAAATACATTGATTTTTTCTAAGTAGCAGCCGCCATTCATGAACTCATCTTACGCTCAAAATGGTACATACAGTAGTAGGGAGAGCTGGGCTTTTTGAGGTCAATGTGAGGACGCTGTTCAGTTGTGGGATGGAGGGGGATCCGCTCGCTCTGAGCTCGACTGCTGCTGCGCCTGAGAGGAAGCTCACACTGAGGTTTGGACACTAGATACTGCAAGGCTGGCTGTAGCTGAGCCCCTGAACTTACATGACCCACATTCTGAAGTCATCCCATCAAAACAGCATCGCACGTCCACAACAAAACCAACGCACTGTGTCCCACGCCGGGACAAAGAGACACACCATAAAAGTGTTCTCAGAGATGTGGTCGTGGGAGGTTTGGAAGGGGAGGGGGCAGAGGGTTTGAGGAGAAAGAGCTCGCTTCACGTTTGGCGAGGCAGTTTTTATCAAAAGATGCCGAGGGAGCAGTGGGATCAGAACAGAGTGTCCTCATCTGAAAGCACAAGAGAGGAGCCGACGACAAAGACCCAGAGAGGAGGAACCTGAGCTCAGCAGACAGACCTGGCAACACTGAACATGCAGCAAACAAACACTGAACAGCACCGAGCCTCTTACTCCCACTGGGCAAAGACATGTATTTATCTCTGTGTTGTTTCAAATCTCATTATTGCTCAACATGAGACACAAAACCCTGATGTGTCCCAGGCTCCTGAACCAGCCCTAAATGTGCAGCTCTGTTCTTCAGAAACGACAGAAATACTGACAAACACAAACATCAATCACGCTCTACAGTCTTTTACATTTTGAGCCAGATGCCCTCCCTGTGGATGCTGGGCTGAGTGTGTCATGAGTGTAAACCCTGTGTCCACGCACTGTCCTGCCTCGTGCACGCGGGTCTCCTCGGCTGTTGCATTATGGGTATTGTGCTGTTGTGGAGCTCTTCCCTGGCCTACAATAACCCTTCACACTGGGTGTGTAGCCTGCGCGGTGGAGGGACCTGCAGTAGGAGCCGTCGTGGCTCTTCTAGCTCAGTCTGTTGCTGGCCAGATCAGCTGGCAGCGCGCGTCTCGCGGGGGTGTGGCGCATCAAAACAAAGAGCTGTGGGCAGAGGGGCCCCGCTCTGTGCCTTATACTGCCCCTGTGCCCGCGTCTGTCCGGGGGCAGCGGCGGAATGCGTAGATGTGGAGCCCTGGATGTGCGGGGACAGCGCGGGGACAGCGCGGGGACAGCGCGGGACGGGGACTGGCGCGTCGCTCTTTATGTGTCGCGTTGTGTGATTTTTTTTCTTTACGTGTCACTTCAGACATAAACATTTGAGAAGCAGGAAATGTGAAACACTGCAGCCTGTCCCCACGGGGGGGCTGAGAGGTTAACGCCCCGACAAAGCTCCAGTTGAGTGGGAGTGGCACGTTTCTCTCTCACCCTCCCCCAGATTATAAAAGCTCATTTCTAAAAAGTTTGTGACACTTAAATGCCGCGGTGTGTGGCGCGCGCTGGACGCGCTCTGGACTCTTTGTGTTTGTGTTGTGTTGTGTTTGTGTTGGGTTTGTGTTGTGTTGTGTTTGGGTTTGGGGTGTATCCTGATTTGACCCGCACCCCCGCCTCTCCCTAAAATAGTAGTGCCTGGGCAGAGGAGCCTGTTACAGCTGAAACAGAGTAAATAAACTGAACATGTCTCACACTGTCTCTGCACACGCACACGCACCAAGTAGTGAGCCACACACGCGCACTGACCTGTGTGTGTCCTTAGATGGGCTTTGAGGTGGGACGATTTTCCATAAACTTTTTCACATCCTGAATAGTGGCATTTGTGCTTTTTCTGCGGCGGCGCGTCGAGCTCCGTGCGCCCGCGGCTCCTTTTGGCTCTTTGTTTGAGCGCGGGGTCGGAGATGGTGGTAGGTGTGGCAGAGTTTCCATCATCATCTCTGAGGTCCGTGCTGTCATCCTTTATGATCTTAGCCTGTTCAATGGCAGCTACACTGTGAGCTGGAGTCTGTTGTTGGTTGAAATCTGCCAGAATTCTCGCTACGACGAAGAGCGAGGAGTTGTCCCTCACCAGAGGCTCTTTGAGGTCCTCCCGGGCCTCGAGCACGGGAGCTCCGGCTTAATCTCTCGGTTCCCTTTAGGAGCGTGGACAACTGCGCGGTGGGACATGGAGACAAGGCACTCTGCTGCAAAGTGATCCATTCTGTCTTTAAAAAAGCCCCTCCCGCTGCGCACTGACATTCGGGATGAACGCGACTCTTGAGGCGCACTAAACTAGTTTGTTTCGTGGTTCTCTTTGTGTAGCTGAAGGAGGTGGTTCTCATCTGAGTTTATGATCTTACCCACCGGCCTCCAGTATCACCCACATCCTGTGAGAGAAACGCCTCTTACACAAACCAGCGCACACCTCCCTTTACGCGCACAGCACCAGCAGCGCACTGTGACTCCGCTAAACTGCGCCAAACGGGCTCATTCTCCCGGCTCCGAGGTGTGAGCTCCCATCGCGGCTCTGACTCTCCCGCACAGACCCGTGAGCGTGTGTCCGGAGCGCTGTTCCTGCTCTCTGTATCCATGCTGGGGGCGTGCCGCGCCGCGGCCGGTGTGCGCAGCGTCACTGCGCGCGCGCTCGTTCATTGGCTGCAGCGTGTCCCCAAATGCCCCCTCTCCACCAGACTCCACTGAAAAAGTTTCACCGCAGGTTGCTTCGGTGCATTCAGATGATGGAGCCCGCGACACGCACGTGCACCGCAGTGACACGCACCCGGGGCCGCGGTTGCTCCCGCGCGCGCGGGAACAGCGTGTCCCTGGGCTCAGAGGAACACGGAGCAGCAGAGACAGGGGCGTGTTTGACCCAGGTTTTGGTTCAGACATAAAAGAGCGGACACAGAGCCTCAAAGAGCCGCACACCGGGGCGCATCCACCTGTTTGAGGTGTAGTGAGGACAGGGGGGACTTTAGGAGCCGGTGACGCGCCGAGACTCGGCTCAACAAAGCCCATGACCTGAAATGACCCGAGCTAAAACTCCCACAGCATCCACGGGATCCACAGGATCCACCTCACACCCACAGCACAGCATCCACCCAGACCCCACTCCACCCGGAGAAGAGCAGAGCTGAAGCCTCCAGCTCTGTTCTGTTTGGTGCCATGTCTGTGAAGTGTTCTGTGCCAGTGCGCGCGAGGGCATCTGAGGACTCACTCCACACAAGTGAGGAACGAGATTCGGACGAAAATAAGTCGGTCACAGACTTTGTGAAATGTTTAACCTTCTGCTCGTCTCCAGGCTGGACCCTGAGCACAGCAGCATCACAGTGTTTCAGTTTCAGTGAGTTCAGTCCGTCAGTGTCATGGACAGACAGTGTGAGGACATTTATGTCACACATACAGTATATTGATTTTATTTTATTCATTTGTTAACAGATGTTTTTAAATCTGTGGATCAGTGCAAATCCACTATGTTATTACTCCAGAGTCATCCCACAGTGACAGAAGACTGCAGGACTGGAGCAGGAGCTGGTGCAGAACCACAGACTCTTTATATAAACCTGCAGGTCAGTGAAGCGCGAGAGCTCGGCGTGTTTCACCCCCGCAACATGATCCTCGGGTTTTTATGTCACGTCTGTGTCTGTAAATCAACATATGAACATTAATAACAGACACATCAGGTCCTTCTTTCCCCGACATCGCTCCTGTTAGCGTTAGCAACAGGTTTGATTGACAGTGTTGCTAGGCGCCCGATCCGTTAAACCAGTTTGGGCTGAAGAGGCGTTACAGCCTCGCTCCTGATTGGCTCTTTGGTTGCTATGATAAGGTCGTAATTCCAAATATGTAACTCGTCTCCAGATCGTCCCTGTACCTGCTCCAGCCTCGATGAGCTTCGTTCACTTTATAGAGTCTATGTGTAAAATGTGTCATAACTCACAACGTGCTCATACACAGTCATGACGTTATCATCTTAATTTAAAGCTTCATTTTCATTTCCAAACAGCCCAGTGTCCCTGAGGCGGTCAGAGCAGCGTGTAGTCCACAGGACATGGCAGGGGGACAGCTCGGGACGGGCAGCTGACGCTCTCCTGTGAATGAATGAATGAGCGGCCATTTTGAGGCGCCGCACAAAGCCCACACAGAAAGTTCCAGTGTGGAGTGTGAGGCCGTGTGGCATTCAGGGGCCATCTGCCCCCAGGATTTTACAGGCTCTTTCAGGGTGCAGTGTTGTGTTCAGTGTCTCTGCAGGTCCAGTCCTGTTATTTCACAAGTTATTTATGATGGAAATGTTTAGATGGAGCTGTAAGCGCCGAAGAGCAGACAGAACATTCAAATATCAGCAAATGGAAATGGTAAATCTTCACATTTTATACAGAACTTTTCCACCTTCAAGGCTCAAAGTGCTTTACCGATGATGTTTTTATATTGAGAACGGGATTTGAACTGCCAACCTTTGCATGAGTGGACAAACATTCTACCAACTCCACCAAGACACGTCCTGCCCGTCCATCAGTCAGGACAAACACTGCACTCCCAGGACTCACCTGCAGGGGGAGTTCATGCAAAAACTACTATTTATGCTGAAAAAAGGACCAGGAAACAGTATATTTATATAAAGACTGATTAAACAGATTTAATCTGACTTTTTACAGATAAACACCACAGAATAGCACGTCTTCAGCTCACTCTCCTCTTTCTGCTGTTGCTCCACAGAAATCATCTAAATAACACGATGACTCAACTAAAACACTTTGGTTTGTCTCTGGCAACAGCTTCAAAAATGATTGTGGAAAAAACTTGAAATAGGAAAAACACAAGTTCAAAATCATGAAGTGTTTTAGGCAAATATTGTAACTGAACCGATATCTGAGATCGATCCATCATATTTTTCAGTTTTGGTGCCGAAAACACGAGGTGAACACAGCAGTGAACAGAACAGAAGAGGCAGGTTCGAGCGTCCAGGCCCTGCCCAAACTCCTCCAGGTCCATTTAAGTCTTTATCATCACAATAAAAAACAACATCAATCGATTAAACCGTCACATTTTTATATAGCTCTTTACACTGGGTTAAGTGTCTTGCCCAAGGACACAACAGCGTTCATCTGTGGGAGCTGGAATTGCACCGACAACCTGTGGATCGTTTGGTTTGACCACTCCCCAACCTTCAGATAAGTGGGCTCCAGATAACGCTCTACCGACTGAGCCACGGTGGATGGACCTCACTGCTCCACACGCAGAGAGAGTCGGGTCAGAACGAACGAGTCTCATGCACAAAAACAGTCACATTTATGTTATTTTATTATTTTTGGAAACACATTTTCACTTTCACAAAACAAACTAAATCGTTTCTGAATGAGATTCTTCATTTGTAGAAGCTCCTAAATGTCCCACAGAGCAGAATCTACTGAATCCATGTTCAGACTTCCCTCACCCAGACACTTCCTCCAGCTCCTCCGGTGGGACCAAAGGTGATGTATTGTTGGTTTTCAAATTTTAGTGAAATATTCCAGTGTTTTATTTAGTTTTTGTTCATGTGATGGTCGTCTCCCTGGTGCAGTGTGACTCTCTGATCATGTGGAGCTCTTCTTCACTGTGGATCGACTGGACTCTTCTTCAGGCCCTGGAACAAGTCCTGACAGCAGAGAAAAGGCTGAGAAGTGTGACCTTGAACCCCTGCAGACTCAGTTTATTACTGAAAAAGATATCTTGAGCTTGGTGGTGTCACCTGCTCATGGAGACAGAGAAGTTCTCCACGGGGCCTCGGAGCAGCTCACGACAAACATATCTCTCATTTTCTGAATGAATAAAATCAAAATCATACTTTTAATAATACGACCCATCCACAGACTGAGTAAAGAAGTGGACTGAGTGAGTGAGACGTCACCACAGTGTTCAGACGTTACAGCGGCTCTGGAGACGAGTTCTATTTCTGGAATTTCAACCACGAGTATCATAGCAACCAAGGAGCCAATCAGGAGCGAGGCTGTTGAAGGTAACACCCCTTCCCGCCCACACCACTGGTTTAACAGGGAGCGGGCGCTTAGCAACACTGTCAATCAAACCTGTTGCTAACGCTAACAGGAGCGACGTCGGGGAAAGAAGGACCTGATGTGTCTGTTATTAATGTTCATATGTTGATTTACAGACACAGACGTGAAATAAAAACCCCAGGATCATGTAGAGGGTTAATACGAACATTTAAGACCAACATGAGTCTGACAGCAGCAGGTTCAGAGAGACACAGTTTTTCAATGTAAAGTGAATTGGAGCCACATCACTTCCATAATCACTTTCTGTTTGGAACGCGGCAGTTAGCGAGTTAGCTTTGTCCGTTTGTATAAACAGCCTTTGGTTTGATCTCAGCAATTCACAAACAGACGTTTAGTTTCCAAGTTTGTGTCACTGAGACGAGGCTAAAACATGAGGTAAACTTGAGGTGTTTGAGTTTTTATTCATGGAGCCTTAACCTCTGTGTGTCGCTCTTTGGGTTTGGCTGTGTTACGCTCTGGAAATATCATATTTTTGATCTTGGCGCGAGTGCAATAAACAGGAAGCAGCTGCTAACATGAGCTAGCTGTGTTTTGCAGAGCATGTCGACTCACAAGTCACATGATCAAAACCAGCGGCCTATCACGAGGTCAGGTCAGGTTTGGTGAGAGATTATGGTTTTCGGTTTATCTCTGCTTCTTCTCTCTTGTCCGATCATCTGCGTCGTCGTTTTATCCACACCTGGAGCTGGACTGACCCCGGACCCCGAAACAGCGCGGTACGGCTCACTTTAGACAGAAGAGCCACTCGGACCAATCCGCTCCAAAGTGAACCCATGGAAACAGGGCTGTAGTGTCTCCATGGAGAAGAGCAGGGGGCGGACCCTTCACCAGAAAAGTTCCATAGTGCATCTTTAACATAAATCTAATTAAAACTACAACCAAAAAACTGCAGAGGATCCAGAGATCTGCCCCAAACCTGTTAATGTGACTGCGACCTCAGACGGCACACTTCCCCTTTAAGGCTCTGTGATGTAATGTGTGTGTGAGAAAAGCCCATAAAGTTATTTCTACCAAAACAATATTCATAAACTTTTATAACTCATTAACATGTTTTGTGTTTATTTAAACTCGTCCAGCAGCTCTCAGGAGGAAAAGGAAGGAGCTCTTATCTTATCAGGGCAAAACAAGTCATTAAGTACTTACTGTCGGAGTGTGGCTCTTCTGGAAAAACCACCATTTTACCCACACACTGTTTATTTAAATGGACGTAGCTAACCTGTTAGCGCCGCGTTCTAAACAGGAAGTGATCATGGACGAACTCCAGCTCCATCGACTCTGGCTCCAATTCTCATGTTGGTCTTAAATGTTCATATTAACCCTCTACATGATCCTGGGGTTTTTATTTCACGTCTGTGTCCTGTAAATCAACATCTGAACATTAATAACAGACACATCAGGTCCTTCTGTCCCCGACGTCGCTCCTGTTAGCGTTAGCAACAGGTTTGATTGACAGCGTTGCTAAGCGCCCGCTCTCCTGATAAACCAGAGTGTGGGGTGGAAAGGGGCGTGACCTTCAACAGCCTCGCTCCTGATTGGCTCTTTGGTTGCTGTGATAAGGTCAGAATTCCAAATATGGAATTGGGCTCCAGATTAGCCGCTATAACAGCTAGCCTCGATGAGCTTCATTTGGAGACGTCGCTCTCCCTCAGTCACTTCTTTCTACAGTCTGTGGTTTTACCTGGCACCACCACCACCACCATCGCCCGACAGCACCGACCTGCTCTGGTGCGGCACGAGGAGGGCGGCACGAGGAGGGAGGCACGAGGAGGGCGGCACGATGGGGGCGGCACGATGGGGGCGGCACACGACTCTAATGTTTGGCCAGTGCTCGTGTCTTGTTTCTCTTGTTTCTGTCGTTCCTTCACAAAGCCGGGGCTTATGACTAACTCTGACAAAACAAGGCCGAGTTTCACCTGTACTGAAAACACATTAGTCATCTCCACCAACAAAGATATGACGTAATCACTCTCTCAGGTTAAAGGTGAACTCTGGAACTTTTCTGCTGGGAGGCTGGTGTATGCCTGTTTCCATGGAGATGGTGTTGTTTTGCCTGTTCCTCAGTCAGATGTTAAACTCACACATCAATTATTTGTTCAGTATTAATGTCTGAAAAGACTCTGAAAAGCCTGTGTTCTCACTGTGAACGCCTCACCACAGATCTTACCTGTATCTTACCTGTAGTTGTGCCCCCTGTGTGTCTCCATGAAGATAGATAAGTTTAATGCTGTACTGTGAAACATTAAATCAAGAAACAATAATAAAGTTTCCATGGAGACAAGCAGGTGGCAGTGGCTCCACCCGAAAAGTGACTTAGTGGAGCTTTAAGACAGAGTGAAAAAACTGCAGTGATTATGAAACACATGAGGTAAAACTCACCCGTGTTTTTGTGCATGTGGCAGGATTTCGTGTTTGGAAGTTCCTCTTTTTGTCTGAGAAAACTCCACCAAACACGAACTGTTTTTGTACAGTTTTACCCACAGACGGTAACTACAGTTTTTACCCCAGATGCCCTGCCACTACCACCTACATGTGATTAGAGCAGCCACTGGGACGAAAATGTCTGTCAACAAAAGTATAGATATATGTATGACAAAATACTCGCAGTACTAGTAGAACAGTAGCAGTAGGTGTAGTAATAGTCGTAGTAACGGTCATAGTAGGCGTAGTAAAAGTTGTAGTAGTTCTTGAAGTACACAGGACTAAAGAGTTGGACTGTGAGCCGTGTGGTGAGTCTGAGCCACGTGCTGCTCCACCAGGTCAAAGAGCCACTGAGTCACACGAGCCGTAAACAAGTCCAAAGAACGAGTCTGTTATGTAGAGAAGAAGAACAGGATCTGCCAGAAGAGTGACACCACCAGGACACCACCAGGACACCACCAGGACACCACCAGGACACCAGCAGGACACCACCAGGACACCACCAGGACACCACCAGGACACCACCAGGACACCAGCAGGACACCACCGTGAGACCACCACAGTCACACGAGCCGTGAACAAGTCCAAAGAACGAGTCTGTTATGTAGAGAAGAAGAACAGGATCTGCCAGAAGAGTGACACCACCAGGACACCACAGGACACCACCAGGACACCACCAGGACACCACCAGGACACTACAGGACACCACCAGGACACCACCAGGACACCAGCAGGACACCACCAGGACACCACCAGGACACCACCAGGACACCAGCAGGACACCACCAGGACACCACCAGGACACCAGCAGGACACCACCAGGACACCACCAGGACACCACAACACCACCACCACAACACCACTAGGACACCACCACAACACCACCAGGACACCAGCGCGAAACCACCGCGACACCACTATAATATCACCATAACACCACCATAACACCACCACAACACCACAACACCACCACAACACCACACCAACACCACAACAACACTATAATAACAACACCACCACAACACCACTATAATACCACCACAGCACCACTATAACACCACCACAGCACCACCACAACACCACCACAGCACCACTATAACACCACCACAACACCAGTATAATACCACCACAACACCCCTCTAATAGCACCACAACACCACCACAGCACCACTATAACACCACCAGAACAACACCACGACACCACCATAACACCACCACAACACCACTATACCACCACAACACCATAACACCACAACACCACCACAACACCACTATAATACCTCCAGAACAACACCACAACACCATAACATCACCATAACACCACTATAATAGCACCACTATAATAGCACCACAAAACCGCCATAATACCACCAGAACACCACCACAACACCAATATAATACCACCAGAACAACACCACACCACCACCACCGCTACTATGGCTGGTCTGATGCTGGGGCAGGTGGCTCTAATGATTGGTCCGCTGGTCAGGTGGTCAGTTGGTCAGGTGGTCAGGTGGTCAGGTCAGATGGTCAGGTGATCAGATGGTCAGGTGGTCAGATGGTCAGGTGGTCAGGTGGTCAGGTGGTCAGGTCAGATGGTCAGGTGATCAGCTGGTCAGGTGGTCAGATGCTCAGGTGGTCAGGTCAGATGGTCAGGTGATCAGCTGGTCAGGTGGTCAGTTGGTCAGGTGGTCAGGTGGTCAGGTCAGATGGTCAGGTGATCAGCTGGTCAGGTGGTCAGATGGTCAGGTGGTCAGGTGGTCAGATGGTCAGGTGGTCAGGTCAGATGGTCAGGTGATCAGCTGGTCAGGTGGTCAGATGCTCAGGTGGTCAGGTGGTCAGGTCAGATGGTCAGGTGATCAGCTGGTCAGGTGGTCAGATGGTCAGGTGGTCAGGTGGTCAGGTCAGATGGTCAGGTGATCAGATGGTCAGGTGATCAGCTGGTCAGGTGGTCAGATGTCAGGTGGTCAGTTGGTCAGATGGTCAGGTGATCAGCTGGTCAGGTGGTCAGATGGTCAAGTGATCAGTTGGTCAGGTGGTCAGTTGGTCAGGTGGTCCGGGGGTCAGTTGGTCAGGTCAGATGTCAGTTGGTCAGGTGGTCAGATGGTCCAGGGGTCAGGTCAGGTTGTCAGATGGTCCGGGGGTCAGTTGGTCAGGTCAGGTGGTCAGATGTCAGTTGGTCAGGTGGTCAAATGGTCAGGTGGTCAGGTGGTCAGGTGGTCAGGTCAGAT
>JAIEZT010001390.1:13753153-13825653 GCA_019594935.1 Periophthalmus modestus | reverse complement strand
GACAAAACTCTCGATTTATCGGTCAGTCTATGTTCTTACCCTCACCTCTGGGTCATGACCGAAAAGACAAGATCACAGATACAAGAGGCTGAAATGAGTTTCCTCCACAGAGTGGCTGGGCGCTCCCTTAGAGACAGGGTGAGGAGCTCAGTCACACAGGAGGAGCTCAGAGTAGAGCCGCTGCTCCTCCACATCGAGAGGAGCAGCTGAGGCGGCTCAGGCATCTGCTCAGGATTCCTCCAGGACGACTCCCTGGGAAGGTGGACCGGGCATGTCCCACCGGGAAGAGGCCCCAGGGAAGACCCAGGATCGAGGGATTTTGGCTCTCGGCTGACCTGGGAACACCTTGGGGTCCGACCAGAGGAAATGGGGGACGTGTCTGGGGTGAGGGAAGTCTGGAAGTCCCTGCTTAGAGCTGCCCCCGTGACCCGACCCCGGATAAGAGGAAGAACATGGAGGGAGGGATGGATGGAGATGTAGTATTTAAAGGCAGTTTGGGACAGAGCCACACAGACCAGACACTCATCACATCATCATGTTTGTCTGTTACAAACAAACAAACAAACAAACAAACAAACAAACAAACAAACAAACAAACATCTACTTAAGTCATCTTCAAACAAACCTGTTGATCTGGAGCCTCTGTCTCCAGATCAAACTTGTGCACGAGGCCACGACAACACAAACACACAGAGCCTGTCTGTGACGTCACGTGTGTTTGACCCCCACGCCCCGGTGCACTCTGGAGTCACCGGGTTTCACGGTGGGCGAGGCTGCACCAGAGCCGTGCAGAGAGCCGTGCCGGGAGCCGGCTCCCCGCGTGCTCCGTGGACAGGGAGCCGTGCATGTTTGACTCTCTCCTCTGGTCTCGCCAAAACTTCCGCTTTCACGCGTCAGAAGCGCCGCGTTTCCCCGTAGGACACGCTCTGAGTCTGAGTTTGTCCTCGAGTGACCCCGGAGCCGGAGCGAGAACATCCCGTTCCTGAGGTATAAATAGCGCCCCTTGCGTCACCGAACTGTGCAGCGCTTTTCAAGACACGCACCACGTTCACCACGATCAAAACACTGTGACAACACGACTCTTTACGGCTCTTTACGGCTCTTTGCGGCTCTTTACACACGCACACGCCACGGTCACGCGTGGATACCGTCACGCACGCGCTGTCTCCAGGACGCGCGTGCACGTTTCAAAGTGACTAAAGACAAAGAGGAAAAACTAAATATGATGTTTTTATGTGTTTAAAAAGAGGGAAAGTGCAGGAGCTCAGCCCTGCACAGGACAGGGACAGGGACAGGACAGGGACAGGACAGGGACAGGGACAGGACAGGGACAGGACAGGACAAACACAGGACAGGACAAACACAGGACAGGGACAGGGACAGGGACAGGGCAAACACAGGACAGGGACAGGGACAGGACAGGGACAGGACAGGACAAACACAGGACAGGGACAGGACAGGGACAAGACAGACACAGGACAGACACAGGACAGGGACAGGGACAGGACAGGACAGGGACAAGACAAACACAGGACAGGGACAGGACAGGGACAAGACAAACACAGGACAAACACAGGACAGGACAGGGACAGGACAGGGACAGGACAGACATAGGACAAGGGACAGGACAGGGACAGGACAGACACGTGTCTGCATGTCTCTTGTTCCCGTGTCCTCGTGTCCCTGCATGTCTCTTGTCCCTGCATGTCTCTTGTCCCCGTGTCCTCGTGTCCCTGCATGTCTCTTGTCCCTGCATGTCTCTTGTCCCCGTGTCCTCGTGTCCCTGCATGTCTCTTGTCCCCGTGTCCCTGCATGTCTCTTGTCCCCGTGTCCTCATGTCCCTGCATGTCCCCGTGTCCCCGTGTCCTCATGTCCTCGTGTGTTGGTGCAGATGTAGGTCAGTGCTGCTGTAGGAGCCTCGCCCTGTGTTGACTCATGTGGCTCTGTGTTTGAACTCGGGCCTAAAGTCTCTGTGGTTTGTTCACACGAGGAGATGATGAACTGAACTGAACATAAACAGAGACACGACGTCAGGCCACAGCAGCAGAATGTACTCGAGTACAAGCAGAAAAGTACTGTACTCAAGTACAACTTATCTGTGAATCTGTACTTCTACTAGAGTAACAACACTGAGTACTTCAACCACCAGAGGATCAGAGCACAGATAAACTACAGGACTAAACCAGGACTAAACCAGGACTAAACCAGGACTAAACCAGGACTAAACCAAGACTAACCCAGGACTAACCCAGGACTAGACCAGGACTAAACCAGGACTAAACCAGGACTAAACCAAGACTAACCCAGGACTAACCCAGGACTAAACCAGGACTAAACCAGGACTAAACCAAGACTAACCCAGGACTAACCCAGGACTAAACCTGGACTGAACCAGGACTAAACCAGGACTAGAGCAGGACTAAACCAGGACTAAACCTGGACTGAACCAGGACTAAACCAGGACTAAACCTGGACTGAACCAGGACTAAACCAGGTCTAAACCAGGACTAAACCAGGACTAAACCAGGACTAAACCAAGACTAACCAGGACTAACCCAGGACTAGACCAGGACTAAACCAGGACTAAACCAGGACTAACCAAGACTAACCCAGGACTAACCCAGGACTAAACCAGGACTAAACCAGGACTAAACCAAGACTAACCCAGGACTAACCCAGGACTAAACCTGGACTGAACCAGGACTAAACCAGGACTAGAGCAGGACTAAACCAGACTAACTAAACCTGGACTGAACCAGGACTAAACCAGGACTAAACCTGGACTGAACCAGGACTAAACCAGGTCTAAACCAGGACTAACCAGGACTAGACCAGGACTAAACCAGGACTAAACCAGGACTAAACCAGGACTAAACCAGGTCTAAACCAGGACTGAACCAGGACTAAACCAGGTCTAAACCAGGACTAAACCAGGACTAGACCAGGACTAAACCAGGACTAAACCAAGACTAAACCAGGTCTAAACCAGGACTAAACCAGGACTAAACCAAGACTAAACCAGGTCTAAACCAGGACTAAACCAGGACTAAACCAGGACTAAACCAGGACTAACCCAGGACTAAACCAGGACTAAACCAGGTCTAAACCAGGACTGAACCAGTACTAAACCAGGTCTAAACCAGGACTAAACCAGGACTAGACCAGGACTAACCCAGGACTAAACCAGGACTGAACCAGGACTAAACCAGGACTAACCCAGGACTAAACCAGGACTGAACCAGGACTAAACCAGGACTGAACCAGGACTAAACCAGGTCTAAACCAGGACTAAACCAGGACTAGACCAGGACTAAACCAGGACTAAACTAGGACTAAACCAGGTTTAAACCAGGTCTAAACCAGGACTAAACCAGGACTAAACTAGGACTAAACCAGGACTAAAACAGGTCTAAACCAGGACTAAATCAGGACTAAACCAGGACTAAACCTGGACTGAACCAGGACTAAACCAGGTCTAAACCAGGACTAAACCAGGACTAGACCAGGACTAAACCAGGACTAAACCAGGACTAAACCAGGACTAGACCAGGACTAAACCAGGACTAAACCAGGACTAAACCAGGACTAGACCAGGACTAAACCAGGACTAAACCAGGACTAAACCAGGACTAGACCAGGACTAAACCAGGACTAACCCATCCTTCACATGTGTGAAAGCCTCTTACATCACGTGTTCTTTCTCTTCTTTAAACTTGTGGTTCGTTGTAAACTGTTGCATTGTGGGAGTGTTTTAAGAGGAGTCTCTCTGCGTCGTCCGTGTTGTTTTAACCTTGGGCTGGTCGTTACTGGACAGTGATAAAAACACTGATTAAATGTTCTTTCCGTGTGTTTACCTCACGCTGCTGCTGTTATAAAGGTTTACTTTCACTTTCACCTTTGACACGCAGATAAAAGACAAATCTCAGGACAAAACGACGGACATGGAGAGGGACAGACAGGGGTCAGGGGTCACAGACGCACCAAGAAGTGACTGAGTGTGACGTCACCCAGAGTGTCCGGTCAGAGGAAGCTAGAGCAGGTATAACGGCTAATCTGGAGTCAAGTGTCATAGCAACCAAACAGCCAATCCGGGCTGAGGCTGATGAAGGCACCGCCCCTTCCCTTTAGCACAGAGCGGGCGCTTAGCAACACTGTCAATCAAACCTGTTGCTAACGCTAACAGGAGCGACGTCGGGGACAGAAGGACCTGATGTGTCTGTTATTAATGTTCATATGTCGATTTACAGACACAGACATGAAATAAAAACCCCAGGATCATGTAGAGCACATGTGTCAGACACAAGGCCCGCGGGCCAGATCCGGCCCGCGAGAGGGTTTCTGTGGCCCGTGGGATGATATTGATTTATTATTAGAACCAGCCCGCAGGCCGCAGGTGTTTAACACACGCGGGACTGAGCAGGAGGCGGCTTCATTTCATTATTCATCAGCGTCATTAGCATAACAGCAAAAGTCAACTTTCAGATACACATCAAAAATGGCAAAACAGAAGGTGGACACTGAGAACCGGGGGTTTCAAACAAGGTGGGAGTCGGATTAAACATGTTCACGGAGGAGGCTGGAAAAGCTGTGTCTCTGTGAGGAGAAAGTGTGGAGTAATGAAAGAGAATAATCTGAGACGGCATCAGGAAACGAAACACGTGGACAAAGACAAGAATATGGACATGGAACAAATGCGACAGAAGGTGGAAGAATTAAAACGAGGGCCGTGTCCCAGTTTACCAAAGTGTCCTTAAATGCGCCGTTTGCACGGTGCATTTAAGTTGGACCTGCACCTCGAACATCGAGCGGTGCATTTGGTGAAATGGGACACGACAGTTCTGTGGTAAAGTCTTGAAAATGGAACATGTCCTGAGACCATCAGGCTGCAGTAACTTTATCAGAGCCACAGGTTTAAATCATCTCCAGTTGAAAACATTTGTGAGTTAAACGGAGCTGGTGGTTTGTGTCACACTGAGGAGAGATGGATAAACAGGGAAAGTGCTGCTGATGTTTGAGCTGCGTGAGGAGATGTGTCTGTTCTTGTTAAAGCAAAGACACAACACGACTCTGAGACAAACATTTGTGTGAAATGTGTTTTCTGTGACGAGTCTGAATGTGATGAACCTGCAGCTGCAGGTCGGGGTCGTGTCTCTGAGATGTGCAGGACAGTGAAGTTTAAAACCAAACTGACTCTGTGGGAGGCACAGACAGTGTTTTTCTCTCATCCATAGAGTTTTACACTTTATTTTATTGTTTTTCAATCCAATTATGTTTTTAAAATATTTCAGTTGAGTGACTGATAGAAAATAGTTTATATTATTTATTTATTTGAAGTCAATTGATTCTACTTTTGTCATTTCCCTGAGAAAATATACTGATGGAGCCTTGAATAATCCACTTCATTCATTTAATGTGCAGGTTATGGGGATTTTTATATAAAGGAAGTTTGTCTTTTGTGCCTGTTGAAAATTAAAAATTACTGACAGAGCCATAAGAAAATATTGCTTCATTTATCTGATCATATAGTGATATATTTGTTAGTTTTCAGTAGGTTCATTAGGTTCACTAGACTGTGTCATTTTACATTTTTTCACTGAACATTGGATCAGTCCGGCCCTCGACTTGTAGCTAATGTTTTCATTTGGTCCATTTGAGTTTGACGCCCCTGATGTCGAGGGTTAATATGAACATTTAAGACCAAAGTGAGTCTGACAGCAGCAGGACAGAGAGAGACACAGTTTTTACACAGAAAGTGAAGTGAGTGGACGGAGCAGGAAGTGCACCGTGATCACTTCCTGTTGAGAACACGGTGGAGAGAGTCAGAGTGAGACCAGAGCTGACGTCAGATCTGTTTAACTCTGTGAACAGTCTGAGAGTAAGTTCACATCAGTCTTGTCTCCGTAGTTACTAGTGATGAGACTTTCGGCTCTTTTACGGGATCCGAATCTTTTGGACAGTGGTGGGTGAAGTACTAAAGTAGTAGTACTAAAGTACCAGTTTAAAAATGTACTTAAAGAGTAAAAGATAAAAAGAATTTCTCATAGATTCTGAGTCATATAAAAACTTCAAATGTGGTGATTTTATAAAGATTCAAGCTGAATTTTGTTCAACAGAAACGACTGAATCCATCGTTTTTCTGTTTTTATTTGTATGTTTTTGTTTTGTTCAAATTCTGAACATGTTAAAAATAAACCTCAGACTTTTCTGCAGCTTCACACAAGAAGAAAAATACTTTTACTTTTCAGTCCAGTTCAAAAATATAGTGGAGTAGAAAGTACAGATACTGCTCTCAGATGTACTCAAGTAAAAGTAAAAGTACGTCACTATCGGATACGCCAGCGCGATGCCTGAAATGTTCCAGTGTGGCATTAAAAGTCTCCATGTTTACAGTACAAACAGGCTCTCCTCTCCACAGATGTGACCTGTAACTCAGCAGCATCACCTCATAAGTGACAGATAAGTTCAAAGTCTTACTGTGGAACATTCCAAGCACAGAACTGACATCTCCATGGAGACGAGCTGGGGGTGGACTCCTTCCTGAAAAGTTACACAGTGCAGCTTTAACCGAGCGAGTCGAAGTGTCGAAGTGATAAAAGCTCGAGATGAAAAGACAGAACCTTTTACTTCAACTTGAATAATATCAGTGTAAAACAGTGTCTGAGCACAAAGTGACCTCTCCAGCTCTACGCTAGCACGTTACACTGTTCTGTCTGTAAACACACAGCAGGACGAGGAGAGTATGAGCCTCATGACTTCACTGCATGTGTTATACACGGCTCAAAACACGAGAGGAACAGTACAGCTCCGGTCAAACCTGTGGGACATTGATCTGGTTCAGAAGCTCAGGGTTTAATCAGGTTCAGCTGCTCTGTTTTTAATGAAACAAACACCAGGTGTCACTAGAGGCAACAGTAGGACAGACCCCAAAACAGGAAGGTTTTCCAGGTTGATGCCGCTGGTATTTTTCCCTCCTCGTCTCTTCTGGCAGATTTTTTTACTGACTGACTTTTTTCTTTGGCTTGGATCAACATTATTTGTGCATGGTGCCGCACCTGGAGGCTGCAGAGGTTGTGGTCCAACTTCTCCAGGAGGGAACATCAATACGTGTTGTTCCAAGAAGGTTTGTGTGTCTCCCAGCAGAATCTTAAAAGCACAGACTAGATTCAGAGACAGGTTGTTCCTCCAGGAGAGCTGGGCAGGGTCGTAGAAGGTCCCCAAACCCTCGGCAGGATCAGTATCTGCTCCTTTGTGCAGGAGGAACAGGATGAGCACTGCCAGAGCCCCACAGAATGAACTCCAGCCACTGGTGTGAATGTTTCTGACCAAACAACCAGAAACAGACTCCACGAGGCCTGAGGGCCCCACGTCCTGTAGTGGCCCCTGTGCTCACTGCCCAGCACCGTAGAGCTCGACTGGCATTTGTCATAGACCAACAGAATTGGCAAGTGCACCACTGGGGTCCTGTGCTCTTCACCGATTAGAGCAGGTTCAACCTGAACATATGCGAGAAAGGGTCTAGAGACGCCGCGGAGAACGTCCTGCTGCCTCAACATCACTGAGCATTTGAGCGGTTTAGTAGTGGGTCAGTGATGGTCTGAGTGGTTTGGTGGTGGGTCAGTGATGGTCTGAGGAGGTTTGGTGGTGGGTCAGTGATGGTCTGAGGTTTGGTGGGTGGGTCAGTGATGGTCTGAGGGGTTTGGTGGTGGGTCAGTGATGGTCTGAGGAGGTTTGGTGGTGGGTCAGTGATGGTCTGAGGTTTGGTGGTGGGTCAGTGATGGTCTGAGGAGGTTTGGTGGTGGGTCAGTGATGGTCTGAGGTGGTTTGGTGGTGGTCAGTGATGGTCTGAGTGGTTTGGTGGTGGGTGTCAGTGATGGTCTGAGGTGGTTTGGTGGTGGGTCAGTGATGGTCTGAGGGGTTTGGTGGTGGGTCAGTGATGGTCTGAGGAGGTTTGGTGGTGGGTCAGTGATGGTCTGAGTGGTTTGTGTGGTGGGTCAGTGATGGTCTGAGGTGGGTTGGTGGTGGGGGTCAGTGATGGTCTGAGCGGTTTGGTGGTGGGTCAGTGATGGTCTGTGTTTGGTGGTGGGTCAGTGATGGTCTGTGGTTTGGTGGTGGGTCAGTGATGGTCTGAGGAGGTTTGGTGGTGGGGTCAGTGATGGTCTGTGGTTTGTGGTGGGTCAGTGATGGTCTGAGCGGTTTGGTGGGGTGGTCAGTGATGGTCTGTGGTTTAGTGGTGGGTCAGTGATGGTCTGAGGAGGTTTGGTGGTGGGTCAGTGATGGTCTTTGGTTTGGTGGTGGGTCAGTGATGGTCTGAGGTGGGTTTGGTGGTGGGTCAGTGATGGTCTGAGGAGGTTTGGTGGTGGGTCAGTGATGGTCTGAGGTGGTTTGGTGGTGGGTCAGTGATGGTCTGAGCGGTTTGGTGGTGGGTCAGTGATGGTCTGAGGAGGTTTGGTGGTGGGTCAGTGATGGTCTGAGGAGGTTTGGTGGTGGGTCAGTGATGGTCTGAGGTGGTTTGGTGGTGGGTCAGTGATGGTCTGAGCGGTTTGGTGGTGGGTCAGTGATGGTCTGAGTGGTTTGGTGGTGGGTCAGTGATGATCTGAGGAGGTTTGGTGGTGGGTCAGTGATGGTCTGTGGTTTGGTGGTGGGTCAGTGATGGTCTGAGGTGGTTTGGTGGTGGTGGGTCAGTGATGGTCTGAGCGGTTTGGTGGTGGGTCAGTGATGGTCTGAGGAGGTTTGGTGGTGGGTCAGTGGTGGTCTGAGGAGGTTTGGTGGTGGGTCAGTGATGGTCTGAGGAGGTTTGGTGGTGGGTCAGTGGTGGTCTGAGGAGGTTTGGTGGTGGGTCAGTGATGGTCTGTGGTTTGGTGGTGGGTCAGTGATGGTCTGAGGAGGTTTGGTGGTGGGTCAGTGATGGTCTGAGGAGGTTTGGTGGTGGGTCAGTGATGGTCTGAGGAGGTTTGGTGGTGGGTCAGTGATGGTCTGAGGAGGGCTTGTACCTGATGCCCTCCCGGAGCCTGTGACCCCGCGGTGCTCTGCTCTGTGGGTGAAGCCGCTCACATGTGGCACCACAATCTCCACTGTGTTTGGCTTCAGTTGGAGCAGTAATCCTCCTCTCTCCTCCCTCCTCCTCCTCCTCTTCTTCCTCATCTCCCTCTCTTCTCCTCCTCCTCTTCCTCTCGTTTCTTCTTCCTCCTCCTCCTCTTCTCTTCAGTGCTTTTCAAAAGCTCACGCCCACCCACCATCGTGTGTCACAATAAAAATGTCAAAATGGTTTCATAGGACTAAAGAAAAGCCTGATACAGTTTTAAACATATATATTTTATAATAATCTCTGCTCCAGTTACAGAAAAGGGCAAATATTCCTCCATTTATTTATTTTTTGTCACTGTATTTGCGATAAAAAAGAGAATCTAGTTTGAGTTCATTTTATCATGTTATCCATCAACTCACCCAGGACTAAACCAGGACTAAACCAGGTCTAAACCAGGACTAAACCAGGACTAAACCAGGACTAACCCAGGACTAAACCAGGACTAAACCAGGACTAACCCAGGACTAACCCAGGACTAAACCAGGACTAAACCAGGACTAAACCAGGACTAAACCAGGACTAAACCAGGACTAAACCAGGACTAAACCAGGACTAAACCAGGACTAAACCAGGACTAACCCAGGACTAACCCAGGACTAAACCAGGACTAACCAGGACTAACCCAGGACTAAACAGGACCTAAACCAGGACTAACCCAGGACTAAAACCAGGACTAAACCAGAACTGAACCAGGACTGAACCAGGACTAACCCAGGACTAAACCAAGACTAACCCAGGACTAAACCAGGACTAAGCCAGGTCTAAACCAGGTCTAAACCAGGTCTAAACCAGGACTAAACCAGGTCTAAACCAGGACTAAACCAGGACTAACCCAGGACTAAACCAGGACTAAACCAGGACTAAACCAGGACTAACCCAGGACTAAACCAGGACTAAACCCGGACTAAACCAGGACTAAACCAGGACTAAACCAGGACTAACCCAGGACTAAACCAGGACTAAACCAGAACTGAACCAGGACTGAACCAGGACTAACCCAGGACTAAACCAAGACTAACCCGGGACTAAACCGGGACTAAACCAGGACTAAACCAGGTCTAAACCAGGACTAAACCATGACTAAACCAGGACTAACCCAGGACTAAACCAGGACTAAACCAGGACTAAACCAGGACTAAACCAGAACTGAACCAGGACTGAACCAGGACTAACCCAGGACTAAACCAAGACTAACCCGGGACTAAACCGGGACTAAACCAGGACTAAACCAGGTCTAAACCAGGACTAAACCAGGACTAAACCAGGTCTAAACCAGGACTAAACCAGGTCTAAACCAGGACTAAACCAGGACTAAACCAGGTCTAACCCAGGACTAACCCAGGACTAAACCAGGTCTAAACCAGGACTAAACCAGGACTAAACCAGGTCTAAACCAGGACTAACCCAGGTCTAAACCAGGACTAAACCAGGACTAAACCAGGTCTAAACCAGGACTAAACCAGGACTGAACCAGGACTAAACCAGGACTAAACCAGGACTAAACCAGGTCTAAACCAGGACTAAACCAGGACTAAACCAGGACTAAACCAGGTCTAAACCAGGACTAAACCAGGTCTAAACCAGGACTAAACCAGGTCTAAACCAGGACTAAACCAGGACTAAACCAGGACTAAACCAGGACTAAACCAGGTCTAAACCAGGACTAAACCAGCACTAAACCAGGACTAAACCAGGACTAACCCAGGACTAAACCAGGACTAAACCAGGACTAAACCAGGTCTAAATCAGGACTAAACCAGGTCTAAACCAGGACTAACCCAGAACTAAACCAGGACTAAACCAGGACTAATCCAGGACTAAACCAGGACTAACCCAGAACTAAACCAGGACTAAACCAGGACTAACCCAGGACTAAACCAGGACTAAACCAGGACTAACCCAGGACTAAACCGGGACTAAACCAGGTCTAAACCAGGACTAACCCAGGACTGAAGCTGGACTGTAGCTGGGGAGATGTGTAGGGTTTAAGTTTGAAACTCAAAGATCATTTAAATGACTTTGGCCACACTGCTGAATTTGTGAAAATAGAGTCACATGTTCTGACGTCAGAGTACTTCGTTCTGTATACTTTGAATACTTTTACACAGAGTTATATTTAAATTATGGAGTAAAAACACAAAAGGACGTGGTGACCAGACGCCTGACAGAGGACAGGTCTATAAGTGACACAAATGACTGAGGCGTGATGTGGACGTGACAGCGTTCATATAACGGCCACTAGGGGGAGTCGAGTCCTGCAGGTCCAGGTCCACTTCCTCTTAAAACGATGCTTTGTTTTATTCGTTTCAGAGTTTTGTCTGAGTCTGAGGCTCCAGATCCACATCTGTGTTTTGAAGAATAGTTCAAATGTGGTTTTGTGCAGCTGAGCCCAAACCCTCTGGAAGAATCAGACTGTGCTGAACAAACACTGTGAAAAGTGCAGTTTATGAAGCACTTTTAAGGAAGTTATACAAGTTATACTCTAAAAGAAGGAAAGAACTTTAAAATGTACTGAAGTAAAGTACAGATACCTCTGTTGTTTACTTAAGTACTTTTACTTTGTTACACTTCTCCCCTGCTCAGTTATGATAAAGTGAGTGTATACTTAAGTCTTACATGTTTTTAATGCAGTAGTTTAGCCTCGTTAGCTAATGTTAGCTCCTCCGCGCTACACATGAACAAACGGCTTCAACAAGCAGCAAACAGACTGAACATCTCGACTTAACACGAGGAACATAATCAGACCCTTCTCCAAGAAGAAGAGGTAAGTTTATCTGTAAAGATGCACCGATACCGATACACCTGGGATCGATACCAGTGTCAGTACTCATACACGTCAATGGGCTGCTGATACCAAGAGCCGATACCACTGTAACTGCACTGCTGGTGCGGCTCTCGGCTCAGAGGACCATACAGATGCACTTTTGTTTTGAGCCTGATTGTGCATTAATTAACATTAATCTCAGTTTTAATCACATGTGATTGTCACATGAAATATGGAAATATTTCGGACTAAAGGTGTTTATAGTTCACAGCAGATATCAGCGCAGTGTTTGTGCTTACACTTGTAGTATGCTAACGATGCTAACGATGCTAAGTGGCGTTAGCTTGTGCACGTATTGTAACTTATTGTAATTGACACATTTAATGACAATGCACAGCTAAACAGAGAAGAACTGCCCCTTTTCTCCTCTTTCTTCTCCTCACAAATTTACTTTATTTATTTTGCTTTTAACGGTTTGTAGATTTATATTCAACATTGCACCAAACATTGTGCTAACTGTGAAGATGCTACAGTTTAAAAAAAATGCTAGACACCGAGGGAGCGCGTGAGAAGCGTACGTAAAATACGTAAAACACGTAAAACACGTGATCCCAGCGCAGCTCAGTTACGCCTGAAGCGCAGGTTGACAAGCTAACGGCTAAAGCTAACCTCACCACGTCCACGGCGGCTTTTCAGACTTTTTTTTGGTTTATTACAATCACAAGACTCTGTTTCTCTATGAAGTTATTTTGAACTAAAATCAACCTTTAAACGTGCATATTACAATATTTTCTGACTTCTGTGCTAATGTTTTCTCAACACAAACATACTTAGAGTTGTGTGAGTTCTTCTCTCAAATTGAAAACACTCTGTTCCACCTTGTGATGTCATCATGTGGTAATACAGGAAGTGCTCTACTTTGTTTTTAAACTCCACACACCTTCACTAGAATCATCTGGATAATTTCAGTCCTGGAGTTGTCGATTTCTACTGAACGTAAAAGGAGCTGTTAACATGAAAATTACCACTTCATGACATCACAAGGTGGGACAGAGCATTTTGAGCTTTGGAGATGTTACAGACTAATAATAAAGTGTGACTCAAACATGTGAATGAAACAAAACACAACTCCAGTGTGTTTTTGAGGAGGGAACAGTGTTAGAACATGACTTCCAGCTCACAGGAGTCCGTTTTGTGTAATATGGAGCCTTTTCTTTGTGAACGTGCTGCGTTCTGAGCTGAGTAAACATGAGCCTCGATGGCCTGACCGGCTTATATCCTCTGAACACGCCCACACACACACACTCAGTCCTATCACCGCACAACTACACTGAGGGGAGCTCAGGTGAGGCTCAGGTGAGGCTCAGGTGAGGTGAGGTGTGGCCTGTTTCTATGGCGACCAGAGGAACACTGCTTTACCGTTCCTATTGTGCCCCATAGAAAGTACCAGTGTTATGCTCATTACGATGAAATCTGTGGTTTAGTTTTGGTTTAGTTCCTGTACGACATGTTAAGAGTTTAAGGCGACCTGTGTTTAGTGCAGAACTGGTTTAGTCCTGGTTTAGACCTGCTGTAGTCCTGGTTTAGACCTGTTATACTGGTTTAGACCTGTTATAGTCTTGGTATAGTCCTGGTTTAGACCTGTTATACTGGTTTAGACCTGTTATAGTCCTGGTATAGACCTGTTATAGTCCTGGTTTAGACCTGTTATAGTCCTGGTTTAGATCTGTTATAGTCCTGGTTTAGACCTGTTATAGTCCTGGTTTAGACCTGTTATAGTCCTGGTTTAGACCTGTTATAGTCCTGGTTTAGACCTGTTATAGTCCTGGTTTAGACCTGGTTTAGACCTGCTGTAGTCCTGGTTTACATGTGTTAAATTGGTATAAGACCCTGATTTGATCCGTGTTAAGAGCTGCCCTGTAATCTGCAGTGTTCTAGAACATCCACATAGTGTGTGTGTGTGTGTGTGTGTGTGTGTGTGTGTGTGTGTGTGTGTGTGTGTGTGTGTGTGTGTGTGTGTGTGTGTGTGTGTGTGTGTATATTGTGTATATATGTCCGTGTGTGTTATATCACAGGTCTGTGCAGTGGACTGAGGCGACTCTCCTCTTCTCCTCTCCTCTTCTGCTCTTCTCCTCTTCCCCTCTTCTCCTCTTCTTTTCTTCTCTTCTTCTCTTCTTCTCTTCTCCTCCTCTCCTCTTCTCGTCTCCTCTTCTGCTCTTCTCCTCTTCCCCTCTTCTCCTCTTTTCCTCTTCTTCTTCTCTTCTTACAGGAGCACACTGATGGGCAGAGACTGGAAGAAGAAAACCTGCAGCATGAATAGGTTTGGACATTCATGCATCAGTGCAGACAAAGACTGGAGGCCCTGGAAGTGTCTTGCTCAAGGACACAGTGTCAGTGTGCTGCTTGTATCCTGCTGGTTTTATTACATTTAAACATTAAGCTTAAATATAGTATAAGAGAGAATAGAAACACGTTTGATTGATTCATAATTCACAGCACTCTGACACCCTCACCTCAGATGACGCCCTGACACGGGACCATACTCAAGCACAGGGCGCCCTCTGCAGGACAGAGACACTTACTGCAAATTAGGTCATTTTTGAGAAACCTGAAATAAGATATTCAATGTCATTTTAATATGAAAATAACATAAAAAGGACAAATTATGTTTAGACTATGAATTATATTTTATAGATTTTCTGAATTACAACAAAAGTTCTGAAAAGTTCTGTCACATGTTCTAATATGAGCTCACGGAGCAGAGACGTGTCTTAAACATGACCGTCTGATGACCAAAGACCAAAGTCACATTGTGATTTAGTAATGACGTCTCCAAATATAAAAATCAGAACAATTAAATTGGTAATACTATTATTCTTCCACTAGGGGGAAGCAGTGAACCACCAGAAAAATCTGGTTATTTCATTTCTGTGTAAATATTTAGCACAATTTGCCTTTTTGCCTTTCCTCCTTTGGGAGACCTGCAGCCCCACAGACTGATCCAGGTCCAGACCAGACTCACTGAGGCAAGGACACGCCCCCGTGGACCCAGTGGACCTGGGGCCAGACCAGACTCACTGAGGCAAGGACACGCCCCTGTGGACCCCGTGAACCCCGTGGACCCAGGTCCAGACCAGACTCACTGAGGCAGGGGACACGCCCCGTGGACCCCGTGGACCCCGTGGACCCCGTGGACCTGGGGCCAGACCAGACTCACTGAAGCAGGTTCGTGGGGGGGGTGGTTTGATTCACAGACGAGTCCCTGCAGGACTCTCAACATCTCAACATGAGTTTTGTCTCTTTCATGTTCACACATCTCAGCTGCTTCTCAGTCAAATTTGTGATGTCACGACCTGGTGCCCCCTCAAACACAGCTCCAGGTCTGTTTGTGGCGAGGAACATTATGACATAGATCAGATAACAGTGGAATATAAGCTCTTTAAAGTTAACAACTAGCATGTTAACACACATTTCTGATTATTGGACAGTAAAACTATAATTAGGCGTAGACAACACAGCAGACTTATTCTGACCTGAAGAGCTGATGCCGTATCTCTGCTCTGGGACCAGACACATTTTGCTTAAATAGGAGGAAAAATCACAGGCCCTTTAAAACCTACTGAGCTTGTGTCTCAAATATGAATCACTCCTCCAACACAACTTCAGAGGCTCAACGAGAAGAAAACGACTCGAACCTGGAGAAACATCTGAACAGTTTGAAGAACAGGTCTTATTTCAGTTTACTGAAATGTGGGTCAAATGCAGAAGTCAAATTTGGACGATGAAGTCCACATTTGACCCAACTCTACTCCAGTGTTTCTCGTCTTTCCTCGTGCCGCTCTGTGGAGTGGAGGGCGCTTTAAGTCCAATAACATTTATGAAATCTGGCTCCATTAGACGAGCCGCTGCGGCGCGTTAAGCCTGATTATGAAGCAGAGGCTCAAGGGCACAGGGGCAGACTGTGTCACGTCTACCGCACTTACAGCTCACGTTCATGTCAGCCGCACGGACCTGGGAATCAAACCGGCAACCTCAAATGTACCAGGAGGGTTTTGTGCTTCTTTTGACCAGAGACGTGCAGGGGTCTCCTCCGCGGATGAAGTGAACATCTAAGGAGGCCATGGAGACGAAGGGAGCCGGAGGAAAACGCTCGTCCCTGAAGAGGTCGACATCGGGCTCTCAGAGGGTAAACGCCGCCAAACACGACCAGCGAACTTTAACCAGCTTTAACGAGCTTTAACGAGCTTTAATGAGCTTTAACGAGCTTTAACACACCTTTATCATTTAGACGCAGAATTATAAGGATTCGCTTCTGACACAAACAGGAAAAACTAAAACATCTGGACAAACAGGAGACGAGCTGATATCAGGCTTATACACAGAACGTAGTTTGTGACTCAAGTAAAAGTACAGATACAGAGGCAAAAAGTTACTCGAAAGTAAAAACATCACATGAAAAAATCGACTTACTAAAAGTATTTAAGTACTCGTTTAAAATGTACTTTAAAAAGTATTTCACACAATTGCTGTTCATGTGTTAAAGTGTAAATGTAAAGATAATGATTCAAAATGACACAGATTTTATTCAGCAGTAAAAATATAAATCAGTTTTACATTTTTCTTCTGAATTTTGGTATTTATTTTCGTGTTGTTCAAAGTAATCCCTCAAATCACATGAAAAGTACTTTTTACTTTTCAGTCCAGTTCAAAAATGTAGTGGAGTAGAAAGTACAGATACTGCTCTCAAATGTACTCGAGTAAAAGTAAAAGTACCACTGTAAAATGTACTTAAGTAAAGCACAGATACATAGAAATTCTAAAGTGCAGTACTTTACTTTTTCACTTTGTTCCCTGCAGCGCTGTGAACATGAGACACGTTTGTCTGAGCTGCACTTTTACAATCAGACGTGTTTGTTCACGATCGAGGGCAGAATGCTCTGAGGTAGTTTTGGATCTGAGGCTCTGTTTCTGATGTGACTCGAGGCAAAGAGCAGGAAGTGTCTTGCCCAAAGACACAGCGACAGGACGTGTCCGTACGCTGCCAGGCAAAAGTTTGGACGTCTCTCATTCAGCGTTTTAAATAAATACACAAGACGTCAAATATGTGAAATATGTGAAGTAACATATGGAATAGATTTTAAAAAAATATATGTTTTATTCAAATCCTCAAAGTCTCCAGCCTTTGCTTTGTCGAAAAATATTTAGTTATTTAACATTTTTGTCTTTACCACTTAATGCCATGCATCTTATTTCATTTATATATTCATATTTGATGTCTTCTGTGAGTAAATAAGATATAGAAAGTAGTAAAAATAAAGAATAACACAGAGTGAGAGGAGCTTTTGGCAGGTTGAGTGTGTGACGTTTGAACTGGTTTCCTCATCGTCAGAGGGCAAAGTGCTGATCCACTGCACCACTGTCCCTCCTCGTGTGTGACGTTTGAACTTGTTTCCTCATCGTCAGAGGGCAAAGTGCTGATCCACTGCACCACTGTCCCTCCTCGTGTGTGACGTTTGAACTGGTTTCCTCATCGTCAGAGGGCAAAGTGCTGATCCACTGCACCACTGTCCCTCCTCGTGTGTGACGTTTGAACTGGTTTCCTCATCGTCAGAGGGCAAAGTGCTGATCCACTGCACCACTGTCCCTCCTCGTTTGACCAGCTGCAGGTCTGTGATGTGACAAAAATACAAAATACATGTCGTCCTGGAGCAGACAGAGTCCTGCCCTGAAACACACTCCACTGTGGGGCTCCTCTGGAGGTTTGTGCATGAAATGCTCCACACTGTGGCATTAAACCTGTATCTCTTGCTTAATGTGATCGAGCTCCGCAGATCTGACCCGTGACTTGGTCTGATGGCGTCAGCTTCATCTCCATGGAGACAGATGTTTAACAGTGTCAGAGCTGAGGGTCAAACACATCACCTGTAAACTGAAAACACTCTGTTCCACCTTGTGATGTCATCATGTGGTGATACAGGAAGTGCTCCACTGTGTTTTTAAACTCCACCTTCACTAGAATCATTTGGATCATTTCAGTCCTGGAATTGCCAATTTCTACTGAACTAAAGGTAAAAGGAGCTGTTCATTTGAAAACTACCACTTGATGACATCACAAAGTGGAACAGAGCATTTTGAGCTGTGGAGATGTTACAGACTAATGATAAAGTGTCACTTATTTCATGGTAAATGAAACAAAACACAACTCCAGTGTGTGTTTGAGGAGGAACAGCGTTAGAACATGGATTAAAGCTGCAGGGGTCAGTTTGTGCGATACAGGACTTTAAAACGTGCTCGTCTGTTACGTTTGCTGTTCTTCTTAAACTTTTATTGTCCCATTGTGAGAAAATCACATTTATAAAATAAGTTTCCCTGAGTTGAAGTCCCAGATCCTCTCCCTGCGTGTCCTCGTGTTGCTGCTCGGAGCGTGGAGTGGATGTGCTGCACGTGCTCCTCATAATCCCTCTAATGGAGCGGTGCTGGTCCAGTGAACATTAGGGACCGTCTGCGTAGAGCCGCTCTCATGTGATTAACACATTCCCCACGTTCTTTGAGAGTAAGTGATGTGCAGATGTGAGGGGCTGAGTCTGACGAGGGGAGGGGGCCAAATGAGAGAGGAGAAGATAAAGATTTATGACAGCGACACACAGACATATGTGGAACCTGCCAGCGCATAGATTTAACTGTGAAACTTCAACATACAAAACCATGTTCTTCTGAGCGTCTCTGTCCCACCAACAGAAACATGTCTCACTTTAAAGACGCAGTAAAACGTCACAGACTCAGGCCCAGAGTGTCGTCCTCATCACACAGACCTGGAGATGTGTTTCATTATCATAAACCTGCAGATTTAGGATCTGGAGCGAGTGGAAGCGCTGGGCTCGTTTTGGCGACAGGTCAGCAGCGTCGACTCTGCTGTTCCATAGTAAGAGCTGGAGTTAGCAGTTAGCTGTGTTAGCAGTTTTGTTTTCTTTGCTAGGTTTAAAAAATATATTGTTCAACTGTCACAAAAGTTATTTATTTAAAGCTCCACACGACTCGACTCTGATCTGTTCTGATGTTTCCTCGTCACAGACCTGGAGCTGTGTTTTGTTTCATTCACATGTTTAACACACAAACCTGCAGATTTAGGCTGAGTTCTTCTCTTAAAGTCACACTTTATTATTAGTCTGTAACATCTACAAAGCTCAAAATGCTCTGTTCCACCTTGTGATGTCATAAAGTGGTAGTTTTCAAGTGAACAGCTCCTTTTACCTTTAGTTCAGTAGAAAGTGGCAACTCCAGGACTGAAATGATCCAGATGATTCTAGTGAAGGTGGAGTTTAAAAACACAGTGGAGCACTTCCTGTATTACCACATGATGACATCACAAGGTGGAACAGAGTGTTTTCAGTTTGAGAGAAGAACTCCACAGGTCTGTTTGTGGTGAGGAAACATCAGAACAGATGAGAGCAGAGAGTGGTGTGTTTGGACCTTTAAATATCACATGAACGTCTCTCTGTTTGTTCCTGTTGTGAGTCTGTGTCAGTTCTGGCTCGTCTCTGTTCTCGTTGGACGTGGCCCTGGCGGTGCCTTAAGCTCAGGCTGTATTCTTACATGTGCAGGACATAAGTGCACAAATGGTCCACACAGACCATAATCTTTATATAATCCAGGGGCTGTAATGTGGCTTTTACAGAGGAGCAATCAGAACGACCTGCTCTGAATATAAACCTCCCTCTCACCATTCATGTGTCTGCTCGTGTGTCAGCCCTGTTACATGTGTTTAAAGAAGAGTCAGTTCAGTCTCGTTTTAAACCAGACATATAGAGCTTGAGTCTCTATGGTTCTCATCTCTGTGGATCATTCTGTTATAATTTACACATTTTAAATCACAATATTCATCTAAAACCACTTCATAAAACAAACAAATCCACTGACGTCTGCGTCAGAAAACTGTGGAGCTGACGTCGCTGTAAATGTTGTCACAATAAAGCGCCGCATGCTGTAGCGCCCCCTATGGACAGAGCACATCACACTAGAGCAGCACATTTTATTACATTTGTACCAAAATAATTTGTCACAGTGGGCGTGGCATAGGGGGCGTGGCACAGTCGGCATGTCAGATTGGGCGTGTCACAGTGGGTGTGTGCATAACCTGCAAACGTGTTTAGAGTTATACAGTTACAGTAGGATGAGGAGCAGGGTGAGGAGCAGAGTGAGGAGCAGGATGAGGAGCAGGATGAGGAGCAGGGTGAGGAGCAGGGTGAGGAGCAGAGTGAGGAGCAGGGTGAGGAGCAGGGTGAGGAGCAGAGTGAGGAGCAGGATGAGGAGCAGGGTGAGGAGCAGGGTGAGGAGCAGGGTGGGGAGCAGAGTGAGGAGCAGGATGAGGAGCAGGGTGAGGAGCAGGGTGAGGAGCAGAGTGAGGAGCAGGATGAGGAGCAGGGTGAGGAGCAGGGTGGGGAGCAGAGTGAGGAGCAGGATGAGGAGCAGGGTGAGGAGCAGGGTGAGGAGCAGAGTGAGGAGCAGGATGAGGAGCAGGGTGAGTAGCAGGATGAGGAGCAGGGTGAGGAGCAGGAGACATGAGGAGATCCCTGGATGGAAAACTGTCCAGCGGAGCTGCAAGGTCCAGGTCCAATCAACATCCGTGGCCAAAAACAAGTTTAAATTCTCTCACAAACTCCTCATAAGTCGGCCATAAGTTGGTCAAAAGAGTTGTTAGAAAACTTTCCCTCTGGAGTGCTCTCCCTCTCAATAATCCACACATGTAACAGCAGAATCTGGACACAGAGGAGCAGTGAAAACGAAAACCACAGCAGTGACTGGGCTGACCTGAATATGGATCAAGATCTGTGCATCTCAACTCCAGGGGGCGCTGAGGCGGTTGTGGCGGGGCGAAGGCTGTTGCTGCAGGGGGGACTGGAGCAAGGCAGAAACCTGGTTGTTGAGCTGAGTGACTTGTTGGGTCAGGGCTCGGGTACTCTGTTCGTGTCCGATGGCCCTGAGTCCGTTTGATCCATGTTGGCCAGATCGTTCTGTCGTACCGTCTGGGGGATCAAAGATACAGACTCGGAGTAAAAGGTTTAACAGTTTATTGCAAACAAGAGGATGTGAATGCTGGTTGGAGGAGCCGTAGGAAGCTGGGTCAGAGGCGGAGGTGCAAGGTGGATCCAAGAAACGGAATCTGGTGAAAAACGAGGAAAAAACAACCGAGTACTTGGAACATAACCAAAAACCAGACTGAGCCAAACAGAACTGGACCATGGAGGACACACTGAAGATACACCGGAGGAAATACAGACGGTTTGGCAGCGCGTGTGGAGCCTCTTTGTACTACAGAGGTGACTTGATTGCTGATTGGCTGCAGGTGTGTAGTGGGTGGTGCCAGAATCTCCGCCCACAGACAGAGGCACAGACACAGACGGAGGGAAGAGACAGAAGCACAGGGAACACTCGGATCCTGACTGTGTTGGATTATGGTCATGAGTTTTGAGTAGGAGGATAGGTATTTAAATGAGTTTCCTCCGCAGGGTGGCCGGGTGCTCCCTTAAAGACAGGGTGAGGAGCTCAGACACACGGGAGGAGCTCGGAGTAGAGCCGCTGCTCCTCCACGTTGAGAGGAGCAGCTGAGGCTCGGGCGCCTGTTCAGGATGTCTCCTGGACGCCTCCCCGGGGAGGTGCTCATGTCCCACCAGGAGGAGCCCCCAGGGCAGACACAGGACGCTTTGGAGGGATGTCTCTCTGGCCTGGGAACGCCTTGGGGTCCCGCTGGAGGAGCTGGAGGAAGTGTCTGGGGTGAGGGAAGTCTGTGAGTAGTTGCTTAGACTGCTGCCCTCACGACCTGGCCCCAGATAAGAAGAAGAACATAGATGGATTTTTGAAGTGTGTCTGTATGTGGTTTGGACCAAATCATGTTTTTGAGTAGAATTTATGGAAAGATGAGGGTCAGATATTGGGCAGATAATCAGCTGAGGCTGAAACTTTTTCTTTGTTTGGGCGTCTGACGTAAGACACGAGGCTCTGTGGAAAGGATTAATGCAGCGTTCAAAAAAGAGCCTCTCTGGAGGAGGGTCCACCACATGATCGTCTCCAGATTATTCATTTAAACATCTTTTATGAGTCAATTTAGGCTAAAAACATCTTCATATCAAAACTGCTTCAGCCTGGTACCCTCATCTCAAACATTCACTATTATTAGGCCAAAAGACGCTCTTAACCTTTTCACACTATGACATTATGATTATATTTGCACATCCGGAGCTAAAAATGCCTGAAATGAGATTGAACCAGGCCTAATCCGGCTTCAAACCATGAAAATCAACTTCTAAAAAGATGATAACCCCAAAGGACACGAACAAATATCTGTCTAACTAAAAACACTTTGTCAAACTGAGCGTCCACGTCCACAACATGTCTCTGAACATGTCCACAACATGTCTCTGAACATGTCCACAACATGTCTCTGAACATGTCCACAACATGTCTCTGAACATGTCTCTGAAGTGCACGTCCAGAACACGTGTCTGTAGTGATATTCTGGCTGCAGGAGACACTGACAGACTTCGTTTTCTGTGTGTTTTTTCTTAAAGTGAGTGGTCAGACAGTCTCAGAGCTCTGCTGGGGGGGTGGGTCAGTGTGGTCAGACGGTCTCAGAGCTCTGCTGGGGGGGGGGGGGGGGGGGGGGGGGGTCAGTGTGGTCAGACGGTCTCAGAGCTCTGCTGGGGGGGTGGGTCAGTGTGGTCAGACTCACAAACAGCGGAGCTAACCCAGGTCCCATGACTCCTAATCAGAGACACACTGTCCTCGTGATACACTAACCCCAGCACAACGATCGCTTTTACCACACACATGTGTGCATGTCTGTGTGTGTGCACGTGTGTGTGTGTGTGTGTGTGTGTGCACGTGTGTGTGCACGTGTGTGTGCACGTGTGTGTGTGTGCACGTGTGTGTGTGTGCGTGTGGGGGGGGTCTGTGTCTGTGCCTTTAGTGGAATCATGTGAGGGGCATTTGAGCTGCGGTTGTAGACTGTGTTCATAGGTGTGGGGGTGTGATTGTTTGGAGGTGTCGGGGGTGTGGTCATTCGGAGGTGTGGTTTTTCGGGGGGGTGTGGTTGTTCGAAGGTGTGGTTGTTTGGAGGTGTCGGGGGTGTGGTGGTCTTCAGGGGTGTGGTCATTCGGAGGTGTTTTTGTTCGGGGGTGTGGTCGTTCGGGGGTGTGGTGGTTGTTCGGGGGTGTGTGGTTGTTCGAAGGTGTGTTGTGGTTGTTTGGAGGGTGTCGGGGGGGTGGTCTTTCAGGGGTGTGGTCGTTCGGAGGTGTTTTTTGTTCGGGGTGTGGGAGGTGTGGGGGTGTGGTTGTTCGGAGGTGTCGGGGATGTGGTTGTTGTTCGGAGGTGTGGGGGTATGGTTGTTCGGGGGTGTGGGTTGTTCGGAGGTGCGGGTATGTGGTTGTTCGGAGGTGTGGTTGTTTGGAGGTGTCGGGGGTGTGGTCTTTCGGAGGCGTGGTTGTTCGGAGGTGTTGGGGGTGTGGTTGTTCGGAGGTGTGGTCGTTCGGAGGGTGTTTTTGTTCGGGGGTGTGGTCGTTCGGGGGCGTGGTTTGTCGGAGGTTTTGGGGGTGTGGTTGTTCGGAGGTGTGGTTGTTCAGAGGTGTTGGGGGTGTGGTTGTTCGGAGGTGTGGTTGTTCGGAGGTGTTGGGGGTGGTGTGGTGTTCGGAGGTGTGGTTGTTCAGAGGTGTTGGGGGTGTGGTTGTTCGGAGGTGTTGGGGGTGTGGTTGTTCGGAGGTGTGGTTGTTCGGAGGTGTTGGGGGTGTGGTTGTTCGGAGGTGTGGTTGTTCAGAGGTGTTGGGGGTGTGGTTGTTCGGAGGTGTGGTTGTTCGGAGGTGTTGGGGGTGTGGTTGTTCGGAGGTGTGGTTGTTCGGAGGTGTTGGGGGTGTGGTTGTTTGGGGGTGTGGTCATTACATTTCTCTGGATTTGAGTAATTTTGAAGTTTGAGGCGACATTCGTCTCAAAGCTTAAAATCTCAGGAGAAAATGAGAGAAATTGTGTGACTTTGTTTTTTCCTGCATTTGTTACAAACCAGACAGACACACACACACAGACACACACACACACACACACACACACACACACACATATACAGACACACACACACATACAGACACACACACATACAGACACACACAGACACACACACACACATACAGACACACACACACACACACACACACACAGACACACACACACACACACACACACACACACACATTGTGACTCTTCTTGTTCGTGGAGGAAACAGTTCAGTCTTTATATTGTTCTGTTGTTTCTGTTGATGCTTCTGCTTTGACACAAACTGATCCACAGACATTTTTTATAATCCTCCAACAACGATCTCCAATAAAAACCCACGTTATAAGTGACACAAACTGACTCCTGCAGCTTTCATCCATGTTCTACCTCCTCAAAAACACACTGGAGTCGTGTTTGTTTCATTCACATGTTTGAGTCACACTTTATTATTAGTCTGTAACATCTACAAAGATCAAAATGCTCTGTTCCACCTTGTGATGTCATCAAGTGGTAGTTTTCAAGTGAACATCTCCTTTTACCTTTAGTTCAGTAGATTGACAACTCCAGGACTGAAATGTTCCAAGGTGGAACAGAGTGTTTTCAGTTTGAGAGAAGAACTCAGCCTAAATCTGCAGGTTTGTGAGAATGAAACAAAACACAACTCCAGGTCTGTTTGAGACGAGGAAACGTTTGAACAGATCAGAGAGTCGAGTCGAGTGGAGCTTTAAAGTCGAGCCATTCGCTTCTGTCTGCACCAAAAAAGGAGAATTCAACAAAGCGTTTGACGGGTCGGGGCTCGAGGCTCGAGTGAAACTGCTGGAGGAAGAAGTACTGAGAGACTAACTGTAAAATACAAGTAAAATAAGGCTCCATATTACCACTTGATGACATCACAAGGTGGAACAGAGCATTTTGATCATTGTAGATGTTACAGACTAATAATAAAGTGTGACTCAAACGTGTGAATGAAACAAACACGACTCCAGTCTGTGTTTGAGGAGAACACGACTTAAAGCTCAAAGAGTTTGTTCTGTGTGGAGCTTTAAGTCTGATAAAGTCGGGCTGGACTGTGGTAAAATGAGTTTTGTCCGTTGCTGTTTCGCTGTGGTTCTGGCGGTAGCACACAGTGAGCGTGCCCCCCGCAGGACACCAGCTATGTCTTAACAAGGCTCCAAACGGAAAGAATCCAGCGCCCAATTCTCCCAATTATGCAAATGAGTTTGAAATCAAAGTGTCAGCGGAGGGAAGAATTCAGACAAGAAGAAGAAGAAGAGGAAGAAGAGGAAGAAGAGGAGGAGGAGACGCCACCACCAGCCCACGAAACAACGAGACGCAAATGAGAGATTAGGGGCCACTTATCAAAGTCGATTTCTGGAGGAGGGCGAAAATACCCCGAGGACAGGGTCATGGGACTCCCAAAGGATTACCTCGTACTGCAGTCATGGGACCGGCCCAACAAAGAGCCGCTCACATGATCCTCGTTTTAAGAAGAGTTTGAAGTACAGAGTCTCAGAGGAGAGCCGAGGATGAGAGGAGCAGCACGGCACCGAGGAACCACGTAAGTCTGACCATCCGCTCAACGAAAACCACGGAAAAAACATCTGAGGACGACTCTGATGCAGGAGGTGCTCGTCTGTGGGGTCACGGACAACTATTTATGGACTTTTAGTGCAAACCAAAGTCAAAGTGCTGACGTCTGTTTGTGGAGGGTCCAGTCGACTCGTTTTAACTTCAACTGGACTTTGAAACATTTTGTCAGTCACCAATTCATCAAGTAGTATCCGAGTACTTTTCTTTAGAGATGAAACAAACCTGGGTAAAATTGAATCGTTTTAATTTGAAAGTTTTGTATGTTTGTGGCTGGTTTAGTTCTGTAAAATGAGCTTTTTAAACGTGTCCTACCATAGACTGTATAAATATATAAACTTCTTTATACAGTCCATGGCCCCGCCCCCTCCGCTCTCGCTCTGTCACAAGATTCTAATCAACATTTTGTGCATCCTGGTTTCACTCTGAGTCAAGCTGATGCACAGGGGAAATAAAACCCACACGCTTCAGATTCTGTCTGATATTTTAAAATTCACATTTGTGTTTGAGAGACAGAAAAACGCCTCGTCCTCCTCAGACTCTGTCCTCCTCAGACTCTGTCCTCAGACTCTGTCCTCAGACTCTGTCCTCCTCAGACTGTCCTCCTCAGACTCTGTCCTCAGACTCTGTCCTCCTCAGACTCTGTCCTCTTCAGACTCTGTCCTCTTCAGACTCTGTCCTCTTCAGACTCTGTCCTCCTCAGACTCTGTCCTCTTCAGACTCTGTCCTCTTCAGACTCTGTCCTCCTCAGACTCTGTTCTCCTCAGACTGTCCTCCTCAGACTCTGTCCTCCTCAGACTCTGTCCTCCTCAGACTCTGTCCTCCTCAGACTCTGTCCTCTTCAGACTCTGTCCTCCTCAGACTCTGTCCTCAGACTCTGTCCTCCTCAGACTGTCCTCCTCAGACTCTGTCCTCTTCAGACTCTGTCCTCCTCAGACTCTGTCCTCTTGTTCGTCCTTCAGGTGCAGAGGGCCTGGATCGAGAGGACGTTCTGCAAAAGAGAATGTGTCCATATATTTCCCAGCAAAGATCCAGTGAGGTGAGTTTACGGCTCTGAGTCTGAGGAAGATCTGACTTCAGTTGTTTCTGTTGAACAAAATTCAGCTCAAAGTTTTATCAAAATCATAATTGAAGCTTTGGAAATACTTTTACTTTTGACCCTTAAAGTACATTTTAAACAGGTACTTTAATACTTTTACTCAAGTAGATTTTTTCACTTTTAGTTTTACTAAAGAAACAAGATGAAGTATTTGTTCTGTCTGTCGCTCTGCTGCTCACAAAGGGCCTTTTCTGTGAATCTTGTGACTGTTTCATTTAAACTGAACCTCGAGCTCCGTTAAACTGGAGTCACTGCAGCCACAGCTCTAGTGTCATCATGTTTAATGTTCTAATGTTCTAATGTTCTAGTGTTTTAATGTTCTAGTGTCCTAGTGTTTTAATGTTCTAATGTTGATGTAGAACGTTCCTCTTCTGTGTTCTTTTAAAAATGTTTTCTTCTTCTCCTTCTCCTTCTTCTTCTCCTTCTTCTTCTTCTTCTCCTCCTCCTTCTTCTCCGTCTCCTTCTTCTTCTTCTTGGTGGTTGCGTTCCAGATGCGCGTGTGGTCAGATCAGCACTCAGCACGTGGGCCATCCCTCCGGGCGCCACCTCCCTGGAGGAGCACAGCTCCGCCCACATCGACGCCTCCAAAGACAAATGGTCGGTGGTGAAGCACACGCGCACCTACCCCACCGACGCCTATGGCATCATCGAGTTCCAGGGCGGAGGCTTCATCAACAAGGCCCTGGTCAGTGCGAATGGACAACGACCTGCAAACGACCTGCAGGGGGCGGGGTAGAGGGGGTATCACACAGGTATCACGGGGGTATCACGGGAGTATCACGGGGGTGTAACGGGGGGTATCACGGGGGGTATCACGGGGGTGTAACGGGGGTGTGACAGGGGGTAAAACGGGTATAATAGAGGGTGTAACAGGTGTAACGGGGGTATAACGGGGGTATAACAGGGGATATGACGGGTATAATAGAAGTATAACAGGGGTATAATATGGGTATGACAGGGGTATAACAGGGGTATAATATGGGTATGACAGGGGTATAACGGGTATAATAGAGGTGTAACGGGGCTATTGCAGGGGGTATAACAGGGGTATAATAGAAGTATAACAGGTATAATGGGGCTATGACAGGGGGTATAATAGAGGTATAACGGGTGTAACGGGTATAACGGGTATAATGGGGGTATAACACGGGGGTATAATGGAGGATGGCCCCATTAAGATGTTTTTGCTTTGACTGGAATGTTCCACAGTTTAATGGAACTTTCCAGAGAGTACATGTTGATGGAAACAAACAGGAAGCGGACCCTCTCTCACAAACACATCTGTTTTGTGCATTAAAAATGAGGGGAGGGGGAACAGGTACAAAAATCAAACTTACAGATAACTTGCATAACTTTAAATATCCCATATAACATTATTTTCTGATCTGTTCTAATGTTGTTTCCTCATCACAAACAGACCTGGAGTTATGTTTGGTTTAATTCACACAGAAAACGCTCTGTTCCACCTTGTGATGTCATGTGGTAATACAGGAAGTGCTCCACTGTGTTTTAACATGGCTTAAAGCTCACAAGAGTCAGTTTTGTGTCATTCAGGACCTTTAAAGTGTCCTGAAGACTAAAGCAACTCACTGTGTCTGATGGTATCTCTCTGCAGTACATCCGCTGCTCCTTTGACACCAAACCGGACAATCTCCTGCACCTGATGGTGAAGGACTGGCAGCTGGAGCTCCCCACCCTGCTCATCTCGGTCCACGGGGGTCTGCAGAACTTTGACCTCCAGCCCAAACTCAAGCAGGTCTTTGGAAAGGGTCTGATCAAAGCGGCGGTGACCACGGGAGCTTGGATCTTCACCGGAGGAGTCAACACTGGTACATAATAAAACAAAGTGGCATTAGACCATTATCTGAATTATAATTGTGTAACTCCTTTCACCGATTTCCTGGTAGAGATTTACGCAGTTCAGACATTTTAATTATTGCCATGGCGACTGCCCTGCCATGAACCGCTGAAGCTTCATTCATTTACAATACGGTTTTCATGCACGCAACCTCTGCTGACATCACTAAATATAACGATTACCTCATTTACTAAACGATTATCAATATTTATACCACAGTCTGTGAGAATTACAATGGTTAACTGTTGTGCATTAATACCATAGTCTTGACATAGCTAACCTGCCGCCGCCGCATTACAGCCAGGAAATGATGAACATTAATAACAGACAAATCAGGTCCTTCTTTCCCGAGGTCTCTCCTGCTAGCGTTAGCGACAGGTTTGATTGACAGCGTTGCTAAGTGCTAAACCATCAGTGTGGGCTGAAGGGCGTTACCTCCAAATTGGCCGCTGTAACCGCTCTAGCCTCCATGAGCTTTATTTGGAGCCGAACACTGTGGGCGATCAGAAAATAGCCTAATAAAGGCCCTTTAAGGAGGCATGCATATTTTTTCTTTTTTTAATATTTGTTTTTCCTCAGGTGTGATCCGCCATGTTGGAGATGCTTTGAAAGACCACTCCTCAAAGTCCCGAGGGAAGGTCTGTGCCATCGGGATCGCTCCGTGGGGAATCCTGGAAAACAAAGAGGACCTTCTGGGAAAAGACGTAGGCCCTGTTCACACACACATCCTTCTGTCACTGAGCAACAAACTCAAGATTCAACAGCCAAGGATTTATTATTGTCGCAAGCAACAACAAAATTACATTTAGAGCATTAAACATAAGCACAGGGGGACCAGAGTTTTAAAGTTCGGGGGTTTGGGTGGTAATAAGAACATTGTGAAAAGAGAATGGAATTTATGACATATTCACATAACTGAGTCAAAACCATAGACTGTAAAAAGAAGTGACTGAGTGAGTGTGACGCCACAGCCTTCGGCTCCAAATGAAGCTCCTCGAGGCTGGAGCAGTTACAGCGGCTGATTTGGAGCAGAGTTCCATATTTGGAATTCCGACCACGAGTATCATAGCAACTGAAGAGCCAATCAGGAGTGAGGCTGTTGTAGGTCACGCCCCTTCCCGCCCACACCACTGGTTTAGCAGGGAGCAGGTGCTTAGCAACACTGTCAATCAAACCTGTTGCTAACGCTAACAGGAGCGACGTTGGGGAAAGAAGGACCTGATGTGTCTGTTATTAAATGTTCATATGTTGATTTACAGACACAATAGTGAAATTAAAAAACAGGATCATGTAGAGGGTTAATATGAACATTTAAGACCAACATGAGTCTGACAGCAGCAGGGACAGAGAGAGGGGACAGTTTTTACACAGAAAGTGAATTGGCGCCAATGTTGATGGAGCAGGAAGTGCACCATGCTCACTTCCTGTTCAGAACACGGTGGCTAGCAGCTTAGCTCTGTACATTTATATAAACCGTCTGTGCCCTGAAACGTGATCGTCCAATCAGATTAGTTTTTTTTAGTGACACATGTGAGTTTAGTGCTTTGTTCATTGATTCTGATGAAATCCGCCATGTTTTTCAGCTCCCTGTCATATTATTTTCACTTTATTATTTCTGATACCATGCTTGTCCCTGATAGGCTAATTCACCTGTCAATCACGCCCGTCTGAAAACAGGGAGATTCACCAGTGATGAGGCTCTCGTCTTTGTAAAGTTTGAAGAAGTGTGTGTTCTGGGTCCCAGGCAAAATCTATCCCCGTCTTCACTGCTGGCGGGGATCAGATCGGTCAAACACAGGGGCCCCTGGGACATTTATTGTAGAAAACTGGGACAAATCACAGTGTTTTTTTTTTTACAAAAATCTGCTGGGACAGGGGACACAGGGCTCGAAACTGGGACTGTCCCGGGTCAATGGGGACGTGTGGTCAAATTGTGTCTCTGTTCTCAGGTTACAAGACCATATCAGACGATGGCTAACCCGCTCAGTAAGCTAGCAGTGCTAAACAACAGCCACTCCCACTTCATCCTGACGGATAATGGCACCTGTGGAAAGTACGGCTCTGAGGTGAAACTGCGCCGCCTGCTGGAGAAACACATCTCACTGCAGAAGATCAACACACGTAAGTGCACGAAACTGGAATAGTGTGAAAACTGTAACAGCACCTGAAGTAGATGGTTTATTCATGAGGAGCTTCTCAGGACATAAATCTGCTGTTACTATGAACACTCAGCAGATGGTGCTGTGACCCATGACCTTCCCTTTGTCATCCTATGCCTGGGGCTCAAAGAAGGCAGGGACAGCAAAGGGACGCTCAGAGATCGCCCCAACTCCGACTAAACAAAGAGCATCAGCAAGACGTCAAGACGCGTGTTCTACCTGTGTCTGTGTGGAGTTTGTTCTTTCTGTGTCTGTGTGGAGTTTGCGTGTTCTCTCTGTGTCTGTGTGGAGTTTGTTGTATCTGTGTCTGGGTGGAGTTTGCATGTTCTCCCTGTGTCTGTGTGGAGTTTGTTCTACCTGTGTCTGTGTGGACTTTGTTCTCTCTGTCTCTGTGTGGAGTTTGTTGTATCTGTGTCTGTGTGGAGTTTGCATGTTCTGTCTATGTCTGTGTTGAGTTTGTATGTTCTCTCTGTCTGGGTGGAGTTTGCATGTTCTCTATTTGTGTCTGTGTGGAGTTTGCATGTTCTCCCTGTTTGTGTGGAGTTTGCGTGTTCTCCCTGTGTCTGTGAGAGTTTGTTAGGGTCAAATGCAAATGGAATAGAGTTAACTATGAACACAGCTGTTAGTGAAGTATCTGTTAGTGCCATGTTGTTGATAAATGTGAAATTAAAAAAAATACAAAAAAAATAAGAATTGTAGATGTAAATATGAGTCCACCCTGTGTCTGTGGTGCTCTGTGCGGCAGGTCTGGGGCAGGGGGTCCCTCTGGTGTGTCTGATTGTGGAGGGGGGTCCCAATGTGATCTCCATCGCGCTGGAGAGTCTGCGCGACGAGCCGCCCGTCCCCGTGGTGGTGTGCGACGGCAGCGGGCGCGCCTCCGACATCATCTCCTTCGCTCACAAGTTCTCAGAGGACGGAGGGTAAGGAGATCTGAAAGAAGCAAAACATTCCCCACATCGTCACAGCGACATCACGCTGGGGTGTTCTACATGTATGTCTATGGTAGCATGTTCAGTAGTTACTATGGCTACACATTAGCAAACAATGTCAAAAAAATGTCTGAAAACTCAAGAAAAATAATACAAAATGGATTTAAAGAGGAGTCTGCGGTTAATCCGAGCATTCATGATCCTGTTTGATTTTACACAAAAAGGCTCACTGTGGGGTAATGCTAATGCTAACGCTAGCTACCTTGTGACTGTAATGTTATTTGAGAGGGACTTGTTTAACAGCACAAATCAGCTCCAACTAGGTCAAATCTTTCAGGTCAGATTGTGTTAAAACAAAGCTCAGATTAAAGTCTAACAGAGCTTCAGACAGAGCAGTGCCTACCGTTAGCTGCTTCTGGCTCTGTATATGAATGGGTGTGGTAGTTTTAATGCGTTTACATTGTACATGTACACACTGTTCCCTCTAAGCTGCGCGCGTGCGCAATTGCGCACTACTTCCACTGTCTCCGCGCACAGAAAATCTGCGCTGCGCACAAAAAATAAAATCAATCCTTAATAAAATAAACGTATCATTTATTTTGTACCATTTTCCGCATTGACAGAGAGTGACGGGTTACTGGTGGTCAGACAATGATGATTCACGTACGTATTCACGTAGCTCACTCACATCATTGATACTGTTGGCCACCTGTGTTTATGTTGCAAAATGACTCAGGTGAAGGACTGAGCTCACTACAGACCAGTACAACTCACCTAGACTTTTATTATTTTTTATCCATAAAAATCATGTTTAAGTATCAGATAAATATCCAGTATACTGCATATTTTCTCACAACTACCTCTATTTTACATGTCCATCCGTGTTTTTTCTTTGACGCATTGAATAAGAGAGTGGGGAAAATCCCCGCGGCTCCTTCGCTCTTGTTCGTCATCTTCGAGGGACAGAGGCAGATTATCATTATGACAGTAAAATATCTAAAGAGCCTCATGCCTCTGCTTTGAGACGCCGTTTGAATTTACACGAAGCACAGTTGGTTGCGGAGTTACGATAATGGAAAGTCCACAACCGCGAGTCTATCGGCGACGACAGGACGAATACACAGCACGAATGAGGCAAGGCGCTGCTCCCTTCAGAATAATGTCGAAGCGAACGGGCAGTGCACTGCAGCCAGAAATAAAAAAAGAAATGCGGTTCATCAACTTGGATAAGGCGAACAACTACTGCAGAAGTGAGAAGGACAGAGGGGAAAAATAAGGTGACATTTAAATTCTCAGTTTGTGATTATTCTAGTGTTGAGCTATTATTAATTTTAATTTATTAAGGATAATAACCATTAAATGCTTTTACTTTGAGTAGCAGAAATGCTAATAAAAACTATATAATCATATATTTTACAAAGTTGATGTAATTTTCAGTGTATCACGTGTGCTGCAGCACATGCCATTGTGCAGAATGTGAAGATTATATAATGTGAACAAAACTTTCTTTTAAAGATGTGCATGTCTCAATTCCTCCAGAGCAATTAAATACTGGTCATTAAATATTGTTTCTTGTTTGAGCAGTACAAATGCTAATAAAAACTGTCAAATTGTATATTTTACAGACAGAGTTACAGGAGCAGGACTCTTTCAGACCACAGCAGCAGGATTTCTCTCATTTAGAAAACAGTAGGACTCTCCCAGAAGAACAGTAGGATTCTCCCAGAAGAACAGTAGGATTCTCCCAGACCACAGTTAGACTCTCCTAGACTATAGTGAGACTCTCTTACCCAGTGCATAGCAGGATCTTCATATAAAAAAAAAAAATCTAAGCATGTTTTCAAAATAGCTTCATTTGAGTTTATTGTTGGCTTGGTTCAGTTGGCAGTTCATATTTTGTCACAGTTAAACTAAATATGCTTCTAATACTGTACTAGTACTAGTAGTAATACTAGTTATGGACAAGATCGTTGTCTATTTCATTGTAATTATACAAAATCTCGTATAAAAGTAATTTGACAGTAATTTACTGTGGTAATTTGTTCTTTTAATAGATCTTGTAAGTTGGTTTGGATGTAATGCTCGTGTGTTCACAGTGTGCACGTCTGATGGTGCTCACGGTGGTCAAGAGAGCGCTCAGGAGTTTGTGTGTTTGCTCAGATACATAAAAAATTAGAGGGAACATTGCATGTACATAATACATTTTGTTTGTGTTTTGTCACGTGTTTGTGGGTTGTTCTGTTCCAGGAGGCTGCAGCCCTAAATGTATGAGTCTGTGTGATATTTATCTCGGTCCATTTCCACTTTCAGTCTCGTCAACGACGACGTCCGAGACCAGCTCCTCGTGACGATTCAGAAAACCTTCAACTATGGCAAAAGTCAGTCCCAGCAGATTCTGCTCATGGTTATGGAGTGTATGAAGAAAAGAGAGCTGGTGAGTCCCACAGAGAATCAAACTCGACCAGGCAAAAGTCTCATTCAAAGTGTTTCTTTACGACATGATTCAGTAGATCTTACTTCATATATTTGATGTCCTCTGTGTGTGAACAAAATGCAAAAAGTAGTAAAGCAAAGAAAAAAAAAAAAACACTGAATGAGAGGCGTGTCTAAACCACAGACTGTGTAAAGAAATGGACTAAGTGAGTGTGACATCACCACAGCCTTCAGTCATAGTCAGTTATAGAGGCTAATCTGCAGTCGACTTCCAAATGTGGAATTCAAACCGCGAGTATCATAGCGACCAAAGAGCCAATCAGGAAGGCTGTTAAAGGTAACGCCCCTCCCGCACCGCTGGTTTAGCAGAGAGCAGGCGCTGGGGAAAAGAAGGACCTGATTTGTCTGTATAGATTTGTCTGATAAAAACCCCAGGATCATGTAGAGGGTTAATACGAACATTTAAGTCCAACATGAGTCTGACAGCAGCAGGGACAGAGAGAGAGACACAGTTTATCAATAGAAAGTGAACTGGAGCCAGAGATTTGGAGCTAGCAGGTTAGCTATGTCCATTTGTATAAACAGTCTATGGTCCAAACTTTTGACTGGTCGTGTAAATAAAACATGTCCATGACCATTTCCACATGATTTTTCTTGTATCTGTATTTCTTCCAATAAAGATTGTGTTGTCCAGCCGTGGTGTGTGGTCATCCTCCTCTTCCTCAATCCCTTGTGTTTCCATTAAACATATTGAACAAACATAATCCCCGGCACCTTCTGCTCATTTCCTCCGTGTTCATGTGTGCAGTCGTATAATCCAGCATCGCTCCATCACCACAGCCATCGCGCGGCGGCTAAGTGCTAGCACGAAGTCTTTATTTATCATCATTAAAGCCACATTTACGCACATCGTCGCTGATTAATTCTCAGAAGTGTGGCGGTGTTAGGCCAAGACCGTGAGCCTTTAAGAGGAGCAGGGCTTTCATATCTGCAAAGATAAGTAGTTTGTAATACTGTGTAACGTTATCCTTGTACTTTTAGGTGGGAAAGTGCTTAGTGCTCTCACTCCACAGACTGTCAGCAGCCGCAGATGGCACAGCTCGTAATCCTGAACTTCTATGACACAGTTTCAGTTCAGAGAGACGACTTTTACACAGAGAGAAGCTGAGACAGTGAGCTGCTGGTTTTGAGGTGGGATTTGGGCTGTGACCTGGAGCTGGTGGTCGGCATGTGGGCGTTATTTTATTTTTTAATAATTCAAATATACAGTGGCATAAACAATAACATTGCAAGAGGCTTCAGCTTTTCCACACATATTCACCGAGCATGTGCAATATTTTCATTATGAATTAGACAAATATACACAAAAATTAAATGCAATATTACATTTTATATTTCAATTCACTTTATTTTTGTAAAGTCCAAAATCACAGCAGCGTCGTCTCTTAGGGCTGAACATGAGAATTAATTTAACCAACAGAAAGTTAGAAAAGTGTCCCAGAGCGCCCCCTGTCCTTAGACCCTCCTCATCAAAGAAAAACTCAAAAAAACCCAGTGGGAAAAAGAGGAACCTCGAGAAGAACCACAGTGAAGCAGAGATCCACCTCCACAGACGGACAGCTGCAGATGTGTCCAGGACTGATGTGCATCCGTTTACAGAGTTCAGTCTGTAGAGACAGAGAGGGTCCCACCCACGGCAGGACGGGAGCCACCCCAGCCAGGCACCGGGTCATCCAGCCAGGTGAGGGAAGGGAGGGTCCAAGTCCACAGAACAGGATCAGGGCCCAGCAGGGCATCTAGGGTCCAGTCATCACCGAGCGGTCAGCGGGAGGGCATCTGAAACAGAGGGACAGGGAGCAACATGTGAATATCACTGAACAGCCTCCAGAACTGAGGAGTGAAGCTGCTGAGGGAAAACAAGAGGAAACAGAGGATAGTGCTCAGGTTACCATACTTCCCCCAACATAGCTACTCCTAGGCAGCAGAACTAAAACTGTAGGGCTCATTTCTGCTCCTGACTGACCTGGACATGAGCTCATTCAAAGAGGACGTTTTAAACCTGGTCTTAAATGTAGAGACTGTGGCGGCGTTTATAACAGGAGCTTGGTAAGTGCTGTACTTTTAGACACTCTAGAACCACCAGTCCAGCATTTTGGGAGTAGAGTGCTCTGTTTGCATGATATGGTACAATAGCATCTCACAGACACGATGGGGCCCTGACCTTTATGGCTTTATATGTCAGCAGGAGAACTTTGAATTTAAGTCTAAACTTGATAAGAAGCCAGTGAAGGGACTCCAGCACTGGGGTGATGTGTCTCTTCTCTTAGTTCCTGTTAGGAGCCTGGCTGCTGCATTTTGAACTAGCTGAAGGCTTTTTATAGAATAGTTAGGGTATCCTACTGAGGAGTTACAGTAATCTAGCCTTGATGTAACTTATACTAGATTTTTCTCATCATTTTGCCGATATTACACAGTTTGAAGAAAGGCTGTTCTACAGGCTTGGTTTAAATGTGCTGTGATTGAGAGCTCTTGGTCAAATAAGACTCTAAGGTTCCTTACAGTAGAGCTGGAGGCTACACTGATACTGTCCAGACTGACTCTCCGGTCAGATACAGAGTCTCGCAGAACTTTGGGGCCTAGAGTAATGACCTCTGTTTTTTGGGGTTAAGAAGCAGATAATTAAGTGTCATCCAGGTTTTTATGTCCTTCACACAGACACTAAGTCTGTCTCTGATCTGTTTCATTCTTAAGTACAGCTGTGAGTCAGAGCAGTGGAAGTTAATGCCATGTTTTCTGATATTACCTACAGCAACATAAAGTGTGAACAGGACTGGACCGAGTACAGAACCCTGTGGCACACCGTGGCTACTTTAGAACAGAGGAGCTCTGATTTATATCCACAAACTTCTAACTATCAGATAGGTAGGATTTAAACCAGCTCAGGGCTGCCCCTCTGAGACCTGCTCTGAGGTCCAACAGAACCAGGACTGAGACTCGCTCTGAGGTCCAACAGAACCAGGACTGAGACTCGCTCTGAGGTCCAACAGAACCAGGACTGAGACCGCTCTGAGGTCCAACAGAACCAGGACTGAGACTCGCTCTGAGGTCCAACAGAACCAGGACTGAGACCCGCTCTGAGGTCCAACAGAACCAGGACTGAGACCCGCTCTGAGGTCCAACAGAACCAGGACTGAGACTCGCTCTGAGGTCCAACAGAACCAGGACTGAGACTCGCTCTGAGGTCCAACAGAACCAGGACTGAGACCCGCTCTGAGGTCCAACAGAACCAGGACTGAGACTCGCTCTGAGGTCCAACAGAACCAGGACTGAGACCCGCTCTGAGGTCCAACAGAACCAGGACTGAGACCCGCTCTGAGGTCCAACAGAACCAGGACTGAGACCCGCTCTGAGGTCCAGCAGAACCAGGACTGAGACCTGCTTTAAACATATCTGAGCCTCGGCCGTTTCTCTGTGATCACTTTGTAGATAAATGAGTCTCACTTTGGCTTCTGTCATATTAATAAATAGTAAAAGAAACAGTCCTTTGGACGGTTCTTTGAAAATGGATCCACAAGATTCGGATCCCACAAAAGAGCCGAAAGTCCCATCACTGATGTGGGCGTAGCTGATGGGAACAATGTAAATACCATTAAGAGCTCTGAGTTATATTCAGGTGAAGCTATGTGACCATCTCAGCTCTGTGATCCTTCTCACAAACACATCAGACACTTACGCCGCAGTCATGTGACCCAAACAAGACCAACAAGTACTTTTTCAATGAACCACTTATATGTCATGGCTTTGGGTAAATATTTAACACGCAAACCAGCGTTGAGAAGTAATAAGAGACTGTACAAAGAAGTGGACTGAGTGTGACGTCACCAATCAATGTCAATGGAGCAGGAAGTGCACCGTGCTCACTTCCTGTTTGGAACGTGGCGGCTAGCGGGTTAGCTCTGTCCATTTATATAAACAACTGTGGGTACGAATTCATATATATATTTATCATACAGTTTGTGGAGGATAAAAGTCACTTGGACGTCACCATGGATCATAACACGATGTTTAATGGTGCAGTGACCTTTCCCTTTATGGATTTATAATGTTGTGATATATATCATTATAAAGGATATATCCCAGGCTGTTTTTAGATTATAGACGGCCTCATCTCATCTGTTAATGGGATTGATTCTCTGAAGTGTCACAGTGTTAAGAACATGAGCCTTTAAGAGGAGCAGTACTTTCATATCTGCTGTGGTAAGTACTGTGTAATACTCTGTAATATTATCATGTACTTTTAGGTGAGAATCACAGACTGTATTTATAAATGGACACAGCCTCTGTACTAGCTGCCATGTTCTAAACAGGAAGTGATCGTGTTCTGAACAGGAAGTGATCGTGTTCTGAACAGGAAGTGATCGTGTTCTAAACAGGAAGTGATCATGTTCTAAACAGGAAGTGATCATGGTGCACTTCAGCTCCATCTGTATCTGTACTTAAACTTTCGTAACAAAATGTAGTTCTGTACTTCCTCCACTGCTGGGATAAACCTACAGACAGTTTAGTTGATTTAACAGCACTGATCTCAAATGTAAAAAGTAAACGAGATATTCAATTCAATTCAATTTATTTTTGTAGAGCCCAAAATCACGACAGCAGTCGCCTCTTAGGACTGAACATGAGAGTTGATTAACCAACAGAATTAGAAAATCAACAGTGAAACAGAAACAGACAAGCAAATTAATCAACAGAAAACAAGCAATGGATGATAACTGTCCCAGAACATCCCCTGTCCTTAGACCCTCCTTCTCGGCAAGGAAAAACTCCAAAAACCCAGTGGGAAAAGGAGAAACCTCGAGGAGAACCACAGTGAAGGAGAGATCCACTCCCATGGACGGACAGGCTGCAGATGTGTCCAGGACTAAGGCGCATCCAGTTCAAGTCTGTAGGGCCAGAGTCCATTCGGGCAAGAAGATCTAGAGTTCGGCCATCACCGGACGGTCAGGAGGGCATCTAGGGTCCAGCCATCACCGGACGATCAGGAGGCGGTCAGCGGCCAGGCATCTGAAACAGTTACACTCCCCAGAGGGGAGTGGGACAGCGGACAACATGTGAATAGCAATGAACAGACTGAATAGTAAATGTTGTTGAGGGAAAACAGGAGGAAAAAGAGGATAGTGCTCAGGTTACCATACTTCCCCCACATGGCTATCCCTAGGCAGCCTAACTAAAACTACAGGGTTTATTTCTGGTCCTAGCTAGCCTGACCATAAGCTATTTCAATATTCAAACCTGTCAACCGGACGACAACTACATATCAAACCTGGACGAGGGATCACACAGATATTTATACTTAAATACACTATATACTACTTTTACTTTGTCACATTCCACCTCTGATTAAGATTCTTACTGTTCTGATCCTTTTCAGATCACAGTGTTTCGGATGGGCTCAGAGGGGCAGCAGGATATCGAGATGGCCATCCTGACGGCGCTGTTAAAAGGTGAACGCTCTGACCGTGTCTCCGCTGCTTTATGTTTTATCTGTGATGTCATATAACGTCCATAAAACTGTGAATCATGAACGACTGACCCCCTGTGACCTGATGTGACCAGGTACAAACGCCTCGGCTCCAGACCAGCTCAGTCTGGCTCTGGCCTGGAACAGAGTGGACATCGCTCGGAATCACATTTTTGTTTACGGACATCATCTGCCAGTGAGTTTGTGACACGGAATGAGATTTTACACATTTAAAGCTCTTATATCACACAAAACTGACTCATGTGAGGTTTAATCCATGTTCTAAAGCTGTTTCCTCCTCAAAAACAGACCTGGAATTGTGTTTTGTTTCATCTCCAAAGCTCAAAATCCTCTGTTCCACCTTGTGATGTCATGAAGTGATCATTTTGAAGTTAACAGCTCTTTTTACCTTTAGTTCAGTCGAGATAAGTGGCTATTCCAGAGCTGAAATGATCCAAATGGTTCTAGAAATGAAGGTGTGTGGAGTTTAAAAACACAGTGGAGCACTTCCTGTATCACCACATGATGACATCACAAGGTGGAACAAAGTATTTTCAGTTTGAGAGAAGAACTCAGCCTGAATCTGCAGGTTTGTGTGTTAAACATGTGAGAATGAAACAAAACACAGCTCCAGGTCTGATTGTGGTGAGGAAACAGTAGAACAGAGGTCAGAGGTCAGAGGTCAGACTCATGCTTTGTCCTGGATATTTCCTGTTTTAACAATGAGCTAAAATGTTCTCTTTAATGTCATGATTAGGTTCAATTATCACACAAAACATGATGTGATTGGACGGTGAAACGCTCCACAAATATGCAGATTTTTTCACACAAAGTTTAGTCAATCCACAAGTTTGATTTGTCTTTAAGAAACAAACTTTCCAAACAGAATCAGACCAGTGCACTGTGTCTGTCTGTTTCTGCGCCTGATGTAAACCCTGTGTGCTGGTGCAGCCTGCAGGGGCCCTCGCCAACACCATCACAGCAGCAGCTCCACAAGACAAACAGAAGAGCCCGGCCGCCCCGCAGAACAAGGCCCGGGCCAAGAAAGGCAAAGGCAAAGGCAAAACCAAACCGGAGCCGCCGGAGGAGACCGACCCGCGGAAACTCGAGCTGATCCGCTGGGTACGTCTGAGGCACTTCATGTCACAACATTCCATCATCATATTTATACTTACTACTATAACCAATACTGATACTCTGCAGCTGATGTCATCAACAGTCCCTGAGGGTGTGATGCTAACTAGAGGCACTGCTCTCTTTGAAGCTCTGCTAGACTTTAATCTGAGTTTTATTTTAACACAATCTGACCATAAAGAGCTGATTTATCTGAACTATAACAGGTGATTTGTGCTGTTAAACAAGTCCCTCTCAGATAACATCACAGTCACAAGGTAGCATTAGCATTAGCATTAACATTAGCATTAGCATTGACCAACAGTTTTTCAGTGAGTCACTCTCACCTTGTGTAAAATCAAACTCTGAACAGGACCATGAGCTCGGGCTGATCACAGGCTCCTGGAGGTGTGCTGGTTAAATTTTGTGTTTTTTTCTTAAGTTTTAAGACCATAACTGCTGAACATGCCACCATAGACATACATGTAGAACACCCCCAGCGTGACATCACTGCATACTATTGTTGTGACATGGCCCTGACTGGTGAAATAATGAAGATAATGTCCATCCTTCCTGTATATGAGATCACCGCCCCACGTGTCCATTACCCTGTAAATAAAACCATTTCATAATGACATAATCACATGACCACATGACGTCATCACTGTAGATTACATCACTGCATCTCCATCGTCTTTGTCACATCACTGTAAATCAATAACAGGTGTACGGCCACATCCACGCGCTGCATAAACGAACAATGACATCATTCTGTTAAACCCGTCCTGATGAGCTTGTGTCTCTATGGTTCTCATCTCTGTGGATCATTCTGTTATAATTTACACATTTTAAATCACAATATTCACCTAAAACCACTTCATGTCCAAACGGAGGTGACGTCGCCGTAAATGTCGTCACAACAAAGCGCCGCATGCTGTAGCGCCCCCTATGGACAGAGCACATCACACTAGAGCAGCACATCTTTTTTTACATTTGGACCAAAATGATGATGCGATGCTGCCGAATCCTACGAGTATCAACGATTAAGAAAATAAAACTGACTAACTAACTTCTTCAGGTGAACTCTCTGGAGCAGGCCATGATGGACGCTCTGGTCCTGGACAGAGTGGACTTTGTGAAGCTGCTTCTGGAAAATGGAGTCAACATTCACCACTTCCTGACCATCCCCAGACTGGAAGAGCTGTACAACACGGTGAGCGAACACAAGACCCTCTGACACTTTTATACAGAACAGGAAATGTTATTAATACTGATGTTCTGTCTAGAAACTGGGTCCAGCGAACACTTTGCATCCTGTGGTACGAGACGTAAAAAAGGTGAGGAGCCCGACATCTGAACAATCTCATTCAACCAAAAGAATAAGAATGAATATTATAACATATCCACAGGTCCAGAAAGATGAAAACAGGACCATTGTCATAGCAATTTAATGGTCTTATATTACACAAAATCGATTCTTGTGATCTTTAAATCGTGTTATAATGCTGTGACCTCCTCAAAAACAGACCTGGAGTTGTGTTTTGTTTCATTCACATGTTTGAGTCACACTTTATTATTAGTCTGTAACATCTCCACAGCTCAGAACACTCCACCTTGTGATGTCATGAAGTGGCAGCTCCTTTTACCTTCAGTTCAATAGAAATCGGCAACTCCAGGACTGAAATGATCCAAATGATTCTAGTGAAGGTGGAGTTTAAAAACACAGTGGAGCACTTCCTGTATTACCACATGATGACATCACAAGGACGTCACCTGGACCAGCGTTACCGGGGTCCCACCCTGGAGCCAGGTCTAGGGTGGGTGCTTGACAGCGAGCACTTGGCCGCGACCAGTTTTGTCCTGGTCGTGGAACACTGGACCAGCTCTACACTCTCCATCGGGTCCTCGAGAGTTTGTGGGAGTTTGCCACAGTCCACATGTGTTTTGTGGATCTGGAGAAGACATTTGACCGTGTCCCTCGTGGTGTCCTTTGGGGGTCGCTCTGGGAGTATGGGGTCCGGGGCTCTTTGCTAAGGGCTGTCCGGTCCCTGTATGCCCGGAGAAGGACTCCAGCCCTGGCATGTTGGACTCCACCAGGGCTGCACTTTGTTACCGGTTCTGTTCATTGTATTTATGGACAGAATTTCTAGGCGCAGCCAGGTGCCAGAGGGGGTCCAGTTCAGGGACTGAGGGGGGTCCGGTTCAGGAGCTGGAGGGGGTCCGGTTCAGGGACTGAGGGGGTCTGGTTCAGGGGCTGGGTGGGGGTGTCCGGTTCAGGGGCCGGAGGGGGTCCAGTTCGGGAACCACAGGATCTCATCTCTGCTGCTGCTGCTGTGTGTCTGGGGAAGTCTGGGAGTCCCTGCTCAGACTGTTGCCCCCGCGACCCGACCCTGGATAAGAGGAAGAAAAAGGAGGGATGGACATTACAAGGTGGAACAGTTTGAGAGAAGAACTTGGTCTAAATCTGCAGGTTTGTGTGTTAAACAAACAAAACACAACTCCAGGTCTGATTGTGACGAGGAAACGATGAGATCAGAGAACAGTGTAATATGGGCTTTTTAAACTAAATATATCTTTTGAATGAGGAAAGTTCTCAGAGTGTTGCACATAACAGGAAGCTGAACATATTTGCTGTTTTTTCAGGGAAATCTTCCTCCAGATTATCAGATCACGCTGATCGACATCGGGCTGGTCCTCGAGTACCTGATGGGCGGAGCCTACAGGAGCAAGTACACGCGAAAGGCTTTCAGAAACCTCTACAACACCCTGTATGGTCTAAAGAGGGTAACGCCACGACAATCCTGTTTAAATCAGTCCTACTGTGCTTGTGTCTCTATGGTTCTCATCTCTGTGGATCATTCTGTTATAATTTACACATTTTAAATCACAATATTCATCTAAAACCACTTCATAAAAGAAACAAATCCACTGACTTCCATGTTAGAAAACTGTGGTGTCCAGTGGCGCTGACGTCACCGTAAACATCATTAAAACAAAAAGTAAGAAAGAAAGTGGGCGTGTCACAGTGGGCGTGTCATAGTGGGCGTGTCAAAGGGGGCGTGTCAAAGGGGGCGTGTCACAGTGGGTGTGTCAAAGGGAGCGTGTCACAAAGGGTGTGTCACAGTGGGCGTGTCACAGGGGGTGTGTCACAGTGGGCGTGTCACAGTGGGCGTGTCACAGGGGGCGTGCCACAGTGGGCGTGTCACAGTGGGCGTGTCACAGTGGGCGTGTCACAGTGGGCGTGTCACAGTGGGCGTGTACAGGTGAAGGTTAAACCAGGGTAAATCGGCAAAATGACGTCTTGAAAATAGTTGATTAAAAATTTAACTCAAACATGAATCACTCCAAATATTTAGAGGCTCAATGAGAAGAAACAGCGAGAACCTGGAGAAACATCTGAAAAGTCCAGTTTAAGGAATAGGTTTGATTTATACCATTTGTTTTATACCAATAACAAAACAAAATATTCATGTACTTTTTCTTTCACAGCCCAAAGCGCTCAAGCTTTTAGGAATGGAGGTAACTGTTCAAATCAAATCAAATCAAATCAGTCCTACTTCAGGTACAAACCCCTCAATAAACAACATGATTTCAGGATGACGAGCCTCGAACGAAGGGAAAAAAAAAGCCAAGAAGAAGAAAGAGGAGGAGGTGGAGATCGACGTGGACGACCCTGAGGTGTGTCGGTTCAAGTTCCCCTTTCACGAGCTGATGCTGTGGGCAGTGCTCATGAAGAGACAGAAGATGGCGCTGTTTCTGTGGCAGCGTGGAGAGGAGGCCATGGCCAAAGCTCTGGTGGCCTGTAAACTGTACAAAGCCATGGCCCACGAGTGTTCTTGAGAGCGAGCTGGTGGACGACATCTCCCAAGACCTCGAGAACAACTCCAGGTACCAGCCCCACACGCCGTCCACACTCACTCCTCTGTTTTATTTTTTATTTTTACATTTTGTTATATTTTCAGGGAGATTAGTTGCGTTAGATATAAAACTATATCACTGTTTCCATTGGGGGTCTGTTGTACCTCAAAGTCAGTGGCTCAGTTGGTAGCGGTCAGATCCACTGACCCACAGGTTGGTGGTGCGACTCCAGCTCCCACAGATGAAGACTGTTGTGTCCTTGGGCAAGGAACCACTCACCCATTCACACTCACACTCCAGAATACACAGACAGTGGTGGGTTAAGTGTCTTGCCCAAGGAAACAACGACTGGAGACGACTGGATTGGGCAACTCTACCAATGATATTTATGTTGAGAGCAGGATTCGAACCGCCAACCTTCAGGTCAGAAAATCTGATCCTTGACGGTGGAAAAGTGTTATATAAAAATCTGACAGATGGAGAAGTCATTGCTTTGCCTAGAATGTTCCACAGTATGGCATTAAGCTCCTTTACTTGTAGGTGTTTTATAACTCGAAAAACATGCAGCATCTTAAGGTGAGTGGGATCGCTTCTCCACAGATCTGACTTGTAACTAAGCACGAGCTCACATGTAGGCCTGGCACACTACAGCAACTTACTGTTCAATAAATAAAAGAACAACCATTTTTGGGGGTTAATATTTTTTGGGGGACTTTTTATTTGCACTTCTGGGGAGTGTCTTGTTTTTCTTCTGTTCTGTAAATGATAAACCTGTTCTGTCGTCACCTGAGGGACAACAGCCACACAAACATGGATCCGTTTTGTCTTATTTTATTTTTGTTTTATGGATGTAAATGCTCTTTTCAGTCTCCGCTCTGGATCAGTTGACGTCGGCAGTTACTTAAAGCTAAAGCATCAGAATCTGTATCATTTTTATTTCTTCATCAATAAATCACACTTCAAAATGTGTTATGTGGCAGGCCTAGTCACATCAAATGCCATACTCTGGAACATTATTAGCAAAGTATTTCCACATAGACTAGCACGTAGCAGACCCTCCACCAGAAAAAGTTACTAAGTGAACCATTAAAAAGTGCATATCTTCTCTCATTGCTGTGCGCAGAGAGTTTGGGCAGCTGGCGTACGAGCTGCTGGACCAGTCGTACAAACGTGACGAGCAGGTGGCCATGAAGCTCCTGACCTATGAACTGGTCAACTGGAGCAACTCCACCTGCCTCAAACTGGCCGTCGCAGCCAAACAGAGGGACTTCATCGCCCACACCTGCAGCCAGATGCTCCTCACTGACATGTGGATGGGCTGTCTGCGAATCGGCAAGAACCCCGGCCTCAAGGTATAACCACAAACTCTTATACAAGTGGACGTAGCTAACCTGCTAGCCGCGGTGTTCCAAACAGGACGTGATCATGGGCGCACTTCCTGCTCCTCCTGCTGATAATACAGGAAGTGCTCCACTGTGTTTTTAAACTCCACCTACAAAGGTAAAGGTAAAAGGAGCTGTTAACTTGAAAACTACCACTTCATGACATCACAAGGTGGAACAGAGCATTTTGAGCTTTGTAGATGTTACAGACTAATAATAAAGTGTGACTCAAACATGTGAATGAAACAAAACACGACTCCAGGTGTGTTTAGGAGGGAGCAGCATTAGAACATGGATTAAAGCTACAAGAGTCATTTTTGTGTCGAGCCTATAATGATTTTTTATACTTTGACACTAATAAAATGCTTGTACATGTTTAGTCCAAAAATATAATCAGATCAATATAATTTCCATCTTGTCAATGTTTTTCAAAATCTTTCCTCCAGGTTATTCTGGGAATCATTTTCCCTCCTCTGATCCTGCTGCTGGACTTCCGAGTTGGAGACGACACGTATCAGGCGTCAGGCGCCGACGACGCGAAGGACAAGGACGACGACGCAAAGTCCGGAAAGGTTTGTGTGGAAGTATTTTGGGATCTTTGTTTTGGATTTATTTGGTGATAGGTCACGATTCCACTTTCTGAAGCATGATACGCTGCCAGAGAAATACTGCAATAAAAGGTCATATTGAAACTACTTTAATCAAGGTTTAGTTTGTTTCATCCCTGACAGTTTGGAGCTCACTAGCGCCTCCGAGTGGTCACGTGATGTTGCTGTGACGTGTCGGGGCATCTGATTTAAACAGGTTTTGGTGCCATCTTCAGAACGAGAGCGCCATCTGCAGTCCAACTTCTTCCTATTAAAATAAATTATTGAAACACCAGATGAACCTCATTGGACAGTTATGAAAGTTCCTTATTCTTCTCTCTGCAGCTCAAATCTCACCTTATTATATAAAAATGGCAAAAATACAAGAAATTGTAAACAGGATACACAGATTGTCCCAGCGTTCACACACTGAAGCGTACGTCCATGTAGTGATGGACATGTTTTATACCAGGAACCTGCCGATGCCACTTCCAGAAGAGGAGACGAGGAGGAAGGCAGCACAAAAGTCCGCAAAATCCCGATTGCCAGAAGATACTTTGAGTTTTATGACGCTCCCTTCACCAAGTTCTGGTTCAACACGGTTCGTTTTCTACATCCGCCCGTAAAAACCCCACCCAGAACAGTACCAATTATTTTTGTTCCACAGATCTCCTACCTGGGGTACTTGATGTTATATAACTACATTATCCTGGTGAAAATGGAGCGATGGCCTTCGATTCAGGAGTGGATCGTCATCGCGTACATCCTCACACTGGGAACAGAAAAAGTCCGACAGGTAAGAGTCAGTTTAAGACTCGGGTTAAGTATCTCAGCTGTTCAAACCCAGGATTTTAAATCGTTTCATTAAGTCTAGTTATTGGCCCCGATTGGCACAAACGCACCATCGACCCAAACGCACAATTAGCCCCAAACGCACCATCGTCCAAAACGCACCATCGACCCAAACACACCATCGATCCAAACGCATGATCGAAACAAATGTACAATTTGCCCAATTGCACGATCAACCCAATCGCACGATCGACCCAATCGCACGATCAACCCAATCACACGATCGACCCAAACACACGATCGACCCAATCGCACGATCGACCCAATCGCACGATCGACCCAATCGCACGATCGACCCAATCGCACGATCGACCCAATCGCACGATCGACCCAAACACACGATCGACCCAATTACACGATCGACCCAAACAGCACGATCGACCCAATCGCACCATCAACCCAATCACACGATCGACCCAATCGCACGATCGACCCAATCGCACGATCGACCCAATCGCACGATCGACCCAAACGCACGATCGACCCAACACACGATCGATCTGAATTACACGATCTACCCAAACGCACGATCGACCCAATCGCGCACGATCGACCCAACTGCACGATCGACCCCCAATCGCACGATCGACCCAAACGCACGATCGACCCAAACGCGCACGATCGACCCAATCGCACGATCGACCCAACTGCACGATCGACCCAATCGCACGATCGACCCAAACGCACGATCGACCCAAACGCACAAACATGAGGCTAAAATAAACCAGGGAACAGAGCACAGGTGAAGCACGTGAGGGCGGGGCAGGCGATCAAGAGACAGGAAGTAAAACTCAAAATCACAAACACACAGGACTTATGTTCATGTGTTTTAATTTCACTGTAGAAACAAGGCAAAACATGGAAAACAGCAGAACATGATCCATGACATTAGAAGTCCACAGACATCTGGAATTGAACGCGATTCTTTTATTAGTTTAACTATTTATGCTTTAATCTCCTGCCAAATGTTGTGGAGTCGTTTACAGTCTGAACAGAATCCAACTTTTTAAGCACTGCATCTAATTTTTGTCAGAAAATTCACAGTTCTATATAGATATTTTACATAATTTTTTAGATAAAAAAAAAAGTGTTTTCTGAATTGGGTGACAGTAATTTCCATAATCTATGTGTGTATATGTGTGTATGTGTGTGTATGTGTGTACATGTGTGTATGTGTGTATATGTGTGTACATGTGTATATGTGTGTATATGTGTGTACATGTGTGTATGTGTGTATATGTGTGTATATGTGTATATGTGTACGTGTGTGTGTGTATGTGTACATGTGTGTATGTGTGTACATGTGTGTATATGTGTGTATATGTGTGTATATGTGTGTATGTGTGTGTACATGTGTGTATGTGTATGTGTACATGTGTGTATGTGTACATGTGTGTACATGTGTGTATGTGTGTACATGTGTGTATGTGTGTACATGTGTGTATGTGTACATGTGTGTACATGTGTGTATGTGTGTATGTGTGTATGTGTACATGTGTGTATGTGTGTACATGTGTGTACATGTGTGTGTGTGTACATGTGTGTATATGTGTGTACATGTGTGTATATGTGTACATGTGTGTATGTGTGTACATGTGTGTATGTGTGTATGTGTACATGTGTGTATATGTGTGTATGTGTGTATGTGTACATGTGTGTATGTGTGTACATGTGTGTATGTGTGTATATGTGTGTATCTGTGTACATGTGTGTATGTGTATGTGTGTACATGTGTGTGTGTATGTGTGTATTCGTGTACATGTGTGTATGTGTACATATGTGTATGTGTACATGTGTGTATGTGTGTATGTGTACATGTGTGTACATGTGTATATGTGTGTGTATGTGTGTACATGTGTGTACATGTGTGTATGTGTACATGTGTGTACATGTGTGTACATGTGTGTACATGTGTGTACATGTGTGTACATGTGTGTACATGTGTGTACTCGTGCGTAGATCCTGATGTCGGAGCCGGGGAAGCTGAAGCAGAAGGTGAGCGTGTGGATGGAGGAGTACTGGAACATCACGGACCTGGTGGCCATCTGCACGTTCCTCCTGGGCCTGATGCTCCGCCTCCAGCCCGAGCCGTACATGGGCTACGGCCGCGTCATCTACTGCATCGACATCATCTTCTGGTACATCCGCGTCCTCGACATCTTCGGAGTCAACAAGTATCTGGGGCCTTACGTCATGATGATCGGCAAAATGGTAAATGGAACAGGTTAAACAGGTTAAACAGGTTAAACAGGTTAAACAGGTTAAACAGGTTAAACAGGTTAAACAGGTTAAACGGGTCAAACAGGTTAAACAGGTTAAACAGGTTAAACGGGTCAAACAGGTTAAACAGGTTACGTCTGTGTCTCTGCTGTAAGAATAAAAATATCTGCACTATTAAAGGTCCTGTATGACACAAAACCGACTCCTGCAGCTTTAATCCATGTTCTTACACTGTTTCCTCATCTCAAAAACACACCTGGAGTTGTGTTTGTTTCATTCACATGTTTGAGTCACTTTATTATTAGTCTGTCACATCTACAAAGCTCAAAATGTTCTGTTCCACCTTGTGATGTCATGAAGTGGTAGTTTTCAAGTGAACAGCTCCTTTTACCTTTAGTTCAGTATAAACCGCCAACTCCAGGACTGAAATGATCGAAATGATTCTAGTGAAGGTGGAGTTTAAAAACACACTTCCTGTATCACCACATGATGACATCACAAGGTGGAACAGAGCGTTTTCAGTTTGAGAGAAGAACTCAGCCTAAATCTGCAGGTTTGTGTGTTAAACATGTGAATGAAACAAACACAGCTCCAGGTCTGACTGTGACGAGGAAACGACATTAGAGCAGATCAGAGAACACTGTGATATGGACCTTTAAACACTTTTGTATTTGTTCCAATATTTTAATTTTTCACACAATTTTGAAAACTGTTCTGAGAGAATTAGATGACCCCCACAGACCCTCCAGCAGAACCTTTAACCATCCTAATGTTTTCAGAGTGTACGATGGTTGTAAAGCCGAACTCGTGTCCTGTCCCTGCAGATGATCGACATGATGTACTTCGTGGTCATCATGCTGGTGGTGCTCATGAGTTTCGGGGTGGCGAGGCAGGCCATCCTCCACCCGGACGAGGAGCCAACGTGGCGTCTGGCTCGAAACATCTTCTACATGCCGTACTGGATGATCTATGGGGAGGTTTTTGCAGACTCGATAGACCGTAAGACTAGAATTCATAGTAAGATTTGGTTTCCTGATTCTGGGCAGATGATCAGTGTCATTTCCTTGTGTTGGTTTTTCATAATAATCTCGTTTATAATAATCAATAAAAAAAATACAGCACTAAAACTGTGATCATCTGCCATCAAGTCATCCTCTGGGCAACTCACAGACTGTATGTAGAAATGGACAGAGCTAACCCGCTAGCCGCCGCGTTCCAAACACCATGTTTTGTGTGAAAACTGTGTCCCCTCTCTCTGTAACTACTACTTTAGTACTTCACCCACCACTGTCCAAAAGATTCGGATCCCATAAAAGAGCCGAAAGTCTCATCACTAGTAACTACGGAGACAAGACTGATGTGAACTTACTCTCAGACTGTTCAGAGTTAAACAGATCTGACGTCAGCTCTGGTCTCACTCTGACTCTCTCCACCGTGTTCTCAACAGGAAGTGATCACGGTGCACTTCCTGCTCCGTCGACTCAATTCACTTTCTATATAAAAACTGTGTCTCTCTGTCCCTGCTGCTGTCAGACTCATTTTGGTCTTAAATGTTTGTATTAACCCTCTACATGATCCTGGGGTTGAACATTAATAACAGACACATCAGGTCCTTCTTTCCCCGACGTCGCTCCTGCTAGCTAACAGGTTTGATTGACAGTGTTGCTAAGCGCCCGCTCCCTGTTAAACCAGTGGTGTGGGCGGGAAGGGGCGGGACCTTCAACAGCCTCGCTCCTGATTGGCTCTTTGTTTGCTGTGATACTCCACTTCTTTATACAGTCTGTGGTTCAACTGTTCAGTTTCAAACTTGTGATTACTCTCATTGTTAAACCACATTAAAGCCAATAGCACTTGTACTAATTTTTTTTACTAACAATATCTTAAGAATATATCTTTGACCATCTTCAAGTGACATAACTGTAAAATACAACTAAAAGATCATAAACGCGTCATAACTCCATAAGACTAATACAAACTGTGTAATATGTAGGATCTTATTCAAGTATATTCGCATGAACCTGAATATGAATAAATATAACATAAAATATCTCATCTTTTCCTCTATTTTTATGAGATGTTTAAGTCTTTGTAAAGAGCATCCTGCATATTATACCGTCCTTTCAACGCAAGACTGAACTAAACTAATCTAAAACTAATCTAAAACTGGAAAATGATGTTTTTGTACAATTTTCACTGTTGCCATAAAGTTGGAGTCAGATCATTTGTTCCATCAGATTCTGAATTTTAAACTGTTTCTTTTATCTCTTAATGAACATGTTTGAATGATTTTTATTTGTAAGTATATTTTTTCAATGCGTTTAAAATTTCAAAATTAAATGTTCATCCTTTAAATGTTTGGCACAAATATTTTCAAGCCTTAAATTCGCAGTGAACATTTTTGCAGCAAAATCCAAGATGCCAAGACCTGAGCGATCGATCCTGATCCGGAGTCGATCTCACTTAGTTACAACCAGGAAATGCTGTCGACAAACGGATGTGATTGGTCAGAATGAGCCCAATCTAAGCCCCGCCCACAGAGGACACAGGCCAATAGGAAACAGCCTCTGTCCTCCTCATGATCATGTGACTTTTGACTGTTGAATTTAAGGACTTGAAAATATCTGTGATGAATATTTAAAAGGTTAATTTTTTATTTTGAAATTTTAAATATACACTTAAAAATTAATCAACTGAAATTCAGAATAAAAATAATTCAAGCATGTTTTTTCAGAGTAAAAAAATTCAAAGTGAGAAAATCAGCGCCTTTTAAAATTTTAAATCTGAGGAAACTTATTCCCTGCATTTTGTTTTTAAATATTTATTCACGACAATAATGAAATGTGAGCAGACTGAGACCTGCTCCAGCCTGACGGACTGAAGCAAAGTCGTTCAATATATACACCACCAGTCAAAAAGGTTTTACTTTTTTGTTTTTTTTTATTTTTACTACTTTCTGCATTTTATAAACACACAGAAGACATCAAATATATGGAGCAGGATGGACTGGAATTCTGCAGCAAAGAAAAAGAGTTTATATCCATCCATTTTCTTCCTCCTGTCAGTCTAAGCAGGGACTCCCAGACTTCCCTCACCCCAGACACCTCCTCCAGCTCCTCCTTTGCTTTGTCCAGTTATTTCACTTATTTTCTTTACTACGTGATTCCATACATCGTGTTTTATATATCTGATGTCTTCTGTGTGTATATAAAATGGTAAATGGTCACGTTTTTATAGAGCGCTGTAGACAGAGCAGAAAGTAGTCAAAATAAAGGAAAAATTGTTGTGGCGGCAACAGTTTATTAAACCTTAAACTGAAATAATGCAGTGAATTTAATGCTTTTGAATGTTTCTCTCTGTTTTCTTGTGTTACTTGGGGATTCGTACAAGTCTACGCCATGGAAATCAACCGTGAGTGTTTGTTCATCAGATTTAAACCTTAAACATCCTAATGACACGTCTGACCCTGGTCCTGTCCCGTCGCAGCCCCTTGTGGTGAGCACCTGTACGACGAGGACGGGAAGAAGCTGCCCCCGTGCATCCCCGGGGCCTGGCTCACTCCTGCCATCATGGCCTGTTACCTGCTGGTGGCCAACATCCTCCTGGTGAACCTGCTCATCGCCGTCTTCAAGTGAGCGCTTCTGTTACCATGACGAATAACAACAAAGACGTAGAGTCACATGTTTGGTCTTTTAAAAACATCCAATAAACAAGTAATAAAATGTAAACCGGTGCCAACAAATAATCCATCCAACACTTACAATCACATTTAAAACTCAGTTATTAATACTCTGCAGTGATGCTGTTACCATGGTGACACATTAGCACACATTAGCAAACACGGAGAAAAAAGGTTTAATATCGTCTGAAAACTCAAGAAAAAATACAAAAGTGATTTAAAGAGCTCATGTTCATGTTCCTGTGGTCAGTCCGAGTCATGGTCCGGTTCAGTTTGATTTTACACAAAAAGGTGAGAGTGACTCACTGAAAAACTGTTGGCTAATGCTAATGCTAATGCTAATGCTAATGCTAGCTAGCTTTTGACTGTAATATTATTTGAGAGGGACGTGTTTAACAGCACAAATCATATGTTGTAGTTCAGATAAATCAGCTTTTTATGGTCAGATTGTGTTAAAATAAAACTCAGATTAAACAGAGCTTCAGACAGAGCAGTGCTTACAGTTAGCTTTACAACCTTGGGGAATGTTGATGACATCAGCAGCAAAGTATCAAATGAATATCAAATATCAAATTTTAGAAAATCCTAGTTGGAATGTTCCTTGGTCAGTACTTTACCACAGCTGTGAGTCCAGCACAGACTGAACTATTTCACACAGAATCACATCATGTTTTTAATCATTTGGGCAAAGGATCAGATCAGATTGTGTAATATTGTGTAATGGGAAATATGTCGATAAACTCAGGCTCACACAGGTCACATCAGGCTCTGCAGACCTGTCTCTGAGGTTTAATGAGGCTCGAAAAGGTCAATCTGGAGAATAAACAAATGTAAAAAGACAATATGTCTGTAACAAAGCAGAACATACAGTTCTCAGTATTGAGATAAAGGTCATGGTCCACACATGGTCCACACATGGTCCACACACGGTCCACACACGGTCCACACGCGGTTCACACACAGTCCACACATGGTCCACACGTGGTCCACTCATGGCCCACATGTGGTCTACTCGTGGCCCACAGGTGGCCCACACACGGTCCACACGCTGGAGGCTCTGACGCTGTTTTTAGAGCTGCACAGTCCGTGTGATATTGTAACGTTAGTACTACAGACAAACATCACAATGCTGGACACTGTCGTAAAAATAATACTGTGAAATTGAAAGTGAAAGTGCAAAACACATACCAGCGAACAACCTCACAGTAAAGACATTTGCCGACTCAAAAAGCACCAACCTGCGCCGCCATGTCTGACGACTCTTCAGACGCTGTAAACAAGTGAAACTTAATCAAATTAAAGGCAGGTGAATTATACATGTTCAACGTTTTAAACGACTTTTTAAGACATAACTGAACACGTATAAATAGTTTTTTCCATGACAACCTTCAGATGCAAAAATGTTGTGTAAAATGGGTTTTTGGGGTTTTATTTTGTTAACTGAACACTGTCTCCCACAGCAACACGTTCTTCGAGGTGAAGTCCATCTCAAACCAGGTCTGGAAGTTCCAGAGGTACCAGCTGATCATGACGTTCCACGACCGGCCCATTCTTCCTCCTCCCCTCATCATCCTCAGTCACCTGTACATCCTCCAGAGCCGCCTGTTCAAACGCTGCGCCAAGAAGAAACGGGAGGGGGAGCTCGACGAGAAGGACCGCGGCCTGAGTGCGTCCACAGCACCACGGTTACAAACATTTATCCAAACACACAGACGCACACACTCAGGTCCACAGCACACTCTGCTCGAGCCCCGATCGTCTCACACGTGTTTCCACTTGGAAAATGCATCATGTTGAGACAGAAACGTTTTATAAATCTGCAAAATAATCAAAGGGCACGAAAGGATGTGGATCATAGACTGTTATATACATGGACAAACCTGCTAGTTTACACGTTCCAAAGAGGAAATAATCATGGCTGTACTTCTGGCTCGACTGCCTCTGGCTCAAGTTCTCTTTCTATTGAAAAACTGTCCCCTCTCTCTGTAACTGCTGCTGCGTCACTTTTTACAATGTTGGTATAAACCCTCTACATGATCCTGGAGTTTTTATTTCACTAAAGCAAAGTATGAACATTAGTAACAGACAAATCAGGCGCGTTCTTTCCCCGAGCTCGCTCCTGTTAGCGTTAGCACAGGGTTGATAGTCAGCACTGCTAAGCGACTGCCCCCTAACAAACCAACAGCACTGACGAGAGGGGGCGTTACCTCCAACAGTCTCGCTCCTGATTGGCTCTTTGGTTGCTATGATACTCGTGGTCAGAATTACAAATATGGAACTCGGCTCCAAATCGTCCCTGTACCTGCTCCAGCCTCGATGAGCTTCATGTGGAGCTGAAGCTGTGGTGACGTCTCACTTCTTCAGTCTGATGTGGATGATTAGACGGGGCAGTGTTAAAGTTTATCACCACAAATGTTTGTGTTTGTTCCCAGAGCTGAGGCTGAATCCAGAGGAGCTGAAAAACCTGTACGAGTTTGAGGAGCAGTGTGTGGAGGAGTACTTCAGGGAGAAGGAGGACGAGCAGCAGTCGTCCAGCGATGAACGCATCAAAGTCACCTCAGAGCGGTCAGTCTGACCACATGGAACCACATGGTCTGACACAATGACAATGATAAACGATAAGGCTGAAACTAATACATGCCACTGAAAAAAACAAACAAAAATAAGGATAATCCCCTCAGAACAACTGTTCTAAATGTACAATATGTCTTCAAAATATTAGCTGCAAAAAGTAACAGAATTAACTATTTTAGTAGTAAGGGCTGCAGTGGCTCAGTGGGTAGAGCAGTGGTCCCCCAACCTGAAGATCTAAAGATCAATTCCCCTTTTGGACACTTCACCCACTCTGCCAAGTGTGAAAGTGTCACGAGGGCTGATGGTGGTCAGAGAGCCTCGCTTCTGTCAGTGCAGATACATCTAGAATGAGTCATAGAAATGATCCATTCAAGCCTCTATAACTAATTGTAGAACAGAACAGGCCTGTTCTCAGGTAGGCCTCTTGTGTCATCGTCTTCTAAGTTAGTCCCAGGAATTCTGCCCCTAACCTTGACGTTTCCTTCTTGCAGAGTGGAGAACATGTCCATGCGTCTGGAGGAGGTGAACGAGCGGGAGAACACGATGAAGGCCTCCCTGCAGACTGTGGACCTACGCCTGGCTCAGCTGGAGGAGATCCACGGGAGAATGGCAGTGGCTCTGGAGAAGCTGGCGGGAGTGGACAAACTGGAGCTCACCCGAAGTTACTCCCGCAACTCGTCCGTGTGTGACCCCTCGTCCCTCCTCCGCCAAGGCAGTGTGAACAGCGCAGACGGATACAGCCTGTACCGCTTCCACATGGACATGGAAGAGTTCTCGCAAAAGCAGAAAGAGGGCGACGAAAGTGGCAAAACTGGGGAGCAAAAGCAAAGGAGTTTCCGCTCAAGTCAACCTGCGCTCAACAAGGAGAGCAACAGTCTGGAGGTCTGCGGCCTGGACAGATCCAGGCCCGGCTCCTGTGTGGGCATTTTGATATCGCCGTGTGAACAGAAGCCACTCAGCTCAAGTCAAGAAACAGTGGGCAGGGATTCACAGGGAAGTACACTGATACTGGACAAGCTGATCGATAAGAACAGGCTTCGGCCTTCATCGCCGCCAAAACGGACAAAATCGTTGAGATGTTATCCGCAAGAAGAACAGGCCACTTCACCTCACCTGACCAAACGTAGATCAATGAGCACGATTATCGTCAGCCCTCCGGATGAGCCAGAGAAGCCACCGAGCGTAACCCCAACGTTTGGTGCTCAGGTTGGTTCTGCTCCACAAAGAACGAAATCTTTGAGATATGACCCACCTGAAGACACAGTTACGAAGAAGAGAACTTTGAGTAGCATCGTCTACAGTCCGAAGGAACATAGCGACTCTACGCAAGACGACTACAAATCGTTATTGGAGCAGATCACCCAAACGCCAAACAAGTGGCCAGCGACCTTAGAATATCAAGTACATCCGAGTGTTTCCGGACGAATGCCGAAAGTCTCAACTGTAAGAAGTCCAGCTCTGCAGTTTCAGGATACGTCAAAACAGACTGAACAGCGAGAAAGTGTCGCAGAAACAATCACGGACACGCCGCCACCAGTGCCGCCCAAAATACCAGCCAGAAGGAACCTATCGGACACAACAGACTACCTCGCTGTGGCCGACGACAGGTTCCTTCCATATTACAGATCACGGAGCTTCAACGTTCCTGACCGGAAAACCAAGCCCACGGTGAGCGCGTCCAGAGCGGCCGGCAGCGAAACGGACATCGCCGAAGTACATGGGGCTCCAACAGCAGAGAGCGACGTGGAGACGAGCGCCGAGCAAACGGAAGGGCAGGGACGAGATGAGGGCTGAATATTCATACTTTACAGCTGATGTCATTAACATTCGCTGGAGCGTGATGCTAACCGGAGGCACTGCTCTCTCTGAAGCTCTGTTACTTGTTAGACCTAATCTGAGTTTTATTTTAGCACAATCTGGCCAGAAAGTATTGATTTATCTGAACTACAACGGGTGAGATGACAATGCTGTTAAACAAGTCCCTCTCAAATAACAGTACAGTCACGCGCGAGCTAGCATTAGCATTAGCATTAGCCAACAGTTTTTCAGTGAGTCACTATCACATTTTTGTGTAAAATCAGACTGAACAGGACCATGAGCTCGGACTGACCACAGGCTCCTTTAAATGTGCTCTTTAAATACAGTTTTTGTATTTTTTTCAGTTTTCTGATGATCTTAATACTTTTTTTGACAGTATTGGGTAATTTGTGCTTGTGTCACCATGGTAACAGCTGAACATTCCACCATAGAGACACATGTTGACCACCCTGTGACGTCACTACTAAGTATTTATAGCAGAATTAGTGACAAAGGTTTTAATGTTGGTCTTGAATAGATTAAAAAAAACCTGAATCCCTCATAATAATCAGTATTTTGTATTCAGTGTTATTGTTTTGTTATGACAATTATGACTTTTAATAACTTATAAATATGTTTTTAATAATGTCATAAGTAAGATTCTTGAACAAAAACACAGGCAGAATTTTTAAATAAACTTTAACCTGAAATACAAATGTTTCCAGCTCCTGCGCCGTGTGTTTGAGTCTTAAACTCTGATCCACTTCAGATGATTTTATCACAAATTTCACATGTTTCTTCAAACGATTAGACCTTTATATGATGAAAGTTTCATTATTTGCTCATCCCTGTAATAGTCACAGATCTGTCCCGGTAAAATCTGTTTTCTTTCCTTTTGGATGAAATAATCCGACAGTAAACACTTTGTACGAGTCTGTTTGTGCTTCGCCCGACAATGACACGAGTCTAATCAGACTCACATTAAACCGACAATTTCAATAAAACACAATAAACGTATAGCATCTGTGCACAGTAGCACGCTAGCTAGCTCACTGTGGCTAAAAGCTAACAGTCACTTTTATTAAAATATACATAAAAACATAAAAATAAAACACATCAAGATTCAGATGAACTAAAATAAAGATTATTTTTAAATATGTAGAATACTTAAGTTTGTGTCGTTGTTTTAATATTTATTGTGCCTCAAAATTAGCATTAGCGTTAGCATTGACCCAAACATGTTTCTTTCTAAAAACAGAAGTGTCTCTGGTGAAGTTTTCATTTTATTTGTGTTTAACATGTGACAGTGACGTCCACCTGCAGCTCCCTGTCCACTGTCTGACCCTAACCCCCTGACTTCTGACCCTAACCTTTAACCTTTAAATAGTTATTAATTTTATTGTGACTCGTCAAAAACCTCAGATAAAACTGGACAGGAAGTAGTGACGCTAACAGTAAGGGAGGGGGCGCCGTTACACATTTTACTTCCAAGCAGCTGGCAACAATAATGTAAAAGGTGGAGACTTGTCTAATTTACACAGCAGTTAAATTGTGTATTTGACAGTTTCCGTGTGCAGGACATAGGCTCAAGTTTTGTGTTTTAGAGCCTCATAACCTGCATTTTACTGCGTGCAGCTCCACAAACGTGACCTGTAACTTGGCCTGACGGCAGCCACACGTCTGCACTGAACATCTGAAGTACTGAAATCTCCATGGAGACGAGCAGGTGGCAGACTTCTCTGGAAAAGTTACATAGCACATCTTTAGTGGTCTACTCAGCAGTGACCACGTAAAACCCCCGACAGGTTTCATTTCACTTCTTTACGGAGGACAGACAATAAACTGAAACCACATTTCCAAATAGTGTGTGTTTTATTAACAAAAATATGAATGTACCTTCACAGAAAGTATAATGACAAAACACACTTAAATAAAGACTGTAACAAAGACTTTGTGCGAGCCTCAAACGACAGTATAAACTCTGGCGGCCATTTTGAGTGGGAGCAGTGGTTCACTGGGTCTGACACTGAACTCCAGATCGAGGGGCATCTTCATCCTCGTCGTAGGCCTCTCCCTGCTGCTTCCTCTGCTGGGCCTGTACATCCACATCAGACAGATCCACCTCCTCCATGTCGTCTGTCAGCATCACGTCTTCTCTCTGAGGTAGGAGTCTCTCCAGCTGATACATGAGGTGTTCAGGGAGCCACTCTTTCTCTGGGAATTCAATCTGTGAACAAGAGAACGGTGAAGACCACAGCTTCTCAGGAGACAATACGACGTGTGACAGGCTCATGGTCCTGTCGGTCATTCAAAGGTTATAAAATGATTATCACTGGGGGTTAATACCATAGACTGTATAAATAAATGAATACAGCTAACGAGCGAGCTGCCACATTCAAACAGGAAGTGAGCATGGGCCTCGGCTCCATCGACTTTCTCCAATTCACTTTCCTCTCGTAATCAAGATCTGAACATTAAAAACAGGCTGAGGTCGCTCCTGCTAGCGTTAGCAACGGTTTGATTGACATCGTTGCAAAGCACCAGCTCCCTGCTAATCCAGTGGTGTGGAGGAAGGAGCGTGAACTTCCACAGCCTCGCTCCGGACTGACTCACTGTTACTGTGATATTCGTGGTTGAAATTCCAAATATGAAACTCGGCTCTGAATTCGCCGTGAAAACTGTCGCTATGGGTCACACTCAGTCCACTTTATACAGTCTATGGCAGACACACGTTTGTACCAATATGAATCATTATGGTCAATATTTGAGCATTTTTCTAATGTAATTGTAAAAAAACACATTTCCAAAGTGATATCGTTTCTTGCCTCCATCTTGAAGCAGCATAATCACACAGTAAAGAACAAAAAACATTTCAGTTACAATAACATTATCTTACCTGGAAATTGATGAAGAGCTGTCCCTTTTCATACGGATCTTTGTAAATTGGCATTCCTTCATTCTGAATACATTTGATGTCGTTGGGTTTGATGACTTGTCCTGTTAAAATAAAGTATAAGTAATTAAAAATGTTCAAGTTTTACATCTTAAAGGGTCAGTATGACTCTACTCTCTGATCTGTTCTGATGTCTTTTAATCATCTCAGTCAGACCTGGAGCTGTGTTTTATTTTATTCTCATGTTTAACACAAACCTGCAGATTTAGGCCGAGTTCTTCTCTCAAACTGAAAACACTCTGTTCCACCTTGTGATGTCATCATGTGGTGATACAGGAAGTGCTCCACTGTGTTTTTAAACTCCACCTTCACTAGAATCATTTGGATCATTTCAGTCCTGGAATTACCAATTTCAACTGAACTAAAGGTAAAAGGAGATGTTCACTTGAAAACTACCACTTCATGACATCACAAGGTGGAACAGAGCATTTTGAGCTTTGGAGATGTCACAGACTAATAATAAAAGTGTTATTATAACCAAACGTGTGACTGAAACACGACTCCAGGTGTGTTTTTGAGGAGTTTTTTTGAGCATGTTTCTACAGGAGTCGGTGTTGTTCTTTACATAAACCGTCTTTATCTTCTGTACCTGGTGCAGAGTTGATGGTCTGTGTTTCGTACCTGGTGCAGAGTTGATGATCAGCGTCCTGTTGTCCAAAGTGGTGATGGTTTTCCTGAATCCACACAGAGCTTCTACGAGTTTGAGCTCCATGTTTGTGATGAGGTCGTCTCCCTGCCTTCGATAAACGGGATGGTCCTTCTGATCCAGCACAATGATGACGTCTCCGGGCTCCAGGCCGGGCTCCTGGTCCCCCTCTCCGTGGAATGTGATTTTCTGCTCGTCTTTCATACCTAAAACAGATTAAAGCAACTTTATTTACAAGTTATTAGATTTAAGCATCTCTGTGTCTCAAACCTGACACAGAGACTTACTTTATGTATTTGATGTCTTCTGTGGGTGTATAAAATATAGAAATCAGTAAAAAAATAAATAAATAAAAACACTGAATGAGTGTCCAAACTGACTGGTTGTGTTTTTAAATAAAAAAAAAAATATTGGCAAATGAATGTGATGTAACTGAACATGGAATATTTAAATAAATGTTCATGAATAAACTATGATTAAATAAATAAGTGACATAACAGTAACATGTGAACTCCTGGCAGATAAGACCTTTGTCGATGTGGACCTCGAGGATCTTCTTCACTCGCTCCACCTTGCGGCCCTGGCAGCTCTTGCATCGATCTTTGGAGCTGAACTTCTCTCCTTGTCCCTGACAGTCTGAACACACGCTCTGGATCTGCTGAATCATGCCTGGACCAATCTGCTGAACTTTGACCTGCACCCCCCGTCCTTTACACGACGAGCACTTTTCCAGAGCGCCTTTCTTTCCTCCGTAACCTGTGGAAGAAAAGAGTGACACAGGTGAGACACAACAGGTAAATAAAAGAAAACAACCGAGGAATTCACTGTATTTTTTGCTTTTCTATAATGAAGCACACGGCTCTTAGTGAAAAAAGAACAGTCCAGAGCCGTCTACAGACTGGTATCGCGAATTCTGTTGCAATTGTGCCATAGTCTGTTTATATAAATGGACAGAGCTATAACCTGTTAGCCACTGTGTTCCAAACAGGAAGTGATCATGGTGCACTTCTGGCTCCAGTTCACTTTCTATTGAAAAACTGTGTCTCTCTGTCCCTGCTGCTGTCAGACTCATTTTGGTCTTAAATGTTCGTATTAACCCTCTAACCCTAACCCTATCCTGGGGTTTTTATGTCACTATTGTGTCTGTAAATCAACATATGAACATTAATAACAGACACATCAGGTCCTTCTTTCCCTGACGTCGCTCCTGTTAGCGTTAGCAACAGGTTTGATCAACAGCGTTGCTAAGCGCCCGCTCCCTGTTAAACCAGTGGTGTGGGCGGGAAGGGGCGTGACCTTCCACAGCCTCGCTCCTGATTGGCTCTTTGGTTGCTGTGATACTCGTGGTCAGATTCCTAATATGAAACCCGACTCCACATTCTCCCCTGCACCTGCTCGAGCCTCGATGAGCTTCATGTGACTGGAGCCAAACGCTGTGGGCGACGTCACTTACTTCACTTCTATGTTTGGTCCCTATTTAAATAATAAATATAAATACTGTGGCGACTGACCTTCACATTTTTCACAGATCACGTTCTTCTGCAGGGCGAGCTTTCTGGTGGAACCGTTGTACATTTCCTCCAGTGAGACTCCGAGCTGGTGAACGACATTCTTTCCTGGAACACACAGCTGTGGTTTATATTTTGTCACACAAAAATGTGTTGTTACTTTGTCATTTTTAAGCTAATCTCACCTCTTCTCTCTCTCTGCATTCGGCCTCCGCCTCCGAAAAACATGTTGAAGATGTCCATGGGCGACTGGCCTGCGTTCATGCCCCCCTCTTTGATGGCCTGCTCCCCGCCCTGGTCATACAGGTCCCTCTTCTTTGGGTCGGACAGGACTTCATAAGCTTGGGAGATTAGCTTGAACTGTGGAAAGAAAAGAGTAAAAATATTAAGACAAGATCCTCGAGTCCTACTAATAAGTGCTGTCATAATGCTGAAGTTTCAAAGTTGATTTCCAAACTTCGGATGAGACTAGACCTGTCACAATAAACACTATCGATTTATCCTTTAACACATGACAGACATTTATGGGGGTCAATATTCATCTTGGGAACTTTTTCTTTGTACTAATGGGGAAATTTTGGTTATTTTTCGGTTCTACGTATAAACTGTTTATATAAATGGCTATAGCTAACCTGCTAACCGCCACATTCCAAAGAGGACGTGATCATGGGGGCACTTCTGGCTCCAATTCACTTTCTATGTAAAAACTCTATAGCTGCTGCTGTCAGACTCATTTTGGTCTTAAATGTTCGTATTAACCCTCTACATGATCCTGGGGTTTTTATTTCACTATTGTGTCTGTAAATTAACATATGAACAGCTACCTTTTACCTTTTTTCAGTAAAGATTGGCAATTCCATGGCTTAAGTGACGGTGTATGGAGTTTGAAAACACAGTGGAGCACTTCTGAGATGCAAGATGGCGCCACGTACGGTCGCCCTGGTGATTTGGTGCACTGTGTGTTTTTTGTTGTGCATTGTGCTCTGCTGTGCTCTCTTCCATCTCTCCAGGACCTGCACGTCTCCAGGACTCGGGTGGAGCAGGTCGTACAGCAGCTGACACTTCTCATCCTGGACATGGACTATTTGAGCCACGTCCCTCTGGCAGGAGGCTACGGTCCATCAGGACCAGAACCTCTCGTCACAAGAACAGTTTCTTCCCCTGTTTCCCTCATGAACACTTCATAAACCTGCACTAAACTGCTGTTGTTCTGATGCTGCTGTTGTTTATATTTCTACCTGCATGCCCTTATTTGTATTTATTCAGTGTGTTGTTTTTTTGGTGTGTGTTCTATGTTGCACTTTATCACTGAAGTAAGTTCCTAGACAATGGCAATAAAACTTCTTCTGATTCTGAATATAGTGTTTTCACTTTGAGTAAAGACTAAAAGAAGCTTAAATCTGCAGGTTTGTGAGTTAAACATGTGTGAATGAAACAAAACACAACTCCAGGTCTGTGTGTGAGGAGGAAACATTAAAACATCAGCTGTAGGTCATAAATTGCATAATAAGTTGCCGTGTTAAATAATGTCTGAGTGAACAGCAGGGGGCACTGTTGCTCGCGCATGCGCAGACCGGCTCATTCCAGAAAGTTCTGAGTCTCGTCTCACATTAGCACATGTGGAGCTAAAGTTAACCCTGGGACAGCTCGTAACTCACTCTTTCTCCTTCGTTGGGGTTCTTGTCCGGGTGATACTTCAGGGCCAGTTTTCTGTAGGCTTTCTTTATCTCATCCGCAGAGGCCGAGGGTTTGACTCCCAGCAGGTCATAGAAGCCGGTCTCATGAACCATTCTGTCCTAAACATGAAAATCACTGTTAACACAACATTTATCAGTCTGACAACAGCGGCACGAGTAAAGCTGATCATTTGGAAACCTACTCGTAAAGTTACACAGTTAATAGACGAATAATCGAGTAAAATACTGCGACTGTGAGGTTTATCCGTGTTGAGCAGAACCGTTACACTTAAACCCCGGATGTTACCCACGTGACTAAGAGTATAACCGTTTATAAAACATTATTATTATTATTAATTAAAAAAAACATGATTACAATATGGAGTTATGAAAGCGGAGCATATCCTCTTACTCCTCTTTTTAAGATGGAGTACTCACTCACAGCTCTGTCTCTTCTGTCTCTTCTGTCTCGTGTCTCTCGTGTCTCTCGTGTCTCCGGTGTCCCCTCGGGCAGGTCCCGCTCAGTCCCGGTGAGTCTGGTCTGTTCTGCGCGGATCTGGGAGGTTCTTTATATCACAGATCTACATGTGGAAGCTTCTGGAGGCTCCGGCGCAGCTCCGCCGCTCCAGCCCCGGAAAAGGACAGGAATGTGAGGGCGGAGCTCCACCCGCACCCCTCCTCCCGCAACTTCTAGAAACTCAAGCTCAACCATCCCCTGTCCCAGCAACACACTGTCCCAGGACTGTCCCACAGACTGACCCACACACTGTCCCACACACTGTCCCAGGACTGACCCACACACTGTCCCACACACTGTCCCAGGACTGTCCCAGGACACCCACAGACTGTCCCAGGACTGACCCCGCACAGGACTGTCCCCACACACTGTCCTAGGACTGACCCACAGACTGTCCCAGGACTGACCCATACACTGTCCCACAGACTGTCCCAGGACTGTCTCAGGACTGACCCACACACTGTCTCAGGACTGACCCACACACTGTCCCAGGACTGACCCACAGACTGTCCTAGGACACTGTCCCACAGACTGTCCCAGAGGACTGACCACACAGACTGTCCCAGGACTGACCCCCACTACCCTGACTCCCACAGACTGTCCCAGGACTGTCTCAGGACTGTCCCACACACTGTCCCACACACTGTCCCACACACTGTCCCAGGACTGACCCACACACTGTCTCAGGACTGACCCACACACTGTCCCAGGACTGTCTCAGGACTGTGTAAAACTGGACCAGATCAAACTGTTGTGTAACAGCCGACACGTGTTATTCCTGAACAGATAAGAAATGAAATACACAAACATATTAATTATTAATTCATTCATTATTTGTAGGTATTTTAGTAGGTATTTTACTCGGTCATTACATTCAAAAATCAAACATTATTCAACATTTATCAAACATAATTCAACTTTAACATCATTTTATAATTAAAATGGGGAATATAATAGTTATTTGTAAACAACTTAAATAAAGGTTACTCTAAATAAAATAAAAACGCTTCCACTGAGGTCATTTCATTTTTTATTTGGGTGTAAAATTCTACATTTTGCAGGTTATCAGAACCACCAGGTGGCGCCACAGAGCTAAAGTGCACGTGTCTTATGGTCACTTCAATAAACAGCTCATAACTTTACAATACGTTATTAGGTAAGATATGAACTGTGTAAAACATTGGAATAAGGTCCAAATAATGAGGAAAAGAGAATTAAAGGAGAATAAATATGAAAAAAAACACATTCTGCAGAGACGTGACAAAGGCCTGAACCTGATCTCAGGTTTGAAAAAGAAACAAATCTTTTTCTTTTCAATTTTTATGTATTTCTAACCTGATTAAAGCTGAACATCACAAAAATCATCACAGAAGCAGAGCAGGCGACACGAGTGAGAGCTTTGAGCATAAAAAACATCTGACTTTATAATAACAGTTTAAAGCAAATATTATTTTAGTGCAATATTTGAGTTTGATTTTCATAATGTTGGTGGAAAACTCTGTGTCACTCTCAGGTTAAACCAGTTTAAACCCATCAGAGCCTGGGTCGTTTCTCTGTGATCAGTTTGTAGATAAAATGAGTCTCACATTGGCTTCTGTCATAGTACAAAAAATAAAAAGAGTAAACGGCTCTTTGAAGAGAACAGATCCAAAAGACTCGGATCCCACAAAGGAGCCGAACGTCCCGTCACTGACAGTGACGTATTTGGAATTAAAATAGGTCCTAAATAATTTCACTGAAGTAAAGTGAGCAGTGGAGCAGGTGTGGTAGAAAATGCAGAGTGTGAGACAGTTTTTCAAACCACACACTTCCAGTAAATGAACTGCATAGAAATGAACGTGTGACACTGAGGCAGAGCTGCCAGCGACACTCGGGCGTAAAGCTGAAACCAACAGTTAGAGCCATGACTCAGAATAATGGAGCAGGAAGCAGCTCGTGTCTGTGTTCAAAACCTCCTCAGATGGCGTACTGCTTGGACTGTTTCTTCAGACTCATGGACCTCTCCGTCTGAGAGATGACGTGTGTGGCTCTGTTGTTCAGGAGTCTGCATTCATGAAGAACATCTGCACAAAAACACACGTCACATAATATCAGCAACAAATGTGGAGAAACCAGCGGTGGAAGAAGTGCTCAGGTTTGTTACTGAAGTAAAAGTACAGACAGAGGTAAAACACTGACTGAAGTATTAGAGTACCCGATTAAAAATGTACTGAAAGAGAAAGTCTTGTGTAAGTGCTGTTCGTTTGTTCAAGTGTAAATGTAATGATATAGATTCAAAATTCTACATTTTTGTAAGAATCCATTTTTAAATTCTCCTCTGAACTTTGTGTTTTTATTTTTGTTTTGCTCAAAACCGAAGCTTAAGCTCGAAAACTTTATTCAGGTCAAAATAACCCCTCAAATCAGGTGAAAAGTACTTTTACTTTTCAGTTCATAAATGTTTTGGAGTAAAAGTACAGATACTGCTCTCAAATGTACTCAAGTAAAAGTACACACTGTAAAGTACAGATACATTTGACTCAAGTACAGTACTTTATTACTTGTACTTGGTTCCTTCTTCCACTGCTGCCTGAACAAACCAAACGCAGACAAACCATTGAACTGTTTATACGCCTCGTCCACGATGGCGTTATTCGACCTCTTAATGTCCCAGAAAGTGTCCTCCACCCAGGCTTACAGTCGGAGTGCTCCACCAGCTGCCCGTTTTTATACGAGCCTGCTGTAAAACACAAACATGTTATTATTTGTCACAGCGATAAAAACAGGTCCTGCACAACCTGCCGCTCTCACCTTTAATCGTATCGTCAATATCTTTACATAACTGGTACAAATCGCGATCCCGCGGCCGGCCGACCACGGGTCGCTCACCTGGAAACAGAACTCTCATGAGGAGGAGAAACGCCGGCGGAGCGGCGGCTCGTTCATACTCACCGTCCAACACTTTGATGTTGGGGAATATTTCTAGAACATGAGCTCTGTAAGCCGTGCTCCTGCAGACTGAACACACACAACAAACATGTTTAACTACAATCTGTGACGTCTGAACGAGTCGGATCTGTGGAACCGGACCTCCTTTTTAAAAGAACTGAATCTTTATCATTATAATTTTACACGTTTTATAATGAATCAACATCATAGAGGCAGAGTGACACAGAACACATCATAATACTTTTAAAACTCTATTATATTATTACTGCAGTTTAAAGTTTTATTTAGATTACCCATAATTCCAAAGGGCAAACTGTCTCCTACTCTCAGTTTAAACACATCTGAGTCTGGGTCGTTTCAGTTTGTAGATAAAATGAGTCTCACTTTGTTTTCTGTCAGATAAAAACAGAGTGAAAGAGCCGGTCTTTTGAACGGCTCTTTGAAAAGATTCAGATCTCGTAAAAGAGTCGAAGTCCCATCAGTAATAACTGTCGTGTGTGAGTACCTGGGTTGGAGTAATTGTACGTGTTGTCTTTAAGGCGAATGTTTTCAAGTTTTCTCAGAGACTGAAGGGCGTAAAGGCATTCAAAACTGAAACAACAGAACAACGTCACATGTGTAACACATCGTCTCATCGTCACGACCGTCTCTGCTCTACCTGTTCAGAACATTACCAGCCAAGTTTAAGGTCTGTAAAGATTCACAGCTGCGCAGAGGATCTGTGAGGAGAAAAAACATCAATGCATTTTATTTATTTTGTCATGAGAGAAATACATGTACACAGACCTGTCACAATCTCACATTCTGACACATTCTGTACTGTACAGGAGACACGGAGGAGACTGATGGACAATGGACAGTCCCTCAGCCAATGAACGCAGACACAATGGTCTACAGTCCCTCAGCCAATCAGGACGCAGAACACAATGGTCTACAGTCCCTCAGCCAATCAGAACGCAGAAACACAATGTCTACAGTCCCTCAGCCAATCAGGACGCAGAACACAATGGTCTACAGTCCCTCAGCCAATCAGAACACAAGTCTACAGTCCCTCAGCCATCAGGACGGACACAATGGTAGTCCCTCAGCCCATCAGAACGCAGAACACAATGGTCTACAGGATCAGAACGCAGAACATGGTCTACAGTCCCTCAGCCAATCAGAACGCAGAACACAATGGTCTACAGTCCCCTCAGCCAATCATGACGCAGAACAATGCACACTCAGACGCTGTAAAAAAAAAAAAAAAATGCAGGCAAAATTGCCCTGAAAAAACTCCACTAAACAGGGAGAACATGAAAGGGACGACTGTTTTCAGACTCATTTCTGCCACTGACACAAAAAAACCCAGAGCAGATTTTAATCCACAAAAACTATTAAAATCTACAATATTGTTGAAAATCATGAGCCGCAAGAAATAACCTCAGAATGAAACACTTTAGTCGAAGTTTGAGTCTGTGATGAGTCAGACTTTTACTAATTCAAAACTTTTCAAAAACCTTCAGCTTTAATCTGCTCATGGAGATAAAAATAATCAAAAATGTCCCAGTAGAGGGAAAAAAGATATAAAAACTGAAGATAAAAAATAGATCCGTCTTTGAAAAACTGTAAGATGAGTGGATGTCGTGATCACAGTGACAGGCCAAAGGTTTGTACACTTTTTTTTTTTTTTTACTCCTTCCTACATTTTACACACACAGACGTAGTAGTAAAGAAAAAAGTTTAAACCCTATTAAATAAACATATATTTTTTTACATTTTATTTTCAAATCCTCAAAGTATTCACCCTTTTTGTTAGTCGAAAAGTACTGAGTTGTTTTTTTTTTTTTCTTTACTATATAATTCCACATATCATACTTCATATATCTGAGGTCTTTTGTGTATATAAAGTGAAGAAAAAAGTAAAAATAAAGAGATGGCAGGTCTGAACTTTTGACCGGTCGTTGTAGTTCGTAGTAAACTTTTCCTTCCAGTGTTCAAACAGAAATAGTAAAGATTAAAGTACTGACCTAAGTTAGAAATGCGGTTTGCACAGAGGTTCAGAACAGAGAGGAGCCGGAGAGACGCCAGAGGAGCCAGGTTTGTGATGTTGTTTCCAGAGAGGTCCAGTCTCTCCAGATTGACGCACTCGCCGATGCATCCGAGGTCGTGAATCCCTGAAACACACACGCACAAGTGAAGAGGAACAGCTTCAAGAAAACAACCAACAAAATGGACTCCAGCTCACCCAGATTTCTCAGTTTTAGAAAAAGTATCGATTCCAGGTCAAACTCTCCTGTGCGTGATTTGAGGAGCACAGGCGAGATCCTGTCCTGGTCTCCATCTGAGGAACAATTCAGACAAACAACATACAGATTCTTGAAGCTTTAATCCATGTTCTAATGTTCTCTCCTCAAAAACACACCTGGAGTTTGTTTCATTCACATGTTTGAGTCACACTTTATTATTAGTCTGTAACATCTACAAAGCTTAAAATGCTCTGTTCCACCTTGTGATGTCATCAAGTGGTAGTTTTCAAGTGAACAGCTCCTTTTACCTTTAGTTCAGTCGAGATAATTGGCGATTCCAGGACTGAAATGATCCAAATGATTCTAGTGAAGGTGTGTGGAGTTTAAAAACACAGTGGAGCACTTCCTGTATTACCACATGATGACATCACAAGGTGGAACAGAGTGTTTTCAGTTTGAGAGAAGAACTCAGCCTAAATCTGCAGGTTTGTGTGTTTGTGTGTTTCTCCAGGTCTGTTGGAGACGAGGAAACATTAGAACAGAAAACAGTGTAACATCATCGGGCTCTTTTAAAACACGGAGACTCAGAGAAAGTGCTGGAAGCCTGTGGACTCTGCAAAGACTCCAGTCCTCCATGAACCAGAACTGTTTAATACTCTGCATAATCTCATGTGTGAGTGCACTCGCGGCGCACGGGATGAGGACAGCTATTTCTGGCATTACCTGTTTAATCCATCAGTGCTACCGACCAAAATACAACTAATACACGATTTTTAAATAGAAAGAAGCACATAGCATGTGTTTGTTTAGTTTGTGCATAATGATGGTACAAACACACTCAGGCCCTACAGAGGCACACTGCAGCTTCAATTCACGCTAAAGTGTTTCCTCCTTCATGTTTTGCCAGTAAAACTATGAGACTTAAAGGAAGAGTGTTGTATTTACAGTGTCAGTCTGGAGCTCCGTCACGGCAGCAATGCTCCGTTACACCCAGCAGAGGGCGCAGCGGCTAACTGTGAGCCGAGGCTAACTCTGAGCAGAGGGTAACTGTGAGCAGAGGCTAATGTGAGCACGGCTAACTAACTAACTGAGAGCAGAGGCTAACTGTGAGCAGAGGCTAACTGTGAGCAGAGGCTAACTGAGAGCAGAGGCTAACTCTGAGCAGTGGCTAACTGTGAGCAGAGGCTAACTGTGAGCAGAGGCTAACTGTGGGCAGAGGCTAACTGTGAGCAGCGGTCTAACTGTGAGCAGAGGCTAACTGTGAGGCAGAGGTAACTGTGAGCAGAGGCTAACTCTGAGCAGAGGCTAACTGTGAGCAGAGGCTGTGTGAGCAGGGCTAACTGTGAGCAAGAGGCTAACTGCCTGAGCAGAGGCAACTGTGAGCAGGGGCTGTGAGCAGAGGCTAACTGTGAGCAGAGGCTGAGTGAGAGGCTAACTGTGAGCAGAGGCTAACTGCAGAGTTAAGAGCAGAGCTAACTGTGAGCAAGGCTAACTGTGAGCAGCGGCTAACTGTGCTAACTGTACTGTGAGCAGAGGCTAACTGTGCAGAGCACTCTGATGGCTAACTGTGAGCAGGCTAACGTGAGCAGAGGCTAACTGTGAGCAGCAGACTGTGAGCAGAGGCTAACTGTGAGCAGAGGCTAACTGAGCAAAGGCTGTGAGAGGCAACTGTGAGCAGAGCTAACTGTGAGCAGAGGCTACTGTGAGTAGAGGCTAACTGTTGAGGCAGAGGCTAACTGTGATCATAAGGCTAACTGTGAGCAGAGGCTAACTGTGAGCAGAGGCTAACTGTGCCAGCGGCTAACTCTGAGCAGAGGCTAACTGTGAGCAGAGGCTAACTGTGAGCAGAGGCTGTGAACTGCTAACTGTGAGCAGAGGCTAACTGTGAGCAGAGGGCTAACTGTGAGCACTTACTGTGAGCAGAGGCTAACTGTGAGCAGAGGCTAACTGTGAGCAGAGGCTAACTGTGAGCAGAGGCTAACTGTGAGCAGAGGCTAACTGTGAGCAGAGGCTTAACTGTGAGCAGAGGCTAACTGTGAGCAGGAGGCAACTGTGAGCAGAGGCTCTAACTGTGAGCAGAGGCTAACTGTGAGCAGAGGCTAACTGTGAGCAGAGGCTAACTGGTGAGCAGAGGCTAACTGTGAGCAGAGGCTAACTGTGAGCAGAGGCTAACTGTGAGCAAGCGCTACTGTGAGCAGAGGCTAACTGTGAGCAGAGGCTAACTGAGCAGAGTTAACTGCAGAGGCTAACTGTGAGCAGAGGCTAACTGTGAGCAGAGGCTACTGCTAACTGCTAACTGAGCAGAGGCTAACTGTGAGCAGAGGCTAACTGTGAGCAGAGGCTAACTGTGAGCAGAGGCTAACTGTGAGCAGTGGCTAACTCTGAGCAGAGGCTAACCTGTGAGCAGAGGCTAACTGTGAGCAGAGGCTAACTGTGAGCAGAGGCTAACTGTGAGCAGAGGCTAACTGTGAGCAGAGGCTAACTGTGAGCAGAGCTAACTGTGAGCAGAGGCTA
>JAIEZT010001390.1:13685031-13753053 GCA_019594935.1 Periophthalmus modestus | reverse complement strand
TAGGCGTGAATTGAAGCTGCAGTGTGCTCTGTAGGGCATGAGGGGGTTGGTCAAGGTAATTTATGAAAAAAAACTAAAAAAAAAAATGGATGTTGATTATGTCTATTTAAAAATAGTGTATTAGGTGTAGTTTGGTAGGGAGCACTGCGGGATATTAAACAGGTAATGCCAGAAATAGACTGTCCTCTCCTGTGCGACGCAGAAAGTGCAGAACAAATGAGATTATGCAGAGTAGTAAAAAGTGATGGTTCAATGGAGGACTGGTCGTGCAAGAGCCACCAGGCTCGCACAGCACTTGATCTGAGTATCGTGTTTAAAAGAGCACGATGATGTACACTGTTTTCTGGTCTAATGTTACTGTCTCCAACAGACTGGAGAAACAAACAAACACACAAACCTGCAAGATTTAGCTGAGTCTTTATCTCAAAACGGAAAACACTATGTTCACCTTGTGATGTCATATGTGGTAATACAGGAAGGGCAAAATGGGGTTTTTTAAATCCAACACATTCACTAGAATAATTTCGGATCATTTAGTCCTGAGTGGGGGGTGGGAAACAAAGAAAACAAACAAAAAACAAATCGCCAATTAATCGCGAATGAACTAAAGTTGAAAAGGAGCTGGGTCACATTGAAAACTACCCACTGAATGACAACAAGGTGGAACAGAAGCATTTTAAGCTGTAGAGGTTACAACTTAAGAATAAAGTGAAGCAAACAGGTGAATGAAAACAAAATCCAGTGGGTTTTGAGGAGAGAAAATTAGAAAATGGATGAAAGCTTCAAGAATCTGTAGGGGTTATGTTGAATGTTCAATGCAGATGGAGGACCAGGACAGATCCGGCCTGTGCTCACTGCAAATACACGCAAAGGAGAGTGTGACATGGAATCGGATTACTTTTTTAAAACGGAGAAATATGGGTGGAGATGGAGTCCATTTGTGGTTGTTTTCTGGAAGCTGGTCATATTAACTTGTGAGGGTGTGTTTCAGGGATTACACGACCTCGGATGAATCGGCGAGTGCGTCAATTGAGAGACGGGAACTATGGGAAACAAAATAAAAAAACGTGATACGATGCGTCTGTACGGATCGTATGTTCTGAAATCTGTGCAACCGCATTCGAACGTAGGTAAGTACTTTAACTTACGATTTCAGTTGAACGCTGGAAGCGAAAAGTTACTACGAACTACAACGACCGGTCAAAAGTTCAGGACCTGCCATCTCTGTATTTTTACTTTTTCTTCACTTTACTATACACAAAAGACCGCAGGATATATGAAGTATGATATGTGGAATTATATAGTAACGGAAAAAAAAAAAAAAAACACCTCAGTTACTTTTCGACCTAAACAAAGGCGTGAATACTTTGAGGATGTTGAAAATAAAAAAATGTAAAAAAATATAGAGTGTATTTAATAGGGTTTAAAAATTGTGTCTTTACTACTACGTCTGGTGGTTGTAAAATGTAGGAAGGTAGTACAAACAAAAAAAAAGTGTACAAACCTGGCCTGTCCTGTGATCACGACATACATCATATCTTACAGTTTTTCAAAGACGGAGCTATATTTTGTGGGTCACGTTTTAGTGATTTGACTTCCCTGATACTGAGGCCATGTTTGATTATTTTTATCTACATGAGAGCAGATTAAAGTTTTTGAAAAGTTGATATTAGTAACAAGTCTGACTCATCACAGACTCAAACTTCGACTAAAGTGTTCATTCTAGGGGTTTCTTTTCTGCAGAGCTCATGATTTCAAACAATATTGTAGATTTTTTAATAGGTTTTGTGGATTAAATATGCTCTGGGTTTTTGTGTCAGTGGAAGAAATGAGTCCTGAAAACAGTCGTCCCTTTCAAATGTCTCCCTGTTTAGTGGAGTTTTTTCACGTGCAATTTTGCCTGCATTTTTTTTTTTTACATCGTATATGAAATGTGCATTGTGTTCTGTGTCCTGGATTGGCTGCAGGGATCTGTAGACCATTGTTGTTATGCGTCCTGATGGCTGAGGACTGTAGACCATTGTGTTCTGCGTGCCTGAGTGGCTGAGGGACTGTAGACCATGTGTTCTGCGTTTCTGATTGGCTGAGGGACTGTAGACCACATTGTGTTCTGCGTCCTGATGCTGCGGGACTGGAGACCATTGTCCATCAGTCTCACTCTGTGTCTCATGCTACAGTACAGAATGTTGTCAGAAATGCGTACATTGTACATGTATTTCTTCTCTCATGACAAAAATAAATAAAATACATTGATGTGTTTTCTTCACAGATCCTCTGTGCGCAGCTGTGATCTTTACAGACCTTAAAACTGGGCTGTAATGTTCCTAAACAGGTAGAGCAGGGAGACGATCGGGACGATGAGAGACGATGTGTTACACATGTGACGTTGTTCGTGGTTTCAGTTTTGAATGCCTTTACGCCCTTCAGTCTCTGAGAAAACTTGAAAACATTTCGCCTTAAAGACAACATTGTACAATTACTCCAACCCAGGTACTCACACACGACAGTTATTACTGATGGGACTTCGACTCTTTTACGAGATCTGAATCTTTTGCAAAGAGCTGTTCAAAAGACCGGCTCTTTCACTCTGTTTTCATCTGACAGTCCAAACAACGTGAGACCTCATTTTATATTAATACAACACTGAAACGACCCACCCCAGATGTGTTTTAAACTGGAGAGTAGGCAGACAGTTTGCCCTTTGGAATTATGGGTAATCTAAATAAACATTAAACTCCAGTAATAAGAATAGTAAAGTTTTAAAAGTATTATGGATGTCAGATTTGGGTCTGTTTACTCTGCCATCTGTGATGACGGGTTCATTATAAAACATGTAAAATTACAATGATAAAGATTTTCAGTCTTTTTAAAAAGGAGGTCCGGTTCCACAGAATCCGACTCGTTCAGACGTCACAGGATTGTAGTTAAACATGTTTGTTGTGTGTGTTCAGTCTGCAGGAGCACGGCTACAGAGCTCATGTTCTAGAAATATTCCCCAACAATCAAGTGTTGGCCGGTTGAGTATTGAACGGAGCCGCCGCTCCGCCGGCGTTTCTCCTCCTCATGAGATTCCTGTTTCATAGGTGAGCGAGTGTCGGCGGCGTCGGAGCGCCTTGTACAGTTTAGGTAAGATATTGACGATACGATTAAAGGTGAGAGCAGGCAGGTTTGTGCAGGACCTGTTTTATCACTGTAACAATAATAACCATGTTTGTGTTTTACAGCAGGCTCGTATAAAAACGGGCAGCTGGTGGAGGCCACTCCGAACTGTAAGCCTGGTGGATGACACTTTTCTGGGACATTAAGAGTTCGAAAACGCCCATCGTGGACGAGGCCTATAAAACAGTTCAATGGTTTGTCGTTTGGTTTGTTCAGGCAGCAGTGGAAGAAGGAACCAAGTACAAAGTAATAAGGTACTGTACTGCTGAGTCAAAGGTATCTGTACTTACAGTGTGTTACTTTTACTTGAGTACATTTGAGAGCAGTATCTGTACTTTTACTCACTCAACTACATTTATGAACTGAAAAGTAAAAAGTACTTTTAACCATGATTTGAGGGGTTAGTTTTGACCTGAATAAAGTTTTCGAGCTTAAGCTTTTCGGTTGTGAGCAAAAACAAAAATAAAACACAAGGTCAGAAGAGAATTTAAAAATGGATTCTTACAAAAAAGGTGTAATTTTGAATCTATATATCATTACATTTACACTTGAACAAACAACCAGCACGTACACAAGACTTTCTCTTTCAGTACATTTTAATCGGGTACTCTAATTACTTCAGTCAGTGTTTTACCTTCTGTGTCTGTACTTTTACTTCAGTAACAAAGCTGAGCACTTCTTACACGGCTGGTTTCTCCACGTTTGTGCTGATATTAGTGCGTGTGTTTTTGTGCAGATGTTCTTCATTGAATGCAGACTCCTGAACAACAGAGCCACACCACGTCATCAGCTCTCAGACGGAAGAGGTCCATGAGTTCTGAAGGAAAACAGTCCAAGCAGTACGCATCTGAGGAGGTTTTGACACAGACACGAGCTGCTTCCTGCTCCATTATTCTGAGTCATGGCTCTAAACTGTTGTTTTCAGCTTTACGCCCGAGTGTCGCTGGCAGCTCTGCCTCAGTGTCACACGTTCATTTCTATTGCAGTTCATTACTGGAAGTGTTGTGGTTGAAAAACTGTCTCACACTCTGCATTTTCCTACCACACCTGCTCCACTGCTCACTGTACTTTCAGTGAAAATTATTTAGGACCTAATTTTAATTCCAAAATACGTCACTGTCAGTGACGGACGTTCGGATCCTTTCCCTTGTGGGATCCGAGTCTTTTGGATCTGTTCTCTTCAAAGAGCCGTTTACTCTTTTATTTTTTTTGTACTATGACAGAAGCCAATGTGAGACGCATTTTTTTATCTACAAACTGATCCCAGAGAAACCGACCCAGGCTCTGATGGGTTTAAACTGGTTTAACCTGAGAGTGACAGAGAGTTTTCCACCAACATTATGAAAATCAAACTCAAATATTGCACTAAATAAATATTTGCTTAAAACTGGTATTATAAAGTCAGATATGTTTTTTACGCTCAAAGCTCACAATGTGTCGCATGCTCTGCTTCTGTGATGATTTTTGTGATGTTCAGACTTTAATCAGTTAGAAATACATAAAAAATTGAAAAGAAAAAGATTGTTTCTTTTTCAAACCTGAGATCAGGTTCAGGCCTTTGTCACGTCTCTGCAGAATGTGTTTTTTCACCATATGTATTCTCCGTTAATTCTCTTTTCCTCATTATTTGGGACCTTATTCCAATGTTTTACACACGTTCATATCTTACCTAATAACGTCATTGTAAGTTATGAGCTGTGTTATTTCAGTGACCATAAGACCGTGCACTTTGGCTCTGTGGCGCCACCACCTGTGGTTCTGATAACCTGCAAATGTAGAATGTGTACAACCCAAATAAAAAATGAAATGACCTCAGGTGGAGGTCGTTTTTATTGATATTTAGAGTATACTTTATTTAAGTGTTTACAATAATAACTATTATATTCCCCATTTTAATTATACCAATGAATGTGTAAAGTTGAATTAGTTTGATAAATGTTGAATAATGTTTGATTTTGAAATGTAATGAACCGAGTTTAAATACCTAACTAAAATACCTACAAATAATGAATGAATTAATAATTAATATGTTTGTGTATTTCATTTATTATCTGTTCAGAAATAAACAGGTAGGCTGTACACAACAGTTGATCTGGTCCAGTTTACACACTCCTGAGACAGTCCTGGACAGTGTGTGGGACCAGTGTGTGGGTCGGTCCTGAGACAGTGTGGTGGGTCAGTCCTGGGGACAGTGTGTGGGACAGTGTGTGGGACATGTGTGGGAACAGTCTGAGACAGTCCTGGACAGTTCTGTGGGTCAGTCCTGGGACAGTGTGTGGGTCAGGTCCTGAGACAGTGTGTGGGTCAGTCCTGGGCGAACAGTGTGTGGGACAGTGTGTGGGACAGTCCTGAGACAGTCCTGGGACAGTCTGTGGGACAGTGGAGGGTCTCAGTCCTTGGCACCAGTCTGTGGGTAAAGTCCTGGACAGTGTGTGGTACAGTGTGTTGTTTGCAGACACAGTCCTGGGACAGTGTGTGGGGACAGTCTGTGGGTCAGTCCTAGGACAGTGTGTGGGACAGTCCTGGAGACAGTGTGTGGGTCAGTACTGGGACAGTCTGTGGGTCAGTCCTGGGACAGTGTTGTGGGACAGTCTGTGGGTCAGTCCTGGGACAGTGTGTGGGACAGTCCTGGGACAGTGTGTGGGGACAGTCTGGTGGGTCAGTCCTGGGACAGTGTGTGGCTGGGACAGGGGAGGTTTGGAGCTTGAGTTTCTAGAAGTTGCGGGAGGAGGGGTGCGGGTGGAGATCCGCCCTCACATTCCTGTCCTTTACCGGGCTGGAGCGGCGGAGTCTGCGCCGGAGCCTCCAGAAGCTTCCACATGTAGATCTGTGATATAAAGAAACTACCAGATCCGCGCCAGAAATCAGGACCAACTCACACGGACTGAGCGGGACCTGCCCGAGGGACACCGGAGAGAACGAGGGGACACGAGAGACACGAGACAGAAGAGACAGAAGAGACAGAGGGGACAGAAGAGACGAGCTGTGAGTGAGTACTCCAATCTTAAAAAGAGGAGTAAGAGGATTATGCTCCGCTTTCATAACTCCATATTGTAATCATGTTTTTTTTTATTAATAATAATATAATGTTTTATAAACGGTTATACTCTTGGTCACGTGGGTAACCATCCGGGGTTTAGTGTAACGGTTCTCGCTCAACACGGATATAAACCTCACAACAGTCGCAGTATTTTTACTCGATTATTCGTCTATTAACTGTGTAACTTACGAGTAGGTTTCCAAATGATCAGCTTTACTCCTGCCGCTGTTGTCAGACTGATAAATAAATGTTGTGTTAACCGTGTGATTTTCATGTTTAGGACAGAATGGGTTCATGAGACCGGCTTCTATGACCTGCTGGGAGTCAAACCCTCGGCCTCTCTGCGGATGAGATAAAGAAAGACTACAGAAAAATGGCCCTGAAGTAACACCCGGACAAGAACCCCAACGAAGGAGAAAAGAGTGAGTACGAGCTGTCCCGGGGTTAACTTTAGCTCTACATGTGCTAATGTGAGACGAGAACTTTCGGGAATGAGCCGGTCTGCGCATGCGCGAGCAACAGTGCCCCCTGCTGGTTCACTCAGGGGACATTATTTAACACGGCAACTTATTATGCAATTTATGACCCTACAGCTGATGTTTTAATGTTTCCCCGTCGTCACACACAGACCTGGAGCTGTATTTTGTTTCATTCACACATGTTTAACACACAAACCTGCAGATTTAAGCTTCTTTTAGTCTTTACTCAAAGTGAAAACACTATATTCAGAATCAGAAGAAGTTTTATTGCCATTGTCTAGGAACATACTTTGGTGATAAAGTGCGACATAGAACACACACACAACACACTGAATAAATACAAATACAAATAAGAGCATGCAGGTAGAAATATAAAACAACAGCAGCATCAGAAGAACAGCAGTGCATCTGGGTTATTAAAGTGACCAGTGTTATGAAGTGTCCAGTTTAGTGCAAGTTTATGAAGTGTTCATGAGACAAACAGCAGAGGGGAAGAAACTGTTCTTATGACGAGAGGTTCTGGTCCTGATGGACCGTAGCCTCCTGCCAGAGGGACGTGGCTGAAATAGTCCATGTCCAGGGTGAGAAGTGTCAGCTGCTGCACGACCTGCTCCACCCGAGTCCTGGAGGCGTACAGGTCCTGGAGGCGTACAGGTCTGGAGACGTACAGGTCCTGGAGGCGTACAGGTCCTGGAGGCGTACAGGTCCTGGAGACGTACAGGTCCTGGAGACGTACGGGTCCTGGAGGCGTACGGGTCCTGGAGATGTACAGGAAGAGAGCACAGCAGAGCACAATGCACAACAAAAAACACACAGTGCACCAAATCACCAGGGCGACGTACGTGGCGCCATATGCATCTCAGAAGTGCTCCACTGTGTTTTCAAACTCCATACACCGTCACTTAAGCCATGAATTGCCAATCTTTACTGAAAAAAGGTAAAGGTAGCTGTGCATATGTTGATTTACAGACACAATAGTGAAATAAAAACCCCAGGATCATGTAGAGGGTTAATACGAACATTTAAGACCAACATGAGTCTGACAGCAGCAGGTACAGAGTTTTTACATAGAAAGTGAATTGGAGCCAGAAGTGCGCCCATGATCACGTCCTCTTTGGAATGTGGCGGTTAGCAGGTTAGCTATAGCCATTTTATATAACAGTTGATACGTAGAACCGAAAAAATAACCAAAATTTCCCCATTAGTACAAAGAAAAAGTTCCCAAGATGAATATTGACCCCCATAAATGTCTGTCATGTGTTAAAGGATAAATCGATAGTGTTTATTGTGACAGGTCTAGTCTCATCCGAAGTTTGGAAATCAACTATGAAACTTGAGTATTATGACAGCACGTAGCAGTAGTATTGTATTCATATTTTTACTCTTTTCTTTCCACAGTTCAAGCTAATCTCTCAAGCTTATGAAGTCCTGTCCGACCCAAAAGAAGAGGGACCTGTATGACCAGGGCGGGGAGCAGGCCATCAAGAGGGGGGCATGAACGCAGGCCAGTCGCCCATGGACATCTTCAACATGTTTTTCGGAGCGGAGGCGGAGGCCGAATGCAGAGAGAGAGAAGAGGTGAGATTAGCTTAAACATTACAAAGTCACAACACATTTTTGTACCAGTGTGACAAAATATAAACCACAGCTGTGTGTTCCAGGAAAGAATGTCGTTCACCAGCTCGGAGTCTCACTGGAGGAAATGTACAACGGTTCCACCAGAAAGCTCGCCCTGCAGAAGAACGTGATCTGTGAAAAATGTGAAGGTCAGTCGCCACAGTATTTATATTTATTATTTAAATAGGGACTGAACATAGTCGGTGTATAGACGTGAAGTAAGTGACGTCGCCCACAGCGTTTGGCTCCAGTCACATGAAGCTCATCGAGGCTCGAGCAGGTGCAGGGGAGAATGTGGAGTCGAGTTTCATGTTAGGAATCTGACCACGAGTATCACAGCAACCAAAGAGCCAATCAGGAGCGAGGCTGTTGAAGGTCACGCCCCTTCCCGCCCACACCACTGGTTTAACAGGGAGCGGGCGCTTAGCGACACTGTCAATCAAACCTGTTGCTAACGCTAACAGGAGCGACGTCGGGGACAGAAGGACCTGATGTGTCTGTTATTAATGTTCATATGTTGATTTACAGACACAGACGTGAAATAAAAACCCCAGGATCATGTAGAGGGTTAATACGAACATTTAAGACCAACATGAGTCTGAAGCAGCAGGTACAGAGAGACACAGTTTTTCAATAGAAAGTGAACTGGAGCCAGAAGTGCACCATGATCACTTCCTGTTTGGAACACAGTGGCTAACAGGTTATAGCTCTGTCCATTTATATAAACAGACTATGGCACAATTGCAACAGAATTTGCAGTACCAGTCTGTAGACGGCTCTGGACTGTTCTTTTTTCACTAAGAGCCGTGTGGTTCATTATAGAAAAGCAAAAAATACAGTGAATTCCTCGGTTGTTTTCTTTTATTTACCTGTTGTGTCTCACCTGTGTCACTCTTTTCTTCCACAGGTTACGGAGGAAAGAAAGGCGCTCTGGAAAAGTGCTCGTCGTGTAAAGGACGGGGGGTGCAGGTCAAAGTTCAGCAGATTGGTCCAGGCATGATTCAGCAGATCCAGAGCGTGTGTTCAGACTGTCAGGGACAAGGAGAGAAGTTCAGCTCCAAAGATCGATGCAAGAGCTGCCAGGGCCGCAAGGTGGAGCGAGTGAAGAAGATCCTCGAGGTCCACATCGACAAAGGTCTTATCTGCCAGGAGTTCACAATGTTACTCTTACGTCACTTATTTATTTAATCGTAATTTATTCATGAACATTTATTTAAATATTCCATGTTCAGTTACATCACATTCATTTGCCAATATTTTTTTATTTAAAAACACAACCAGTCAGTTTAGACACACTCGTTCAGTGTTTTTATTTATTTTTTTTACTGATTTTTATATTTTACATACCCACAGACGACGTCAAATACATAAAGTAAGTCTCTGTGTCAGGTTTGAGACAGAGATGCTTAAATGTAATTACTTGTTAATAAAGTTGCTTTAATCTGTTTTAGGTATGAAAGACGAGCAGAAAATCACATTCCACGGAGAGGGGGACCAGGAGCCCGGCCTGGAGCCCGGAGACGTCATCATTGTGCTGGATCAGAAGGACCATCCCGTTTATCGAAGGCAGGGAGACGACCTCATCACAAACATGGAGCTCAAACTCGTAGAAGCTCTGTGTGGATTCAGGAAAACCATCACCACTTTGGACAACAGGACGCTGATCATCAACTCTGCACCAGGTACGAAACACAGACCATCAACTCTGCACCAGGTACAGAAGATAAAGACGGTTTATGTAAAGAACAACACCGACTCCTGGAGAAACATGTTCTAACACTGTTTCCTCCTCAAAAACACACCTGGAGTCGTGTTTCAGTCACACGTTTGATTATAATAACACTTTTATTATTAGTCTGTAACATCTCCAAAGCTCAAAATGCTCTGTTCCACCTTGTGATGTCATCAGGTGGTAGTTTTCAAGTGAACAGCTCCTTTCACCTTTTGTTCAGTAGAAATTGGTAATTCCAGGTCTGAAATGATCCAAATGATTCTAGTGAAGGTGGAGTTTAAAAACACAGTGGAGCACTTCCTGTATCACCACATGATGACATCACAAGGTGGAACAGAGTGTTTTCAGTTTGAGAGAAGAACTTTGCGTGTTAAACATGTGAATGAAATAAAACACAGCTCTAGGTCTGATGGTGATGATTAAACGACATCAGAACAGATCAGGGAGCAGAGTCATACAGATCCTTTAAGATGTAAAACTTGAACATTTTTAACTTGCTTATACTTTATTTTAACAGGACAAGTCATCAAACCCAACGACATCAAATGTATTCAGAATGAAGGAATGCCAATTTACAAAGATCCGTATGAAAAGGGACAGCTCTTCATCAATTTCCAGGTAAGATAATGTTATTGTAACTGAAATGTTTTTTGTTCATTTCTGTGATTATGCTGCTTCAAGATGGAGGCAAGAAACGATATCACTTTGGAAATTATGTGGGTTTTTTTTACAATTACATTAGAAAAATGCTCAAATATTGACCATAATGATTCATATTGGTACAAACGTGTGTCTGCCATAGACTGTATAAAGTGGACTGAGTGTGACCCATAGCGACAGTTTTCACGGCGAATTCAGAGCCGAGTTGCATATTTGGAATTTCAACCACGAATATCACAGTAACAGTGAGTCAGTCCGGAGCGAGGCTGTGGAAGTTCACGCTCCTTCCTCCACACCACTGGATTAGCAGGGAGCTGGTGCTTTGCAACGATGTCAATCAAACCGTTGCTAACGCTAGCAGGAGCGACCTCAGCCTGTTTTTAATGTTCAGATCTTGATTCACGAGAGGAAAGTGAATTGGAGAAAGTCGATGGAGCCGAGGCCCATGCTCACTTCCTGTTTGAATGTGGCAGCTCGGTCGTTAGCTGTGTTCATTTATTTATACAGTCTATGGTATTAACCCCCAGTGATAATCATTTTATAACCTTTGAATGACCGACAGGACCATGAGCCTGTCACATGTCGGATTGTCTCCTGAGAAGCTGTGGTCTTCACCGTTCTCTTGTTCACAGATTGAATTCCCAGAGAAAGAGTGGCTCCCTGAACACCTCATGTATCAGCTGGAGAGACTCCTACCTCAGAGAGAAGACGTGATGCTGACAGACGACATGGAGGAGGTGGATCTGTCTGATGTGGATGTACAGGCCCAGCAGAGGAAGCAGCAGGGAGAGGCCTACGACGAGGATGAAGATGCCCCTCGATCTGGAGTTCAGTGTCAGACCCAGTGAACCACTGCTCCCACTCAAAATGGCCGCCAGAGTTTATACTGTCGTTTGAGGCTCGCACAAAGTCTTTGTTACAGTCTTTATTTAAGTGTGTTTTGTCATTATACTTTCTGTGAAGGTACATTCATATTTTTGTTAATAAAACACACACTATTTGGAAATGTGGTTTCAGTTTATTATCTGTCCTCCGTAAAGAAGTGAAATGAAACCTGTCGGGGGTTTTACGTGGTCACTGCTGAGTAGTGGCACCACTAAAGATGTGCTATGTAACTTTTCCAGAGAAGTCTGCCACCTGCTCGTCTCCATGGAGATTTCAGTACTTCAGATGTTCAGTGCAGACGTGTGGCTGCCGTCAGGCCAAGTTACAGGTCACGTCTGTGGAGCTGCACACAGTAAAATGCAGGTTTATGAGGCTCTAAAACACAAAACTTGAACCTATGTCCTGCACACGGAAACTTTCTGTCAAATACACAATTTAACTGCTGTGTAAAGTGGACAAGTCTTCACCTTTTACATTATTGTTGCCAGCTGCTTGGAAGTAAAACGTGTAACAGCGCCCCCTCCCTCACTGTTAGCGTCACTACTTGCTGCCCAGTTTTATGAGGTTTTTGACGAGTCACAATAAAATTAATAAATATTTAAAGGTTAAAGGTTAGGGTCAGACAGTGGACCTGGAGCTGTAGGTGGGTTAGGGGTCAGAGGTCAGGGGGTTAGGGTCACAGTAGACAGGGAGCTGCAGGTGGGTTAGGGGTCAGAGGTCAGGAGGTTAGGGTCACAGTGGACAGGGAGCTGCAGGTGGGTTAGGGTCAGACAGTGGACAGGGAGCTGCAGGTGGGTTAGGGGTCAGAGGTCAGCGGGTTAGAGTCAGACAGTGGACAGGGAGCTGCAGGTGGGTTAGGGGTCAGAGGTCAGGGGGTTAGGGTCAGACAGTGGACAGGGAGCTGCAGGTGGACGTCACTGACATGTTAAACATGACACAAATAAAATGAAAACTTCACCAGAGACACTTCTGTTTTTAGAAAGAAACATGTTTGTGTGTCAATGCTAACGCTAATGCTAATTTTGAGGCATAATAAATATTAAAACAACAACACAAACTGAAGTGTTCTACATATTTAAAAATAATAGGGTAATCTTTATTTTAGTTCATTTGAATCTTGATATGTGTTTTATTTTTATGTTTATTTTAATAAAAGTGACTTTAGCTTGAGTTAGCTTTTAGCCACAGTGAGCTAGCTAGCGTGCTACTGTGCACAGATGCTACACGTTTATTGTGTTTTATTGAACTTGTCGGTTTAATGTGAGTCTGATTAGACTCGTGTCATTGTCGGGCGAAGCACAAACAGACTCGTACAAAGTGTTTACTGTCGGATTATTTCATCCAAAAGGAAAGAAAACAGATTTTACCGGGACAGATCTGTGACTATTACAGGGATGAGCAAATAATGAAACTTTCATCATATAAAGGTCTAATCGTTTGAAGAAACATGTGAAATTTGTGATAAAATCATCTGAAGTGGATCAGAGTTTAAGACTCAAACATACGGCGCAGGAGCTGGAAACATTTGTATTTCAGGTTAAAGTTTATTTAAAAATTCTGCCTGTGTTTTTGTTCAAGAACCTTACTTATTACATTATTAAAAACATATCTATAAATTATTAAAAGTCATAATTGTCATAACAAAACAATAACACTGAATACAAAATACTGATTATTATGAGGGATTCAGTTTTTTTTTAATCTATTCAAGACCAACATTTAAACCTTTGTCACTAATTCTGCTATAAATACTTAGTAGTGACGTCACGGGGTGTTCAACATGTGTCTCTATGGTGGAATGTTCAGCTGTTACCATGGTGACACAAGCACAAATTACCCAATACTGTCAAAAAAAGTATTAAGATCATCAGAAAACTGAAAAAAATACAAAAACTGTATTTAAAGAGCACATTTAAAGGAGCCTGTGGTCAGTCCGAGCTCATGATTCTGTTCAGTTTGATTTTACACAAAAAGGTGAGAGTGACTCACTGAAAAAACTGTTGGCTAATGCTAATGCTAATGCTAGCTCGCACGTGACTGTACTGTTATTTGAGAGGGACTTGTTTAACAGCATACGTCATCTCACCCGTTGTAGTTCAGATAAATTAGCACTTTCTGGCCAGATTGTGCTAAAATAAAACTCAGATTAAGTCTAACGAGTAACAGAGCTTCAGAGAGAGCAGTGCCTCCGGTTAGCATCACGCTCCAGTGAATGTTAATGACATCAGCTGTAAAGTATGAATATTCAGCCCTCATCTCGTCCCTGCCCTTCTGTTTGCTCGGCGCTCGTCTCCACGTCGCTCTCTGCTGTCGGAGCCCCACGTGCTTCGGCGATGTCCGTTTCGCTGCCGGCCGCTCTGGACGCGCTCACCGTGGGCTTGGTTTTCCGATCAGGAATGTTGAAGCTCCGTGATCTGTAATATGGAAGGAACCTGTCGTCGGCCACAGCGAGGTAGTCTGTTGTGTCCGATAGGTTCCTTCTGGCTGGTATTTTGGGCGGCACTGGTGGCGGCGTGTCCGTGATTGTTTCTGCGACACTTTCTCCCTGTTCAGTCTGTTTTGACGTATCCTGAAACTGCAGAGCTGGACTTCTTACAGTTGAGACTTTCGGCATTCGTCCGGAAACACTCGGATGTACTTGATATTCTAAGGTTGCTGGCCACTGGTTTGGCGTTTGGGTGATGTGCTCCAATAACGATTTGTAGTCGTCTTGCGTAGAGTCGCCATGTTCCTTCGGACTGTAGACGATGCTACTCAAAGTTCTCTTCTTTGTAACTGTGTCTTCAGGTGGGTCATATCTCAAAGATTTCGTTCTTTGTGGAGCAGAACCAACCTGAGCACCAAACGTTGGAGTTACGCTCGGTGGCTTCTCTGGCTCATCCGGAGGGCTGACTATAATCGTGCTCATTGACCTACGTTTGGTCAGGTGAGGTGAAGTGGCCTGTTCTTCTTGCGGATAACATCTCAACGATTTTGTCCGTTTTGGCGGCGATGAAGGCCGAAGCCTGTTCTTATCGATCAGCTTGTCCAGAATCAGTGTACTTCCCTGTGAATCCCTGCCCACTGTTTCTTGGCTTGAGCTGAGTGGCTTCTGTTCACACGGCGATATCAAAATGCCCACACAGGAGCCGGGCCTGGATCTGTCCAGGCCGCAGACCTCCAGACTGTTGCTCTCCTTGTTGAGCGCAGGTTGACTTGAGCGGAAACTCCTTTGCTTTTGCTCCCCAGTTTTGCCACTTTCGTCGCCCTCTTTCTGCTTTTGCGAGAACTCTTCCATGTCCATGTGGAAGCGGTACAGGCTGTATCCGTCTGCGCTGTTCACACTGCCTTGGCGGAGGAGGGACGAGGGGTCACACACGGACGAGTTGCGGGAGTAACTTCGGGTGAGCTCCAGTTTGTCCACTCCCGCCAACTTCTCCAGAGCCACCGCCATTCTCCCGTGGATCTCCTCCAGCTGAGCCAGGCGTAGGTCCACAGTCTGCAGGGAGGCCTTCATCGTGTTCTCCCGCTCGTTCACCTCCTCCAGACGCATGGACATGTTCTCCACTCTGCAAGAAGGAAACGTCAAGGTTAGGGGCAGAATTCCTGGGACTAACTTAGAAGACGATGACACAAGAGGCCTACCTGAGAACAGGCCTGTTCTGTTCTACGATTAGTTATAGAGGCTTGAATGAATCATTTCTATGACTCATTCTAGATGTATCTGAACTGACAGAAGCGAAGCTGCCAGTCTGCACCATCAGCCCCTCTGACCACCATCAGTGACACTTTTATACTTGGCAGAGTGTCCGAGAGGGAATTGATCTTTAGATCTTCAGGTTGGGGGACCAGTGCTCTACTCACTGAGCCACTGCAGCCCTTACTACTAAAAGAGTTAATTCTGTTATTTTTTGCAGCTAATATTTTGAAGACATATTGTACATTTAGAACAGTTGTTCTGAGGGGATTATCCTTATTTTTGTTTGTTTTTTTCAGTGGCATGAATTAGTTTCAGCGTTATCGTTTATCATTGTCATTGTGTCAGACCATGTGGTTCCATGTGGTCAGACTGACCGCTCTGAGGTGACTTTGATGCGTTCATCGCTGGACGACTGCTGCTCGTCCTCCTTCTCCCTGAAGTACTCCTCCACACACTGCTCCTCAAACTCGTACAGGTTTTTCAGCTCCTCGGGATTCAGCCTCAGCTCTGGGAACAAACACAAACATTTGTGGTGATAAACTTTAACACTGCCCCGTCTAATCATCCACATCAGACTGAAGAAGTGTGACGTCACCACAGCTTCAGCTCCACATGAAGCTCATCAAGGCTCGAGCAGGAACAGGGACGAGTTCCATATTTGTAATTCTGACCACGAGTATCATAGCAACCAAAGAGCCAATCAGGAGCGAGACTGTTGGAGGTAACGCCCCTTCTCGTCCGTGCTGCTGGTTTGTTAGGGGGCAGTCGCTTAGCAATGCTATCAACCCTGTGCTAACGCTAACAGGAGCGAGCTCGGGGAAAGAACGCGCCTGATTTGTCTGTTACTAATGTTCATACTTTGCTTTAGCGAAATAAAAACTCCAGGATCATGTCGAGGGTTAATACCAACATTGTAAAAAGTGACGCAGCAGCAGTTACAGAGAGAGGGGACAGTTTTTCAATAGAAAGAGAACTTGAGCCAGAGGCAGTGGAGCCAGAAGTACAGCCATGATTATTTCCTCTTTGGAACGTGTAAACTAGCAGGTTTGTCCATGTATATAACAGTCTATGATCCACATCCTTTCGTGCCCTTTGATTATTTAGCAGATTTATAAAACGTTTCTGTCTCAACTTGATGCATTTTCCAAGTGGAAACACGTGTGAGACGATCGGGGCTCGTGCAGAGTGTGCTGTGGGTGTGGGTGTGTGTTTGGATAAATGTTTGTAACCGTGGTGCTGTGGACGCACTCAGGCCGCGGTCCTTCTCGTCGAGCTCCCCCTCCCGTTTCTTCTTGGCGCAGCGTTTGAACAGGCGGCTCTGGAGGATGTACAGGTGACTGAGGATGATGAGGGGAGGAGGAAGAATGGGCCGGTCGTGGAACGTCATGATCAGCTGGTACCTCTGGAACTTCCAGACCTGGTTTGAGATGGACTTCACCTCGAAGAACGTGTTGCTGTGGGACACAGTGTTCGGTTAACAAAATAAAACCCCAAAAACCCATTTTACACAACATGTTTGCATCTGAAGGCTGTCATGGAAAAAACTATTTATACGTGTTCAGTTATGTCTTAAAAAGTCGTTTAAAACGTTGAACATGTATAATTCACCTGCCTTTAATTAGATTAAGTTTCACTTGTTTACAGCGTCTGAAGAGTCGTCAGCAGACATGACGGCGCAGGTTGGTGCTTTTTGAGTCCGAAAATGTCTTTACTTTGAGGTTGTACGCTGGTATGTGTTTTGCACTTTCACTTTCAATTTCACAGTATTATTTTTAAGACAGTGTCCAGCATTGTGATGTTTGTCTGTAGTACTAACGTTACAATATCACACAGACTGTGCAGCTCTAAAAACGGCGTCAGAGCCTCCAGCGTGTGGACCGTGTGTGGGCCACGAGTGGGCCATGAGTGGACCGTGTGTGGGCCATGTGTGGACCACGTGTGGACCGTGTGTGGACCGTGTGTGGACCATGACCTTTATCTCAATACTGAGAACTGTATGTTCTGCTTTGTTACAGACATATTGTCTTTTTACATTTGTTTATTCTCCAGTTGGACCTTTTCGAGCCTCATTAAACCTCAGAGACAGGTCTGCAGAGCCTGATGTGACCTGTGTGAGCCTGAGTTTATCGACATATTTCCCATTACACAATATTACACAATCTGATCTGATCCTTTGCCCAAATGATTAAAAACATGATGTGATTCTGTGTGAAATAGTTCAGTCTGTGCTGGACTCACAGCTGTAGGAAAGTACTGACCAAGGAACATTCCAACTAGGATTTTCTAAAATTTGATATTTGATATTCATTTGATACTTTGCTGCTGATTTCATCAACATTCCCCAAGGTTGTAAAGCTAACTGTAGGCACTGCTCTGTCTGAAGCTGTTTCTCAAGTTACACCTTAATCTGAGTTTTATTTTAACACAATCTGACCATAAAAAGCTGATTTATCTGAACTACAACAGGTGATTTGTGCTGTTAAACAAGTCCCTCTCAGATGATATTACAGTCAAAAGCTAGCTAGCATTAGCATTAGCATTAACATTAGCCAACAGTTTTTCAGTGAGTCTCTCTCACCTTTTTGTGTAAAATCAAACTCTGAACAGAACCATGAGCTCGGACTGACCACAGGAAAATGAAAATGTGCTCTTTAAATCACTTTTGTATTTTTTCTTGAGTTTTCAGACGATATTAATATTTTCAGACGATATTATATTTCTCCGTGTTTGCTAATGTGTGCTAATGTGTCACCATGGTAACAGCATCACTGCAGAGTATTAATAACTGAGTTTTAAATGTGATTGTAAGTGTTGGATGGATTATTTGTTGGCACCGGTTTACATTTTATTACATGTTTATTGGATGTTTTTAAAAGACCAACATGTGACTCTACGTCTTTGTTGTTATTCGTCATGGTAACAGAAGCGCTCACTTGAAGACGGCGATGAGCAGGTTCACCAGGAGGATGTTGGCCACCAGCAGGTAACAGGCCATGATGGCAGGAGTGAGCCAGGCCCCGGGGATGCACGGGGGCAGCTTCTTCCCGTCCTCGTCGTACAGGTGCTCACCACAAGGGGCTGCGACGGGACAGGACCAGGGTCAGACGTGTCATTAGGATGTTTAAGGTTTAAATCTGATGAACAAACACTCACGGTTGATTTCCATGGCGTAGACTTGTACGAATCCCCAAGTAACACAAGAAAACAGAGAGAAACATTCAAAAGCATTAAATTCACTGCATTATTTCAGTTTAAGGTTTAATAAACTGTTGCCGCCACAACAATTTTTCCTTTATTTTGACTACTGTCTGCTCTGTCTACAGCGCTGTGTAAAAACGTGACCATTTACCATTTTATATACACACAGAAGACATCAGATATATAAAACACGATGTATGGAATCATGTGGTAAAGAAAATAAGTGAAATAACTGGACAAAACAAGGAGGAGGTGGAGGAGGTGTCTGGGGTGAGGGAAGTCTGGGAGTCCCTGCTTAGACGAGAAGAGGAAGGATATAAACTCTTTTTCTTTGCTGCAGAATTCCAGTCCATCCTGCTCCATATATTTGATGTCTTCTGTGTGTTTATAAAATGCAGAAAGTAGTTAAAATAAAAAATATATATATATAAAACCTTTTTGACTGGTGGTGTGTATATTGAACGACTTTGCTTCAGTCCGTCAGGCTGGAGCAGGTCTCAGTCTGCTCACATTTCATTATTGTCGTGAATAAATATTTAAAAACAAAATGCAGGGAATAAGTTTCCTCAGATTTAAAATTTTAAATGGTGCTGATTTTCTCACTTTTAATTTTTTAACTCTGAAAAAACATGCTTGAATTATTTTTATTCTGAATTTCAGTTGATTAATTTTTAAGTATGTATTTACAATTTCAAAATAAAAAAATTCACCTTTTAAATATTCATCACAGATATTTTCAAGTCCTTAAATTCATCAATCAAAAGTCACATGATCATGAGGAGGACAGAGGCTGTTTCCTATTGGCCTGTGTCCTCTGTGGGCGGGGCTTAGATTGGGCTCATTCTGACCAATCACATCCGTTTGTCGACAGCATTTCCTGGTTGTAACTAAGTGAGATCGACTCCGGATCAGGATCGATCGCTCGGGTCTTGACATCTTGGATTTTGCTGCAAAAATGTTCACTGCGAATTTAAGGCTTGAAAATATTTGTGCCAAACATTTAAAGGATGAACATTTTATTTTGAAATTTTAAACGCATTGAAAAATATACTACAAAATAAAAATCATTCAAACATGTTCATTAAGAGATAAAAGAAACAGTTTAAAATTCAGAATCTGATGGAACAAATGATCTGACTCCAACTTTATGGCAACAGTGAAAATTGTACAAAAACATAATTTTCCAGTTTTAGATTAGTTTTAGATTAGTTTAGTTCAGTCTTGCGTTGAAAGGAAGGTATAATATGCAGGATGCTCTTTACAAAGACCTAAACATCTCATAAAAATAGAGGAAAAGATGAGATATTTTATGTTATATTTATTCATATTCAGGTTCATGCAAATATACTTGAATAAGATCCTACATATTACACAGTTTGTATTAGTCTTATGGAGTTATGACGTGTTTATGATCTTTTAGTTGTATTTTACAGTTATGTCACTTGAAGATGGTCAAAGATATATTCTTAAGATATTGTTAGTAAGTGCTATTGGCTTTAATGTGGTTTAACAATGAGAGTAATCACAAGTTTGAAAGTGAACAGCTGAACCACAGACTGTATAAAGAAGTGGAGTATCATAGCAACCAAAGAGCCAATCAGGAGCGAGGCTGTTAAAGGTCACGCCCCTTCCCGCCCACACCACTGGTTTAACAGGGAGCGGGCGCTTAGCAACACTGTCAATCAAACCTGTTGCTAACGCTAACAGGAGCGACCTCGGGGAAAGAAGGACCTGATCTGTCTGTTATTAATGTTCATATGTTGATTTACAGACACAGACGTGAAATAAAAAAGGATCATTTAGAGGGTTAATACGAACATTTAAGACCAAAATGAGTCTGACAGCAGCAGGGACAGAGAGAGACACAGTTTTTATATAGAAAGTGAATTGAGTCGACGGAGCAGGAAGTGCACCATGATCACTTCCTGTTGAGACCACGGTGGAGAGAGTCAGAGTGAGACCAGAGCTGACGTCAGATCTGTTTAACTCTGTGAACAGTCTGAGAGTAAGTTCACATCAGTCTTGTCTCGTAGTTACTAGTGATGAGACTTTCGGCTCTTTTACGGGATCCGAATCTTTTGGACAGTGGTGGGTGAAGTACTAAAGTAGTAGTTACAGAGAGAGGGGACACAGTTTTCACACAAAACGCGGTGTTTGGAACGCGGCGGCTAGCGGGTTAGCTCTGTCCATTTCTACATACAGTCTGTGAGTTGCCCAGAGGATGACTTGATGGCAGATGATCACAGTTTTAGTGCTGTATTTTTTTTTATTGATTATTATAAACGAGATTATTATGAAAAACCAACACAAGGAAATGACACTGATCATCTGCCCAGAATCAGGAAACCAAATCTTACTATGAATTCTAGTCTTACGGTCTATCGAGTCTGCAAAAACCTCCCCATAGATCATCCAGTAGGGCATGTAGAAGATGTTTCGAGCCAGACGCCACGTTGGCTCCTCGTCCGGGTGGAGGATGGCCTGCCTCGCCACCCCGAAACTCATGAGCACCACCAGCATGATGACCACGAAGTACCATCATGTCGATCATCTGCAGGGACAGGACACGAGTTCGGCTTTACAACCATCGTACACTCTGAAAACATTCAGGATGGTTAAAAGTTCTGCTGGAGGGTCTGTGGGGGTCATCTAATTCTCTCAGAACAGTTTTCAAAATTGTGTGAAAAATCTAAATATTGGAACAAATACAAAAGTGTTTAAAGGTCCATATCACAGTGTTCTCTGATCTGCTCTAATGTCGTTTCCTCGTCTCAATCAGACCTGGAGCTGTGTTTGTTTCATTCACATGTTTAACACAAACCTGCAGATTCAGGCTGAGTTCTTCTCTCAAACTGAAAACACTCTGTTCCACCTTGTGATGTCATCATGTGGTGATACAGGAAGTGCTCCACTGTGTTTTTAAACTCCACCTTCACTAGAATCATTTGGATCATTTCAGTCCTGGAGTTGGCGGTTTATACTGAACTAAAGGTAAAAGGAGCTGTTCACTTGAAAACTACCACTTCATGACATCATAAGGTGGAACAGAACATTTTGATCTTTGTAGATGTTACAGACTAATAATAAAGTGTGACTCAAACATGTGAATGAAACAAACACGACTCCAGTGTGTTTTTGAGATGAGGGAACAGTGTTAGAACATGGATTAAAGCTGCAGGAGTCGGTTTTGTGTCAGACAGGACCTTTAATAGTGCAGATATTTTTATTTTTACAGCAGAGACACAGACGTAACCTGTTTAACCTGTTTAACCTGTTTAACCTGTTTAACCTGTTTAACCTGTTCCATTTACCATTTTGCCGATCATCATGACGTAAGGCCCCAGATACTTGTTGACTCCGAAGATGTCGAGGACGCGGATGTACCAGAAGATGATGTCGATGCAGTAGATGACGCGGCCGTAGCCCATGTACGGCTCGGGCTGGAGGCGGAGCATCAGGCCCAGGAGGAACGTGCAGATGGCCACCAGGTCCGTGATGTTCCAGTACTCCTCCATCCACACGCTCACCTTCTGCTTCAGCTTCCCCGGCTCCGACATCAAGATCTACGCACGAGTACACACATGTACACACATGTACACACATGTACACACATGTACACACATACACACATGTACACACACACACATACACACATGTACACACATGTACACACATACACACATGTACACATACACACATATACACATATACACATGTACACATACACACATGTACACACATGTACACACACATGTACACATACACACATGTACACACATGTACACACATGTACACATACACACATATACACACATGTACACACACATATACACACATATACACACATGTACACACATGTACACACATACACACACATATACACACATACACACATATACACATGTACATACATACACACGTCTGTTTAGGGCTGAAAGTACTGCATTAATCACTTAAAGTTAATTATTAGATCATAGAAATTACTGTCACCCAATTCAGAAAACACATTTATTTAATCTAAAAAATTATGTAAAATATCTATATAGAACTGTGAATTTTCTGACAAAAATTAGATCCAGTGCTTAAAAAGTTGGATTCTGTTCAGAGTGCAGACTGTAAACAACTCCACAACATTTGGCAGGAGATTAAAGCATAAATAGTTAAACTAATACAAGAATCCCGTTCAATTCCAAATGTCTGTGGACTTCTAATGTCATGGATCATGTTCTGCTGTTTTTCATGTTTTACTTTGCCTTGTTTCTACAGTCAAATTAAAACACATGAACATAAGTCCTGTGTGTTTGTGTTCTTGAGTTTTACTTCCTGTCTCTCGATTGCCTGCCCCGCCCTCATGTGCTTCACCTGTGCTCTGTTCCCTGGTTTATTTTAGCCTCATGTTTGTGTGTTTGGGTCAATCGTGCGATTGGGTCGATCGTGTGTTTGGGTCAATCGTGTGATTGGGTCGATTGTGCGATTGGGTCGATCGTGCGATTGGGTCGATTGTGCGATTGGGTCGATCGTGCGATTGGGTCGATCGTGCGATTGGGTCGATCGTGCGTTTGGATCGATGGTGTGTTTGGGTCGATGGTGCGTTTGGGTCGATGGCGCGTTTGCGTCTGATGGTGCGTTTGAGTCTGATGGTGCGTTTGGGTCGATGGTGCGTTTGGGTCGGTGCGTTTGGGTCTGATGGTGCGTTTGGGTCGATGGTGCGTTGGGTCGGTGCGTTTGGGTCTGATGGTGCGTTTGGGTCTGATGGTGCGTTTGGGTCGGTGCGTTTGGGTCTGATGGTGCGTTTGGGTCTGATGGTGCGTTTGGGTCGATGGTGCGTTTGGGTCGGTGCGTTTGGGTCTGATGGTGCGTTTGGGTCGATGGTGCGTTTGGGGTCGGTGCGTTTGGGTCTGATGGTGCGTTTGGGTCTGATGTGTGCGTTTGGGTCGATGGTGCGTTTGGGTCGGTGCGTTTGGGTCTGATGGTGCGTTTGGGTCGATGGTGCGTTTGGGTCGGTGCGTTTGGGTCGGTGCGTTTGGGTCTGATGGTGCGTTTGGGTCTGATGGTGCGTTTGGGTCTGATGGTGCGTTTGGGTCTGATGGTGCGTTTGGGTCTGATGGTGCGTTTGGGTCTGATGGTGCGTTTGGGTCGATGGTGCGTTTGGGTCGTGCGTTTGGGTCGGTGCGTTTGGGTCGGTGCGTTTGGGTCTGATGGTGCGTTTGGGTCGATGGTGCGTTTGGGTCGGTGCGTTTGGGTCTGATGGTGCGTTTGGGTCGATGGTGCGTTTGGGTCGGTGCGTTTGGGTCTGATGGTGCGTTTGGGTCGATGGTGCGTTTGGGTCGGTGCGCGTTTGGGTCTGATGGTGCATTTGGGTCGAAGATTGTGGTTTTGATCCGATAGTTTAATTTATTTATGTATTTTTATTTTTACTGGGAGAGGTGAGAGCTCCCAGACTCTTTTTCACGGGTTCTGTTCAAAATACAAAAAAAAAAAAAACTACAAACAAAAAAACTAAACAAACACACACCTGCACAGGTCCGTTTAAAACATTAAAAACAGGAGGAGCAGGTTGATTATAAATGTTTATCTCACATTATTAAAGCTGCAGTGGCTCCAGTTTTTCATGTCCTTCAGACTGATTCCATTTTTGTGAAGAAAAATAATCAAAAGATTTTTTCTCATTTCAGTTCTAGAGCGACAGTCTTTAGACGAGACAGTCATGAGATCTGGGATTAAAAGTTCAACAAACAAGTGAGATATGTGCAGTCTATGAGATCAAATTTAGCAACAATCATCATATTCACAGGACTTTTGTTTAATAACTAGACTTAATGAAACGATTTAAAATACTGGGTTTGAACAGCTGAGATGCTTAACCCGAGTCTTAAACTGACTCTTACCTGTCGGACTTTTTCTGTTCCCAGTGTGAGGATGTACGCGATGACGATCCACTCCTGAATCGAAGGCCATCGCTCCATTTTCACCAGGATAATGTAGTTATATAACATCAAGTACCCCAGGTAGGAGATCTGTGGAACAAAAATAATTGGTACTGTTCTTAAAGGAAGGGTGGGGTTTTTACGGGCGGATGTAGAAAACGAACCGTGTTGAACCAGAACTTGGTGAAGGGAGCGTCATAAAACTCAAAGTATCTTCTGGCAATCGGTATTTTGCGGACTTTTGTGCTGCCTTCCTCCTCGTCTCCTCTTCTGGAAGTGGCATCGGCAGGTTCCTGGTATAAAACACGTCCATCACTACATTTTTATATAATAAGGTAAGATTTGAGCTGCAGAGAGAAGAATAAGGAACTTTCATAACTGTCCAATGAGGTTCATCTGGTGTTTCGATAATTTATTTTAATAGGAAGAAGTTGGACTGCAGATGGCGCTGTCGTTCTGAAGATGGCACCAAAACCAGTTTAAATCAGATGCCCCGACACGTCACAGCAACATCATGTGACCACTCTGAGGCGCTAGTGAGCCCCAAACTGTCAGGGATGAAACAAACTAAACCTTGATTAAAGTAGTTTCAATATGACCTTTTATCGCAGTATTTCTCTGGCAGCGCATCATGCTTCAGAAAGTGGAATCGTGACCTATCACCAAATAAATCCAAAACGAAGATCCCAAAATACTTCCACACAAACCTTTCCGGACTTTGCGTCGTCGTCCTTGTCCTCGCGTCGTCGGCGCCTGACGCCTGATACGTGTCGTCTCCAACTCGGAAGTCCAGCAGCAGGATCAGAGGAGGGAAAATGATTCCCAGAATAACCTGGAGGAAAGATTTTGAAAAACATTGACAAGATGGAAATTATATTGATCTGATTATATTTTTGGACTAAACATGTACAAGCATTTTTTTAGTGTCAAAGTATAAAAAATCATTATAGGCTCGATACATATAAAAAGATCAAAATGCTCTGTTCCACCTTGTGATGTCATGAAGTGGTAGTTTTCAAGTTAACAGCTCCTTTTACCTTGACCTTTGTAGGTGTGTGGAGTTTAAAAACACAGTGGAGCACATCCTGTATTATCAGCAGGAGGAGCAGGAAGTGCGCCCATGATCACGTCCTGTTTGGAACACCGCGGCTAGCAGGTTAGCTACGTCCACTTGTATAAGAGTTTGCGGTTATACCTTGAGGCCGGGGTTCTTGCCGATTCGCAGACAGCCCATCCACATGTCAGTGAGGAGCATCTGGCTGCAGGTGTGGGCGATGAAGTCCCTCTGTTTGGCTGCGACGGCCAGTTTGAGGCAGGTGGAGTTGCTCCAGTTGACTAGTTCATAGGTCAGGAGCTTCATGGCCACCTGCTCGTCACGTTTGTACGACTGGTCCAGCAGCTCGTACGCCAGCTGCCCAAACTCTCTGCGCACAGCAATGAGAGAAGATATGCACTTTTTAATGGTTCACTTTGTAACTTTTTCTGGTGGAGGGTCTGCTACGTGCTAGTCTATGTGGAAATGCTTTGCTAATAATGTTCCAGAGTATGGCATTTGATGTGACCAGGCCTGCCACATAACACATTTTGAAGTGTGATTTATTGATGAAGAAATATAAACGATACAGATTCTGATGCTTTAGCTTTAAGTAACTGCCGACGTCAACTGATCCAGAGCGGAGACTGAAAAGAGCATTTACGTCCATAAAACAAAAATAAAATAAGACAAAACGGATCCATGTTTGCGTGGCTGTTGTCCCTCAGGTGACGACAGAACAGGTTTATCATTCACAGAACAGAAGAAAAACAAGACACTCCCCAGAAGTGCAAATAAAAAGTCCCCCAAAAAATATTAACCCCCAAAAATGGTTGTTCTTTTATTTATTGAACAGTAAGTCGCTGTAGTGTGCCAGGCCTACATGTGAGCTCGTGCTTAGTTACAAGTCAGATCTGTGGAGAAGCGATCCCACTCACCTTAAGATGCTGCATGTTTTTCGAGTTATAAAACACCTACAAGTAAAGGAGCTTAATGCCATACTGTGGAACATTCTAGGCAAAGCAATAACTTCTCCATCTGTCAGATTTTTTATATAAATACCGTCAAGGATCAGATTTTCTGACCTGAAGGTTGGCGGTTCGAATCCTGCTCTCAACATAAATATCATTGGTAGAGTTGCCCAATCCAGTCGTCTCCTGTCGTTGTTTCCTTGGGCAAGACACTTAACCCACCACTGTCTGTGTATTCTGGAGTGTGAGTGTGCACCGCCAACCTGTGGGTCAGTGGATCTGACCGCTACCAACTGAGCCACTGACTTTGAGGTACAACAGACCCCCAATGGAAACAGTGATATAGTTTTTATATCTAACGCAACTAATCTCCCTGAAAATATAACAAAATGTAAAAATAAAAAATAAAACAGAGGAGTGAGTGTGGACGGCGTGTGGGGCTGGTACCTGGAGTTGTTCTCGAGGTCTTGGGAGATGTCGTCCACCAGCTCGCTCTCAGAACACTCGTGGGCCATGGCTTTGTACAGTTTACAGGCCACCAGAGCTTTGGCCATGGCCTCCTCTCCACGCTGCCACAGAAACAGCGCCATCTTCTGTCTCTTCATGAGCACTGCCCACAGCATCAGCTCGTGAAAGGGGAACTTGAACCGACACACCTCAGGGTCGTCCACGTCGATCTCCACCTCCTCCTCTTTCTTCTTCTTGGCCTTTTTTTTCCCCTTCGTTCGAGGCTCGTCATCCTGAAATCATGTTGTTATTGAGGGGTTTGTACCTGAAGTAGGACTGATTTGATTTGATTTGATTTGAACAGTTACCTCCATTCCTAAAAGCTTGAGCGCTTTGGGCTGTGAAAGAAAAAGTACATGAATATTTTGTTTTGTTATTGGTATAAAACAAATGGTATAAATCAAACCTATTCCTTAAACTGGACTTTTCAGATGTTTCTCCAGGTTCTCGCTGTTTCTTCTCATTGAGCCTCTGAATATTTGGAGTGATTCATGTTTGAGTTAAATTTTTAATCAACTATTTTCAAGACGTCATTTTGCCGATTTACCTCGGTTTAACCTTCACCTGTACACGCCCACTGTGACACGCCCACTGTGACACGCCCACTGTGACACGCCCACTGTGACACGCCCACTGTGACACGCCCACTGTGACACGCCCACTGTGACACGCCCACTGTGACACGCCCACTGTGGCACGCCCCCTGTGACACGCCCACTGTGACACGCCCACTGTGACACACCCCCTGTGACACGCCCACTGTGACACGCCCACTGTGACACACCCCCTGTGACACGCCCACTGTGACACACCCTTTGTGACACGCTCCCTTTGACACACCCACTGTGACACGCCCCCTTTGACACGCCCCCTTTGACACGCCCACTATGACACGCCCACTGTGACACGCCCACTTTCTTTCTTACTTTTTGTTTTAATGATGTTTACGGTGACGTCAGCGCCACTGGACACCAAAGTTTTCTAACATGGAAGTCAGTGGATTTGTTTCTTTTATGAAGTGGTTTTAGATGAATATTATGATTCAAAATGTGTAAATTATAACAGAATGATCCACAGAGATGAGAACCATAGAGACACAAGCACAGTAGGACTGATTTAAACAGGATTGTCGTGGCGTTACCCTCTTTAGACCATACAGGGTGTTGTAGAGGTTTCTGAAAGCCTTTCGCGTGTACTTGCTCCTGTAGGCTCCGCCCATCAGGTACTCGAGGACCAGCCCGATGTCGATCAGCGTGATCTGATAATCTGGAGGAAGATTTCCCTGAAAAAACAGCAAATATGTTCAGCTTCCTGTTATGTGCAACACTCTGAGAACTTTCCTCATTCAAAAGACATATTTAGTTTAAAAAGCCCATATTACACTGTTCTCTGATCTCGTCGTTTCCTCTTCCCAATCAGACCTGGAGCTGTGTTTTGTTTCATTCTCACATGTTTAACACAAACCTGCAGATTTAGACCAAGTTCTTCTCTCAAACTGTTCCACCTTGTAATGTCCATCCATCCTTTTTCTTCCTCTTATCCAGGGTCAGGTCACGGGGGCAGCAGTCTGAGCAGGGACTCCCAGACTTCCCCAGACACACAGCAGCAGCAGCAGAGATGAGATCCTGTGGTTCCTGAACTGGACCCCCTCCGGCCCCTGAACCGGACCCCCATCAGTCCCTGAACCGGACCCCCTCTGGCACCTGGCTGCGCCTAGAAATTCTGTCCATAAAGAGGACGCGATGGAGAGTGTAGAGCTGGTCCAGTGTTCCACGACTGGGACAAAACTGGTCGCGGCCAAGTGCTCGCTGTCAAGCACCCACCCTAGACCTGGCTCCAGGGTGGGACCCCGGTAACGCTGGTCCAGGCGACGTCCTTGTGATGTCATCATGTGGTAATACAGGAAGTGCTCCACTGTGTTTTTAAACTCCACCTTCACTAGAATCATTTGGATCATTTCAGTCCTGGAATTGCCGATCTACTGAACTAAAGGTAAAAGGAGATGTTCACTTGAAAACTGCCACTTCATGACATCACAAGGTGGAACAGAGCGTTTTGAGCTTTGTAGATGTTACAGACTAATAATAAAGTGTGACTCAAACATGTGAATGAAACAAAACACAACTCCAGGTCTGTTTTTGAGGAGGTCACAGCATTATAACACGATTTAAAGATCACAAGAATCAATTTTGTGTAATATAAGACCATTAAATTGGTAATTGCTATGACAATGTTCCTGTTTTCATCTTTCTGGACCTGTGGATATATTATAATATTCATTCTTATTCTTTTGGTTGAATGAGATTGTTCAGATGTCGGGCTCCTCACCTTTTTTACGTCTCGTACCACAGGATGCAAAGTGTTCGCTGGACCCAGTTTCTAGACAGAACATCAGTGTTAATAACATTTCCTGTTCTGTATAAATGTGTCAGAGGGTCTGGTGTTCGCTCACCGTGTTGTACAGCTCTTCCAGTCTGGGGATGGTCAGGAAGTGGTGAATGTTGACTCCATTTTCCAGAAGCAGCTTCACAAAGTCCACTCTGTCCAGGACCAGAGCGTCCATCATGGCCTGCTCCAGAGAGTTCACCTGAAGAAGTTAGTTAGTCAGTTTTATTTTCTTAATCGTTGATACTCGTAGGATTCAGCAGCGTCGCGTCGTCATTTTGGTCCAAATGTAAAAAATGTGCTGCTGTAGTGTGATGTGCTCTGTCCATAGGGGGCGCTACAGCATGCGGCGCTTTGTTGTGATGACGTTTACGCCGACGTCAGCTCCGGTTGGACATGAAGTGGTTTTAGGTGAATATTGTGATTTAAAATGTGTAAATTATAACAGAATGATCCACAGAGATGAGAACCATAGAGACACAAGCTCATCAGGACGGGTTTAACAGAATGATGTCATTGTTCGTTTATGCAGCGTGTGGATGTGGCCGTACACCTGTTATTGATTTACAGTGATGTGACAAAGACGATGGAGATGCAGTGATGTAATCTACAGTGATGACGTCATGTGGTCATGTGATTATGTCATTATGAAATGGTTTGATTTACAGGGTGATGGACACGTGGGGCGGTGATGTCATATACAGGAAGGATGGACATTATCTTCATTATTTCACCAGTCAGGGCCATGTCACAACAATAGTATGCAGTGATGTCACGCTGGGGGTGTTCTACATGTATGTCTATGGTGGAATGTTCAGCAGTTATGGTCTTAAAACTTAAGAAAAAAACACAAAATTTAACCAGCACACCTCCAGGAGCCTGTGATCAGCCCGAGCTCATGGTTCTGTTCAGAGTTTGATTTTACACAAGGTGAGAGTGACTCACTGAAAAACTGTTGGTCAATGCTAATGCTAATGTTAATGCTAATGCTAATGCTACCTTGTGACTGTGATGTTATTCTGAGAGGGACTTGTTTAACAGCACAAATCACCTGTTATAGTTCAGATAAATCAGATCTTTATGGTCAGATTGTGTTAAAATAAAACTCAGATTAAAGTCTAGCAGAGCTTCAAAGAGAGCAGTGCCTCTAGTTAGCATCACACCCCTCAGGGACTGTTGATGACATCAGCTGCAGAGTATCAGTATGGTTATAGTAGTAAGTATAAATATGATGAGGAATGTTGTGACATGAAGTGCCTCAGACGTACCCAGCGGATCAGCTCGAGTTTCCGCGGGTCGGTCTCCTCCGGCGGCTCCGGTTTGGTTTTGCCTTTGCCTTTGCCTTTCTTGGCCCGGGCCTTGTTCTGCGGGGCGGCCGGACTCTTCTGTTTGTCTTGTGGAGCTGCTGTTGTGATGGTGTTGGCGAGGGCCCCTGCAGGCTGCACCAGCACACAGGGTTTACATCAGGCGCAGAAACAGACAGACATAGTGCACTGGTCTGATTCTGTTTGGAAAGTTTGTTTCTTAAAGACAAATCAAACTCGTGGATTGACTAAACTTTGTGTGAAAAAATCTCCATATTTGTGGAGCGTTTCACAGTCCAATCAAATCATGTTTTGTGTGATAATTGAACCTAATCATGACATTAAAGAGAACATTTTAGCTCATTGTTAAAACAGGAAATATCCAGGACAAAGCTCCACATGAGTCTGACCTCTGACCTCTGACCTCTGTTCTACTGTTTTTTCACCACAATCAGACCTGGAGCTGTGTTTTGTTTCATTCTCACATGTTTAACACACAAACCTGCAGATTTAGGCTGAGTTCTTCTCTCAAACTGAAAACACTTTGTTCCACCTTGTGATGTCATCATGTGGTGATACAGGAAGTGCTCCACTGTGTTTTTAAACTCCACACACCTTCATTTCTAGAACCATTTGGATAATTTCAGCCCTGGAATAGCCACTTATCTCGAATGAACTAAAGGTAAAAAGAGCTGTTAACTTCAAAATTACCACTTCATGACATCACAAGGCGGAACAGAGCATTTTGAGCTTTGGAGATGAAACAAAACACAATTCCAGGTCTGTTTTTGAGGAGGAAACAGCATTAGAACATGGATTAAACCTCACATGAGTCAGTTTTGTGTGATATAAGAGCTTTAAATGTGTAAAATCTCATTCCGTGTCACATAAACTCACTGGCAGATGATGTCCGTAAACAAAAATGTGATTCCGAGCGATGTCCACTCTGTTCCAGGCCAGAGCCAGACTGAGCTGGTCTGGGGCCGAGGCGTTTGTACCTGGTCAGATCAGGCCACAGGGGGTCAGTCGTTCATGATTCACAGTTTTATGGACGTTATATGACATCACAGATAAAACATAAAGCAGCGGAGACACGGTCAGAGCGTTCACCTTTTAACAGCGCCGTCAGGATGGCCATCTCGATATCCTGCTGCCCCTCTGAGCCCATCCGAAACACTGTGATCTGAAGAGCAAAAGGATCAGAACAATAAGAATCTTAATCAGAGGTGGAATGTGACAAAGTAAAAGTAGTATATGGTGTATTTAAGTATAAATATCTGTGCGATTCCTCGTCCAGGTTTGATATGTAGTTGTCGTCCGTTTGACAGGTTTGAATATCTCGTTTACTTTTTACATTTGAGATGAGTGCTGTTAAATCAACTAAACTATCTGTGGGTTTATCCCAGCAGTGGAGGAAGTACAGAACTCCATTTTGTTACGTAAGTTAAAGTACAGATACAGATGGAGCTGAAGTGCACCATGATCACTTCCTGTTTAGAACACGATCACTTCCTGTTTAGAACATGATCACTTCCTGTTTAGAACACGATCACTTCCTGTTTAGAACATGATCACTTCCTGTTTAGAACACGATCACTTCCTGTTCAGAACACGATCACTTCCTGTTTAGAACATGGCGGCTAGTACAGAGGCTGTGTCCATTTAAAAATACAGTCTATGATTCTCACCTAAAAGTACATGATAATATTACAGAGTATTACACAGTACTTACCACAGCAGATATGAAAGTACTGCTCCTCTTAAAGGCTCATGTTCTTAACACTGTGACACTTCAGAGAATCAATCCCATTAACAGATGAGATGAGGCCGTCTATAATCTAAAAACAGCCTGGGATATATCCTTTATAATGATATATATCACAACATCATAAATCCATAAAGGGAAAGGTCACTGCACCATTAAACATCGTGTTATGATCCATGGTGACGTCCAAGTGACTTTTATCCTCCACAAACTGTATGATAAATATATATATGAATTTGTACCCACAGTTGTTTATATAAATGGACAGAGCTAACCCGCTAGCCGCCACGTTCCAAACAGGAAGTGAGCATGGTGCACTTCCTGCTCCATTGACATTGATTGGTGACGTCACACTCAGTCCACTTCTTTGTACAGTCTCTTATTACTTCTCAACGCTGGTTTGCCTGTTAAATATTTACCCAAAGCCATGACATATAAGTGGTTCATTGAAAAAGTACTTGTTGGTCTTGTTTGGGTCACATGACTGCGGCGTAAGTGTCTGATGTGTTTGTGAGAAGGATCACAGAGCTGAGATGGTCACATAGCTTCACCTGAATATAACAAAGAGCTCTTAATGGTATTTACACTGTTCCCATCAGCTGCGCCCACATCAGTGATGGGACTTTCGGCTCTTTTGTGGGATCCGAATCTTGTGGATCCATTTTCAAAGAACCGTCCAAAGGACTGTTTCTTTTACTATTTATTAATATGACAGAAGCAAAAGTGAGACTCATTTATCTACAAAGTGATCACAGAGAAACGGCCGAGGCTCAGATATGTTTAAAGCAGGTCTCAATCCTGGTTCTGTTGGACCTCAGAGCGGGTCTCAGTCCTGGTTCTGTTGGACCTCAGAGCAGGTCTCTGTCCTGGTTCTGTTGGACCTCAGAGCAGGTCTCTGTCCTGGTTCTGTTGGACCTCAGAGCGGGTCTCAGTCCTGGTTCTGTTGGACCTCAGAGCTTAGAGCGAGTCTCAGTCCTGGTTCTGTTGGACCTCAGAGCAGGTCTCAGTCCTGGTTCTGTTGGACCTCAGAGCAGGTCTCTGTCCTGGTTCTGTTGGACTCAGGTCTCAGTCCTGGTTCTGTTGGACCTCAGAGTGGGTCTCAGTCCTGGTTCTGTTGGACCTCAGAGCAGGTCTCAGTCCTGGTTCTGTGGTTCTGAGCAGGTCTCAGAGCTCCTCTTGTTCTGTTGGACCTCAGAGTCCGAGGGGCAGCCCTGAGCTGGTTTAAATCCTACCTATCTGATAGTCAGAAGTTTGTGATCAGAGCTCCTCTGTTCTAAAGTAGCCACGGTGTGCCACAGGGTTCTGTACTCGGTCCAGTCCTGTTCACATGGCATTAACTTCCACTGCTCTGACTCACAGCTGTACTTATCAATGAAACAGATCAGACTGATGGAGGAGACAGACTTAGTGCCTGTGTGAAGGACATAAAAACCTGGATGACACTTAAGTATGTGCTTCTTAACCCCAAAAAACAGAGGTCATTGTTCTAGGCCCCAAAGTTCTGCGAGACTCTGTATCTGACCAGAGAGTCAGTCTGGACAGTATCAGTGTAGCCTCCAGCTCTACTGTAAGGAACCTTAGAGTCTTATTTGACCAAGAGCTCTCAATCACAGCACATTTAAACCAAGCCTGTAGAACAGCCTTCTTCCAACTGTGTAATATCGGCAAAATGAGAAAAATCTAGTATAAGTTACATCAAGGCTAGATTACTGTAACTCCTTAGTAGGATACTCTAAATATTCTATAAAAAGCTTTCAACTGGTTCAAAATGCAGCAGCCAGGCTCCTAACAGGAACTAAGAGAAGAGACACATCACCCCAGTGCTGGAGTCCCTTCACTGGCTTATTATCAAGTTTAGACTTAAATTCAAAGTTCTCCTCCTGACAAATAAAGCCATAAAGGTCAGGGCCCCATCGTGTCTGTGAGATGCTATTGTACCACATCATGCAAACAGAGCACTCTACTCCCAACATGCTGGACTGGTGGTTCTAGAGTGTCTAAAAGTACAGCAGGAGGGAGAACTTTCACTTACCAAGCTCCTGTTATAAACGCCGCCACAGTCTCTACATTTAAGACCAGGTTTAAAACGTCCTCTTTGAATGAGCTCATGTCCAGGTCAGTCAGGAGCAGAAATGAGCCCTACAGTTTTAGTTCTGCTGCCTAGGAGTAGCTATGTTGGGGGAAGTATGGTAACCTGAGCACTATCCTCTGTTTCCTCTTGTTTTCCCTCAGCAGCTTCACTCCTCAGTTCTGGAGTCTGTTCAGTGATATTCACATGTTGCTCCCTGTCCCTCTGTTTCAGATGCCCTCCCGCTGACCGCTCGGGGATGACTGGACCCTAGATGCCCTGCTGGGCCCTGATCCTGTTCCGTGGACTTGGACCCTCCCTTCCCTCACCTGGCTGGATGACCCGGTGCCTGACTGGGGTGGCTCCCGTCCTGCCGTGGGTGGGACCCTCTCTGTCTCTACAGACTGAACTCTGTAAACGGATGCACATCAGTCCTGGACACATCTGCAGCTGTCCGTCTGTGGAGGTGGATCTCTGCTTCACTGTGGTTCTCCTCGAGGTTCCTCTTTTTCCCACTGGGTTTTTTTGAGTTTTTCTTTGATGAGGAGGGTCTAAGGACAGGGGGCGCTCTGGGACACTTTTCTAACTTTCTGTTGGTCAAATTAATTCTCATGTTCAGCCCTAAGAGACGACGCTGCTGTGATTTTGGACTTTACAAAAATAAAGTGAATTGAAATATAAAATGTAATATTGCATTTATTTTTTGTGTATATTTGTCTAATTCATAATGAAAATATTGCACATGCTCTGTGAATATGTGTGTAAAAGCTGAAGCCTCTTGCAATGTTATTGTTTATGCCACTGTATATTTGAATTATTAAAAAATAAAAACAAATAATAATAAAAATAAAATAACGCCCACATGCCGACCACCAGCTCCAGGTCCCAGCCCGAATCCCACCTCAAAACCAGCAGCTCACTGTCTCAGCTTCTCTCTGTGTAAAAGTCGTCTCTCTGAACTGAAACTGTGTCATAGAAGTTCAGGATTACGAGCTGTGCCATCTGCGGCTGCTGACAGTCTGTGGAGTGAGAGCACTAAGCACTTTCCCACCTAAAAGTACAAGGATAACGTTACACAGTATTACAAACTACTTATCTTTGCAGATATGAAAGCCCTGCTCCTCTTAAAGGCTCACGGTCTTGGCCTAACACCGCCACACTTCTGAGAATTAATCAGCGACGATGTGCGTAAATGTGGCTTTAATGATGATAAATAAAGACTTCGTGCTAGCACTTAGCCGCCGTGCGATGGCTGTGGTGATGGAGCGATGCTGGATTATACGACTGCACACATGAACACGGAGGAAATGAGCAGAAGGTGCCGGGGATTATGTTTGTTCAATATGTTTAATGGAAACACAAGGGATTGAGGAAGAGGAGGATGACCACACACACCACGGCTGGACAACACAATCTTTATTGGAAGAAATACAGATACAAGAAAAATCATGTGGAAATGGAAATGTTTTATTTACACGACCAGTCAAAAGTTTGGACCATAGACTGTTTATACAAATGGACATAGCTAACCTGCTAGCTCCAAATCTCTGGCTCCAGTTCACTTTCTATTGATAAACTGTGTCTCTCTCTGTCCCTGCGGCTGTCAGACTCATTTTGGTCTTAAATGTTCGTATTAACCCTCTACATGATCCTGGGGTTTTTATCAGACAAATCAATAAGGACAAATCAGGTCCTTCTTTTCCCCAGCGCCCGCTCTCTGCTAAACCAGCGGTGCGGGAGGGGCGTTACCTTTAACAGCCTTCCTGATTGGCTCTTTGGTTGCTATGATACTCGGGGTTTGAATTCCACATTTGGAAGTCGACTGCAGATTAGCCTCTATAACTGACTATGACTGAAGGCTGTGGTGACGTCACACTCACTTAGTCCATTTCTTTACACAGTCTGTGGTGTAGACACGCCTCTCATTCAGTGTTTTTTTTTTTTTTCTTTGCTTTACTACTTTTTGCATTTTGTTCACACACAGAAGACATCAAATATATGAAGTAAGATCTACTGAATCATGTCGTAAAGAAACACTTTGAATGAGACTTTTGCCTGGTCGAGTTTGATTCTCTGTGGGACTCACCAGCTCTCTTTTCTTCATACACTCCATAACCATGAGCAGAATCTGCTGGGACTGACTTTTGCCATAGTTGAAGGTTTTCTGAATCGTCACGAGGAGCTGGTCTCGGACGTCGTCGTTGACGAGACTGAAAGTGGAAATGGACCGAGATAAATATCACACAGACTCATACATTTAGGGCTGCAGCCTCCTGGAACAGAACAACCCACAAACACGTGACAAAACACAAACAAATATATTATGTACATGTACAATGTAAACGCATTAAAACTACCACACCCATTCATATACAGAGCCAGAAGCAGCTAACGGTAGGCACTGCTCTGTCTGAACCTCTGTTAGACTTTAATCTGAGCTTTGTTTTAACACAATCTGACCTGAAAGATTTGACTTAGTTGGAGCTGATTTGTGCTGTTAAACAAGTCCCTCTCAAATAACATTACAGTCACAAGGTAGCTAACGTTAGCATTAGCATTAGCCAACAGTTAGCCTTTTTGTGTAAAATCAAACAGGATCATGAATGCTCGGATTAACCGCAGACTCCTCTTTAAATCCATTTTGTATTATTTTTCTTGAGTTTTCAGACATTTTTTTTGACATTGTTTGCTAATGTGTTGCCATAGTAACTACTGAACATGCTACCATAGACATACATGTAAAACACCCCAGCGTGATGTCGCTGTGACGATGTGGGGAATGTTTTGCTTCTTTCAGATCTCCTTACCCTCCGTCCTCTGAGAACTTGTGAGCGAAGGAGATGATGTCGGAGGCGCGCCCGCTGCCGTCGCACACCACCACGGGGACGGGCGGCTCGTCGCGCAGACTCTCCAGCGCGATGGAGATCACATTGGGACCCCCCTCCACAATCAGACACACCAGAGGGACCCCCTGCCCCAGACCTGCCGCACAGAGCACCACAGACACAGGGTGGAGTCATATTTACATCTGCAATTCTTATTTTTTTTGTATTTTTTTTTATTTCACATTTATCAACAACATGGCACTAACAGATACTTCACTAACAGCTGTGTTCATAGTTAACTCTATTCCATTTGCATTTGACCCTAACAAACTCTCACAGACACAGGGAGAACACGCAAACTCCACACAAACAGGGAGAACATGCAAACTCCACACAGACACAGAGACAACAAACTCACACAGACACAGGGAGAACATGCAAACTCCACCCAGACACAGGGAGAACATACAAACTCCACACAGACACAGGGAGAACATGCAAACTCCACACAGACACAGGGAGAACATACAAACTCCACACAGACACAGGAGAAACACGCAAACTCCACACAGACACAGGGAGAACATACAAACTCCACACAGACACAGGGAGAACATGCAAACTCCACCCAGACAGAGAGAACATACAAACTCAACACAGACATAGACAGAACATGCAAACTCCACCCAGACACAGAGAGAACACGCAAACTCCACACACACAGGGAGAACATGCAAACTCCACACAGACACAGATACAACAAACTCCACACAGACACAGGTAGAACACGCGTCTTGACGTCTTGCTGATGCTCTTTGTTTAGTCGGAGTTGGGGCGATCTCTGAGCGTCCCTTTGCTGTCCCTGCCTTCTTTGAGCCCCAGGCATAGGATGACAAAGGGAAGGTCATGGGTCACAGCGCCATCTGCTGAGTGTTCATAGTAACAGCAGATTTATGTCCTGAGAAGCTCCTCAGTATGAACCATCTACTTCAGGTGCTGTCACAGTTGTCACACTATTCCAGTTTTTTGCACTTACGTGTGTTGATCTTCTGCAGTGAGATGTGTTTCTCCAGCAGGCGGCGCAGTTTCACCTCTGAGCCGTACTTTCCACAGGTGCCATTATCCGTCAAGATGAAGTGGGAGTGGCTGTTGTTTAGCACTGCTAGCTTACTGAGTGGGTTAGCCATCGTCTGATATGGTCTTGTAACCTGAGAACAGAGACACAGTTTGATCACACGTCCCTATTGACCCGGGACAGTCCCAGTTTCGAGCCCTGTGTCCCCTGTCCCAGCAGATTTTTGTAAAAAAAAAACACTGTGATTTGTCCTAGTTTTCTACAATAAATGTCCCAGGGGCCCCTGTGTTTGACCGATCTGATCCCCGCCAGCAGTGAAGACGGGGATAGATTTTGCCTGGGACCCAGAACACACACTTCTTCAAACTTTACAAAGACGAGAGCCTCATCACTGGTGAATCTCCCTGTTTTCAGATGGGCGTGATTGACAGGTGAATTAGCCTATCAGGGACAAGCATGGTATCAGAAATAATAAAGTGAAAATAATATGACAGGGAGCTCAAAAACATGGCGGATTTCATCAGAATCAATGAACAAAGCACTAAACTCACATGTGTCACTAAAAAAAACTAATCTGATTGGACGATCACGTTTCAGGGCACAGACGGTTTATATAAATGTGCAGAGCTAAGCTGCTAGCCACCGTGTTCTGAACAGGAAGTGAGCATGGTGCACTTCCTGCTCCATCAACACTGGCGCCAATTCACTTTCTGTGTAAAAACTGTCCCTCTCTCTGTCCCTGCTGCTGTCAGACTCATGTTGGTCTTAAATGTTCGTATTAACCCTCTACATGATCCTGGGGTTTTTATTTCACGTCTGTGTCTGTAAATCAACATATGAACATTAATAACAGACACATCAGGTCCTTCTTTCCCCGTCGCTCCTGTTAGCGTTAGCAACAGGTTTGATTGACAGTGTTGCTAAGCGCCTGCTCCCTGCTAAACCAGTGGTGTGGGCGGGAAGGGGCGTGACCTACAACAGCCTCGCTCCTGATTGGCTCTTCAGTTGCTATGATACTCGTGGTCGGAATTCCAAATATGGAACTCTGCTCCAAATCAGCCGCTGTAACTGCTCCAGCCTCGAGGAGCTTCATTTGGAGCCGAAGGCTGTGGCGTCACACTCACTCAGTCACTTCTTTTTACAGTCTATGGTTTTGACTCAGTTATGTGAATATGTCATAAATTCCATTCTCTTTTCACAATGTTCTTATTACCACCCAAACCCCCAAACTTTAAAACTCTGGTCCCCCTGTGCTTATGTTTAATGCTCTAAATGTCATTTTGTTGTTGCTTGCGACAATGATAATAAATCCTTGGCTGTTGACTCTTGAGTTTGTTGCTCAGTGACAGAAGGATGTGTGTGTGAACAGGGCCTACGTCTTTTCCCAGAAGGTCCTCTTTGTTTCCAGGATTCCCCACGGAGCGATCCCGATGGCACAGACCTTCCCTCGGGACTTTGAGGAGTGGTCTTTCAAAGCATCTCCAACATGGCGGATCACACCTGAGGAAAAACAAATATTAAAAAAAGAAAAAATATGCATGCCTCCTTAAAGGGCCTTTACTAGGCTATTTTCTGATCGCCCACAGTGTTCGGCTCCAAATAAAGCTCATGGAGGCTAGAGCGGTTACAGCGGCCAATTTGGAGGTAACGCCCTTCAGGCCACACTGATGGTTTAGCACTTAGCAACGCTGTCAATCAAACCTGTCGCTAACGCTAGCAGGAGAGACCTCGGGGAAAGAAGGACCTGATTTGTCTGTTATTAATGTTCATCACTTCCTGGCTGTAAAGCGGTGACTAGCAGGTTAGCTATGTCCATGTATATAAACAGACTATGGTATTAATGCACAACAGTTAACCATTGTAATTCTCACTGACTGTGGTATAAATATTGATAATCGTTTAGTAAATGAGGTAATCGTTATATTTAGTGATGTCAGCAGAGGTTGCGTGCATGAAAACCGTATTGTAAATGAATGAAGCTTCAGAGGTTCATGGCAGGGCAGTCGCCATGGCAATAATTAAAATGTCCGAACTGTGCAAATCTCTACCAGGAAATCGGTGAAAGGAGTTACACAATTCAGATAATGGTCTAATGCCACTCTGTTTTATTATGTACCAGTGTTGACTCCTCCGGTGAAGATCCAAGCTCCCGTGGTCACCGCCGCTTTGATCAGACCCTTTCCAAAGACCTGCTTGAGTTTGGGCTGGAGGTCAAAGTTCTGCAGACCCCCGTGGACCGAGATGAGCAGGGTGGGGAGCTCCAGCTGCCAGTCCTTCACCATCAGGTGCAGGAGGTTGTCCGGTTTGGTGTCAAAGGAGCAGCGGATGTACTGCAGAGAGATACCATCAGACACAGTGAGTTGCTTTAGTCTTCAGGACACTTTAAAGGTCCTGAATGACACAAAACTGACTCTTGTGAGCTTTAAGCCATGTTAAAACACAGTGGAGCACTTCCTGTATTACCACATGACATCACAAGGTGGAACAGAGCGTTTTCTGTGTGAATTAAACCAAACATAACTCCAGGTCTGTTTGTGATGAGGAAACAACATTAGAACAGATCAGAAAATAATGTTATATGGGATATTTAAAGTTATGCACGTTATCTGTAAGTTTGATTTTTGTACCTGTTCCCCCTCCTCTCATTTTTAAAGCACAAAACAGATGTGTTTGTGAGTGAGGGTCCGCTTCCTGTTTGTTTCCATCAACATGTACTCTCTGGAAAGTTCCATTAAACTGTGGAACATTCCAGTCAAAGCAAAAACATCTTAATGGGGCCATCCTCCATTATACCCCCGTGTTATACCCCTATTATACCCCTGTTACACCCCCATTATACCCGTTATACCCCGTTACACCCGTTATACCTCTATTATACCCCCTGTCATAGCCCCATTATACCTGTTATACTTCTATTATACCCCTGTTATACCCCCTGCAATAGCCCCGTTACACCTCTATTATACCCGTTATACCCCTGTCATACCCATATTATACCCCTGTTATACTTCTATTATACCCGTCATATCCCCTGTTATACCCCCGTTATACCCCCGTTACACCTGTTACACCTCTATTATACCCCGTTTTACCCCCCTGTCACACCCCCGTGACACCCCCGTGATACCCCCGTGATACCCCCGTGATACCCCCGTGATACCCCCGTTACACCCCCCGTGATACTCCCGTGATACCCCCGTGATACCCCCGTTACACCCCCGTGATACTCCCGTGATACCCCCGTGATACCTGTGTGATACCCCCTCTACCCCGCCCCCTGCAGGTCGTTTGCAGGTCGTTGTCCATTCGCACTGACCAGGGCCTTGTTGATGAAGCCTCCGCCCTGGAACTCGATGATGCCGTAGGCGTCGGTGGGGTAGGTGCGCGTGTGCTTCACCACCGACCATTTGTCTTTGGAGGCGTCGATGTGGGCGGAGCTGTGCTCCTCCAGGGAGGTGGCGCCCGGAGGGATGGCCACGTGCTGAGTGCTGATCTGACCACACGCGCATCTGGAACGCAACCACCAAGAAGAAGAAGAAGGAGAAGGATAAGAAGAAGGAGAAGAAGGAGGAGAAGGAGAAGGAGAAGAAGGAGAAGAAGGAGGAGAAGGAGGAGAAGGAGAAGAAGAAGAAGAAGGAGAAGAAGAAGGAGAAGGAGAAGAAGAAAACATTTTTAAAAGAACACAGAAGAGGAACGTTCTACATCAACATTAGAACATTAAAACACTAGGACACTAGAACATTAAAACACTAGAACATTAGAACATTAGAACATTAAACACTAGAACATTAGAACATTAAACATTAGAACATTAGAACACTAGAACATTAGAACATTAAACATGATGACACTAGAGCTGTGGCTGCAGTGACTCCAGTTTAACGGAGCTCGAGGTTCAGTTTAAATGAAACAGTCACAAGATCCACAGAAAAGGCCCTTTGTGAGCAGCAGAGCGACAGACAGAACAAATACTTCATCTTGTTTCTTTAGTAAAACTAAAAGTGAAAAAATCTACTTGAGTAAAAGTATTAAAGTACCTGTTTAAAATGTACTTTAAGGGTCAAAAGTAAAAGTATTTCCAAAGCTTCAATTATGATTTTGATAAAACTTTGAGCTGAATTTTGTTCAACAGAAACAACTGAAGTCAGATCTTCCTCAGACTCAGAGCCGTAAACTCACCTCACTGGATCTTTGCTGGGAAATATATGGACACATTCTCTTTTGCAGAACGTCCTCTCGATCCAGGCCCTCTGCACCTGAAGGACGAACAAGAGGACAGAGTCTGAGGAGGACAGAGTCTGAGGAGGACAGAGTCTGAAGAGGACAGAGTCTGAGGAGGACAGTCTGAGGAGGACAGAGTCTGAGGAGGACAGAGTCTGAAGAGGACAGAGTCTGAGGAGGACAGAGTCTGAGGACAGAGTCTGAGGAGGACAGAGTCTGAGGACAGAGTCTGAGGAGGACAGAGTCTGAAGAGGACAGAGTCTGAGGAGGACAGAGTCTGAGGAGGACAGAGTCTGAGGAGGACAGAGTCTGAGGACAGAGTCTGAGGAGGACAGAGTCTGAGGACAGAGTCTGAGGAGGACAGTCTGAGGAGGACAGAGTCTGAGGACAGAGTCTGAGGACAGAGTCTGAGGAGGACAGAGTCTGAGGAGGACGAGGCGTTTTTCTGTCTCTCAAACACCAATGTGAATTTTAAAATAATATCAGACAGAATCTGAAGCGTGTGGGTTTTATTTCCCCTGTGCATCAGCTTGACTCAGAGTGAAACCAGGATGCACAAAATGTTGATTAGAATCTTGTGACAGAGCGAGAGCGGAGGGGGCGGGGCCATGGACTGTATAAAGAAGTTTATATATTTATACAGTCTATGGTAGGACACGTTTAAAAAGCTCATTTTACAGAACTAAACCAGCCACAAACATACAAAACTTTCAAATTAAAACAAGTCAATTTTACCAGGTTTGTTTCATCTCTAAAGAAAAGTACTCGGATACTACTTGATGAATTGGTGACTGACAAAATGTTTCAAAGTCCAGTTGAAGTTAAAACGAGTCGACTGGACCCTCCACAAACAGACGTCAGCACTTTGACTTTGGTTTGCACTAAAAGTCCATAAATAGTTGTCCGTGACCCCACAGACGAGCACCTCCTGCATCAGAGTCGTCCTCAGATGTTTTTTCCGTGGTTTTCGTTGAGCGGATGGTCAGACTTACGTGGTTCCTCGGTGCCGTGCTGCTCCTCTCGTCCTCGGCTCTCCTCTGAGACTCTGTACTTCAAACTCTTCTTAAAACGAGGATCATGTGAGCGGCTCTTTGTTGGGCCGGTCCCATGACTGCAGTACGAGGTAATCCTTTGGGAGTCCCATGACCCTGTCCTCGGGGTATTTTCGCCCTTCTCCAGAAATCGACTTTGATAAGTGGCCCCTAATCTCTCATTTGCGTCTCGTTGTTTCGTGGGCTGGTGGTGGCGTCTCCTCCTCTTCTTCCTCTTCTTCTTCTTCTTGTCTGAATTCTTCCCTCCGCTGACACTTTGATTTCAAACTCATTTGCATAATTGGGAGAATTGGGCGCTGGATTCTTTCCGTTTGGAGCCTTGTTAAGACATAGCTGGTGTCCTGCGGGGGGCACGCTCACTGTGTGCTACCGCCAGAACCACAGCGAAACAGCAACGGACAAAACTCATTTTACCACAGTCCAGCCCGACTTTATCAGACTTAAAGCTCCACACAGAACAAACTCTTTGAGCTTTAAGTCATGTTCTCCTCAAACACAGACTGGAGTCGTGTTTGTTTCATTCACATGTTTGAGTCACACTTTATTATTAGTCTGTAACATCTACAATGATCAAAATGCTCTGTTCCACCTTGTGATGTCATCAAGTGGTAATATGGAGCCTTATTTTACTTGTATTTTACAGTTAGTCTCTCAGTACTTCTTCCTCCAGCTGTTTCACTCGAGCCTCGAGCCCCGACCCGTCAAACGCTTTGTTGAATTCTCCTTTTTTGGTGCAGACAGAAGCGAACGGCTCGACTTTAAAGCTCCACACGACTCGACTCTCTGATCTGTTCAAACGTTTCCTCGTCTCAAACAGACCTGGAGTTGTGTTTTGTTTCATTCTCACAATCCTGCAGATTTAGGCTGAGTTCTTCTCTAAAACTGAAAACACTCTGTTCCACCTTGGAACATTTCAGTCCGGGAATTGTCAATTTGCTGAACTAAAGGTAAAAGGAGCTGTTCACTTGAAAACTACCACTTCATGACATCACAAGGTGGAACAGAGCGTTTTGAGCTTTGGAGATGTTACAGACTAATAATAAAGTGTGACTCAAACAAAAACACCTCCGAACGACCACACCCCGGAAAGACCACACCCCCGACACCTCCAAACAACCACACCTTCGAACAACCACACACCCCCGAAAAACCACACCTCCGAACGACCACACCCCCGACACCTCCAAACAACCACACCCCCCACACCTATGAACACAGTCTACAACCGCAGCCCAAATGCTCCTCACATGATTCCACTAAAGGCACAGACACAGACCCCCCCCACACGCACGCACACACACACACGTGCACACACACACACACACACACGTGCACACACGTGCACGCACACACACACACGTGCACACACGTGCACGCACACACACACACACGTGCACACACACAGACATGCACACGTGTGTGTGGTAAAAGCGCTCGTTGTGCTGGGGTTAGTGTATCACGAGGACAGTGTGTCTCTGATTAGGAGTCATGGGACCTGGGTTAGCTCCGCTGTTTGTGAGTCTGACCACACTGACCCACCCCCCAGCAGAGCTCTGAGGCCGTCTGACCACACTGACCCCCCCCCCCAGCAGAGCTCTGAGGCCGTCTGACCACACTGACCCCCCCCCCAGCAGAGCTCTGAGACCGTCTGACCACTCACTTTAAGAAAAAACACACAGAAAACGAAGTCTGTCAGTGTCTCCTGCAGCCAGAATATCACTACAGACACGTGTTCTGGACGTGCACTTCAGAGACATGTTGTGGACATGTTCAGAGACATGTTCAGAGACATGTTGTGGACATGTTCAGAGACATGTTGTGGACATGTTCAGAGACATGTTGTGGACGTGGACGCTCAGTTTGACAAAGTGTTTTAGTTAGACAGATATTTGTTCGTGTCCTTTGGGGTTATCATCTTTTAGAAGTTGATTTTTCATGGTTTGAAGCCGGATTAGGCCTGGTTCAATCTCATTTCAGGCATTTTTAGCTCCGGATGTGCAAATATAATCATAATGTCATAGTGTGAAAAGGTTAAGAGCGTCTTTTGGCCTAATAATAGTGAATGTTTGAGATGAGTGTACCAGGCTGAAGCAGTTTTGATATGAAGATGTTTTTAGCCTAAATTGACTCATAAAAGATGTTTAAATGAATAATCTGGAGACGATCATGTGGTGGACCCTTCACCAGAGAGGCTCTTTTTTGAACGCTGCATTAATCCTTTCCACAGAGCCTCGTGTCTTACGTCAGACGCCCAAACAAAGAAAAAGTTTCAGCCTCAGCTGATTATCTGCCCAATATCTGACCCTCATCTTTCCATAAATTCTACTCAAAAACATGATTTGGTCCAAACCCCATACAGACACACTTCTAAAGTCCATCTATGTTCTTCTTCTTATCTGGGGCCAGGTCGTGGGGGCAGCAGTCTAAGCAACTACTCACAGACTTCCCTCACCCCAGACACTTCCTCCAGCTCCTCCAGTGGGACCCCAAGGCGTTCCCAGGCGAGAGAGACATCCCTCCAAAGTGTCCTGTGTCTGCCCCGGGGGCTCCTCCTGGTGGGACATGAGCACCTCCCCGGGAAGAAGTCCAGGAGACATCCTGAACAGATGCTCAAGCCTCAGCTGCTCCTCTCAACGTGGAGGAGCAGCGGCTCTACTCCGAGCTCCTCCCGTGTGTCTGAGCTCCTCACCCTGTCCTTAAGGGAGCACCCGGCCACCCTGCAGAGGAAACTCATTTAAATACTTGTATCCTCCTACTCAAAGCTCATGACCATAATCCAACACAGTGATGATCCGAGTGTTCCCTGTGCTTCTGTCTCTTCCCTCCGTCTGTGTCTGTGCCTCTGTCTGTGGGCGGAGATTCTGGCACCACCCACTACACACCTGCAGCCAATCAGCAATCGAGTCACCTCTGTAGTACAAAGAGGCTCCACACGCGCTGCCAAACCGTCTGTATTTCCTCCGGTGTATCTTCAGTGTGTCCTCCATGGTCTAGTTCTGTTTGGCTCAGTCTGGTTTTTGGTTATGTTCCAAGTACTCGGTTGTTTTTTCTCGTTTTTCACCAGATTCCGTTTCTTGGATCCACCTTGCACCTCTGCCTCTGACCCAGCTTCCTACGGCTCCTCCAACCAGCATTCACATCCTCTTGTTTGCAATAAACTGTTAAACCTTTTACTCCGAGTCTGTATCTTTGATCCCCCAGACGGTACGACAGAACGATCTGGCCAACATGGATCAAACGGACTCAGGGCCATCGGACACGAACAGAGTACCCGAGCCCTGACCCAACAAGTCACTCAGCTCAACAACCAGGTTTCTGCCTTGCTCCAGTCCCCCCTGCAGCAACAGCCTTTGCCCCGCCACAACCGCCTCAGCGCCCCTTGGAGTTGAGATGCACAGATCTTGATCCATACTCAGCCCAGTCACTGCCGTGGTTTTCGTTTTCACTGCTCCTCTGTGTCCAGATTCTGCTGTTACATGTGTGGATTATTGAGAGGGAGAGCACTCCAGAGGGAAGGTTTTCTAACACCTCTTTTGACCAACTTATGGCCGACTTATGATGAGTTTGTGAGAGAATTTAAACTTGTTTTTGATCACCCACATTATCAAACTGACACCTCTCTCCGCCTGTTAAGTCTCGCTCAGGGAGCAGGATCTGTCAACTACACCACTGAGTTTTGAATCCTGGCCACGGATGTTGATTGGACCTGGACCTTGCAGCTCCGCTGGACAGTTTTCCATCCAGGGATCTCCTCACCCTGCTGCTCACCCTGCTCCTCACCCTTCTCCTCATCCTGCTCCTCACCCTGTTCCTCACCCTGCTCCTCATCCTGCTCCTCACCCTGCTCCTCATCCTGCTCCTCACCCTGCTGCTCACCCTGCTCCTCATCCTGCTCCTCACCCTGCTCCTCACCCTGCTCCTCACCCTGCTGCTCATCCTACTGTAACTGTATAACTCTAAACACGTTTGCAGGTTATGCACACACCCACTGTGACACGCCCAATCTGACATGCCGACTGTGCCACGCCCCCTATGCCACGCCCACTGTGACAAATTATTTTGGTACAAATGTAATAAAATGTGCTGCTCTAGTGTGATGTGCTCTGTCCATAGGGGGCGCTACAGCATGCGGCGCTTTATTGTGACAACATTTACAGCGACGTCAGCTCCACAGTTTTCTGACGCAGACGTCAGTGGATTTGTTTGTTTTCTGAAGTGGTTTTAGATGAATATTGTGATTTAAAATGTGTAAATTATAACAGAATGATCCACAGAGATGAGAACCATAGAGACTCAAGCTCTATATGTCTGGTTTAAAACGAGACTGAACTGACTCTTCTTTAAACACATGTAACAGGGCTGACACACGAGCAGACACATGAATGGTGAGAGGGAGGTTTATATTCAGAGCAGGTCGTTCTGATTGCTCCTCTGTAAAAGCCACATTACAGCCCCTGGATTATATAAAGATTATGGTCTGTGTGGACCATTTGTGCACTTATGTCCTGCACATGTAAGAATACAGCCTGAGCTTAAGGCACCGCCAGGGCCACGTCCAACGAGAACAGAGACGAGCCAGAACTGACACAGACTCACAACAGGGACAAACAGAGAGACGTTCATGTGATATTTAAAGGTCCAAACACACCACTCTCTGCTCTCATCTGTTCTGATGTTTCCTCGTCACAGACCTGGAGCTGTGGTTTGTTTCATTCTCACATGTTTAACACACAAATCTGCAGATTTAGGCTGAGTTCTTCTCTCAAACTGAAAACACTCTGTTCCACCTTGTGATGTCATCATGTGGTAATACAGGAAGTGCTCCACTGTGTTTTTAAACTCCACACACCTTCACTAGAATCATTTGGATCATTTCAGTCCTGGAATAGCCAATTATCTCAACTGAACTAAAGGTAAAAGGAGCTGTTCACTTGAAAACTACCACTTTATGACATCACAAGGTGGAACAGAGCATTTTGAGCTTTGTAGATGTTACAGACTAATAATAAAGTGTGACTTTGAGAGAAGAACTCAGCCTAAATCTGCAGGTTTGTGTGTTAAACATGTGAAACAAAACATAGCTCCAGGTCTGTGACGAGGAAACATCAGAACAGATCAGAGTCGAGTCGTGTGGAGCTTTAAATAAATAACTTTTGTGACAGTTGAACAATATATTTTTTAAACCTAGCAAAGAAAACAAAACTGCTAACACAGCTAACTGCTAACTCCAGCTCTTACTATGGAACAGCAGAGTCGACACTGTTGACCTGTCGCCAAAACGAGCCCAGCGCTTCCACTCGCTCCAGATCCTAAATCTGCAGGTTTATGATAATGAAACACAATGGTCTGTGTGATGAGGACGACACTCTGGGCCTGAGTCTGTGACGTTTTACTGCGTCTTTAAAGTGAGACATGTTTCTGTTGGTGGGACAGAGACGCTCAGAAGAACAGGGTTTTGTATGTTGAAGTTTCACAGTTAAATCTATGCGCTGGCAGGTTCCACATATGTCTGTGTGTCGCTGTCATAAATCTTTATCTTCTCCTCTCTCATTTGGCCCCCTCCCCTCGTCAGACTCAGCCCCTCACATCTGCACATCACTTACTCTCAAAGAACGTGGGGAATGTGTTAATCACATGAGAGCGGCTCTACGCAGACGGTCCCTAATGTTCACTGGACCAGCACCGCTCCATTAGAGGGATTATGAGGAGCACGTGCAGCACATCCACTCCACGCTCCGAGCAGCAACACGAGGACACGCAGGGAGAGGATCTGGGACTTCAACTCAGGGAAACTTATTTTATAAATGTGATTTTCTCACAATGGGACAATAAAAGTTTAAGAAGAACAGCAAACGTAACAGACGAGCACGTTTTAAAGTCCTGTATCGCACAAACTGACCCCTGCAGCTTTAATCCATGTTCTAACGCTCTTCCTCCTCAAAAACACACTGGAGTTGTGTTTTGTTTCATTTACCATGAAATAAGTGACACTTTATTATTAGTCTGTAACATCTCCACAGCTCAAAATGCTCTGTTCCACCTTGTGATGTCATCAAGTGGTAGTTTTCAAGTGAACAGCTCCTTTTACCTTTTGTTCAGTAGAAGATTGGCAATTCCAGGACTGAAATGATCCAAATGATTCTAGTGAAGGTGGAGTTTAAAAACACAGTGGAGCACTTCCTGTATTACCACATGATGACATCACAAGGTGGAACAGAGTGTTTTCAGTTTACAGGTCCCTCTCCCTGATGTGTTTGACCCTCAGCTCTGACACTGTTAAACATCTGTCTCCATGGAGATGAAGCTGACGCCATCAGACCAAGTCACGGGTCAGATCTGCGGAGCTCGATCACATTAAGCAAGAGATACAGGTTTAATGCCACAGTGTGGAGCATTTCATGCACAAACCTCCAGAGGAGCCCCACAGTGGAGTGTGTTTCAGGGCAGGACTCTGTCTGCTCCAGGACGACATGTATTTTGTATTTTTGTCACATCACAGACCTGCAGCTGGTCAAACAAGGAGGGACAGTGGTGCAGTGGATCAGCACTTTGCCCCTCTGACGATGAGGAAACCAGTTCAAACGTCACACACACGAGGAGGGACAGTGGTGCAGTGGATCAGCACTTTGCCCTCTGACGATGAGGAAACCAGTTCAAACGTCACACACGAGGAGGGACAGTGGTGCAGTGGATCAGCACTTTGCCCTCTGACGATGAGGAAACCAGTTCAAACGTCACACACTCAACCTGCCAAAAGCTCCTCTCACTCTGTGTTATTCTTTATTTTTACTACTTTCTATATCTTATTTACTCACAGAAGACATCAAATATGAATATATAAATGAAATAAGATGCATGGCATTAAGTGGTAAAGACAAAAATGTTAAATAACTAAATATTTTTCGACAAAGCAAAGGCTGGAGACTTTGAGGATTTGAATAAAACATACTTTTTAAAATCTATTCCATATGTTACTTCACATATTTCACATATTTCACATATTTAACGTCTTGTGTATTTATTTAAAACGCTGAATGAGAGACATCCAAACTTTTGACTGGCAGCGTACGGACACGTCCTGTCGCTGTGTCCTTGGGCAAGACACTTCCTGCTCTTTGCCTCGAGTCACATCAGAAACAGAGCCACAGATCCAAAACTACCTCAGAGCATTCTGCCCTCGATCGTGAACAAACACGTCTGATTTTAAAAGTGCAGCTCAGACAAACGTGTCTCATGTTCACAGCGCTGCAGGGAACAAAGTGAAAAAGTAAAGTACTGCACTTTAGAATTTCTATGTATCTGTGCTTTACTTAAGTACATTTTACAGTGGTACTTTTACTTTTACTCGAGTACATTTGAGAGCAGTATCTGTACTTTCTACTCCACTACATTTTTGAACTGGACTGAAAAGTAAAAAGTACTTTTCATGTGATTTGAGGGATTACTTTGAACAAAATACCAAAATTCAGAAGAAAAATGTAAAACTGATTTATATTTTTACACTTTAACACATGAACAGCAATTGTGTGAAATACTTTTTACTCTTAAAGTACATTGTAAACGAGTACTTAAATACTTTTAGTAAGTCGATTTTTTCATGTGATGTTTTTACTTTCGAGTAACTTTTTGCCTCTGTATCTGTACTTTTACTTGACTCACAAACTACGTTCTGTGTATAAGCCTGATATCAGCTCGTCTCCTGTTTGTCCAGATGTTTTAGTTTTTCCTGTTTGTGTCAGAAGCGAATCCTTATAATTCTGCGTCTAAATGATAAAGGTGTGTTAAAGCTGGTTAAAGCTGGTTAAAGCTCATTAAAGCTCGTTAAAGCTGGTTAAAGCTCGTTAAAGTTTGCTGGTCGTGTTTGGCGGCGTTTACCCTCTGAGAGCCCGACGTCGACCTCTTCAGGGACGAGCGTTTTCCTCCGGCTCCCTTCGTCTCCATGGCCTCCTCAGATGTTCACTTCATCCACGGAGGAGACCCCTGCACGTCTCTGGTCAAAAGAAGCACAAAACCCTCCTGGTACATTTGAGGTTGCCGGTTGGATTCCCAGGTCCGTGCGGCTGACATGAACGTGAGCTGTGAGTGCGGTAGACGTGACACAGTCTGCCCCTGTGCCCTTGAGCCTCTGCTTCATAATCAGGCTTAACGCCGCAGCGGCTCGTCTAATGGAGCCAGATTTCATAAATGTTATTGGACTTAAAGCGCCCTCCACTCCACAGAGCGGCACGAGGAAAGACGAGAAACACTGGAGTAGAGTTGGGTCAAATGTGGACTTCATCGTCCAAATCTGACTTCTGCATTTGACCCACATTTCAGTAAACTGAAATAAGACCTGTTCTTCAAACTGTTCAGATGTTTCTCCAGGTTCGAGTCGTTTCTTCTCGTTGAGCCTCTGAAGTTGTGTTTGGAGTGATTCATATTTGAGACACAAGCTCAGTAGGTTTAAAGGGCCTGTGATTTTTGTCCTATTTAAGCAAAATGTGTCTGGTCCCAGAGCAGAGATACGGCATCAGCTCTTCAGGTCAGAATAAGTCTGCTGTGTTGTCTACGCCTAATTATAGTTTTACTGTCCAATAATCAGAAATGTGTGTTAACATGCTAGTTGTTAACTTTAAAGAGCTTATATTCCACTGTTATCTGATCTATGTCATAATGTTCCTCGCCACAAACAGACCTGGAGCTGTGTTTTGAGGGCACCAGGTCGTGACATCACAGATTTGACTGAGAAGCAGCTGAGATGTGAAACATGAAAGAGACAAAACTCATTTGAGATGTTGAGAGTCCTGCAGGGACTCGTCTGTGAATCAAACCCCCCACGAACCTGCTTCAGTGAGTCTGGTCTGGACCTGGGTCCACGGGGTCCACGGGGTCCACAGGGGCGTGTCCTTGCCTCAGTGAGTCTGGTCTGGACCTGGATCAGTCTGTGGGGCTGCAGGTCTCCCAAAGGAGGAAAGGCAAAAAGGCAAATTGTGCTAAATATTTACACAGAAATGAAATAACCTGATTTTTCTGGTGGTTCACTGCTTCCCCCTAGTGGAAGAATAATAGTATTACCAATTTAATTGTTCTGATTTTTATATTTGGAAAAGTCATTACTAAATCACAATGTGACTTTGGTCTTTGGTCATCAGACGGTCATGTTTAGGACACGTCTCTGCTCCGTGAGCTCATATTAGAACATGTGACAGAACTTTTCAGAACTTTTGTTGTAATTCAGAAAATCTATAAAATATAATTCATAGTCTAAACATAATTTGTCCTTTTTATGTTATTTTCATATTAAAATGACATTGAATATCTTATTTTAGGTTTCTCAAAAATGACCTAATTTGCAGTAAGTGTCTCTGTCCTGCAGAGGGCGCCCTGTGCTTGAGTATGGTCCCGTGTCAGGGCGTCATCTGAGGTGAGGGTGTCAGAGTGCTGTGAATTATGAATCAATCAAACGTGTTTCTATTCTCTCTTATACTATATTTAAGCTTAATGTTTAAATGTAATAAAACCAGCAGGATACAAGCAGCACACTGACACTGTGTCCTTGAGCAAGACACTTCCAGGGCCTCCAGTCTTTGTCTGCACTGATGCATGAATGTCCAAACCTATCCATGCTGCAGGTTTTCTTCTTCCAGTCTCTGCCCATCAGTGTGCTCCTGTAAGAAGAGAAGAAGAGGAAAAGAGCAGAAGAGGAGAAGAAGAGCAGAAGAGGAGACGAGAAGAGGAGAAGAGGAGAGGAGGAGAGAAGAGAAGAAGAGAAGAAAAGAAGAGGGAGAAGAGGGGAAGAGGAGAAGAGCAGAAGAGGAGACGAGAAGAGGAGAAGAGGAGAGGAGGAGAAGAGAAGAAGAGAAGAAAAGAAGAGGAGAAGAGGGGAAGAGGGGAAGAGGAGAAGAGCAGAAGAGGAGAGGAGAAGAGGAGAGTCGCCTCAGTCCACTGCACAGACCTGTGATATAACACACACGGACATATATACACAAATATACACACATACACACACACACACACACACACACACACACACACACACACACACACACACACACACACACACACACACACACACACACACACACACACACACACACTATGTGGATGTTCTAGAACACTGCAGATTACAGGGCAGCTCTTAACACGGATCAAATCAGGGTCTTATACCAATTTAACACATGTAAACCAGGACTACAGCAGGTCTAAACCAGGTCTAAACCAGGACTATAACAGGTCTAAACCAGGACTATAACAGGTCTAAACCAGGACTATAACAGGTCTAAACCAGGACTACAGCAGGTCTAAACCAGGTCTAAACCAGGACTATAACAGGTCTAAACCAGGACTATAACAGGTCTAAACCAGTATAACAGGTCTAAACCAGGACTATACCAGGACTATAACAGGTCTAAACCAGTATAACAGGTCTAAACCAGGACTACAGCAGGTCTAAACCAGGATTAAACCAGTTCTGCACTAAACACAGGTCGCCTTAAACTCTTAACATGTCGTACAGGAACTAAACCAAAACTAAACCACAGATTTCATCGTAATGAGCATAACACTGGTACTTTCTATGGGGCACAATAAGAACGGTAAAGCAGTGTTCCTCTGGTCGCCATAGAAACAGGCCACACCTCACCTCACCTGAGCCTCACCTGAGCCTCACCTGAGCTCCCCTCAGTGTAGTTGTGCGGTGATAGGACTGAGTGTGTGTGTGTGTGTGGGCGTGTTCAGAGGACATAAGCCGGTCAGGCCATCGAGGCTCATGTTTACTCAGCTCAGAACGCAGCACGTTCACAGAGAAAAGGCTCCATATTACACAAAACGGACTCCTGTGAGCTGGAAGTCATGTTCTAACACTGTTCCCTCCTCAAAAACACACTGGAGTTGTGTTTTGTTTCATTCACATGTTTGAGTCACACTTTATTATTAGTCTGTAACATCTCCAAAGCTCAAAATGCTCTGTCCCACCTTGTGATGTCATGAAGTGGTAATTTTCATGTTAACAGCTCCTTTTACTTTCAGTAGAAATCGACAACTCCAGCACTGAAATTATCCAGATGATTCTAGTGAAGGTGTGTGGAGTTTAAAAACAAAGTAGAGCACTTCCTGTATTACCACATGATGACATCACAAGGTGGAACAGAGTGTTTTCAATTTGAGAGAAGAACTCACACAACTCTAAGTATGTTTGTGTTGAGAAAACATTAGCAGAGAAGCAGAGTCTTGTGATTGTAATAAACCAAAAAAAGTCTGAAAATCCGCCGTGGACGTGGTGAGGTTAGCTTTAGCCGTTAGCTTGTCAACCTGCGCTTCAGGCGTAACTGAGCTGCGCTGGGATCACGTGTTTTACGTGTTTTACGTACGCTTCTCACGCGCTCCCTCGGTGTCTAGCAGTTTTTTTTAAACTGTAGCATCTTCACAGTTAGCACAATGTTTGGTGCAATGTTGAATATAAATCTACAAACCGTTAAAAGCAAAATAAATAAATAAAGTCAATTTGTGAGGAGAGGAAAGAGGAGAAAAGGGACAGTTCTTCTCTGTTTAGCTGTGCATTAGCAGTAATTAAATGTGTCAATTACAATAAGTTACAATATGTGCACAAGCTAACGCCACTTAGCATCGTTAGCATCCTTAGCATCGTTAGCATACTACAAGTGTAAGCACAAACACTGCGCTGATATCTGCTGTGAACTATAAACACCTTAGGTCCGAAATATTTCCATATTTCATGTGACAATCACATGTGATTAAAACTGAGATTAATGTGCACAATCAGGCTCAAAACAAAAGTGCGTCTTTATGATCCTCTGAGCCGAGAGCCGCACCAGCAGTGCAGTTACAGTGGTATCGGCTCTTGGTATCAGCAGCCCATTGACGAGTATGAGTACTGACACTGGTATCGATCCCAGGTGTATCGGTATCGGTGCATCTTTACAGATAAACTTACCTCTTCTTCTTGGAGAAGGGTCTGATTATGTTCCTCGTGTTAAGTCGAGATGTTCAGTCTGTTTGCTGCTTGTTGAAGCCGTTTGTTCATGTGTAGCGCGGAGGAGCTAACATTAGCTAACGAGGCTAAACTACTGCATTAAAAACATGTAAGACTTTAGTATACACTCACTTTATCATAACTGAGCAGTGGAGAAGTGTAACAAAGTAAAAGTACTTAAGTAAACAACAGAGGTATCTGTACTTTACTTCAGTACATTTTAAAGTTCTTTCCTTCTTTTAGAGTATAACTTGTATAACTTCCTTAAAAGTGCTTCATAAACTGCACTTTTCACAGTGTTTGTTCAGCACAGTCTGATTCTTCCAGAGGGTTTGGGCTCAGCTGCACAAACGCCACATTTGAACTATTCTTCAAACACAGATGTGGATCTGGAGCCTCAGACTCAGACAAAACTCTGAAACGAATAAAACAAAGCATCGTTTTAAGAGGAAGTGGACCTGGACCTGCAGGACTCGACTCCCCCTAGTGGCCGTTATATGAACGCTGTGTCGTCCACATCACGCCTCAGTCATTTGTGTCACTTATAGACCTGTCCTCTGTCAGGCGTCTGGTCACCACGTCCTTTTGTGTTTTTACTCCATAACTTAAATATAACTCTGCGTAAAAGTATTCAAAGTATTCAGAACGAAGTACTCTGACGTCAGAACATGTGACTCTATTTTCACAAATTCAGCAGTGTGGCCAAAGTCATTTAAATGATCTTTGAGTTTCAAACTTACACCCTACACATCTCCCCAGCTTCAGTCCAGCTTCAGTCCTGGTTTAGTCCTGGTTTAGTCCTGGTTTAGTCCTGGTTTAGACCTGGTTCAGTCCTGGTTTAGACCTGGTTTAGTCCTGGTTTAGACCTGGTTTAGTCCTGGTTTAGTCCTGGTTTAGTCCTGGTTTAGACCTGGTTTAGTCCTGGTTTAGTCCTGGTTTAGACCTGGTTTAGTCCTGGTTTAGTCCTGGGTGAGTTGATGGATAACATGATAAAATGTTCATTTTATCATGGTTAAAAACTCAAACTAGATTCTCTTTTTTATCGGCAAATACAGTGACAAAAACAAATAAATGGAGGAATATTTGCCCTTTTCTGTAACTGGAGCAGAGATTATTATAAAATATATATGTTTAAAACTGTATCAGGCTTTTCTTTAGTCCTATGAAACCATTTTGACATTTTTATTGTGACACACGATGGTAGGTGGGCGTGAGCTTTTGAAAAGCACTGAGGAGAAGAGGAGGAGGAGGAAGAAACGAGAGGAAGAGGAGGAGGAGAAGAGAGGGGAGATGAGGAAGAAGAGGAGGAGGAGGAGGAGAGAGGAGGAGGAGGAGGAGAGAGGAGGAGGAGGAGAGTGGAGGAGGAGGATTACTGCTCCAACTGAAGCCAAACACAGTCGAGATTGTGGTGCCACATGTAGCGGCTTCACCCACAGAGCAGAGCACCGCGGGGTCACAGGCTCCAGGAGGGCATCAGGTACAAACCCTCCTCAGACCATCACTGACCCACCACCAAACCTCCTCAGACCATCACTGACCCACCACCAAACCTCCTCAGACCATCACTGACCCACCACCAAACCTCCTCAGACCATCACTGACCCACCACCAAACCTCCTCAGACCATCACTGACCCACCACCAAACCAAAGACCATCACTGACCCACCACCAAACCTCCTCAGACCATCACTGACCCACCACCAAACCTCCTCAGACCATCACTGACCCACCACCAAACCTCCTCAGACCATCACTGACCCACCAAACCACTCAGACCATCACTGACCCACCACCAAACCCTCCTCAGACCATCACTGACCCACCACCAAACCACTCAGACCATCACTGACCCACCACCAAACCTCCTCAGACCATCACTGACCCACCACCAAACCACAGACCATCACTGACACACCACCAAACCACTCAGACCATCACTGACCCACCACCAAACCTCCTCAGACCATCACTGACCCACCACCAAAAACCACTCAGACCATCACTGACCCACCACCAAACCACTGAGACCATCACTGACCCACCACCAAACCGCTGAGACCATCACTGACCCACCACCAAACCACTCAGACCATCACTGACCCACCACCAAACCTCCTCAGACCATCACTGACTCACCACCAAACCACCTCAGACCATCACTGACCCACCACCAAACCACTCAGACCATCACTGACCCACCACCAAACCGCTGAGACCATCACTGACCCACCACCAAACCACTCAGACCATCACTGACCCCACCACCAAACCTCCTCAGACCATCACTGACCCACCACCAAACCACTCAGACCATCACTGACCCACCATCAAACCACTCAGACTATCACTGACCCACCACCAAACCACCTCAGACCATCACTGACCCACCACCAAACCACAGACCATCACTGACCCACCACCAAACCACTCAGACCATCACTGACCCACCACACCACCACTCAGACCATCACTGACCCACCACCAAACCACAGACCATCACTGACCCACCACCAAACCACCTCAGACCATCACTGACCCACCACCAAACCTCCTCAGACCATCACTGACCCACCACCAAACCACTCAGACCATCACTGACCCACCACCAAACCACAGACCATCACTGACCCACCACCAAACCACCTCAGACCATCACTGACCCACCACCAAACCTCCTCAGACCATCACTGACCCACCACCAAACCACTCAGACCATCACTGACCCACCACCAAACCACCTCAGACCATCACTGACCCACCACCAAACCTCCTCAGACCATCACTGACCCACCATCAAACCTCCTCAGACCATCACTGACCCACCATCAAACTTCCTCAGACCATCACTGACCCACCACCAAACCTCCTCAGACCATCACTGACCCACCATCAAACCACCACAGACCATCACTGACCCACCACCAAACCACTCAGACCATCACTGACCCACCACCAAACCTCCTCAGACCATCACTGACCCACCACCAAACCTCCTCAGACCATCACTGACCCACCACCAAACCTCCTCAGACCATCACTGACCCACCACCAAACCTCCTCAGACCATCACTGACCCACCACCAAACCACTCAGACCATCACTGACCCACCACCAAACCTCAGACCATCACTGATCCACCACCAAACCACAGACCATCACTGACCCACCACCAAACCTCCTCAGACCATCACTGACCCACCACCAAACCACAGACCATCACTGACCCACCACCAAACCACCTCAGACCATCACTGACCCACCACCAAACCACCTCAGACCATCACTGACCCACCACCAAACTGAGCATGCTCAGTGATGTTGAGGCAGCAGGACGTTCTCCGCGGCGTCTCTAGACCCTTTCTCGCATATGTTCAGGTTGAACCTGCTCTAATCGGTGAAGAGCACAGGACCCCAGTGGTGCACTTGCCAATTCTGGTGGTTTATGGCAAATGCCAGTCGGGCTCTACGGTGCTGGGCAGTGAGCACAGGGGCCACTACAGGACCTGGGGCCCTCCACCCTCGTGGAGTCTGTTTCTGGTTGTTTGGTCAGAAACATTCACTCCAGCGGCTGGAGGTCATTCTGTGGGGCTCTGGCAGTGCTCATCCTGTTCCTCCTGCACAAAGGAGCAGATACTGATCCTGCCCAGGGTTTGAGGACCTTCTACGACCCTGCCCAGCTCTCCTGGAGGAACAACCTGTCTCTGAATCTAGTCTGTGCTTTTGAGATTCTGCTGGGAGACACAGCAAACCTTGGAACAACACGTATTGATGTTCCATCCTGGAGAAGTTGGACCACAACCTCTGCAGCCTCCAGGTGCGGCACCATGCACAAATAATGTTGATCCAAGCCAAAGAAAAAAGTCAGTCAGTAAAAAAATCTGCCAGAAGAGACGAGGAGGGAAAAATACCAGCGGCATCAACCTGGAAAACCTTCCTGTTTTGGGGTCTGTCCAACTGTTGCCTCTAGTGACACCTGGTGTTTGTTTCATTAAAAACAGAGCAGCTGAACCGGATTAAACCCTGAGCTTCTGAACCAGATCAATGTCCCACAGGTTTGACCGGAGCTGTACTGTTCCTCTCGTGTTTTGAGCCGTGTATAAACACATGCAGTGAAGTCATGAGGCTCATACTCTCCTCGTCCTGCTGTGTGTTTGCAGACAGAACAGTGTAACGTGCTAGCGTAGAGCTGGAGAGGTCACTTTGTGCTCAGACACTGCTTTACACTGATATTATTCAAGTTGAAGTAAAAGGTTCTGTCTTTTCATCTCGAGCTTTTATCACTTCGACACTTCGACTCGCTCGGTTAAAGCTGCACTGTGTAACTTTTCAGGAAGGAGTCCACCCCCAGCTCGTCTCCATGGAGATGTCATTTCTGTGCTTGGAATGTTCCACAGTAAGACTTTGAACTTATCTGCCACTTATGAGGTGATGCTGCGGAGTTACAGGTCACATCTGTGGAGAGGAGAGTCTGTTTGTACTGTAAACATGGAGACTTTTAATGCCACACTGGAACATTTCAGGCATCACGCTGGCGTATCCGATAGTGACGTACTTTTACTTTTACTTGAGTACATTTGAGAGCAGTATCTGTACTTTCTACTCCACTATATTTTTGAACTGGACTGAAAAGTAAAAGTATTTTTCTTCTTGTGTGAAGCTGCTGAAAAGTCTGAGGTTTATTTTTAACATGTTCAGAATTTGAACAAAACAGAAATGTACAAATAAAAACAGAAAAACGATGGATTCAGTCGTTTCTGTTGAACAAAATTCAGCTCGAATCTTTATAAAATCACCACATTTGAAGTTTTTATAAGACTCAAAATCTGTGAGAAATTCTTTTTATCTTTTACTCTTTAAGTACATTTTTAAACTGATACTTTAATACTACTACTTTAGTACTTCACCCACCACTGTCCAAAAGATTCGGATCCCGTAAAAGAGCCGAAAGTCTCATCACTAGTAACTACGAGACAAGACTGATGTGAACTTACTCTCAGACTGTTCACAGAGTTAAACAGATCTGACGTCAGCTCTGGTCTCACTCTGACTCTCTCCACCGTGTTCTCAACAGGAAGTGATCACGGTGCACTTCCTGCTCCGTCGACTCACTTCACTTTCTGTGTAAAACTGTGTCTCTCTCTGTCCTGCTGCTGTCAGACTCACTTTGGTCTTAAATGTTCATATTAACCCTCTACATCAGGGGCGTCAAACTCAAATGGACCAAATGAAAACATGAGCTCCAAGTCGAGGGCCGGACTGATCCAATGTTCAGTGAAAAAATGTAAAATGACACAGTCTAGTGAACCTAATGAACCTACTGAAAACTAACAAATATATCACTATATGATCAGATAAATGAAGCAATATTTTCTTATGACTCTGTCAGTAATTTTTAATTTTCAACAGGCACAAAAGACAAACTTCCTTTATATAAAAATCCCCATAACCTGCACATTAAATGAATGAAGTGGATTATTCAAGGCACCATCAGTATATTTTCTCAGAGAAATGACAAAAGTAGAATCAATTTACTTCAAATAAATAAATAATATCAACTATTTTCTATCAGTCATTCAACTGAAATATTTTAAAACATAATTGGATTGAAAAACAATAAAATAAAGTGTAAAACTCTATGGATGAGAGAAAAACACTGTCTGTGGCTCCCACAGAGTCAGTTTGGTTTTAAACTTCACTGTCCTGCACATCTCAGAGACACGACCCCGACCTGCAGCTGCAGGTTCATCACATTCAGACTCGTCACAGAAAACACATTTCACACAAACGTTTGTCTCAGAGTTGTGTTGTGTCTTTTCTTTCCAAGAACAGACACATCTCCTCACGCAGCTCAAACATCAGCAGCACTTTCCCTGTTTATCCATCTCTCCTCAGTGTGACACAAACCACCAGCTCCGTTTAACTCGCTCAGAAATGTTTTGAACTGGAGATAATTTAAACCTGATAAAGTTACTGCAGCCTGATGGTCTCAGGACATGTTCCATTTTCAAGACTTTACCACAGAACTGTCGTGTCCCATTTCACCAAATGCACCGCTCGATGTTCGAGGTGCAGGTCGAAGTCCCGCCCGATCAGAGCATTTTAGGGCAAATTGGGACACGGCCACGACTCCTGGTGGATGACACAATGAGAAACTGTCAGCTCAACTGTGACGTTTTGCTCCTGATCTTCTCCCGTGTCCTCGCCTCCAGTCCACTCCCGTGTCGTCCGGTCCGCTCCCGTGTCCTCCGGTCCGCTCCCGTGTCGTCCGGTCCGCTCCCGTGTCCTCCGGTCCGCTCCCGTGTCGTCCGGTCCGCTCCCGTGTCCTCCGGTCCGCTCCCGTGTCGTCCGGTCCGCTCCCGTGTCCTCCGGTCCGCTCCCGTGTCGTCCGGTCCGCTCCCGTGTCCTCCGGTCCACTCCCGTGTCGTCCGGTCCGCTCCCGTGTCCTCCGGTCCACTCCCGTGTCCTCCGGTCCGCTCCCGTGTCGTCCGGTCCACTCCCGTGTCCTCCGGTCCACTCCCGTGTCCTCCGGTCCGGTCCCGTGTCCTCCGGTCCACTCCCGTGTCCTCACATCGCAGGTGCTCCGTCTGGTGTCTAACCCCTGAGTTTTTCGCGGCTCCATCTCATTTCCACATGTTTCACCTCTTCATGCGGATCATGTCCTGTAGTTGTGCCATAGGACGTAACGCCAAAAACTCCTCTGTCCCGCTCAGGAAGATTTAAGACCTCGGCCATGTCCCAATTCGCCAAATGCACCGTTCGATGTTCTGTTCGAGGTGCGGGTCTAACTTAAATGCACTGTTCAGCGCATTTAAGGACACTTTGTCAAACTGGGACACGGCCCTCGTTTTAATTCTTCCACCTTCTGTCGCCTTTGTTCCATGTCCATATTCTTGTCTTTGTCCACGTGTTTAGTTTCCTGATGCCGTCTCAGATTATTCTCTTTCATTACCTCCACACTTTCTCCACACAGAGACACACAGGTTTTCCAGCCTCCTCCGTGAACATGTTTAATCCGACTCCCACCTTGTTTGAAGCCCCCGGTTCTCAGTGTCCACCTTCTGTTTTGCCATTTTTGATGTGTATCTGAAAGTTGACTTTTGCTGTTATGCTAATGACGCTGATGAATAATGAAATGAAGCCGCCTCCTGCTCAGTCCCGCGTGTGTTAAACACCTGCGGGCTGCGGGCAGGTTCTAATAATAAATCAATATCATCCCACGGGCCACAGAAACCCTCTCGTGGGCCGGATGTGGCCCGCGGGCCTTGTGTCTGACACATGTGCTCTACATGATCCTGGGGTTTTTATTTCACGTCTGTGTCTGTAAATCAACATATGAACATTAATAACAGACACATCAGGTCCTTCTTTCCCCGACGTCGCTCCTGTTAGCGTTAGCAACAGGTTTGATTGACAGTGTTGCTAAGCGCCCGCTCTGGGCTAAAGGGAAGGGGCGGTGCCTTCATCAGCCTCAGCCCGGATTGGCTGTTTGGTTGCTATGACACTTGACTCCAGATTAGCCGTTATACCTGCTCTAGCTTCCTCTGACCGGACACTCTGGGTGACGTCACACTCAGTCACTTCTTGGTGCGTCTGTGGCCCCTGACCCCTGACCCCTGTCTGTCCCTCTCCATGTCCGTCGTTTTGTCCTGAGATTTGTCTTTTATCTGCGTGTCAAAGGTGAAAGTGAAAGTAAACCTTTATAACAGCAGCGTGAGGTAAACACACGGAAAGAACATTTAATCAGTGTTTTTATCACTGACCGACATTTTATCTGCTGTCCAGTAACGACCAGCCCAAGGTTAAAACAACACGGACGACGCAGAGAGACACTCCTCTTAAAACACTCCCACAATGCAACAGTTTACAACGAACCACAAGTTTAAAGAAGAGAAAGAACACGTGATGTAAGAGGCTTTCACACATGTGAAGGATGGGTTAGTCCTGGTTTAGTCCTGGTTTAGTCCTAGTTTAGTCCTGGTTTAGTCCTGGGTTAGACCTGGTTTAGTCCTGGGTTAGTCCTGGTTTAGTCCTGGGTTAGACCTGGTTCAGTCCTGGTTTAGTCCTGGGTTAGTCCTGGTTTAGTCCTAGTTTAGTCCTGGTTTAGTCCTGGTTTAGTCCTGGTTTAGTCCTGGTTTAGTCCTGGTTTAGTCCTGGGTTAGTCCTAGTTTAGTCCTGGTTTAGTCCTAGTTTAGTTCTAGTTTAGACCTGGTTTAGTCCTGGTTCAGTCCTGGTTCAGTCCTGGTTTAGTCCTGGTTAAGTCCTGGTTTAGTCCTGGTTCAGTCCTGGTCTAGTCCTGGTTAAGTCCTGGTTTAGTCCTGGTTCAGTCCTAGTTTAGTCCTGGTTTAGTCCTGGTTTAGTCTTGGTTTAGTCCTGGTTTAGTCCTGGTTTAGTCCTGGGTTAGTCCTGGTTTAGTCCTGGTGTTTAGTCCAGGTTTAGTCCTGGTTTAGTCCTGCTTTAGTCCTGGTTTAGTCCTGGTTTAGTCCTGGGTTAGTCCTGGTTTAGTCCTGGTTTAGTCCTGGTTTATTCCTGGTTTAGTCCTGGTTTAGTCCTGGTTTAGTCCTGGTTTAGTCCTGTAGTTTATCTGTGCTCTGATCCTCTGGTGGTTGAAGTACTCAGTGTTGTTACTCTAGTAGAAGTACAGATTGACAGATAAGTTGTACTTGAGTACAGTACTTTTCTGCTTGTACTCGAGTACATTCTGCTGCTGTGGCCTGACGTCATGTCTCTGTTTATGTTCAGTTCAGTTCATGATCTCCTCGTGTGAACAAACCACAGAGACTTTAGGCCCGAGTTCAAACACAGAGCCACATGAGTCAACACAGGGCGAGGCTCCTACAGCAGCACTGACCTACATCTGCACCAACACACGAGGACACGGGGACACAGGGACACGCAGGGACATGAGGACACGGGGACAAGAGACATGCAGGGACAAGAGACATGCAGGGACACGAGGACACGGGAACAAGAGACATGGAGGGACAAGAGACATGCAGGGACAAGAGACATGCAGGGACAAGAGACATGCAGGGACACGGGGACAAGAGACATGCAGGGACAAGAGACATGCAGGGACACGAGGACACAGGGACAAGAGACATGCAGGGACACGGGGACAAGAGACATGCAGGGACAAGAGACATGCAGGGACACGGGGACAAGAGACATGCAGGGACAAGAGACATGCAGGGACACGAGGACACAGGGACAAGAGACTGCAGGGACACGGGACAAGAGACATGCAGGGACAAGAGACATGCAGGGACACGAGGACACAGGGACAAGAGACATGCAGGGACACGGGGACAAGAGACATGCAGGGACAAGAGACATGCAGGGACACGGGGACAAGAGACATGCAGGGACAAGAGACATGCAGGGACACGAGGACACGGGAACAAGAGACATGCAGACACGTGTCTGTCCTGTCCCTGTCCTGTCCCTTGTCCTATGTCTGTCCTGTCCCTGTCCTGTCCCTGTCCTGTCCTGTGTTTGTCCTGTGTTTGTCTTGTCCCTGTCCTGTCCTGTCCCTGTCCTGTCCCTGTCCTGTGTTTGTCCTGTGTTTGTCTTGTCCCTGTCCTGTCCTGTCCTGTCCCTGTCCTGTGTCTGTCCTGTGTCTGTCCTGTGTCTGTCTTGTCCCTGTCCTGTCCCTGTCCTGTGTTTGTCCTGTCCTGTCCCTGTCCTGTCCCTGTCCTGTGCAGGGCTGAGCTCCTGCTGCACTTTCCCTCTTTCTAACACATAAAAACATCATATTTAGTTTTTCCTCTTTGTCTTTAGTCACTTTGAAACGTGCACGCGCGTCCTGGAGACAGCGCGTGCGTGACGGTATCCACGCGTGACCGTGGCGTGTGCGTGTGTAAAGAGCCGCAAAGAGCCGTAAAGAGCCGTAAAGAGCCGTGTTGTCACAGTGTTTTGATCGTGGTGAACGTGGTGCGTGTCTTGAAAAGCGCTGCACAGTTCGGTGACGCAAGGGGCGCTATTTATACCTCAGGAACGGGATGTTCTCGCTCCGGCTCCGGGGTCACTCGAGGACAAACTCAGACTCAGAGCGTGTCCTACGGGGAAACGCGGCGCTTCTGACGCGTGAAAGCGGAAGTTTTGGCGAGAACAGAGGAGAGAGTCAAACATGCACGGCTCCCTGTCCACGGAGCACGCGGGGAGCCGGCTCCCGGCACGGCTCTCTGCACGGCTCTGGTGCAGCCTCGCCCACCCGTGAACCCGGTGACTCCAGAGTGCACCGGGGCGTGGGGTCAAACACACGTGACGTCACAGACACGCTCTGTGTGTTTGTGTTGTCGTGGCCTCGTGCACAAGTTTGATCTGGAGACAGAGGCTCCAGATCAACAGGTTTGTTTGAAAATGACTCAAGTAGATGTTTGTTTGTTTGTTTGTTTGTTTGTTTGTAACAGACAAACATGATGATGTGATGAGAGTGTCTGGTCTGTGTGGCTCTGTCCCAAACTCTGCCTTTAAATACTACATCTCCATCCATCCATCCCTCCCTCCATGTTCTTCCTCTTATCCGGGGCCGGGTCGCGGGTGCAGCTCTAAGCAGGGACTTCCAGACTTCCCTCACCCCAGACACGTCCCCCAGCTCCTCTGGTCGGACCCCAAGGTGTTCTCAGGTCAGCCGAGAGCCAAAATCCCTCGATCCTGGGTCTTCCCCGGGGCCTCTTCCCGGTGGGACATGCTCGGTACACCTTCCCAGGGAGGCGTCCAGGAGGCATCCTGAGCAGATGCCTGAGCCGCCTCAGCTGCTCCTCTCGATGTGGAGGAGCAGCGGCTCTACTCTGAGCTCCTCCTGTGTGACTGAGCTCCTCACCCTGTCTCTAAGGGAGCGCCCAGCCATCCTGCGGAGGAAACTCATTTCAGCCTCTTGTATCCGCGATCTTGTCTTTTCGGTCATTACCCAGAGGTGAGGGTAAGAACATAGACTGACCGATAAATCGAGAGCTTTGTCTTTCGACTCAGCTCCTTCTTCACCACAACGAACGATACAGCGACATCACTGCAGACACTGATCCAACTGTCAATCTCACACTACATCCGCCCCTCACTCGTGAGCAAGACCCAGAGATACTTGAACTCCTCCACTTGAGGCAAAGACACCACCCGGAGAGGGCACAACCTTTTTCCGGCCGAGAACCATGGCCTCGGATTTGGAGGAGCTGATTCTCATCTCAGCCGCTTCACACTCGGCTGCAAACCGCCCCAGTGCTGCAGGTCCTGGCTCGAAGAAGAATCAGGACAACATCATCTGCAAACAGCAGAGATGATCCTGTGGTTCCCGAACCAGACCCCCTCCAGCCCCTGAACCGGACCCCCTCCAGCCCCTGAACCAGACCCCCTCCAGCCCCTGAACCAGACCCCCTCCAGCCCCTGAACCAGACCCCCTCCAGCCCTGAACCAGACCCCCTCCGGCCCCTGAACCAGACCCCCTCCGGCCCCTGAACCAGACCCCCTCCAGCCCCTGAACCAGACCCCCTCCAGCCCCTGAACCAGACCCCCTCCGGCCCCTGAACCAGACCCCCTCCGGCCCTGACTGCACCTAGAAATTCTGTCCATAAATATAATGAACAGAACCGGTGACAAAGTGCAGCCCTGGTGGAGTCCAACATGCACCGGGAACAAGTCTGACTCACTGCAGAGAACACAGCTCCTGCTCTGGTCATACAGGGACCGCACAGCTCTTAGCAAAGAGCCCCGGACCCCATACTCCCAGAGCACCCCCAAAGAGGGACACGGTTGAATGCCTTCTCCTGATCCGCAAAATGAGCCCACATCAGCTCATCGCTGCTCCCCGCGGGCAACGCCAAAGAAATGGAGAGTCGAGCCCCTCTGAAGGAGTTGGGTTTCAGAGCCCAAGATGTGTGTGGAGGTGAGGCCGACTCTATCTAGTTATAACGCTCAACCTCCTGCACTAGTTCAGCCCCCCCCCCAGCGAGATGACATTCCATGTCCCCAGGTGGTGGGTCCACGGGAGGACGGCCCTACATCGCTCCTTCGGGCTATGGCCAACCAGGCCTTGCGGGGAAAGTCCCGGCCACCAGGCGCTCGCTGCTGAGCACCAACCCCTCGCTGCTGAGCACCGACCCAGGGTGGGGCCCCGGTAACACCAATCCAGGTGATGTAACTGACCTCGCTCGTAAACTCATCATGAAGAGCTTCTGAACTCTTGGTCTGACCCATCTCCCAAGACCTGTTTGCCATGGGTGACCCTACCAGGGGCCTGAAGCCCTCAGCAACATGGTTCCAGGATCATTCGGGTACTCAAACCCCTCCACCACGTTAAGGTGGTTCAAGGAAGTGAATACTACATCTTTAAATAAAGGTTTTTAATACTACATCTTTAAACCTTTATTCAAAACTTTTACCAGACTTCACTTTGGCTGTGACTTTTGAACTCTCCAGGCTCCATAAAAAACAGTGTTTGAAGATAACAAAAGTAAAAGTTTTAAAGTGCTGTAT
>JAIEZT010001390.1:13645031-13680031 GCA_019594935.1 Periophthalmus modestus | reverse complement strand
GGTGGTGGTGGTGCGGTGTTCTGGTGGTCTTATATTGGTGTTGTGGTGGTGTTCTGGTGGTATTATGGCGGTTTTGTGGTGCTATTATAGTGGTGCTATTATAGTGGTGTTATGGTGATGTTGTTATTATAGTGTTGTTGTGGTGTTGGTGTGGTGTTGTGGTGGTGGTGTTGTGGTGTCCTGGTGGTGTCCTGGTGGTGTCCTGGTGGTGTCCTGGTGGTGTCCTGCTGGTGTCCTGGTGGTGTCCTGGTGGTGTCCTGGTGGTGTCCTGGTGGTGTCCTGGTGGTGTCACTCTTCTGGCAGATCCTGTTCTTCTTCTCTACATAACAGACTCGTTCTTTGGACTTGTTTACGGCTCGTGTGACTGTGGTGGTCTCACGGTGGTGTCCTGCTGGTGTCCTGGTGTTGTGGTGGTGTCCTGGTGGTGTCCTGGTGGTGTCCTGGTGGTGTCACTCTTCTGGCAGATCCTGTTCTTCTTCTCTCCAATAACAGACTCGTTCTTTGGACTTGTTTACGGCTCGTGTGACTCAGTGGCTCTTTGACCTGGTGGAGCAGCACGTGGCTCAGACTCACCACACGGCTCACAGTCCAACTCTTTAGTCCTGTGTACTTCAAGAACTACTACAACTTTTACTACGCCTACTATGACCGTTACTACGACTATTACTACACCTACTGCTACTGTTCTACTAATACTGCGAGTATTTTGTCATACATATATTTATACTTTTGTTGACAGACATTTTCGTCCCAGTGGCTGCTGTAATCACAGTCATGTAGGTGGTAGTGGCAGGGCATCTGGGGTAAAAACTGTAGTTACCGTCTGTGGGTAAAACTGTACAAAAAACAGTTTCTTGTTTGGTGGAGTTTTCTCAGGCAAAAAGAGGAACTTCCAAACACGAAATCCTGCCACATGCACAAAAACACGGGTGAGTTTTACCTCATGTGTTTCATAATCACTGCAGTTTTTTCACTCTGTCTTAAAGCTCCACTAAGTCACTTTTCGGGTGGAGCCACTGCCACCTGCCTGTCTCCATGGAAACTTTATTATTGTTTCTTGATTTAATGTTTCACAGTACAGCATTAAACTTATCTATCTTCATGGAGACACACAGGGGGCACAACTAAGCCGAGTTACAGGTAAGATCTGTGGTGAGGCGTTCACAGTGAGAACACAGGCTTTTCAGAGTCTTTTCAGACATTAATACTGAACAAATAATTGATGTATGAGTTTAACATCTGACTGAGGAACAGGCAAAACAACAACATCTCCATGGAAACAGGCAGACACCAGCCTCCCAGCAGAAAAGTTCCAGAGTTCACCTTTAACCTGAGAGAGTGATTACGTCATATCTTTGTTGGTGGAGATGACTAATGTGTTTTCAGTACAGGTGAAACTCGGCCTTGTTTTGTCAGAGTTAGTCATAAGCCCCGGCTTTGTGAAGGAACGACAGAAACAAGAGAAACAAGACACGAGCACTGGCCAAACATTAGAGTCGTGTGCCGCCCCCATCGTGCCGCCCTCCTCGTGCCGCCCTCCTCGTGCCGCACCAGAGCAGGTCGGTGCTGTCGGGCGATGGTGGTGGTGGTGGTGCCAGGTAAAACCACAGACTGTAGAAAGAAGTGACTGAGGGAGAGCGACGTCTCCAAATGAAGCTCATTGAGGCTAGCTGTTATAGAGGCTAATCTGGAGCCCAATTCCATATTTGGAATTCTGACCTTATCACAGCAACCAAAGAGCCAATCAGGAGCGAGGCTGTTGAAGGTCACGCCCCTTTCCACCCACACCTCTGGTTTATCAGGGAGCGGGCGCTTAGCAACGCTGTCAATCAAACCTGTTGCTAACGCTAACAGGAGCGACGTCGGGGACAGAAGGACCTGATGTGTCTGTTATTAATGTTCAGATGTTGATTTACAGACACAGACGTGAAATAAAAACCCCAGGATCATGTAGAGGGTTAATAAGAACATTTAAGACCAAAATGAGAATTGGAGCCAGAGTCGATGGAGCTGGAGTTTGCCCATGATCACTTCCTGTTTAGAACACGGCGCTAACAGGTTAGCTACGTCCATTTAAATAAACAGTGTGTGGGTAAAATGGTGGTTTTTCCAGAAGAGCCACACTCCGACAGTAAGTACTTAATGACTTGTTTTGCCCTGATAAGATAAGAGCTCCTTCCTTTTCCTCCTGAGAGCTGCTGCACGAGTTTAAATAAACACAAAACATGTTAATGAGTTATAAAAGTTTATGAATATTGTTTTGGTAGAAATAACTTTATGGGCTTTTCTCACACACACATTACATCACAGAGCCTTAAAGGGGAAGTGCGCCGTCTGAGGTCGCAGTCACATTAACAGGTTTGGGGCAGATCTCTGGATCCTCTGCAGTTTTTTGGTTGTAGTTTTAATTAGATTTATGTTAAAGATGCACTATGGAACTTTTCTGGCACTACAGCCCTGTTTCCATGGGTTCACTTTGGAGCGGATTGGTCCGAGTGGCTCTTCTGTCTGAAGTGAGCCGTACCGCTCTGTTTCGGGGTCCGGGGTCAGTCCAGCTCCAGGTGTGGATCAAACGACGACACAGATGATCGGACAAGAGAGAAGAAGCAGAGATAAACCGAAAACCATAATCTCTCATCAAACCTGACCTGACCTCGTGATAGGCCGCTGGTTTTGGTCATGTGACTTGTGAGTCGACATGCTCTGCAAAACACAGCTAGCTCATGTTAGCAGCTGCTTCCTGTTTATTGCACTCGCGCCAAGATCAAAAATATGATATTTCCAGAGCGAAACACAGCCAAACCCAGAGAGCGACACACAGAGGTTAAGGCTCCATGAATAAAAACACAAACACCTCAAGTTTACCTCATGTTTTAGCCTCGTCTCAGTGACACAAACTTGGAAACTAAACGTCTGTTTGTGAATTGCTGAGATCAAACCAAAGGCTGTTTATACAAACGGACAAAGCTAACTCGCTAACTGCCACGTTCCAAACAGAAAGTGATTATGGAAGTGATGTGGCTCCAATTCACTTTACATTGAAAAACTGTGTCTCTCTCTCTCTGTCCCTGCTGCTGTCAGACTCATGTTGGTCTTAAATGTTCGTATTAACCCTCTACATGATCCTGGGGTTTTTATTTCACGTCTGTGTCTGTAAATCAACATATGAACATTAATAACAGACACATCAGGTCCTTCTGTCCCCGACGTCGCTCCTGTTAGCGTTAGCAACAGGTTTGATTGACAGTGTTGTTAAGCGCTCGCTCTCTGTTAAACCAGTGGTGTGGGCAGAAGGGGCGTTACCTTCAACAGCCTCGCTCCTGATTGGCTCTTTGGTTGCTATGATACTCATGATTGAAATTCCAGAGCCGCTGTAACGTCTGAACGCTGTGGTGACGCCTCACTCACTCAGTCCACTTCTTTACTCAGTCTGTGGATGGGCCGTATTATTAAAAGTATGATTTTGATTTTATTCATTCAGAAAATAAGAGATATGTTTGTCGTGAGCTGCTCCGAGGCCCCGTGGAGAACTTCTCTGTCTCCATGAGCAGGTGACACCACCAAGCTCAAGATATCTTTTTCAGTAATAAACTGAGTATGCAGGGGTTCAAGGTCACACTTCTCAGCCTTTTCTCTGCTGTCAGGACTTGTTCCAGGGCCTGAAGAAGAGTCCAGTCCATCCACAGTGAAGAAGAGCTCCACATGATCAGAGAGTCACACTGCACCAGGGAGACGACCATCACATGAACAAAAACTAAATAAAACACTGGAATATTTCACTAAAATTTGAAAACCAACAATACATCACCTTTGGTCCCACCGGAGGAGCTGGAGGAAGTGTCTGGGTGAGGGAAGTCTGAACATGGATTCAGTAGATTCTGCTCTGTGGGACATTTAGGAGCTTCTACAAATGAAGAATCTCTTTCAGAAACGATTTAGTTTGTTTTGTGAAAGTGAAAATGTGTTTCCAAAAATAATAAAATAACATAAATGTGACTGTTTTTGTGCATGAGACTCGTTCGTTCTGACCCGACTCTCTCTGCGTGTGGAGCCGCTGAGGTCCATCCACCGTGGCTCAGTCGGTAGAGCCTTATCTGGAGCCCACTTATCTGAAGGTTGGGGAGTGGTCAAACCAAACGACCCACAGGTTGTCGGTGCAATTCCAGCTCCCACAGATGAACGCTGTTGTGTCCTTGGGCAAGACACTTAACCCAGTGTAAAGAGCTATATAGAAATGTGACGGTTTAATCGATTGATGTTGTTTTTTATTGTGATGATAAAGGTTGAAATGGACCTGGAGGAGTTTGGGCAGGGCCTGGACGCTCGAACCTGCCTCTTCTGTTCTGTTCACTGCTGTGTTCACCTCGTGTTTTCGGCACCAAAACTGAAAAATATGATGGATCGATCTCAGATATCGGTTCAGTTACAATATTTGCCTAAAACACTTCATGATTTTGAACTTGTGTTTTTCCTATTTCAAGTTTTTTCCACAATCATTTTTGAAGCTGTTGCCAGAGACAAACCAAAGTGTTTTAGTTGAGTCATCGTGTTATTTAGATGATTTCTGTGGAGCAACAGCAGAAAGAGGAGAGTGAGCTGAAGACGTGCTATTCTGTGGTGTTTATCTGTAAAAAGTCAGATTAAATCTGTTTAATCAGTCTTTATATAAATATACTGTTTCCTCGTCATCTTTTCAGCATAAATATAGTTTTTGCATGAACTCCCCCTGCAGGTGAGTCCTGGGAGTGCAGTGTTTGTCCTGACTGATGGACGGGCAGGACGTGTCTTGGTGGAGTTGGTAGAGTGTTTGTCCCTCATGCAAAGGTTGGCAGTTCAAATCCCGTTCTCAATATAAAAACATCATCGGTAAAGCACTTTGAGCCTTGAAGGTGGAAAAGTTCTGTATAAAATGTGAAGATTTACCATTTCCATTTGCTGATATTTGAATGTTCTGTCTGCTCTTCGGCGCTTACGGCTCCATCTAAACATTTCCATCATAAATAACTTGTGAAATAACAGGACTGGACCTGCAGAGACACTGAACACAACACTGCCCCTGAAAGAGCCTGTAAAATCCTGGGGGCAGATGGCCCCTGAATGCCACACGGCCTCACACTCCACACTGGAACTTTCTGTGTGGGCTTTGTGCGGCGCCTCAAAATGGCCGCTCATTCATTCATTCACAGGAGAGCGTCAGCTGCCCGTCCCGAGCTGTCCCCCTGCCATGTCCTGTGGACTACACGCTGCTCTGACCGCCTCAGGGACACTGGGCTGTTTGGAAATGAAAATGAAGCTTTAAATTAAGATGATGACGTCATGGCCGTGTATGAGCACGTTGTGAGTTATGACACATTTTACACATAGACTCTATAAAGTAAACGAAGCTCATCGAGGCTGGAGCAGTTACAGGGACGATCTGGAGACGAGTTACATATTTGGAATTACGACCGTATCATAGCAACCAAAGAGCCAATCAGGAGCGAGGCTGTAACGCCTCTTCAGCCCACACGGTTTAACGGAGCGAGCGCCTAGCAACGCTGTCAATCAAACCTGTTGCTAACGCTAACAGGAGCGACGTCGGGGAAAGAAGGACCTGATGTGTCTGTTATTAATGTTCATATGTTGATTTACAGACACAGACGTGACATAAAAACCCCAGGATCATGTTGCGGGGGTGAAACACGCCGAGCTCTCCTGCTTCACTGACCTGCAGGTTTATATAAAGAGTCTGTGGTTCTGCACCAGCTCCTGCTCCAGTCCTGCAGTCTTCTGTCACTGTGGGATGACTCTGGAGTAATAACATAGTGGATTTGCACTGATCCACAGATTTAAAAACATCTGTTAACAAATGAATAAAATAAAATCAATATACTGTATGTGTGACATAAATGTCCTCACTCTGCCATGACACTGACGGACTGAACACACTGAAACTGAAACACTGTGGTGCTGCTGTGCTCAGGGTCCAGCCTGGAGACGAGCAGAAGGTTAAACATTTCACAAAGTCTGTGACCGACTTATTTTCGTCCGAATCTCGTTCCTCACTTGTGTGGAGTGAGTCCTCAGATGCCCTCGCGCGCACTGGCACAGAACACTTCACAGACATGGCACCAAACAGAACAGAGCTGGAGGCTTCAGCTCTGCTCTTCTCCGGGTGGAGTGGGGTCTGGGTGGATGCTGTGCTGTGGGTGTGAGGTGGATGCTGTGGATCCTGTGGATGCTGTGGGAGTTTTAGCTCGGGTCATTTCAGGTCATGGGCTTTGTTGAGCCGAGTCTCGGCGCGTCACCGGCTCCTAAAGTCCCCCCTGTCCTCACTACACCTCAAACAGGTGGATGCGCCCCGGTGTGCGGCTCTTTGAGGCTCTGTGTCCGCTCTTTTATGTCTGAACCAAACCCTGGTCCAAACACGCCCCTGTCTCTGCTGCTCCGTGTTCCTCTGAGCCCAGGGACACGCTGTTCCCGCGCGCGCGGAGCAACCGCGGCCCCGGGTGCGTGTCACTGCGGTGCACGTGCGTGTCGCGGGCTCCATCATCTGAATGCACCGAAGCAACCTGCGGTGAAACTTTTCAGTGGAGTCTGGTGGAGAGGGGGCATTTGGGGACACGCTGCAGCCAATGAACGAGCGCGCGCAGTGACGCTGCGCACCGGCCGCGGCGCGGCACGCCCCCAGCATGGATACAGAGAGCAGGAACAGCGCTCCGGACACACGCTCACGGGTCTGTGCGGGAGAGTCAGAGCCGCGATGGGAGCTCACACCTCGGAGCCGGGAGAATGAGCCCGTTTGGCGCAGTTTAGCGGAGTCACAGTGCGCTGCTGGTGCTGTGCGCGTAAAGGGAGGTGTGCGCTGGTTTGTGTAAGAGGCGTTTCTCTCACAGGATGTGGGTGATACTGGAGGCCGGTGGGTAAGATCATAAACTCAGATGAGAACCACCTCCTTCAGCTACACAAAGAGAACCACGAAACAAACTAGTTTAGTGCGCCTCAAGAGTCGCGTTCATCCCGAATGTCAGTGCGCAGCGGGAGGGGCTTTTTTAAAGACAGAATGGATCACTTTGCAGCAGAGTGCCTTGTCTCCATGTCCCACCGCGCAGTTGTCCACGCTCCTAAAGGGAACCGAGAGATTAAGCCGGAGCTCCCGTGCTCGAGGCCCGGGGAGGACCTCAAAGAGCCTCTGGTGAGGGACAACTCCTCGCTCTTCGTCGTAGCGAGAATTCTGGCAGATTTCAACCAACAACAGACTCCAGCTCACAGTGTAGCTGCCATGAACAGGCTAAGATCATAAAGGATGACAGCACGGACCTCAGAGATGATGATGGAAACTCTGCCACACCTACCACCATCTCCGACCCCGCGCTCAAACAAAGAGCCAAAAGGAGCCGCGGGCGCACGGAGCTCGACGCGCCGCAGAAAAAGCACAAATGCCACTATTCAGGATGTGAAAAAGTTTATGGAAAATCGTCCCACCTCAAAGCCCATCTAAGGACACACACAGGTCAGTGCGCGTGTGTGGCTCACTACTTGGTGCGTGTGCGTGTGCAGAGACAGTGTGAGACATGTTCAGTTTATTTACTCTGTTTCAGCTGTAACAGGCTCCTCTGCCCAGGCACTACTATTTTAGGGAGAGGCGGGGGTGCGGGTCAAATCAGGATACACCCCAAACCCAAACACAACACAACACAAACCCAACACAAACACAACACAACACAAACACAAAGAGTCCAGAGCGCGTCCAGCGCGCGCCACACACCGCGGCATTTAAGTGTCACAAACTTTTTAGAAATGAGCTTTTATAATCTGGGGGAGGGTGAGAGAGAAACGTGCCACTCCCACTCAACTGGAGCTTTGTCGGGGCGTTAACCTCTCAGCCCCCCCGTGGGGACAGGCTGCAGTGTTTCACATTTCCTGCTTCTCAAATGTTTATGTCTGAAGTGACACGTAAAGAAAAAAAATCACACAACGCGACACATAAAGAGCGACGCGCCAGTCCCCGTCCCGCGCTGTCCCCGCGCTGTCCCCGCGCTGTCCCCGCACATCCAGGGCTCCACATCTACGCATTCCGCCGCTGCCCCCGACAGACGCGGGCACAGGGGCAGTATGAGGGCACAGAGCGGGGCCCCTCTGCCCACAGCTCTTTGTTTTGATGCGCCACACCCCCGCGACGCGCGCTGCCAGCTGATCTGGCCAGCAACAGACTGAGCTAGAAGAGCCACGACGGCTCCTACTGCAGGTCCCTCCACCGCGCAGGCTACACACCCAGTGTGAACAGGGTTATTGTAGGCCAGGGAAGAGCTCCACAACAGCACAATACCCATAATGCAACAGCCGAGGAGACCCGCGTGCACGAGGCAGGACAGTGCGTGGACACAGGGTTTACACTCATGACACACTCAGCCAGCATCCACAGGGAGGGCATCTGGCTCAAAATGTAAAAGACTGTAGAGCGTGATTGATTGATGTTTGTGTTTGTCAGTATTTCTGTCGTTTCTGAAGAACAGAGCTGCACATTTAGGGCTGGTTCAGGAGCCTGGGACACATCAGGGTTTTGTGTCTCATGTTGAGCAATAATGAGATTTGAAACAACACACAGAGATAAATACATGTCTTTGCCCAGTGGGAGTAAGAGCTCGGTGCTGTTTCAGTGTTTGTTTGCTGCATGTTCAGTGTTGCCAGGTCTGTCTGCTGAGCTCAGGTTCCTCCTCTCTGGGTCTTTGTCGTCGGCTCCTCTCTTGTGCTTTCAGATGAGGACACTCTGTTCTGATCCCACTGCTCCCTCGGCATCTTTTGATAAAAACTGCCTCGCCAAACGTGAAGCGAGCTCTTTCTCCTCAAACCCTCTGCCCCCTCCCCTTCCAAACCTCCCACGACCACATCTCTGAGAACACTTTTATGGTGTGTCTCTTTGTCCCGGCGTGGGACACAGTGCGTTGGTTTTGTTGTGGACGTGCGATGCTGTTTTGATGGGATGACTTCAGAATGTGGGTCATGTAAGTTCAGGGGCTCAGCTACAGCCAGCCTTGCAGTATCTAGTGTCCAAACCTCAGTGTGAGCTTCCTCTCAGGCAGCAGCAGTCGAGCTCAGAGCGAGCGGATCCCCCTCCATCCCACAACTGAACAGCGTCCTCACATGACCCTCAAAAGCCCAGCTCTCCCTCTACTACTGTATGTACCATTTTGAGCGTAAGATGAGTTCATGAATGGCGGCTGCTACTTAGAAAAAATCAATGTATTTTTTTCCCATAATGCATTTTAACTTACGTCAGTAGTCAGACAGGGCTGAGACTCTGCTCTGAGTAACCTTGAGGAGCAGGACATGTTGTTCCTACAGTAACTCGTGTAAGACCCAGGTAGAATTTGCATGTTTAGTTTAAAAAAAGAACAAAAGAACAAAAACCTGCCTCCATCTTGGGGCTGGGAACGTGGCAAAAGAACCAACCACAGTTTCTGATTTGGTTATAGACAAATACATATGCTTTGTAATAATAAGATTCAAGAACAAAAATAAACCCTTAGAGACTTTAAAAGGCTTTTTCCCACCTGCTGGTCTCCATGGAGATGTTAAAGCTGAGCCCATGTTCCTCATATGGCATTAATACACTTTTATACATCCTTGCATTCATTCAGCTGCAGCTGTGTTTGTTTCATTATAGATCAGAGACTGTGTAAAGAAGTGACGTCACCTCAGCTTCAGCTCCAGATGAAGCTCAGTTATAGCCGTTAAACTGGAGCCGAGTTCTATATTTGGAATTCCGACCACGAGTGTCATAGCAACCAAAGAGCCAATCAGGAGTGAGGCTGTTGAAGGTAACGCCCCTTCCTGTCCGCACCATTGGTTTAACAGGGAGCAGGCGCTTAGCAACACTGTCAATCAAACCTGTTGCTAACGCTAACAGGAGCGACGTCGGGGACAGAAGGACCTGATGTGTCTGTTATTAATGTTCATATGTTGATTTACAGACACAGACGTGAAATAAAAACCCCAGGATCATGTAGAGGGTTAATACGAACATTTAAGGCCAACATGAGTCTGACAGCAGCAGGGACAGAGAGAGACACAGTTTTTCAATGGAAAGTGAATTGAAGCCAGATCACTTCCTGTTTGTGCCTCAGGTTCGCTCTGTCCGTGTCCATAAAGAGTCTGTGGGAGCGACACACGACTGAGGAGTTAAACATCGGCCTGTGCAGATCCTTAACGGCCGATTCTCCAAGTTTAGAACCAGTGAATGAGCCGCCAGCGACAGAGCTGGGAATCACGGGGCCCCTCACGATTCGATACGATTCACGGCTCGATATGCAGCACATTATACGGAACACACTTTAGCAACTTTATTTCTTTGTTAGACCAGGACTTGTGCAAAATTAAAATGAAATACACAGAAAAAGGAAATGAAAGAACAAAAACAGGAACCTGACTGAATTTACCTTTTCTCTCTCTCTCTTTTTTACGCCTCGTTCCTCGTATTTCTTTAGTTTTGTTTTTCTGTTTTGTTACTTACCTGCCCATATACACACACACACACAGACACACACACACACACACACACACACACACACACATTCTTCGGTCTCGTCCTTCTCAAACCCTGATGTGTCTCTCAGGTCAAAGTTTCTGCTACTTCAGGTGATGTTTGTGTCTGTAACAGTGATATTAGACACAACACAAACAATACTTTTATTTTTACTACATTTTAAATCCACACAGATCAGATTTATGAAGCACATATGTGGAATCATGTAGGATTTGAATATAAAATCAAATAAATAGTTGAGTTATGTGTCTTATTTTCCTTCACTGCACAGTCCCACAGAGCTGAGTTCATACATGTGACGTCTTAGAAAGTAGTAAACACAAAAACAGACTGAGGGAGAGGGGCGTGTCCACGTTAACCTGTCTGAATCATCACACTCCACCTGTCAGGAGTTCTGCAGAAACCAGTTTCCTCCTAGTAACACACAACATGAAGAAAAGAAAAAACATCCCTGCCAGTATATCGAAACAGCAGCTCACGATACCGATCCTGCAGCACCACCACAGGGAGATATTTCTGCACTTTTACACAGCACATCTTTGAAAGTCAGAGTTCAACACTGATTTTATCCTTGATCATGTGAAATAAACACGACTGTGGTTCATTTTGTATCAGTGAGTTTTGGGCGGCCACAGTGTCGTCGTTTTAATCGCAGATAGTAGTGATTATACTGCGTTGAAGTACAGTGCTATGAGGAAGTACTGTTCAGATACTAGAGGTTGTGTTTGTTGTGTTTGTTGGAGTTGTGGATGGAGGGTCCTGGTCTGAGCAGCTCCACAGACGATTTGCACCACTTTAATTGAACCGCTTTAAAGGTCCTGTATCACACAAAACTGACTCTTTAATCCAAGTTCTAGTGCTGTTTCCTCAAAAACTAACCCAAAGTTGTGTTTTGTTTCATTCACACATGTTTGAGTATTAGTCTGTCACATCTCCAAAGCTCAAAATCATCTGTTCCACCTTGTGATGTCATCAAGTGGTTGTCTTACAGCTCCTTTTACCTTTAGTTCAGTAGAAACTGGCAACTCCAGGTCTGAAATGATCCACATGATTCTAGTGAAGGTGGAGTTTAAAAACACAGTGGAGCACTTCCTGTATCACCACATGATGACATCACAAGGTGGAACAGAGTGTTTTCAGTCTGAGAGAAGAACTAAATCTGCAGTTTGTGTGTTGTGTGACTCCAGGTCTGTTTGTGATGAGGGTTGTGTAAAGAACACTCTTTAAGAACACTCCACACTCCTGTAAAACTCTGTGTGTCGTGTCGTATCGTGAGCTCAGATTGTGCTGGGTGCGTCTCAGTTGCAGAAACAGGGAGCAGACATGGCTCTGCAGACGCTGAGGTCGGTGGGCGGAGACTGGGGTTAGCAGCAAAGCCTTTGTCTGCTCCTCACGCTCACACGATGTGGGTTAAACACACACTCCCACAGCACAAAGTGAAACTCTACACATGTGTATCAGTCTGTGTTTCAGTTCAGACCTATGGAAATAGTGTGTGTGTATGTGCCTGTGTGTGTGTGTGTGTGTATGTGCCTGTGTGTGTGTGTGTGTGTGTGTGTGTGTGTGTGTGTGTGTGTGTGTGTGTGTGTGTGTGTGTGTGTGTGTGTGTGTGTGTGTGTGTGTGTGTGTGTGTGTCTGTGTGTGTGTCTGTGTGTGTGTGTGTGTGTGTGTGCCTGTGTGTGTGTGTCTGTGTGTGTGTGTGTGTGTGTGTGTATGTGTGTGTGTGTGTCTGTGTGTGTGTGTGTGTGTGTGTATGTGCCTGTGTGTGTGTCTGTGTATGTGCATATGTGTGTGTATATGTGTGTGTGTGTTTGTGTGTGTATGTGTATATGTGCCTGTGTGTGTATATGTGTATGTGTGTGTATGTGTGTATGTGTATATGTGTTTGTGTGCCTGTGTGTGTATGTGTGTGTGTCTGGCCCTTGTTCGCTCTGTGTGATTCGTACTTGTGTACTTTGTGTACTTGTGTACCTTGTGTACTTGTGTACTCGTGTACTTGTGTACCTCGTGTGCTTGTGTACTTGTGTACTTGTGTACCTCGTGTACTTGTGTACTCGTGTACTTGTGTACCTCGTGTACTTGTGTACCTCGTGTACTCGTGTACTTTTGTACTCGTGTACTTGTGTACCTCGTGTACTTGTGGACCTCGTGTACTTGTGTACTCGTGTACCTCGTGTACTTGTGTACTCGTGTACTTGTGTACTCGTGTACCTCGTGTACTCGTGTACCTCGTGTACTTGTGTACCTCGTGTACTCGTGTACCTTGTGTACTCGTGTACCTCGTGTACTTGTGTACCTCGTGTACTTGTGTACTCGTGTACTTGTGTACTTGTGTACCTCGTGTACTTGTGTACTCGTGTACTTGTGTACTCGTGTACCTCGTGTACCTCGTGTACTTGTGTACTCGTGTACTTCAGTACTCGTGTACTTGTGTACCTCGTGTACTTGTGGACCTCGTGTACTTGTGTACTCATGTACCTCGTGTACTTGTGTACTTGTGTACCTTGTGTACTCGTGTACTCGTGTACTTGTGTACTCGTGTACCTCGTGTACTTGTGTACCTTGTGTACTCGTGTACCTTGTGTACTTGTGTACTCGTGTACTCGTGTACCTCGTGTACTCGTGTACCTCGTGTACCTCGTGTACTTGTGTACTCGTGTACTTCGGTACTCGTGTACTCGTGTACCTCGTGTACTTGTGGACCTCGTGTACTTGTGTACTCATGTACCTCGTGTACTTGTGTACTCGTGTACTCCTGTACCTTGTGTACTCGTGTACCTCGTGTACTTGTGTACTCGTGTACCTCGTGTACTTGTGTACCTCGTGTACTCGTGTACCTTGTGTACTCGTGTACTCGTGTACTTGTGTACCTCGTGTACTTGTGTACTCGTGTACATGTGTACTCGTGTACATGTGTACTTGTGTACTTGTGTACCTCGTGTACTTGTGTACTCGTGTACATGTGTACTCGTGTACTTGTGTACCTCGTGTACTCGTGTACTCGTGTACTCGTGTACTTGTGTACTTGTGTACTCGTGTACTCGTGTACTTGTGTATCTCATGTACTTGTGTACTCGTGTACTTGTGTACCTCGTGTACTCGTGTACTCATGTACTCGTGTACTTGTGTACTCGTGTACCTCATGTACTCGTGTACTTGTGTACCTTGTGTACTTGTGTACTCGTGTACTCGTGTACTTGTGTACTTGTGTACCTTGTGTACTTGTGTACTCGTGTACTTATGTACTTGTGTACTTGTGTACTCGTGTACTCGTGTACTCGTGTACTTGTGTACTCGTGTACTCGTGTACTTGTGTACTCGTATACTCGTGTACTCGTGTACTCGTGTACTCGTGTACCTCGTGTACCTCGTGTACTTGTGTACTCGTATACTCGTGTACTCGTGTACTCGTGTACTTGTGTACTCATGTACTCATGTACTTGTGGACCTGCGGAGGCCTCGTCTTGATGTGACAGCCTCGATATTTCTCAGACAAAGCTCATAATGGGGGAGTTTACAGTTGGGTTGAGGTTTTGTCTCGACTCTTTTGTGTTGCTCCGTCTGAAGCGTAGACATAGATGTGGCACATTATGTTCCTCAGTCGAAGAACGCCGTGGCACCTGGAGGACCCACACTGACCCTCGTATTCATGCTTCGGCCGCGTGCTGCTGAAAGGTTTGAAGCTAAATTATGCCATATCCCACGTGAAGCCGCAGCGTGCCCAGCTCCGGTGTGGTCCTGTGTGGATGCCAGCCCCTCACACTGACTCTTCTGTTGGGAGATGGGTTTTTCTGGTGGTTTCCTGGTGACGGTGGCTCCGCCCTCTCACACAGAGGTCAGTGTTACCTGCCACAGCTCAGCCCGGGCCCCTCACAATCTGTTCAGAGCATGTGCAGCTTTATGTGATGCGTGGAAGCAGCCGTGCGTGAATGGAGCGCACTGTACTGACGGCTTAGGGGCCCACAGGCTGTATTCTTTAGCTGCTCTTGGACAGTGGCATAAAGGCCGTTCTGTTGGACCCTCACTCACAGGAACACGGGTCCAGACCAGTGTGGTGGTAGCATTAACCTCCAACCCAACAGGAGCGTGTCTGAGGAGGCGCTGTACAAAGAGACTGGAGCAGGAGGTGGAGCGGGAGGTGGGGGTGAGGGCACATACTGTCAATGCCTTCCATTGATGTAGGTCATTTATTCAGCTGCGTCTGAAGCTAATCTGATTAACGTTCGTAGAGCTATGACCTCGTCCACATAACAGCCCCGTCTCCGCTGGTTTAGTCTCTTTACGCAGCATGTCCTGGCCACATGACTCAGTGGAGTGAACCCTGATGTGTGTGGGGTTCTTCTGGGGCGTGGCCTTCACTGAAACACGAGGACTTTTCCACAGGGAGGAAACATCTTGATTTGTGCGAGTTGAGTTCCTCTCGCTCAGCTGCAGACACTGAGACATGAGTTTACACGAGGACCAGAGGAGGAGCCGCTTCATGTGGTCACAGCTCCGGCCTCAGACTCTAAACATGTTTTATCACAGACTCCACGGCACGTCCAGGTTAAAGGTCATCATCATGTAATCTCAGACGCACTCGATGTCAGGAGTCCACTCTGACTAATGAAGGAAGAGATCGTCTTAGCAGCTCCGCTTCTTATAAAGAGTTAAACAGGCGAATGTACAGAGCCAGGATCGTGTCAGGATCATGTCAGGATCATGTCAGGAGCATGTCAGGATCATGTCAGGAGCATGTCAGGAGCATGTGAGGATCATGTCAGGATCATGTCAGGATCATGTCAGGATCATGTCAGGATCATGTCAAGATCATGTCAGGATCATGTCAGGATCATGTCAGGATCATGTCAGGATCATGTCAGGATCATGTGAGGATCATGTCAGGATCATGTCATGTCAGGATCATGTCAGGATCGTGTCAGGAGCATGTCAGGATCATGTCAAGATCATGTGAGGATCATGTCAGGATCATGTCAGGATCATGTCAGGATCATGTCAGGATCATGTCAGGATCATGTGAGGATCATGTCAGGATCATGTCAGGATCATGTCAGGATCATGTCAGGATCATGTCAGGATCATGTCAGGATCATGTCAGGAGCATGTGAGGATCATGTCAGGATCATGTCAGGATCATGTCAGGAGCATGTCAGGATCATGTCAGGAGATGTGAGGATCATGTCAGGTCATCATGTGAGGATCATGTCAGGATCATGTCAGGATCATGTCAGGATCATGTCAGGATCATGTCAGGAGCATGTGAGGATCATGTCAGGATCATGTGAGGATCATGTCAGGATCATGTCAGGATCATGGATCATGTCAGGATCATGTCAGGATGTCAGGATCATGTCAGGATCATGTCAGGATCATGTCAGGAGCATGTCAGGATCATGTCAGGATCATGTGAGGATCATTTCAGGATCGTGTCAGGAGCATGTCAGGAGCATGTGAGGATCATGTCAGGATCATGTCAGGATCATGTGAGGATCATGTCAGGATCATGTCAGGATCATGTCAGGATCATGTCAGGATCATGTCAGGATCATGTCAGGATCATGTCAGGATCATGTCAGGATCATGTCAGGATCGTGTCAGGAGCATGTCAGGAGCATGTGAGGATCATGTCAGGAGCATGTCAGGATCGTGTCAGGATCACGTGAGGATCATGTCAGGAGCATGTCAGGATCGTGTCAGGATCACGTGAGGATCATGTCAGGAGCATGTCAGGATCGTGTCAGGATCACGTGAGGATCATGTCAGGATCATGTCAGGATCATGTCAGGATCGTGTCAGGATCACGTGAGGATCATGTCAGGATCATGTCAGGATCATGTCAGGATCATGTCAGGATCATGTCAGGATCATGTCAGGATCATGTCAGGATCATGTCAGGAGCATGTCAGGATCATGTCAGGATCATGTCAGGATCATGTCAGGATCATGTCAGGATCATGTCAGGATCATGTCAGGATCATGTCAGGAGCATGTGAGGATCATGTCAGGATCATGTCAGGATCATGTCAGGATCATGTCAGGATCATGTCAGGAGCATGTGAGGATCATGTCAGGATCATGTCAGGATCATGTCAGGATCATGTCAGGAGCATGTCAGGATCATGTCAGGATCATGTCAGGAGCATGTCAGGATCATGTCAGGAGCATGTGAGGATCGTGTCAGGATCATGTCAGGATCATGTCAGGAGCATGTGAGGATCATGTCAGGATCATGTCAGGATCATGTCAGGATCATGTCAGGATCATGTCAGGAGCATGTGAGGATCGTGTCAGGATCATGTCAGGATCATGTCAGGATCATGTCAGGATCATGTCAGGATCATGTCAGGATCATGTCAGGATCATGTCAGGAGCATGTCAGGATCATGTCAGGATCATGTCAGGATCATGTCAGGATCATGTCAGGATCATGTGAGGATCATGTCAGGATCATGTCAGGATCATGTCAGGATCATGTCAGGATCATGTCAGGATCATGTCAGGATCGTGTCAGGATCGTGTCAGGATCATGTCAGGATCATGTCAGGATCGTGTTAGGATCATGTCAGGATCGTGTCAGGATCATGTCAGGATCATGTCAGGATCATGTCAGGATCATGTCAGGATCATGTCAGGATCATGTCAGGATCATGTCAGGATCATGTCAGGATCATGTCAGGATCATGTCAGGATCATGTCAGGATCATGTCAGGATCATGTGAGGAGCGTGTCAGGATCACACTGTCAGCGTTTCCCAGGCCGTGTGGATCAGTGAAGCAGAGTGACGTGTTGGATGTGTCAGGATCTTGTCAGGAACAGCTTCAGTTTGTTGAGGATGTGTCAGGATGTGTGTCAGGATCGAGTCAGGAGCATGAAATCAGTCAGTCAAAAACAGGATCTGTCAGGATCATGTCAGGATCATGTCAGTTGTTTGTCAGGATCCTGAGGCGTCAGTGGACTGTGGCGTGTGCTGCGTTCACACTGTCAGCGTTTCCCAGGCCGTGTGAGTGAAGCAGAGTGACGTGTTGTTGTGGTGAGGCTCTTCCTGGAACAGCTTCAGTTTGTTGAAATGTTGAGTTTTGTGTGTGACCCGAGCCACATCTGAAATCCGTCAGTCAAAACACGCTGTGGATATTTTTAGCCTGAGGTCAGTTGTTTGTATTATCCTGAATGCGTCAGTTGGACTCGGCTGCAGGTCACGGTCTGTGAGGCCAAATGACAGGACACAAGTTTGTTCCAGCTACGGTTTTCTTCTCTGAATGCAAAATATATTTCTTGTTCCTGTTTTTGTGTGACTGCAGCGCTGGCGCAGTGGAGGTAATCTGTAATGTTCTGTTCCCTTCAAAACCTTAAGTGGACACAGCGTTATGAAACAACCGTGTGACTGCGGTCCGAGCCTGGGAACGCTCCAGGAATGCTCCCGTCTCCATCGGATCCTTAATCCCGACATCACATAGGAGACGATACGGGAGGTTCCACAGTACGTCCTTAAACTCATTACACTTTCAAGGTATTTTTGAACAATAAAAACCTGCAATAGAAAAGATCAGATCAATGCCATACTGTGGAACATTCCAGACAATGCAATGGAGACAAAAAAGTTACATAGTGAACCTTTAAAGGGCCTGTGTGACACTGTTTTCTGATCTGTGTTCGGATGTTTCCTGGAGTTGTGTTTTGTTTCATTCTCACATGTTTAACACACAAACCCTGAGTTCTTTTCTCAAACTGAAAACACTCTGTTCCACCTTGTGATGTCATCATGTGGTGATACAGGAAGTGCTCCACCTTCACTACAATCATTTAGATGATTTCAGACCTGGAATTGTCAATCTCTTTTGAACTAAAGTAAAAGGAGCTGTTCACTTGAAAACTACCACTTCATGACATCACAAGGTGGAACAGAGCGTTTTGTAGATGTTACAGACTAATAATAAAGTGTGACTCAAACATGTGAATGAAACAAACACGACTCCAGGTCTGTTTTTGAGGAGGAAACAGTGTTAAAACATGGATTAAAGCTACTGGAGCTTTAATTAATGAAAAATATGAGATTACATTTACATATTTTGCTGTAGTTGTACTTCTAACATCCTCCTCGGACCAGCACACGCCCCCTGCTGGTCATGAGGAGTGTCGGTCCGTTGCCTCAGTCTCAGGTTGTGAATGGGCCGGGGCTGCGGTTGCTGACCCAGTGGCCCAGGAGAGAACACTTACATAAGCGTGCGTACCTGTGACATAAGCTGCGAGCCTCGGAGGCCGCAGTTCTCGTGATGTAACTGACTTTAGGGGAAGTGGGTCACCCCTCCCCCCACCTGCTGCACGTTCTGGGAAAGACGTTGAAGAGAAGCCTGGACGTGGCTCACTGCTCTGGACAGAACACAACGACCTGGACAGCAGTTTGTGCAATCACCACTGTGACGGTGTCTCCAGGGTCAGAGGTCGGCTTCCTGTGGTTTACAACGTTCCTCATTCAAAAGACAAACAGAACACAGGGGATAACTGTCATTTATCAGGCCACAAGATACTTCAAAACTAAAAAACATATAATTGAATGAAGAATTGTTTTAAGGTAAACAGTTTGTTATTCGGTATGAAAACAAATGTGACGACAGACTGATGCTCCTCATAAGTTTACAGCTCTGGATTATTCTGTTTAATCAGGCCATAAAATACTTAAAAACAACAAAATTATAATTGTGAAAACATTTTTGACTTTTACCCGTTCAAAACATATACAGTAGTATTTTGTTTTACATTGTTAATCGCTATGGAAACCGTCCTAATTTGTCTGAGCATCAGTTTAACTCTGCCCAGGCTCCGCAGTGAGGCCCAGAGTGACATGTGTTTTGTCTCTGTCGGTTCGGTGTCTGGCTGTAGCTCCGCGCTCAGCTTCCTGTTATTTGCAACATTTTGAGAACATTCAAGATATGAAGTAATATTTTGTTTAAAGTTGTTAATCGCTATGGAAACAGTCCAGTGGATAACAGTTCGGGTCATGTTCCTGCGTGTTCACAGCTTTGGACCAGGGATTATTGTATATTTAGGTCACAAAAAATGATAAATGTGGGAATTTTAGGAGCAAAATGAATTTAAATGTGTTTATTTGAGTTTGTTTTATTTGAGTGTTTATTTCAATTGGGGCAGATACAACAAACAGTAACAGTTGAGTCACGTGATGCAGGTGTGACGGTGTTTAAAGTCACAAACACCTTTAAATGCCATTAGTCCCTTTAGTGTTTTATAAAATCACCCTGAAAGGTCAAACTTTGAACCATTGAACATTTTTAGCTGAGATTGGATGTGCTGTGAAAGTGGAGGGAAAAAAGATCTTTGGAGGAGCACTGGACGTTCTGGGGGAGGCTAGGGCCCCTCAAGCCTCGTCCTGGCGCCGCTCCTGCCACAGAGGCTTTTAAAAGTTCTGTCTGTGCTACAAATATGTAAACCTGAACCTAAAGCACATTTATTATGAAACTCCTGGGTTCCACGGAGCTGTTCACACGCTGGAAGAATGTTAATGTTTAGACTATGCTAAAAATAATAAAGGATTTTGCTGTTGTCATGGCGTCACTAATCATGACTAATCTTAAAACAGAAATATTTCCTCTGACAAAAATCACACTCCTGTAGTGTGCCGTGGTGACGTCCGTGCGTGAGCTGCTCTTGTGTAACAGTCGGGCCTGTTTCTGTGAACAGGGACGAGCTCTAAATAAACGCTGAGTCGTGGTCAGTGGTGTGAGACACCTGACGCTCACGGGCGTCGCTCTGCTCTCCTCCAGTTCCACTCAAATATTCATGAGGTTGTATCTGTGACACTGGTGATCTGAGCCCCGGGACGCCACTCCACAGACCCGCTCTCCACTCCACAGACCCGCTCTCCTCTCCACAGACCTGCTCTCACAGACCCGCTCTCCTCTCCACAGACCCGCTCTCCTCTCCACAGACCCACTCTCCTCTCCACAGACCCGCTCTCTCTCCACAGACCTGCTCTCACAGACCCGCTCTCCTCTCCACAGACCCGCTCTCCTCTCCACAGACCTGCTCTCCACTCCACAGACCCGCTCTCCTCTCCACAGACCCGCTCTCCTCTCCACAGACCTGCTCTCCACTCCACAGACCCGCTCTCCACTCCACAGACCCGCTCTCCTCTCCACAGACCTGCTCTCCACTCCACAGACCGCTCTCCCTTTTCCTCTCCACAGACCTGCTCTCCTCTCCACAGACCGCTCTCCACTCCACAGACCCGCTCTCCTCTCCACAGACCCGCTCTCCTCTCCACAGACCCGCTCTCCTCTCCGCAGACCCCCGCTCTCCTCTCCGCAGACCCGCTCTCCTCTCCACAGACCCGCTCTCCACTCCACAGACCCGCTCTCCTCTCCACAGACCCGCTCTCCTCTCCACAGACCCGCTCTCCTCTCCACAGACCGCTCTCCTCTCCACAGACCCGCTCTCCTCTCCACAGACCCGCTCTCCTCTCCACAGACCCGCTCTCCTCTCCACAGACCCGCTCTCCTCTCCACATTACAGCTTCAGGAGATGAGTCTGAAGTGAAGCTTTTCAGGTTTTTTTTCAGTTTTCTCCTTTAATGAGACAAAACCACAGTAAAAACGTGAAGTGAGACGTCTCCAGACTCAGCTCCTCGTGAAGCTCCTCGAGGCTGGAGCAGAGACAGGGACGATCTGGAGCAGACGTCCATATTTGGAATTCTGAGTGTAAGTATCATAGCAACCAAAGAGCCAATCAGGAGAGAGGCTGATGAACATAACGCCCCTCCCCCCACCACCATTGGTCGGTTGGTTTGATTTAGCAGTGAGCGGGTCCTTAGCAACACTGTCAATCAAACCTGTTGCTAACGCTGCTGTTATTAATGTTCAGATCAAATTATTACGAACATTTAAAACCAGAATGAGTCTGAAGCAGCAGCACAGAGAGAGGGGACAGTTTTTCAATGTAAAGTGAATTGGAGCCAGAGTCGATGGAGCAGGAAGTGCCCCATGATCACTTCCTGTTTCGAAAGCGGCGGGAGCAGGTTAGCTCAGTCCGTTTGTATAAACAGTCTGTGGGTAATACTCGTTGGTCTAAACACATCTTAGTTTTACACTGAGACGTTGTGGAGAAATGTGACTTTAGAGGCAGAGTTTAAACATTTATGTAACAGTAAAAATGAGCCTCACGACGACTCTGGGGTAAATGATCCTCCTGATGAGCCGTGGACTTTGTTTACAGTGTAGTTGCTGGGTGACAGTTACCTCTATCACATCTGCTGCCCGTGTCCGACGAGGAAGGAGGCAAAAAAAACACGAGATTAAGAATTTAGTAAAAGATTAAAGAGTCATGTGTTCTTTTTTTTTATTTAAAGGCTCATATCACAGTGTCTCTGATCTGTCCTGATGTTTCCTCGTCACAATCAGACCTGGAGCTGGGTTTTGTTTCATTCTCACATGTTTAACACACAAACTGCAGATTTAGGCTGAGTTCTTCTCTCAAACTGAAAACACTCTGTTCCACCTTGTGATGTCATCATGTGGCGATATAGGAAGTGCTCCACTGTGTTTTTAAACTCCACCTTCACTAGAATCATTTGGATCATTTCAGTCCTGGAGTTGTCTCTTATCACTGAACTAAAGGTAAAAGGAGCTGTTCACTTGAAAACTACCACTTGATGACATCACAAGGTGGAACAGAGCGTTTTGAGCTTTGGAGATGTTACAGACTAATAAAAAAGTGTGACTCCAGGTGTGTTTTTGAGGAGGGAACAGCGTTAGAACCTGGATTAATTCTTAAAGAGTCAGTTTTGCGTCACACAGAACTTTAAACGGACGCTCACTTTCCAAACTAAACTCAAAGTACAAACATAAACTGATCATGACTCGGGTCAGTGTGTCATATTTTATAATAATTGTGTTTTTTATCGTGGGGTGTGTTTGTAGCCGTAGCGTGCGAGCGAGCGTGTCGTCTGTGAGGTGCGACAGGTGATGTTTGCATACGGAGCGACTGGAGACGGGGTGTCTAGACTTGCTCTGTCTGTCTGCTTGTTTTGTAAGCGCAGTGAAAGGGGCGGAGTCACGCACGATGGCATGAGCTCGCAATAAGTGTTGTTGTTCTGTGAGGAGTTTCCATTGAGGCAGCAGGAGCAGAACAATGAGGTCAGGTTTGAGTGTGGAAACAGGCCTCTTCAGTGTCTGCTCCAAACCTCAGGACAGTGTCGGGAGGTTTTGTACTTCCTTCTTATAAAAGTACATCCTGGGCACTTTATGAACTTTTAACCATATTATAATGTTTTTCTCGTCATCATTAACTCAGAGTTGTGTTTGGCCTCATGTGTGTTTGAGTTGTCCTGTTTGTATGTAGTGTTAAAAAAATATCTGTTTTCACCTTCCACCTATCCCCGCCCACATCCCTGTACTTATCTTATTATTATTATAAAAGTAAATCAGACTCTGGTCAAACATGTGTCGGGCTGTGGACCAACTTTTCAACAGTAAAAACAAGTGTGGATCAGTTCTGTTTCTATTAATGAGCCGTTTTACATCAATATTGTGGTTTACAATGAACAAAATGGTCTGTCTCACCTTGTGATGTCATCAAGTGGCAGTTTTCAAGTGAACATCTCCTTTAACCTTTAGTTCAGTAGAAGATTGACAATTCCAGAGCTGAAATGATCCAAATGATTCTAGTGAAGGTGTGTGGAGTTTAAAAACACAGTGGAGCACTTCCTGTATTACCACATGATGACATCACAAGGTGGAACAGAGTCGTGTGTTAAACATGTGAGAATGAAACAAAACACAGCTCCGGGTCTGTGACGAGGAAACATCAGAACACAGTGTGAGATGGGCCCTTTAAGGTAATGTGGGCCCTTTAAGGTAATGTGGGCCCTTTAAGGTAATGTGGGCCCTTTAAGGTAATGTGGGCCCTTTAAGGTAACGTGGGCCCTTTAAGGTAATGTGGGCCCTTTAAGGTAATGTGGGCCCTTTAAGGTAATGTGGGCCCTTTCACTAATCCCTCCAAAAATCATAATGGTTCCTTAAGTGTAAAAACATGCAGGTCCCTTTGGCATTTCTGCTACTTTAAATCCTGAGTCTGACGTTGATTTTCTTTCCATAAGACTCGACACTTTTTGCTCTATATTCAGACTTTTCCTTTTGTCGAGCCTAAAGACTCGAGTCCGGGGACAGGATTCGACTCATTTTGGTCGTAAATACAGAACATGGAGAGTTCTGACGTGAGAACGGGCCTGTGCACATACAGCCATGTGTGTTTTATTGCCGGGTGAAGCGGTTTGCACGCACAGCACATGTCTCTCAGAGCACATGAAACACGGGCCGCTCTCTGGAATCGGCATAAAAGACTTTGCAACAGTTCAGCTTTAACTGAAAAGAAAAGTTCATTTTGCAGCAGAGGCATTTTATCTTGATTTAATTAAATGTGTTTAGAGTTAAAGGGACATACTACACTATCCTCTGATCTGTCCTAATGTGTCCTCCTCAAAAACACACTGGAGCTGTGTTTGTTTCATTCACATGTTTGAGTCACACTTTATTATTAGTCGGTAACATCTCCAAAGTTCAAAATGTGACGTTCCACCTTGTGATGTCATCAAGTGGTAATTTTCAAGTGAACATCTCCTTTTACCTTTAGTTCAGTAGATTGGAAACTCCAGATTCGCTGAAATGATCCAAATGATTCTAGTGAAGGTGGAGTTTAAAAACGCAGTGGAGCACTTCCTGTATCACCACATGATGACATCACAAGGTGGACTGTTTTCTCACTCAACGTAAATCTGCAGGTTTGTTTGTTAAACGTGTGAATGAAACAAAAACACAACTCCAGTCTGTTTGAGACGAGGAAACATTAGAACAGATCATTGTGTAAGATGAGCCTTTAAAACATGTCGACTGAAGTGCGTTTCAGGTGTTGGTGTAAATGTCGTGGTGGTGTAGACGTGGTGTTGGTGTAGACGTGGTGGTGGTGTAGACGTGGTGTTGGTGTAGACGTGGCGGTGGTGTAGACATGGTGGTGGTGTAGACGTGGTGGTGGTGTAGACATGGTGGTGGTGTAGACGTGGTGTTGGTGTAGACATGGTGGTGGTGTAGACGTGGTGTTGGTGTAGACGTGGTGTTGGTGTAGACGTGGTGGTGGTGTAGACGTGGTGTTGGTGTAGACGTGGTGGTGGTGTAGACGTGGTGTTAGTGTAGACGTGGTGTTGGTGTAGATGTGGTGTTGGTGTAGACGTGGTGTTGGTGTAGTAGACGTGGTGGTGTAGACGTGGTGGTGGTGTAGACGTGGTGTTGGTGTAGACGTGGTGGTGGTGTAGACGTGGTGTTAGTGTAGACGTGGTGTTGGTGTAGATGTGGTGTTGGTGTAGACGTGGTGTTGGTGTAGACGTGGTGGTGTAGACGTGGTGGTGGTGTAGACGTGGTGGTGGTGTAGACGTGGTGGTGGTGTAGACGTGGTGTTGGTGTAGACGTGGTGGTGGTGTAGACGTGGTGTTGGTGTAGACGTGGTGGTGGTGTAGACCTGGTGGTGGTGTAGACGTGGTGTTGGTGTAGACGTGGTGGTGGTGTAGACGTGGTGGTGGTGTAGACGTGGTGGTGGTGTAGACGTGGTGGTGGCTCCTCGTTGGTGGTGTTCAGCACAGACCTGTTGAACTGTTCATCTGCACGTGTGACTCATGCTCCTGTAAACAGCTAATGATACTGTTGCCTCTATGGAGCTGTTCCATTCACAGGTGCTCGGTGCTTTCCACACACTTTATAGAAATGCACAGAGCTAACCTGCTAATCAGCTCCATCGACTCTGGCTCCAATTAACTTTACATTGTAAAACTGTGTCTCCTCTCTCTGTCCCTGCTGCTGTCAGACTCATGTTGGTCTTAAATGTTCGTATTAACCCTCTACATGATCCTGGGGTTTTTATTTCACGTCTGTGTCTGTAAATCAACATATGAACATTAATAACAGACACATCAGGTCCTTCTGTCCCCGACGTCGCTCCTGTTAGCGTTAGCAACAGGTTTGATTGACAGTGTTGCTAAGCGCTTCTTTCAGATGCTAGCTCCTTTCACATGCTAGCTTCTTTCACTTGCTAGCTCCTTTCACATGCTAGCTCCTTTCACTTGCTAGCTTTTTTCAGATGCTAGCTTCTGTCACTTAATAGCTTCATTGTCATGCCAGCTTCTGTCACATGCTAGCTTTTCACATGCTAGCTCTTTTCACTTGCTAGCTTCTTTCACTTGCTACCTTATTTCAGATGCTAGCTTCTTTCACATGCTAGCTCCTTTCCCATGTTAGCTTCTTTAACTTGCTAGCTCCTTTCATATGCTAGCTTTTTTCACTTGCTAGCTTCTTTCACATGCTAGCTTCTGTCACATGCTAGCTTCTTTCACATGCTATCTCCTTTCACTTGCGAGCTTCTTTCAGATGCTAGCTTTTGTCACATGCTAGCTTCTTTCACATGCTAGCTTTTTTCTGATGCTAGCTTCTTTCCCATGCTATCTTCTTTCCCATGTTAGCTTCTTTCACTTGCTAGCTACTTTCACATGCTAGCTTCTTTTCCATGCTAGCTTCTTTCACATGCTAGCTTCTTTCTCATGCTAGCTTCTTTCCCATGCTAGCTTCTTTCTCATGCTAGCTTCTTTCCCATGTTAGCTTCTTTCTCATGCTAGCTTCTTTCTCATGTTAGCTTCTTTCTCATGCTAGCTTCTTTCCCGTGTTAGCTTCTTTCACATGCTAGCTTCTTTCACTTGCTAGCTTCTTTCACATGCTAGCTTCTTTCCCATGCTAGCTTCTTTCTCATGCTAGCTTCTTTCTCATGCTAGCTTCTTTCCCATGCTAGCTTCTTTCCCATGTTAGCTTCTTTCTTATGCTAGCTTCTTTCTCATGCTAGCTTCTTTCCCATGTTAGCTTCTTTCTCATGCTAGCTTCTTTCTCATGCTAGCTTCTTTCCCATGTTAGCTTCTTTCCCATGCTAGCTTCTTTCTCATGCTAGCTTCTTTCTCATGCTAGCTTCTTTCCCATGCTAGCTTCTTTCCCATGTTAGCTTCTTTCTTATGCTAGCTTCTTTCTCATGCTAGCTTCTTTCCCATGTTAGCTTCTTTCTCATGCTAGCTTCTTTCTCATGCTAGCTTCTTTCCCATGTTAGCTTCTTTCCCATGCTAGCTTCTTTCACATGCTAGCGTCTTTCCCATGCTAGCTTCTTTCCCATGCTAGCTTTTGTCACATGCTAGCTTCTTTCAGATGCTAGCTTCTTTCACATGCTAGCTTTTTTCTGATGCTAGCTTCTTTCCCATGTTAGCTTCTTTCACTTGCTAGCTACTTTCACATGCTAGCTTCTTTTCCATGCTAGCTTCTTTCACATGCTAGCTTCTTTCTCATGCTAGCTTCTTTCCCATGTTAGCTTCTTTCCCATGTTAGCTTCTTTCTTATGCTAGCTTCTTTCTCATGCTAGCTTCTTTCCCATGCTAGCTGTCGTGTGTTAGTTGTTGTTGTCACATATGCAGAGGTGGGTAGAGTAGATAAAAACTGTACTCAAGTAAGAGTAACGTTACTTCAAAATAATATTACTCAAGTAGAAGTACAAAGTAGTAGTTCAGCAGTAGTAGTTTAGACTCACTCACAGAGGGAAGAGGAACCACAACTTTTACTCGAGTAAGAGTACTGTTACACTGTACTATATTACTCAAGTAAGAGTATTATTACTTCAATAAACATTACAAGGAGTAGAAGTAGAAAAGTACTCTGAAAAGTACATTGTATTTCAAAAGTAACTCGAGTAAATGTGTACAAATGTGTACTTTGTCCTGTACAAAGTGGAGCTCATCATTTTTCTCATGATTCTCAAATAGCAAAGAGCAAAGCCATGAAACGTGAAACAGTCGTAAAAACGGGGTGTAACCTGGATGTGCGTTTCTTCAGGGCTCAGTTTAACTACAAACTCTCGGGTTAGCTAACCATGAGCCACATTTGGTAACATTACAATAATTCAGTGTTGCTATGGTAACTGTGGTCGGATAGAGCTAGTGCTGCGTCTTCCAGTAAAGAGGAAACAACCAAGACTCAATAACAAGTCAAGTAAAAACACACAGAGCAGACAGGGCACGCGTGTGCGCTCACATGACCAGCGTTTGTGCTCGTTCAGCAACTTCAGGAGATAAAGCAAACAACAGAGTCATAAAATACACTGTCCCAAACATACTGCGCTTGTGTCTCTATGGTTCTCACCTCTCTGGATCATTCTGTTATATTTTATAATTTTTAAAACCACTTCATAAAACAGACAAATCCACTGACTTCAGTGTTAGAAAACTGGTGTCCAACGGAGCTGACATCGCCGTAAAAAGTGCCACATGCTGTAGCGCCCCCTATGGACAGAACACATCACACTAGAGCAGGTTTAGACCTGGAGCAGACCTGGAGTAGTCCTGTTATAGACCTGGAGTAGTCCTGTTATAGACCTGGAATAGTCCTGTTATAGACCTGGAGTAGTCCTGTTATAGACCTGGAGTAGTCCTGTTATAGACCTGGAGTAGTCCTGTTATAGACCTGGAGTAGTCCTGTTATAGACCTGGAGTAGTCCTGTTAAAGACCTGGAATAGTCCTGTTATAGACCTGGAATAGTCCTGTTATAGACCTGGAGTAGTTCTGTTATAGACCTGGAGTAGTCCTGTTATAGACCTGGAGTAGTCCTGTTATAGACCTGGAGTAGTTCTGTTATAGACCTGGAATAGTCCTGTTATAGACCTGGAGTAGTTCTGTTATAGACCTGGAGTAGTTCTGTTATAGACCTGGAGTAGTCCTGTTATAGACCTGGAGTAGTCCTGTTATAGACCTTTAGCAGACCTGGAGTAGTCCTGTTATAGACCTGGAATAGTCCTTTTATAGACCTGGAGTAGTTCTGTTATAGACCTGGAGTAGTTCTGTTATAGACCTGGAGTAGTCCTGTTATAGACCTGGAGTAGTTCTGTTATAGACCTGGAATAGTCCTGTTATAGACCTGGAGTAGTCCTGTTATAGACCTGGAGTAGTTCTGTTATAGACCTGGAGTAGTTCTGTTATAGACCTGAGTAGTCTGTTATAGACCTGGAGTAGTTCTGTTATAGACCTGGAATAGTTCTGTTATAGATCTGGAATAGTTCTGTTATAGACCTGGAGTAGTCCTGTTATAGACCTGGAGTAGTTCTGTTATAGACCTGGAATAGTTCTGTTATAGATCTGGAATAGTTCTGTTATAGACCTGGAGTAGTTCTGTTATAGACCTGGAGTAGTCCTGTTATAGACCTGGAGTAGTCCTGTTATAGACCTAGAGTAGTCCTGTTATAGACCTGGAGTAGTCCTGTTATAGACCTGGAGTAGTCCTGTTATAGACCTGGAGTAGTTCTGTTATAGACCTGGAGTAGTTCTGTTATAGACCTGGAGTAGTCCTGTTATAGACCTGGAGTAGTCCTGTTATAGACCTGGAGTAGTTCTGTTATAGACCTGGAGTAGTTCTGTTATAGTCCCGGTTCAGACCCGGTGTAGTCCCGGTTCAGACCCGGTGTAGTCCCGGTTCAGACCCGGTGTAGTCCCGGTTCAGACCCGGTGTAGTCCCGGTTCAGACCTGGTTCAGACCCGGTGTAGTTCCGGTTCAGACCCGGTGTAGTCCCGGTTCAGACCTGGTGTAGTCCTGGTTCAGACCCGGTGGTGGTACTGAAAAGGCCGGTGGTGGTTCATAGTCTCGATGTTTCAGTGAGAGTCACAGTGTGAATAATCTGCTCGTGTGAATAATCTGCTCGTGTGAATAATCTGCTCGTGTGGAGTAACTCGAGAGTAACCGTGTTCTGTGTTTTCCAGGTGAGCGGCCGTTCCCCTGCACCTGGACAGACTGCAGTAAGAAGTTTGCGAGGTCGGACGAGCTGGCGCGGCACTACCGCACCCACACCGGGGAGAAGAAGTTCGGCTGCCCGCTCTGCGACAAGCGCTTCATGAGGAGCGACCACCTGATGAAGCACGCCCGCCGCCACTCCGACTTCCACCCCGCCATGCTCAAACGCAACCACAACACCCGGCCCAGCTCTGTCAGCGACTACAGCCGCTCCGACGCCTCTAGCCCCGCCCTCAGCCCCGCCCCCAGCCCCGCCAGCTCGCCTTAAACTCTCGCACTTTCTGCCTCCTCACGAGAGGCCCGTTCCTTCATCAAACTTGTGTTGCACAGGACTCGCCCCCTGCTACCCCCGCACTGCTGTGGTGGACCATTCTGTACATAAAGCTTATGGTAGTGCACTGACCTGTGACATGTAAAGAGGACGACACACGCCCCATTTCCACTGTTCAGTACGGAGAACATTCCAACGCCAACTACCACCGTCCCAAAGCTGCTCTGAATCATACCATCACACAGCGCGGCTTTAGGCCCAGATCCTCCGGAAAAGACGGAGCAGAACAGTTCAATGTGTCGATTAGATCACACATAAAGATAAGTCTTAAAGAGAAACACCATCAAATGGAATATATAAAATATATTTTACAATAAAAGTATGTGTTTACAGTTACAGTTGTGTAAGGCTAAGACATAACTACTCTCAGAATCCAAACTGCAGTTTTCTATTGGACCTTGAGGTATAATGCAGCCTGTTGGGGGCGGGGGCTCGTACCGTGTTGTTGGCCTGGTCCGTACCCTGCAGTGGAAGTCAGGCTGCTGCCCTCTGTAGCCACGGTCAGTTCTGCTCCGATCACAGCGAGAGGTTCCACTGAACATGAAGCACACCAGTCGTGTCATTTCCCATGGTCTCGTGTTGAGTTGAACAGGGAGGAGCGGGGCACACACACCTCAGGACTGACAGTTTTATAAAATACACTTCTCATTTTCTCACAGTGACTGCACAAGAGACTGATCACTTTACAGTCGACGGAGACGTCGCCCCACTCAGGGAAGGCCTTTAGCTTGAAAGAATGACCCATCCACACCATCCGGACCCATCCACCCGATCAAGCCCCATCCAGCCCATCCAGCCCCATCCACCCCATCCATCCCCATCAAGCCCCATCAAGCCCCATCCAGCCCATCCAGCCCCATCCAGCCCCATCCAGCCCCATCCAGCCCCATCCAGCCCCATCCATCCCATCAAGCCCCATCCAGACCCATCCAGCCCCATCCAGCCCATCCACCCCATCAAGACCCATCCACCCATCCAGACCCATCCACCCCACATCAAGCATCCAGCCCCAATCCCACCCCATCAAGCCCCATCCAGCCCCATCCAGCCCATCCAGCCCCATCCAGCCCATCCAGCCCCATCCAGCCCCATCAAGACCCATCCAGCCCCATCCATCCAGCCCCATCCAGCCCATCCACCCCATCCATCAGCCCCATCCAGACCCATTCAGCCCATCAAGACCCATCCACCCCACCCAGCCCCATCCAGCCCCATCCAGCCCATCCAGCCCATCCAGCCCAATCCACCCCATCAAGCCCCATCCAGCCCATCCAGCCCCATCCAGCCCCATCAAGACCCATCCACCCCATCAAGACCCATCCACCCCATCCAGCCCCATCAAGACCCATCCAGCCCCATCCAGCCCATCCAGCCCATCCAGACCCACCCAGACCCACCCAGACCCATCCAGACCCATCCACCCCGGCCCCCTCTAGACCCTCCCCCTCACTCCCCCTCTCGCCCTCTTCCCTCTCCCCCCCCCTCCTCTCTCACTCTCTCTCCCTCTCTCTCCCCCTCTCCCCCTCTCCCCTCTCCCCTCTCTCCCCTCTCTCCCCCTCTCCCCTCTCACCCTCTCCCCTCCCCCCCTCTCTCTCTCTCCTGTTGGGTTCTGTTCATCCTTCTCTCACACATTACGTCCACTGTCCTGTTCATGTTGAGTCCATTTTTGTTTTGTCATGTTTAAATGTCCCACATGAAGAGCTCGTTTTCCTCTGAGCCTCGAGCGTCTGGGACACGAGTCTAAAGAGGCTCGTTCACTTTGTGGGAAGTGACTCGTTTAAAGCAGCTGTCGTCGCTTTGAATTAGCCCTAAAACCACAGCTCTATCGTTCAGTGGACAAAACCTGAGAAACTCAGAGGACACTACCAAAGACTGAGTGTGAGCAGCACGAGCCACAGTATCTACACCACGAGAGAGAAGGCCGAACACACGTCTGCTGTAGGACAACGCTCTGATAAAGAGGCGTTATCGGAGCCAGAGCAGCAGGGGAGTGGCTCCTCTGTCTCTGAGCTAACGCTAACAGAGCTGCCTGTGGGAAAAGGCCTGTAATTAGTGGGTTGATTCAAATGCAGGGCTGAGAGAAGAGCGGGTGTACAACCCAGACAAAGCTCACAGTCTGAGGGGGATGTACCAACTTCTGCAGGCATCAGATTTCACAAGGATAATGTAAGTCCACACGACAGAGCTGTTAGCACCGAGCGCTCACTGCTGCTTTAAACCTGCCTCTTCCATGAGGGCTCACACCCCGTGAACCTGTGTCCACACACGCCTCAGTAGGTCAGACTAAAGCCACAGGCAAACTCCAGAGAAGACTCCACTATCCAAACTGATGCAGAGTCTTCTCAGAGCTGGGCCTGTGTTTCCCAGAATGCATCAGCAGCATGCTCTGAGGCCTCTTCTTCATGTGGTTGGATTTGACCGTAGAGTCCATTCCACAGTCTCCACAGTTCTGCTTTAATGCATATCAACTACTTGGTGAATAGCGGGCGCTGGGAGGAGGTCAGCAGGTGGATGTCATGAATGGTGGGCTTTGTGCTCCACAGCATCTCTCTTTGTGACAGAATCTCCTCAGTCACTTCTCCAAGAACAGCCCCTTTTAGACCCAATGCAGTGGTTTGCCACAGAGCCAAGTCCTCACTACACAGTTTCCTGCGAGCAGGATGACAGTCTGAATGCTACAGCGCCGCTCCGGTGGAGAGACGCACACATGACCACACACACACACAGTGACACGTCTAAAGACTTTAGGTTTGAGTCCCTCACGTGCTGCTGAGCGGCCTGTGTGGAGACGCCTCTTTAGTTTCTGGTTTGTTTAAACAGCAGTAGTTTACCTGGAGTCGTGTAATCGTTGTTAGTTGGTATGGCACAGTTAGCTCAGGGCCAAAGTGCACATGGCTTTACCCACACACAGAGTGTGAGGGTGCCCGCTGCTGGGCAGTGGCACCACCACCTTCACCCAACTCTCCACCTACACCCACAGACTCTGTACAGTATAGACTGTATAGAGTCTGTGGCCACAGACCGGCTCAGTCTGACCTGAGACACACCACAGCTACTTGAATCATTCAAACAGTCTCTGTCCACTCTGTCTGTCCACTCTGTCTGTCCACTCTCTCTGTCCACTCTGTCTGTCCACTCTGTCTGTCCACTCTCTCTGTCCACTCTGTCTGTCACTCTGTCTGTCCACTCTGTCTGTCCAGTCTGTCTGTCACTCTGTCTGTCCACTCTGTCTGTCCACTCTGTCTGTCCAGTCTGTCTGTCACTCTGTCTGTCCACTCTGTCTGTCACTCTGTCTGTCCACTCTGTCTGTCCACTCTGTCTGTCACTCTGTCTGTCCACTCTGTCTGCTCACGTCCCTCTGACCATCAGCTCTGTCCAGTCTCATTTTAACGGTGTCTTCAGGTCATGTCCTCCGTCTTTATCGTGCTCGGCTGAGGACTCATCTGTGAGGTGAGCCGTCAGCCGTCAGCTTCTCTCTGATGTCAGCGCCTTGGGCTTTTCTGGAGACACAGCTCCTGCCACAGATCTGCTCATTATTTATGTTAATCATACAGTTCATAACCTCGTGAATGAGATGAACAGGTGTAAGGTGCATTTTTATTATGTTTTGGTTTGATTCATTGATGTGTAAATTTTTTCATACCTCTAATAATCTGTTTGTTCTTTAAAACCATGATGTAGCGTTCATGTTCGGACCGCAGCTCTCAGCTGCGACGTCACGTCCTGCAGACGACCTCAGGACCATGTTTTATATTGTTTATTTTGAAGATGTCAAATGTAACTTTTACACATTCACCAAACTGTAACAATCGTCTCCAGCCAGAGTGTAAATACATCACTGTACAAATAAATCAACGATTTTCTAGAACTAACCCCGTCGAGACAGAAACGCCACATTAACCCGACACCACCCTGTGTGCCAAACTCACACAGCCCCCACCTGACCCTGAGGTGACCTTTGACCTTTAACCTGTACAGTTTTCTAAAGCATGTTACGTTGTACAGGTTTGGGGCTGCGCTTTTCCTGCGCAGATTCCCAGCTTAATGTGTGGTTTAGTTTTATTTAATTTGTGCCGTACCATACCAAGCTATGTATAAATCTACAAAGATCCGCCCATCATTCCAAAGGACAGGTGAACATATTCGCTCTCGATGTGCTGCTTTGGTCAGAAATAGTGCTCTTGTCGTATCGTGTGATCTCGTAGACAGTTGTGAACACGGTACCGTCGTGATGTCCACGCTTCCTTTCGACGCGTTTCTCCTCGTCTCTGTAGTGTGCAGTTTATAAAGCTAATAGACCAGCGAACATGCAATATTAGTTTGACAGCTTCACCACCTTCTCGAGCTGAAGATAAAGAATGATTTTGAATGGGGAGGAGCTTCGTACCTGGCTCCGATTCCAAATGATGTTACCAAAGGTGTGAAGGGAAAGTTGAATGTCTCAGAATGCAGATGTGTTGTTGCTATGGACCTTTTTCTACAAAGAACAAACCAGTGTAATGAAAGTGAGTGCGTGTTAGGTAGGCCCGCTCCTATCGCTCTGTTTAGCGCTAAATGTACAAAGCTTCCTGGAGTGTTTCTTCTTTAGAACGTACAGCTCAGCAAATACATAAACTTTAAAGGGTCTGTACTACACCACGTCCTGATCTGTTCTAATGTTTCCTCCTCACAAAAACACACCTGGAGTCGTGTTTGTTTCATTCACACGTTTGAGTCACACTTTATTATTAGTCTGTAACATCTACAACGCTCAAAACGCTCTGTTCCACCTTGTGATGTCATGAAGTGGTAATACAGGAAGTGCTCCACTCCACACACCTTCACATTTGGATCATTTCAGTCCTGGAGTTGCCACTTATCTTTTCTGAACTAAAGGTAAAGTGTGACTCAAACATGTGAATGAAACAAAACACAGCTCCAGTCGGTTTTTGGGGAGGAAACAGTTTTAGAAAATGAATTAAAGCGACAGGAGTCTGTTCTGAAGTGTAATACAGGACCTTTAAAACAGGGTGACCACTGTTAAGACCCGCCTCTCATTGTTCCCATAGCAAAAATTTAAATTAATGCTGGATTTTAATTATGTATATTCATATTATGTCGCCTTTTCCCATGTATTTTAATTTACGCTGATTCAGAGTTAGTTTTAAAGTTTTAAAATGATCCGTTTCACATATATATACATATATATAAGAAAAGACAAAGTTTCTGCCTTCTCGACTCTTCGCCGAACCCCTCGTACCACATCCTGAATCCGAGTCCCGTAGTGCGAACAGTGCGATTGGCAGC
>JAIEZT010001390.1:13600031-13640031 GCA_019594935.1 Periophthalmus modestus | reverse complement strand
TTTTTACACAGAAAGTGAATTGGAGCCAGAGTCGATGGAGCAGGAAGTGTGACATGATCACTTCCTGTTTGTAACACGGCGGCAGCAGGTTAGTTCTGTCCGTTTATATAAACAGTCTATAGTTACAGACTGAAGTTGAAGTAGTACTCAGCGTGTACATGTGCCAGAGGAACATGCAAAAGACTCGACTCAAATATCGTGAGGACTGGGCTGTTCCTCAGGCAAATCCAGAGACTTCTGAGAAACCAGCTTCTTTGTTTATTTGTCAGCAGCTCAACATCAGCACCTCCATGATACAAACTCAGCTGTGACACAAACGCAACTTTAAATCAGTCCTATGAGCTTGTGTCTTTATGGTTCTCATCTCTGTGCATCATTTACACATTTTAAATCACAATATTCATCTAAAACCACTTCAGAAAACAAACAAGTCTGCTGACTTCCACGTTAGAAAACTGTGGAGCTGACGTCGCCATAAACGTCATTGCAACAAAGCGTCGCATGCTGTAGCGCCCCCTATGGACAGAGCACGTCACACCAGAGCAGCACATTTAAAAAGGTTTGTACCAAAATGACGACGCGACGCTGCAGAATCCTACAAGTATCAACGATTAAGAAAATAAAACTGGAGAAGGAAGAGTGGACGTCACAGGGGGCGTGTACATCACTGTGGGCGTGTCAAAGTGGGCGTGTACATCACTGTGGGCGTGTCAAAGTGGGCGTGTCACAGGGGGCGTGTCCTGGTGGAGGTTAAACAGGGAAGATCGACAAAATGGCGTCTTGAAAATAGTGGATTAAAGATTAAACTCAAACATGAATCACTCCAAACACAACTTCAGAGACTCAACGAGAAGAAACGACGAGAACCTGGAGAAACATCTGAACAGAACAGATTAAGTTGTTTCAAGTTTAAGCTGATTTAAGTTTCTGAGATGAATAACTGTGATGGGTCAGTTCTTCGTCTCCATCTAAATGACTCTGTTCTGACCCGGTGACGTGGCTGAGCTCCAGATAAACTCTGGTCTAATATGACTTAATTTGACTGTATTCTGTGTATTTACCTGTTTGGACTGTTGTCTGCGTCATCGTCAGAAGAGTCACACGACGTCGCGGTGACGTGTCTTGTGGCTGATTTACATAATATTTGGACAACAGCGCCCTCTGCAGACCGACTTCTTCAGAGCAGTGTCCCGAGTGCGGCAAAGCGGGAAAGTCCTCGTGTCTTGGTTTGGTGCATTATGGGTATGTTTCCGGGTTTGTAATGAGCCTATAAGTCTTTATATCTTTAAACTGTATGAAGTGATGAGTGTGACGTCACAGTGTTCAGTCAAATGAAGCTCACTGAGGCCAGAGGTGGAGAGACGTTTAGGAGCCCAGTTTCATATTTAGAATTCTGACCACTGTCCCTGCTGCTGTCAGACTCATGTTGGTCTTAAATGTTCGTATTAACCCTCTACATGATCCTGGGGTTTTTATTTCACGTCTGTGTCTGTAAATCAACATATGAACATTAATAAGGTCGCTCCTGTTAGCGTTAGCAACAGGTTTGATTGACAGTGTTGCTAAGCGCCAGCTCCCTGTTAAACCAGAACTGTGGGCGGGAAGGGGCGTTACCTTCAACAGCCTCTCTCCTGATTGGCTCTTTGGTTGCTATGATACTCATGGTTAGAAGACCTAATATGGACGTCTGCTCCAGATCGTCCCTGTCCCTGCTCCAGCCTCGAGCTTCATCTGGAGCTGAAGCTGTGGTGACGTCTCTCTGTCACGTCTTTACAGTCTGTGGTGTTATTCTCTTACTATTTGAAAAGCAAAATGTGCATCTAAATCTATATGAATTTGTCATATGCCATAAAAGTGTGTGTAGTCTTTTCAGTGGATCATTTTTAGGCTAAAAATGACACTTTCTTTATATAATTTGTCTTTGCTGGTTTGTGTAAAGCTCAAATGCAACAAAATGCTGTTCTTAGCCCTGCACTCGTGTTTTTTTATGTGAATGACAAAAATACACGTGTAGGTCTGAGTCTCCACATTCGGACACCCCTGCGCTCTCCCACTCACATCCCACCTGCCGGAGCTGAGAGCGGGAGCGTCGGAGGAGGAGGACACACGAGGGGTCACGACACTCCACCGTGTGGCGCTGTGGATCCCAGGAGCAGCCCACGGACTCGTGCTGGAGCGTCGGGCTCCATCAGGCTGTGGGTGGAGGCGGTGGCAGACGCACAGTCACACAAGTGTAGGTGAAGGATGAGTAAGAGTGAGATTACTATGTTCAGGATGATCCAGTCAGAGCATGTTTAAAGACCAAAAATACAACAAACTGACTCCTGTGAGCTTTACGTCATGTTCTGACACTGTTCCCTCGTCATGTGGTAACACAAGAAGTGCTCCACTGTGTTTTTAAACTCCACACACCTTCACTAGAATCATCTGGATCATTTCAGTCCTGGAGTTGCCAATTTCTACTGAACTAAAGGTAAAAGGAGCTGTTGAAAACTACCACTTGATGACATCACAAGGTGGGACAGAGCATTTTGAGCTTTGGAGATGTTACAGACTAATAATAAAGTGTTGCTCAAACATGTGAATGAAACAAACACAACTCCAGGTCTGTTTTTGAGGAGCGTTAGAACATGGTTCACATGTTTCTGTTCTATAGTAAAATCCTGACATGTTAAATCCTGAATCACACACCCGCCTTTTGTTCCCTCTTTGTTTAAAGTGAAAAACGACTCAGACTCGTCATGTTTGTAACAATAAACTATTATTTTTTCATATTTACATTTGTACCTAATGTGCAAATGAATCATTAAAGTGTAAACTCTCAAAGGAATACAAAACGTTACAGTCCTGACATGAGTCCATGGTCCGACAAAGGGACAGAGACAGAAGCGAGTCCAGGAGCAGTGCACACCCTTGGCCAGGATACACCACCACGAGGTAAGTGCTGGACAGTAGGCTCCGGAGGGACAGAGGTGATGGCGAGGAGCTGGTTGCCACGGTGATGTGTAAACGCCTGATGCTGTGAAGATGCCTAAACTGTTGTATTTTTTACTTTTTTAACGTTACCGCTGCTTACACAGTAACTTTGACCATTTCCTTAACGTTACGGTGATGACACGACTGAACTGTGTCAGAGCGTTAACTACAGATTCAAGTGTATCTCATGTGGACAGACCTGTGTCCAGAGCCTCCAGAAGTCACTCACTGAGCTGACTCCTCCAGGTCAGAGAGAGACTTTTTAAATTCAGACCAACTGGATTTCAGTTTTGGACCTGGCAGCCCACGGCGTTCTGACTGGATCTTGACCCAAAACACCAGATTATAACACAAACAACTTGACATGTCCAGTGTTTTTCTAATTCAAAATAAATCATCATTATAACTGTTATGAGTAAAAGTGATTTGATTTGAGCATCTACTGTGTATCTGGGGACACAAATAGGCAAAGTTTATGAAATTTAAACACAAACTACTCCTTTTATATCCCTTTAACTGCTCCTAAACTTAACCAAGCCCGAACCTGAACCATTTTCTAACCTGAACCTTAACCATGTGCATTTCCTTACATAAGTTCTAACCCTCTTCCTAACCGTCGACCAATCACAGCGGCCCGTCCCTCCGGAGCGTACTACCCAGCGTCATCATAAGACACAGGGTTCACACAGCCACAGTGACACAGGCTCCTCGGCCTGGGCAAAGAGCTGTCACCACAGAGGCTGGAGGTGCTCGTAGCAGCAGATTCAACTATTGATACTTTGCAGCTTATGTCATCAACATTCCCTGGGCGTATGATGCTAACTGTAGGCACTGTTCTGTCTGAAGCTCTGTTAGACTTTAATCTGAGTTTTATTTTAACACAGTCTGACCATAAAGATCTGATTTATCTGAACTCCAACAGGTGATTTGTGCTGTTAAACAAGTCCCTCAAATAACATCACAGTCACAATTAGCATTAGCATTAGCATTAGCATTAGCCAACAGTTTTTTCAGTGAGTCACTTTCACCTTTTTGTGTAAAATCAAACTTTGAACAGAACCATGAGCTCGGACTGATCACAGGAACAATGAACACGAGCTCTTTAAATTAATTTTGTTTTTTTCCTTGTGTTTTCAGACGATCTTAAAACTTTTGTGTCAGTGTTTGTTGATGTGTGCGTTGTAGTGTGTGTTGTGTTTGTGTGCACCATGGTAACTGCTGAACATTCCACCATAGACATACTCCACCGACACTGAGGCGACGGTTGGCTCCTCAAGGACGTCAACGCGGCTTAGAGCTGCAATCAGACTTCTGTATGCATGTCTATGGTGGAATGTTCAGCAGTTGCCACTGTGACACAATGCACACATGAGCAAAGGTTTAATATAATAACAGCTCAGCCCGAGCTCATGGTCAAAGTTTCAAAGTTTGATTTTACACAAAAACGTGAGAGTGACTCACTGAAAAACGCTAACGCTAATGCTAATGCTAGCCTGTGACTGTGATGTTATTTGAGAGGGACTTGCTCAACAGCATAAATCACCTGTTGGAGTTCAGATAAATCTGCTCTTTCTGCTCAGATTGTGTTAAAGTAAAGCTCAGATTAAAGTCTCACTTGAGTAACAGAGCTTCAGACAGAGCAGTGCCTCTGGATTGCATCACATCCCCAGGGAGTGTTGATGACATCAGCTGCAAAGTATCAATATTTAAAAAAAAAAAAACTTGAGGTGAAGTTCAGGTTAAATGACTTGATAGAACCTGGTTAAAGGCCCTGTACCTGTTTGTTCTAAATGCAGCTGATCTGAATCGTTCATGAACATTTTATCATGTGAAAAAATGCTGAGCCTCTGGGGGTTTTGTTCTTTTCCCATGATTCATGTTATGTGTATATTTGTTTTTTGTGGACTTTTATGTGCAGCTCTTTGGTCAGCTCAAGTTGTTTAATGCTCCTCACTCACGGTTCAAAATCTGGTACAGGGCCTTTAAAATAACTGCTTTCACTGGATCTGTTCACACAGAATGGATCCAGTGAAAGTTGTTCTGGGATGATCCTGGAACTGACTCGACATGAAGCCACAGAGTCAGTCCTGGGAGTCAAAAGTGAAGCAAACAGTACCGTCCAACGCCTCCACAACGTGACCGGGACCTCCTCCATAATCTCACATAGACTGTATATAAATGGACGTAGCTAACCTGCTAGCTGTTCCAATCATGGACGCCATAACAGCTCCATCGACTCTGGCTTCAATTCACTTTATATTGAAAAGCTGTGTCTCTCTCTGACTCATTTTGGTCTTAAATGTTCGTATTAATCCTCTACATGATCCTGGGTTTTTATTTCACTATTGTGTCTGTAAATCAACACATGAACATTAATAACAGACACATCACGTGGCTTCTTTCCTAGGTCCCGCTAGTTTAAGCAACAGGTTTGATTGACTTGCCCACTTCCCACTAAATCAGAGGCGTGACCTTCAACAGCCTCGCTCCTGATTGGCTCTTTGGTTGCTCTGATGCTCTTGGTCAGAATTCCAAATACAAAACTCTGCTCCAAATCGTCCCTGCACCTGCTCGAGCCTCGATGAGCTTCATTTGACTCTAGCTGAACGCTGACGTCACACTCAGTCCACTTCTTTATACAGTCTATGTACTTTGACCCACAGATGACCACACCCTGGACAAAGGGCGTCATTTAGATTCACAAACTGACATGACTTTGTTTGTATGGAGGCAGGAAACTGGAGCGCCAAGCGACAGGCCCACAGAAACACAGGGAGGACATCAGCCCCATGTGAGAGCACAGGTGGATATGACACTAGTTCAACACTGATAATGCGACACATCAAACTGCCATTATCCCGTGGGCCAGTTTAGTTTACAAAATCACACAAGTTTTAGACAATTTACAAGACACAGCTGACCTACAGAAGTTACAGAACTGGTGCATAGACGGAAACTGGGACGGGTGTAGCCAAAACCACCAATTTATTGCTTTAATCTATCAATATTAATCAATATTAATCCCGCAGTGAGACTTTTATGATGCAAAACAACGACAGATTTTCCACAGAGATGCTGAAGACCTAAGCAGAGGTATTGCATTGGAACGGATCCCTTTAAAATGAAAAAAGACACAACTTCCTCCCAAATTGGTTAGATTACGTAATAGACAAATAACTTTTACTCTAAAACAAGTAAAAGACTAAATCCGGGTGTGAAGAAACAAAACCAGGTGGAGCACAGGTTTGGCCAAAGTTGCTCACTGTGTTAAGTTCTGCTTCTACCGTCTGAAATAAGAAAAGGTTTTAACAGGGAGAGGACACAGAAACACAGACAAGCGTGTCCCATCATGTGGTTCTGACACCGGGAGCCCGCAGCGTCGGCCTTGGTACCTGCGCCCGGCCTGCAGTCGTAACGTGGCCAGCCAGTCGCTTTATGTAACTCGCTTTAAATGTCGAATGTGACTGGAGACGAGGAATGTCAAGATTATTTGGTTAATTGATACTCGTGATTATTTCATCGTACAAACTTCAAAATAATAACTGAGAATAGTAAGAAAGAAAAATAAGATCTAAGATAATCTATAATCCAGAAAAGTAAACCTGTTTTATCTGTTTGTGTCGTGTAAACTTGAGTTTGATAAACCAGGTGAGACATTCGAGAAACGCTGATGTGAGACTGAAGGACGTCACTGTTCGCTCTTGGGGTCGATAATCGTGGAACGATCTCTAAAACTTGATAGTTTTACTCAAAATGATCGAAACAGTAAAACCTGACCCTGACGTCCCAAACTACGACTTTCTTTCATGTCGAATCCAGTGTGATGGTTTATTTGAAGAGGGACAGATAAAGTTTCATCAGTATTTAGTGTCGTGGAAACAGAAGTGAACGCTCCTGTGTTATGGTAATTGTGGTTTTGCTTTTTCATGTTTTATTACTAAAATAAAAGTAATGGAAACTGTTTTAAAGCTCTTGGATGTGAGATCAGTGGAAGATGGAGCGCGTCGAAACAGGTCCCTGCTCGAACATGACACAGGTGAAGCACAGAGATCCTGTGTATCAGGAACATTACAGGACCAACACATGTAGAATTATACTCGTATAATCCTCGCAGAAGTGTGTTGTTTTAAGCGTGCATGTTCGGTCTGTACATGAAGTACATGTTAGCATGCTAGTTGTTGTTAGCTTTATCGTGACGCCAAAACACCGCTCTGGTCTATGAAAGTTGTGAGAAACGCCTAACCGCTAGTTCTGTTTTTTGTGACAGTAAAAACCGGTCACTGTGACTTTAAATGTGTGACGTCCTCATCATGTGACCTGTGTGACATAATCATCATGTGACCTGTGTGACGTAATCATCATGTGACCTGTGTGACGTCCTCGTCATGTGACCTGTGTGACGTCCTCATCATGTGACCTGTGTGACGTCCTCGTCATGTGACCTGTGTGACGTCCTCGTCATGTGACCTGTGTGACACCCTCTCATCATGTGACCTGTGTGACACCCTCATCATGTGACCTGTGTGACACCCTCATCATGTGACCTGTGTGACGTCCTCGTCATGTGACCTGTGTGACGTCCTCGTCATGTGACCTGTGTGACGTCCTCGTCATGTGACCTGTGTGACGCCCTCATCATGTGACCTGTGTGACGTCCTCGTCATGTGACCTGTGTGACGTCCTCGTCATGTGACCTGGTGTGACACCCTCATCATGTGACCTGTGTGACACCCTCATCATGTGACCTGTGTGACACCCTCATCATGTGACCTGTGTGACGTCCTCGTCATGTGACCTGTGTGACGTCCTCGTCATGTGACCTGTGTGACGTCCTCGTCATGTGACCTGTGTGACACCCTCATCATGTGACCTGTGTGACGTCCTCGTCATGTGACCTGTGTGACGTAATCATCATGTGACCTGTGTGACACCCTCATCATGTGACCTGTGTGACGTCCTCGTCATGTGACCTGTGTGACGTCCTCGTCATGTGACCTGTGTGACGCCCTCATCATGTGACCTGTGTGACGTAATCATCATGTGACCTGTGTGACGCCCTCATCATCATGTGACCTGTGTGACGTAATCATCATGTGACCTGTGTGACGCCCTCATCATGTGACCTGTGTGACGTAATCATCATGTGACCTGTGTGACGTCCTCGTCATGTGACCTGTGTGACGTCCTCGTCATGTGACCTCTGTGATGTCCTCATCATGTGACCTGTGTGACGTAATCATCATGTGACCTGTGTGACGTCCTCGTCATGTGACCTGTGTGACGTCCTCATCATGTGACCTGTGTGACGCCCTCATCATGTGACCTGTGTGGCGTCCTCGTCATGTGACCTGTGTGACGTCCTCATCATGTGACCTGTGTGACGTAATCATCATGTGACCTGTGTGACGTAATCATCATGTGACCTGTGTGACGTCCTCGTCATGTGACCTGTGTGGCGTCCTCGTCATGTGACCTGTGTGACGTCCTCATCATGTGACCTGTGTGACGTAATCATCATGTGACCTGTGTGACGTAATCATCATGTGACCTGTGACCTGTGACGCCCTTGTCATGTGACCTGTGTGATGTAATCATCATGTGACCTGTGTGATGTCCTCGTCATGTGACCTGTGTGACGTAATCATCATGTGACCTGTGTGACGTCCTCGTCATGTGACCTGTGTGAGGTCCTCATCATGTGACCTGTGTGATGTAATCATCATGTGACCTGTGTGATGTCCTCGTCATGTGACCTGTGTGACGTCCTCGTCATGTGACCTGTGTGACGCCCTCGTCATGTGACCTGTATGACGTCCTCATCATGTGACCTGTGTGATGCCCTCATCATGTGACCTGTGTGACGTAATCATCATGTGACCTGTGTGATGTAATCATCATGTGACCTGTGTGACGCCCTTGTCATGTGACCTGCTTAAACGTGAGAAAATAATCTAAATCGAGCATGTTTCCATGGTTCAAACATTATACGATACGAAATATGTGAGTTTATGCATTTGTATTGATAGTTTGCAGCTGATGTCTTCAACATTCCCTGGGCGTGTGATGCTAACTGTAGGCACTGCTCTGTCTGTCCTCAAATCTCAAATCAGTCTGACCATAAAGACTACAACAGAGATGATGTTGACTGCTAAAGTCCCTCTCAAACTACACTCACAAACTAGCTAGCATTAGCCAACAGTTTTTCTGCTAATATGTGCATTGCGTCACCATGGTACCCGATGAACATTCCGCCATGGAGATACATGCAGAACCCCCCGCCCAGCGTGACGTCACTGCAAAGTATCAACAGTAGAGGAAACGACGTGATTGGCTGGCCACGTTACAAGAGTGTGTGTCGGTTACGCGGGCCGCTCCCTCTCCCTGCGCCTCAGCTCCTCCCTGTAGCAGTAGGAGCAGTAGTTGTCAGTTTCAGGCCGGCCGTAGAAGGAGCAGTTTTCTCGTTTACAGCGGCGTTGTTGAAAGACGTACAGGGGGCTTCCGGCGCCGCGGCCTTTCCCTTTGTCTTGGTTGAGCCATGTGTGGGAAGTATTATCCTCATCGGCAAACGCCAAACAGTCCTGAATGTCAGCCGCGTCGAAGCCGTTGGTGTAGGTGTGCGACAGGCCGTACGAGAGCGTCTCCATGGCGTTAACAGTGCGGACTCCAGATAGGCGCGCCGGGCTATAGCTTTGGGACGACAGCGAGCGGTTCTGCTGCGGGTATGTGGCGCAAGTCTTAAGCGTTCCCACCGGCGGTTTGTATGGCTCGTCGTGGAAGAGGGGCGATTGTAGGTTGACATCTTGTAAGTGGATGACGCTGTGCCGCTGAATGGGGGGGGTATGGCTGTAATGAACCGACACGGGGATGGGCCCTTGTTTTCTAGCACCGATGCTGGGGGAGGAGTAAGGCGCCAGGGTGGGTAATGTGGGCTGCGTGACGTGATGGGGGGCGGTGGGCGGCGTCAGCGGGGGGACAGGTGTGAAGGAGGAGAGGGTTGGACTGTTCCTGCCCTGGTTCTGGGTCTTTAGCGCGATAGCGGGCTGCGGGGTGAAGGTGTTGTGGGGGAGGACGGGGGAGCAGTTCTCTGGGGGTGAACTGTCGGACCGGTCCCTTTGGAAGATACTCTCATGTTCCACCTTCTTAGCTGTTGTCTCGTTAACGACCGCGGGCTTCCTCTCCGCCTCCTTCCTCTTCTGCTCCTGTTCCTGGCTAAAGCGTTCTTGGGCATTGCTAAGGTAATAGTTGATCATCTCCTCGTGGAACTGATGGCGATGACTGGTGAGGAGGAGCGCCGCGAACAGAAATTTACGTTCTCCCTGCATGGCCGCGCGCAAGATGTTGAGACTCAGCTTGACGTCCGTGCTGTACTTCCAGTTATCCAAACTCTTGTCCCCGGAGCTCCGCCCTGAACTGTCCTGTCTGTCTGTGGGGGAGGAGTTAGAGGGGCGGTCTGTGGGGGAGGGGCTAGTGGCCTTTTCCGATGACGTAGAGCTGGCGGAGTGCCCGGATTCGTCCTTACTTCCTTTACTCGTCTTGGATTCTTTTTTCTTGGATGTCTTCTCTGTTCCATTCTCACCGTTGCGACCTGAGGACAGGAATGTCAAGATTATTCAGGTCACAATATAAACATGGCAATTCATGACAGTCGGATCGAATCACTCATGTCGTACCATGTGACCGCTCTATCCAATCAGCGCTTGAGCTTAGCTAGAGTGGACATAGAGCGTAGCCAACGATAACAGTTAAAAAGTTTTTTATTTTGAGCTGAGAAAAAGTAGTAAAGCAGTTTGTGATTACATTTCGCTCTATGAGAAAAACCCTTTCAGGCCAGGAGTGATTTTTTCGTTGTAGTACCAATGAGGGGCCACTAGTCCAACTCCAGACAGCTCTAAGCAGCAGGACCCTGTTCAGTTATATTAACAGATCCATGGAAGTAAGTGGGGCTGAACACAAACTCCTCCCACAATCACATTTCAAAGAGCTGCGAACGTGGGCAGTTTCTGGACGACTAAAGAAAAGAGTGAGCAGGGAAAAGGGGCGGGGTCAAGGTGTAAGAAGAACAGTGTGAATGGTCGAACACAGGCCCCAGAGCCAAACTACGGCCCCATCCAACCAACTACTTCAACCAACTGCTTTAAGATTTGAATTTAACAGTTTTAAATTTGAAGTTAAAGCCTATTGAGGATCTGAGCATGAATTAAAGCCTGGTGGATCATTCACACTTGTTATAAATGCAGATTTTAACCGTCCATGGCCCTCTATCGGACCTCCGCTTACACTGTTTTGATATATGATTGTTGATGACAAAAGTTCGAACAGCCCTGGGTGAGTGATGTTACCAACTACTTGACATCGCAGAGGCCCCTGAAGGCATCAGCACGCACTTAGATTTAGGTGTTTTTTTCCCAGAAGGCTGAAAATTAACCAAGTTTGTACTAAAGTCACCAAGAAATGACTAGAAATAGTAGATAATAAAACAGCATATACAGAGCTTAGTAACTTTGGTGTTCAGTCCTTGTGTCTCTATGGTTCTCATCTCAGACCATGTGGATCATTCTGTTATAATTTACACATTTTAAATCACAATATTCATCTAAAATGACTTAATAAAAGAAACAAATCTGCTGACTTCCGCTTTAGAAAACTGTGGCGTCCAATGGAGGTGACGTCGCCGTAAACGTCGTCATAACAAAGCGCCGCATGCTGTAGCGCCCCCTATGGACAGAGCACGTCACACTAGAGCAGCACATTTTTTTTACATTTGTATCAAAATGACGGCGCGACGCTGACGAATCCTACAAGTATCAACGATTAGGTGGGGGCAGATTGGCAAAATGGCATCTTGAAAATAGTGGATTAAAGATTAAACTGAAACATGAATCACTCCAAATACAACTTCAGAGGCTCAACGAGAAGAAACGACGAGAACATGGAGAAAAGAAGTCCAGTTGGCAGAAGTCTGAGTCATTTTCATTCTTATATTTGAGATCGTGAGCCCCATACCTGAGGATAAACTGGATTTGTTCATTTTTCCGTGGACGAGCCCCCCCAGACCGCCCATGTTCTTCTTCAGCTTGATTCCCAGAGTCTTGCTGAAGCTTCCCAGTTTGTTGGCTACGGAGTCGGAGCGGCTCTTGTCCTTGTCCTTGCGCTGCTTGTCCTTCTCTTTGGTGGGTTTGACCATGTTGATGTTGGAGTTGCTGCCCACAGACTCACGGTCGGACTCCATGGACTCGGCCAGAGACTGGACGTCCTCACCTGCGGAGGCGGTGGGCGACTCCGGCTGAGCGAGGGGCGCCTGGGGACAGAAACACGGCACTGAGTGAAGAGGGTTAAAAGGCATTTACAACGACAAATCATTTAAGTTAAAGCAATAATCTAATCACAAAGGCTGCAGTTACGTAGATAATGGACACTTTGCAGCTGATGTCATCAACATCCCCCGGCGATGTGATGCAATCCAGAGGCACTGCTCTGTCTGAAGCTCTGTTACTCAAGTGAGACTTTAATCTGAGCTTTATTTTAACAGAATCTGACCAGAAAGAGCTGATTTATCTGAACTCCAACAGTGATTTGTGCTGTTAAACAAGTCCTTCTCAAATAACATTACAGTCGCAAGCTAGCATTAGCATTAGCATTAGCATTAGTCAACAGTTTTTTTCAGTGAGTCAGTCTCACCTTTTTGTGTAAAATCAAACTCTGAACAGGACCATGAGCTCGGACTGACCACAGGCTCCTTAAAACTTTTTTGACAGCGTTTGCTTTGTGTCACCATGGTAACTGCTGAACATTTGTCCACAGAAGAGAATACACGCAGAACACGCCCCCTGGGGAAGTCTGAATAAAACGGTGGACCAAATGAAATCAGAGTGGTCCAGGGTCGATCTGATACAAACATGACTCTTTTAGTGTTTTGAAAGTTTTCTGGTGTAAGGTCTGCCGCCTGCGTATCTCCATGGAGATGTATTATTTTACCAGAAATGTTCCACAACAATAAAACACTTTGAACTGAATAAACCATAGACTGTACAAAGAACTGGACTAAGTGAGTCGTCACCACAGCTTCAGCTCCAGATGAAGCTCATCAAGGCCAGAGCAGGAATGGGGTGAATTTGGAGGAAAGTTCCATATTTGGAATTCTGACCATGAGTATCATAGCAACCAAAGAGCCAATCAGGAGCGAGGCTTAGCAACACTGACAATCAGACCTGTTGCTAACGCTAGCGGGAGTGACCTTGGGGAAAGAAGGACCTGATTTGTCTGTTATTAATGTTCATATGTCGATTTACAGACACAAAGTTTTTACACAGAAATTGGAGCCAGCGGCTACAGGTTTGCTATGTCTATTTATTCTATTTATATATACAGTCTATGGAATAAAAGCAAGATCAAGAAGTTTAGTGCCATACTGTGAGACATTTCAGACAAAGCAATAACTTCCCCATAGAGACATGCAGGTGAGGCATCGTCAGAAAAGTGAGTTTGTGTAATCCTCTGTCATGTTTTTAGGTTTAAGACCTTGTGAATAAATATATGTTTCTGTGTCTCGTCCAAACAAAGGTACAAGGCAAAAGGGACAAGACTAACTCCCTGCGTGGATTAAAACAGGAGAGCCATGCTAATTTCACTAGATTAAATTAATGAAAATGCAAAGCAGGTGAGTTATATAAGAATGACTAGCATACGTGTAGAACATCTGGAGGGTGTCGTTTGTCAGCTTTATGACCCATGACGCCCAGGACCCATCTGTGAAAAAGACCTACCCTGGTTTCTGACGGGATCCTGATCCACGTTACATTCATGTAGTTGTGCAGCAGGTTCAGTTTGGCTTCCAGAGACAAGATGAGTCTGCAAAAAACACAGGGGAGTTACCACCAGGCTGCAAAAACACAAGGGGAGTAACCAGCAGGCTGCAGACGACAGGGCGGTTTGTGACGGAGAAAATGACAACGAGAGTTTAGAGTTTTATCACCAAACACAATGGGCTTTTATTATGCAAAACTGACCTTTAATTCATGTTCTAACGCTGTTCCCTCCTCAAAAACAGACTGGAGTTGTGTTTTGTTTGAGTCACACTTTATTATTAGTCTGTAACATCTCCAAAGCTCAAAATGCTCTGTCCCACCTTGTGACGTCATGAAGTGGTAGTTTTCTCACCTCCTTTTACCTTAAGTTCAGTAGTAATTGGCAATTCCAGGACTGAAATGATCCAGATGATTCTAGAAATGAAGGTGTGTGGAGTTTAAAAACACAGTGGAGCACTTCCTGTATCACCACATGATGACATCACAAGGTGGAACAGAGTGTTTTCAGTTTGAGATTAGAAATCAGCTTAAATTTGCAGGTTTGTGTGTTAAACATGTGAGAATGAAACAAAACACAGCTCCAGGTCTGTGTGTGACGAGGAAATAACATTATAACACAAATCAGATCAGAAAATTGTAAAATAAATCCATTTCATAAGTGTCTTTCAAAGCTCTGAGTATTTCCAGTTTGTCATGTGCAGCTGAACAGGACTTACTTGGCGAGCTTGGCATTATCGTTGTCGTCCCTCCCCCATTCCCAGTCTTTCCCAGGGTCAACGGCAAAATGGAGCGCCAGCAGCTTGTGTTCGGAGTCGGTCAGGGGAATAACAGCTGGAACAGAGCAGATTATCCCCACATGGTTAGTTTTGTCATATTACATCTCCTCTACAAAACAACGACGAGCTGCAAAGAACAAGAGCCGTGCAGAGACTAAAGAGCGTTTTAAAGGTCCATGTTACACTATTCTCTGATCTCTGTTCTAATGTTTCCTCATCACAAACAGACCTGGACTTGAAAACTACCGCTTCATGACATCACAAGGTGGAACAGAGCATTTTTAACTTTGAGTAACCCTTTCTTAGTCTGTCTACATTTCCAAACGTGTGAATGAAACAAAACACAACTCCAGGTCTGTTTTTGAGGAGAAAAAGCAGTTAGAACATGGTGACATGAGTCCATTTTGCATAATATCGGACCTTTAAGGACTGAATCTGTGGCTTTCACTTCTTTGGGTTAACAGGAAACATGCAGCAACTGGTTAAGAATGAACTACTCAAACAAAATGGGCGCTCTTCACTAACACAGGCACAAATAGTAGCTTTGTGCTGGAGGAGACTTCAGACCTCCAGAACCAGCCCCAAGCCTCTGCAGCTGGAAGAACGAGGTCAGTGTCAAAGCAGAACTTTGACACTGACCTCGTTCTTGGAAAACGGTCATATTTTTACATATCACTTTTCCACCTTCAAGACGCTTTACATGAAGGAACCACTCACACATTCACACCCTCTATCACACCACCTCCTTGTGCAGTCAATAAAGAGTTCTTTTACTGATTCATCTTTATTGTGGCTTGTACAGTGTTGAATTTGAACCTTGGCCACTGATGCCACCAACGGCACCAACACTACTGTTGAACTAAAATAGTTTAGAACTGTATAATAATAAGAGACATAAAATAAAAAAGAAGCAGAGACTGGGGACCTGGAGATGGACTCGTCCATCACCCTGGCTGAAGTCACTGAGGTGGTTGGAAAGCTCCTCATAGCAAGGCTCCGGCTCCGGGGTGGATGAGATCTGTCTCGAGTACCTCAAGTCTCTGGATGTTGTGGGTCTTGTCTGACACGTCTCTACAACATCGTGTGGTGGTCGGGGACTGTACATCTGGACTGGCAGACCGGGGTGGTGGTCCCTCTGTATAAGAAGGGACCCGGAGGGTGTGTTCTAACCACAGGGGAATCACACTCCTCAGCCTGGTGTGAAGCGGCTGGGATGAGAATCAGCTCTTCTAAATCTGAGGCAATGGTTCTCGACTGGAAAAAGATGGAGGAGGAGTTCAAGTATCTCAGGGTCTTGTTCACGAGTGAAGGAAGGATGGAGCGTGAGATTGATAGGCAGATCGGTGAAGTGTCTGCAGCGATGCGGTTGCTGTATCGTCTGTTGTGGTGAAGAAGGAGCTGAGTCGAAAGGGGAAGCTCTCGATTTATCGGTCAGTCTACGTTCCTGTCCTCACCTATGGTCATGACTCTGGGTAATGACCGAAAGGACAAAATCGTGGATACAAGAGGCCAAAATGAGTTTCCTCAGCAGAGTGGCTGAGAGCTCCCTTAGAGACAGGGTGAGGAGCTCAGTCACACGGAGGAGTAGAGCCTCTGCTCCTCACATTGAGAGGAGGCTCTCATCTGTCCCGGATGCCTCTTGGACACTTCCCTAGGGAGGTTTTTCTGGGAAGACCCAGGACACGCTGGAGGGACGATGTCTCTCTGGCCTGGGAACGCCCTGGCAACGGCACATTTATCTGTGGGAGCTGGACTCGCACGACCAACCTGTGGATCAGTGGATCTGATGCTCAACCAGTGACTGATTATGGTGAGAGCGGGATTCAAACTGCCAGCCTTCGGATCACTGGGCAAACGCTCTACCAACTGAGCCACTGCCGCAGGAAACCTCCAGTCCAGTTGTATTTAATATTTGATGTGAGTGATTTCAAAATGTGGCACTGAAACAATTTGTGTGTTGTTCTTCTGCTCATGACGAGTCACTCGTTTAACAAACAAGACGATATAATTACATAAAGATGAACAGGCCTCATTACACAACCGTCTGCAGCGACGCCGACGGGAGGGGTACTCAGGCCTGTCACTTAAGTAAAAGTACAGATACACAGGTTTTAAGTAAGAGTATCACATGGAGTAGAAAGTACACATACTGCTCTCAAATGTACTCAAGTAAAAGTAAAAAGTATCCACGGTAAACCTCTGCTGTTTACTGTTACTACTTCTTTACAATTAGCTGTGTTTTACTCAAAGGAAAACAGAAAATAACAAAACTAAACTAAATCATCTCTTTTTTCATTTCTTTCCATATTTGCAGATTTGGTTTGAGCTCTGCAGTTTTCAGTGTCCCAGAGCACAGCCACAATTAGATCAGAGGATCTGGAGCCAACTCTCTGGTGTCTCGTTGAAGCTGCAGGTCCCTGAGGCCCCGGTGTCCCACAAGTCTCCGAAAACATCTGACATCTTCAAGAAAAACCTGCAGATTTTTAAGCTTAAGCCAAAACATCATCGTCTGCGTGTGAACGGGGGAGTCTCTCGATGCTTTCACCGTTTATAATTTACATTTCCAAACATGTTCTGAAAGACGGGGGATTCTTGTCAAGTTCATCAGTTGAGTTTCAGTCTCCTGGACGTCTGTAACTGAACTTTGAACAGAAACATAAACTGAATGGAATCATAATCGTGATGTTTGTCAGAAAAGTTATAATCACATATTTTTCTACACTGTGCAGATCTGTTGCCCAGGCCTGTCTCTGTGATCCACTCACCGTCAGTTTATGAAAGACACAACTATATTTTTTCGTTGCTCTAGTGGGACATGTTTTATTTTTTTTCTTCATGATCAGATTTAAGCTGTAAAAGTTTGAATAAATAACTTGTCTGACTCGTCACAGACTCAAACTAACGACTGAAGTGTTTTATTCTGATGTTTATTTATTGTACCTCATGATTGTAATAATATTGTAGATTTATAATAGTTTTTGTGGTTTTCATGGTCTTGGGTTTTGTGTGTCAGTGGCATAAATGAGTTTGAATATTATCGTTTCTCGTGTCTTTTTACTTCACTGATATATTCTTCTTCAAACAGACGCCACAGGAAACATGTGACTTTTACAAAACACTTATATAATGCAACAAGACTGTATCTGTCTGTATTTCATCCATGTCCTTCCTCTTATCTGGGGCCAGCAGGGGGCAGCAGTCTAAGCAGGGGCTCCCAGACCTCCCTCACCCCAGACACTTCCTCCAGTGGGCACTTTTCTGTGTTATAAATGCAAACTACACTGTGGAGATGGATGTGGGCATGTTGTGAATCCTGCCGTTCTGTGAGACACACAGATGGACACAGGGCTGCAGCCGCCTCTCCTCTTCCTCTCCTCCTCCTCTCCTCCTGTCCTCTCTTCTTCTTCTCTCCTCTCCTCCCCCCTCCGTTCCTCTCTTTCTGACGTCTCCTCCTCCTCTCCTCTCCTCTACTTCTGTCCTTTCTTCACCTTCTCTCCTCTTCTCTCTTCCTCCTGTCCTCCTCCTCCTGTCCTCCTCTTCTTCCTCCTCCTGTCCTTCTCTTCCTCCTCCTCCTCCTGTCCTCCTCCTCTCCTCTCTTCTCCTTCTCTTCTGTCCTCTTTTCTTCTCTCCCCCTCTCTCCTGTCCTCCTCCTGTACTCCTCCTCTCTCCTGTCCTCCTCCTGTCCTCCTCCTCTCCTCCTCCTGTCCTCCTCCTCTCCTCTCTTTCTCTTCTGTCTTTTCTTCACCTTCTCTCCTCTTCTCCCTTCCTCCTCCTCCTGCCCTTCTCTTCCTCCTCCTCCTGTCCTCCTCCTCTCCTCTCTTCTCCTTCTCTTCTGTCCTCTCTTCTTCTCTCCACCTCTCTCCTGTCCTCCTCCTGTCCTCCTCCTCTCTCCTGTCCTCCTCCTGTCCTCTGAACACAGTGTACCCACAGCACAGAGGAGAACTGTCTGCACTGGAGTCAGGAACAGGGCTGAGGCGCCACCTTCTGGACAAACAGGATATGACACAACTTATACTGCAATATTATTTTTCCTTGGTTATTTCAATGATTTAAAGTCTTTTGATCCTTTGCTTCTTTACATGTCGCAGAATTTACAGCAATAGACATGACACTTCGATGGGATTAAGATCAGGCTCAACACACCCATTTATATATTTTTGAAGCAATATTTTTTTTTCAAAGACACCGGAAAGTACATGTTTTACATTAAGTATCAATAGGGAAAAATATCTATCTTGCGCCCCCATCTGGGAGTATGACCTCATTGCATAGACTCATAGGTAAAATGCTCTGGTCTAAGGTGATTCTGACCAGGCCTCACGGTCTGGAGCTGGGTCCTCACTGCTCCAGAATGTCTCTGAAGAATGGGTCAAATGCAGAGGACAGATGACGCTATGGGGACAATAAGTGGACTTTCACAAACCACTTCTGCTCCCAACTGTTTTATTCCCAAAATGAAGGAGTTTGGTGGTCTGAGGAGTGTCCAAAAGAGACATATATAAATCCAACGCATTATTGTTATTATTAATATTAGTAGTACTAGTAGTATTAGTATTAGTATTAGTATTATTGTTGCTGTGGCACAGGGATCTGAGACATCTGACACAGGGACTTTTCAGAACATGCTTGGTACAGATCTAAAATACACAGCTGGCTTTTTTTTTGTGTTTTTTGTTTTATTTAAACCACAAAATCTAAATCTACAAAAAATCATGAGCTGCAATAAATAAACAGCAGAATGAAACACTTTAGTCGTTAGTCTGAGTCTGTAATGAGTCAGACAGGTTATTTAATCAAACTTTCACAGCTTAAATCTGATCTGAGTAAAAAAAAAAAGTCATGTCAAAGAAAACCTACACATGATCAAAAAATACTGTTCCACCAAAAAGTCGATGTAGTGATTTTCCTGATGAATAAACCCCTCATTCTGACGTCCTTACCTTGCTCTCGCTGCTGGTCTCTCTGCTCCATAGACACGAGTGCGGAGAAGTGAGCCTGATCGTAGGCCAGGACCAGGGGGGAGCAGTGGCAGCGGCTGGGGGGCACCTCCAGAGGCAGGTACAGGCCTCCGAACGGGATGGGAGCGAACGCTGGGGACGTATTTAGGATGAGGGTTATTGCTTGGATAAGGAAGGACGTAGTGCAGGAGTCATGAGTCAGGGGTCTGCCTTTTTCTCACAAAGAGCCAACTAGAGCAGCCTCAGCATAATCGAGACTAAAGACACATGGTCATTTGAGCATTTTGGTCTTAAATGTTCATATTAACTCTCTATATGATCCTGGAGTTTTTATTTCACGTCTGTGTCTGTAAATCAACATATGAACATTAATAACAGACACATCAGGTCCTCCTTTCCCCGACGTCGCTCCTGTTAGCGTTAGCAACAGGTTTGATTGACAGTGTTGCTAAGCGCCCGCTCTCTGCTAAACCAGTGCTGTGGACGGGAAAATTCATTACCTCCAACAGTCTCGATCCGGATTGGCTCTTTGGTTGCTATGATACTTGGAACTGGGCTTTTTTTTGGCCCCTATAACTGCAAGTGTTAGATTTCTCAGGCCTAATTCTATAAAATGTTTTAATGCACTTTCACTTCACACACACTCTGAGAAACTTTTACTGTTTAACCATTTAAGACTAATGTCACTTGTGCACCAGCCTCTGTACATTTTCTACCATTACAAAAACAGTCAGGATGTTTCCACGAACATGGTAAAAATAACCCTTCAAATCACATAAAAAGTACTTTTACTTTTCAGTTCATAAATGTAGTGGAGCAGAAAGTACAGATACTGCTCTCAGATGTACTGAAGTAAAAGTAAAAGTTACACACTGTAAAATGTACTAAAATTAAAGTACAGATACCTCAAAATTCTACTTAAATGCAGTACTTTAATACTTGTAATTCGTTCTCCCTGCATCTGTGACCCCCACGTCTGCCCCTGTGACCCCCACGTCTGCCCCTGTGTGTGACCCCCACGTCTGCCCCTGTGACCCCCACATCTGCGCTGTGACCCCCCACATCTGCCCCTGTGCTGTGACCCCCACGTCTGCCCCTGTGATCCCCATGTCTGCCCCATGACCTCCACATCTGCCCTGTGACCCCCGTGACCTCCACGTCTGCCCCATGACCCTCACGTCTGCCCTGTGACCCCCACGTCTGCCCTGTGACCCCCATGTCTGCCCTGTGACCCCCACATCAGCCCTGTGACCCCCACGTCTGCCCCTGTGACCCCCACATCAGCCCTGTGACCCCCACGTCTGCCCCTGTGACCCCCACGTCTGCCCTGTGACCTCCACGTCTGACCTGTGATTCCCACGTCTGACCTGTGACCCCCACGTCTGCCCCTGTGACCCTCACTCTGTCCAGAACTCTCTCCCTCTTCACCTTTGCTTATTCAGATCCAAACTCAGAATGTTCTTCTCTTCATCTCTTCACCAAACCTTCAGCTCTCTGCTCCTACTTCCTGTGATGTCACTTCCTGTCATTATAATAAAGTGCGGTACCTTCTCCTCCCGAGTCCCGGAGCATCGTGTCGGCCACCACCACGATGGGCCGGACGGAGAACGTGGGCCAGAACAAACACATGGAACTCCTCCAGACTCTCGTAAACAGGGTCCTCTGAGTTATCCACTCTGCAAACCACAAAGAGACAGAGGGACCGTCAGAGGGACCGTCAGAGGGACTGTCAGAGGGCAGGTCAGAGGGCAGGTCAGAGGGCAGGTCAGAGGGCAGGTCAGAGGGCTGGTCAGAGGGCAGGTCAGAGGTCAGGTCAGAGGGCAGGTCAGAGGTCAGGTCAGAGGGCCGGTCAGAGGGGCCGTCAGAGGGCAGGTCAGAGGGCAGGTCAGAGGGCAGGTCAGAGGTCAGGTCAGAGGGCAGGTCAGAGGGCAGGTCAGAGGGCGGGTCAGAGGGACCGTCAGAGGGCAGGTCAGAGGGCAGGTCAGAGGGCAGGTCAGAGGGCCCGTCAGAGGGACCGTCAGAGGGACCGTCAGAGAGCAGGTCAGAGAGCAGGTCAGAGGGCAGGTCAGCGGGCAGGTCAGAGGGCAGGTCAGAGGGCAGGTCAGAGGGCAGGTCAGAGGGACCGTCAGAGGGCAGGTCAGCGGGCAGGTCAGAGGGCAGGTCAGAGGGACCGTCAGAGGGCAGGTCAGAGGGACCGTCAGAGGGACCGTCAGAGGGCCGGTCAGAGGGCAGGTCAGAGGGCAGGTAATGGACCCAGCAGTGACCGCCCGCCCCCTGGAACCGGAGATTTCTCATTCATGAATTTTAGGACAGAATGTGATATTAAAAGTCTGAGATCAGTGATGTGGTAACTGTAGATATGAGTTATAAAGTATTAAAAAAAACAGATATTCACTTTTGTCAGTAATTGTTAAGTTGTAGTATTTATCGGACAGTGCCCAGCCGTATCTGGTACTTTAATACTTAAGTAGATTTTTTCATGTGATACTTTTACTTGAGTGTTTTTTGCTCCGGTGTCTTTTACTTAAACATAAACGTTAACCCGAGGAGACACTGAGCTGCTCCTCATGAAGCTCCACCTCCACACGAGAAAAACTCCACCCACTGTCAGACTCATGTTGGTCTTAAATGTTTGTATTAACCCTCTACATGATCCTGGGGTTTTTATTTCACGTCTGTGTCTGTAAATCAACATATGAACATTAATAACAGACACATCAGGCGTGATCTTCAACAGCCTTGCACCTGATTGGCTGTTTGGTTGCTATGACACTATTCCAGATGTGAAACTCGGCTCCAGATCGTCTTTATTCCTGCTCGAGCCTCGACGAGCTTCATCTGGAGCTGAAGCTGTGGTACGTCTCACTCAGTCACGTCTTTACTCAGTTCATGTTCTGTTCTCACAAAGTAAAAGGATAAATGTGATCCGTGAGCGCCCGGCTGGAGCAGGTCTGAGTGGAGATAGTGAGGGGCGTTCGTGTGGGAGTGAGTGAGAGTCTAGTACAGTCACTGCCTCAAAGAAAGATATTTTAGCACCAGCAGCGAAAGCCACATAGAATCAAGTATCCAACAGTACAACAGCACAGGGCTCAAATATCAGATGTATATTAATAACTGGAGACGCATCAATCCAGCTCTTTCAGTCCCGATACCGATTCTGATCCTACAGCTTTAAACATCTGCCGATACCAGAGCAGAGACTGAAACAGCTTTTATTTAAAACTAGAGTTAAGACAGAACTGAACCAAATGTGTTTAAATAAACTGTAAAGAAGTGAGTGAGTGAGACGTCACATGAAGCTCATCGAGGCTCGAGCAGGAACAGGGACGATTTATTAGGAATAAATATTAGGAATATTAGGAATTCTGACCATGAGTATCATAGCAACCAAAGAGCCAATCAGGAGAGAGGCTGTTGAAGATCACGCCTGATTCGTCTGTTATTAATGTTCATATGTTGATTTACAGACACAAAAGTGAAAAAAAAAAAAAAAAACAAGTAAAAAATCTACTTGAGTATTAAAGTACCTGTGTAAAAATGTACTTCAACAGTAAAAAAAGTATTTCCCACAGATTTTGAGTCTTATAAAGCTTCAAATGTGGTGATTTTGATAAAGATTTGAGCTGAAATTTGTTCAACAGAAACAACTGAATCATTTGTTTTTTTCTGTTTTTATTTGTATATTTTTGTTTTGTTCAAATTCTGAACGTGTTAAAAATAAACCTCAGATGTACTCAAGTAAAAGTAAAAAGTACACAAAAGTACAGATACCTCATATTTGTGCGTAAACACAGTTCTTTACGACTTGTACTTGGTCACGTTCCAGCACGGCTAAGACGGGGGTGTAGAGGTCACAGTCTTACCCTGGTTAAGCTAAGGTTAAGTTAAGGTTAAGCTAAGGTTAAGTTAAAGCAAAGTTAAGTTAAGGTTAAGCTAAGGTTAAGTTAAGGTTAAGTTAAGGTTAAGTTAAGGTTAAGTTAAGGTTAAGTTAAGGTTAGCTTAGCGCTGTATGATGGAGTGTTACTCATAGCCTTACCCTCCTCTGGATAAGGTTAAGTTAAGGTTAGCTTAGCGCTGTAAGATGGAGTGTTACTCATAGCCTTACCCTCCTCTGGATAAGTTAAGGTTAAGTTAAGTTAAGTAGCTTAGCGCTGTATGATGGAGTATTACTCATAGCCTTACCCTCCGCTGGATAAGTTAAGGTTAAGTTAAGGTTAGCTTAGCGCTGTATGATGGAGTATTACTCATAGCCTTACCCTCCGCTGGATAAGTTAAGGTTAAGTTAAGGTTAGCTTAGCGCTGTATGATGGAGTATTACTCATAGCCTTACCCTCCGCTGGATAAAGTTTTGAGGTTAAATTTTAAGGTTAGCTTAGCGCTGTATGATGGAGTGTTACTCATAGCCTTACCCTCCGCTGGATAAGTTAAGGTTAAGTTAAGGTTAGCTTAGCGCTGTATGATGGAGTATTACTCATAGCCTTACCCTCCGCTGGATAAGTTAAGGTTAAGTTAAGGTTAGCTTAGCGCTGTATGATGGAGTGTACTCATAGCCTTACCCTCCGCTGGATAAGTTAAGGTTAAGTTAAGGTTAGCTTAGCGCTGTATGATGGAGTATTACTCATAGCCTTACCCTCCGCTGGATAAGTTAAGGTTAAGTTAAGGTTAAGGTAAGCGCTTAGTATGATGGAGTGTTACTCAGAGCCTTACCCTCCGCTGGTTAAGTTAAGGTTAAGTTAAGGTTAAGCTTAGCGCTGTAAGATGGAGTGTTACTCATAGCCTTACCCTCCGCTGGATAAGTTAAGGTTAAGTTAAGGTTAGCTTAGCGCTGTATGATGGAGTATTACTCATAGCCTTACCCTCCGCTGGATAAGTTAAGGTTAAGTTAAGGTTAGCTTAGCGCTGTATGATGGAGTGTGTTACTCAGAGCCTTTACCCTCCGCTGGATAAGTTAAGGTTAAGTTAAGGTTAGCTTAGCGCTGTAAGATGGAGTGTTACTCATAGCCTTACCCTCCTCTGGATAAGTTAAGGTTAAGTTAAGGTTAGCTTAGCGCTGTATGATGGAGTATTACTCATAGCCTTACCCTCCGCTGGATAAGTTAAGGTTAAGTTAAGGTTAGCTTAGCGCTGTATGATGGAGTATTACTCATAGCCTTACCCTCCGCTGGATAAGTTAAGGTTAAGTTAAGGTTAGCTTAGCGCTGTATGATGGAGTATTACTCATAGCCTTACCCTCCGCTGGATAAGTTAAGGTTAAGTTAAGGTTAGCTTAGCGCTGTATGATGGAGTGTTACTCAGAGCCTTACCCTCCGCTGGTGTTGCCGTTCTTGCTGAGGTGAGTGCGTGGCTCACTGGAGGCCAGCTTCAGTAACTCGTTCCACTCTCTCTCCCACTCCTCCTCAGTGTACACCAGCCCCGACTGCACACAGCACAAACCGAGCCTTAGAAATACGTCAAACACGTGTGATTTTATTTCAGAGCTCCGATAAACCACTAAACTGACTCCTGTAGCTTTAATCCATGCTCTAACGCTGTTTCCTCCTCAAAAACAGACCTGGAGTCGTGTTTGTCTCATTCACATGTTTGAGTCACACTTTATTATTCGTCTGTAACATCTCCAAAGCTCAAAATGCTCTGTCCCACCTTGTGATGTCATGAGGTGGTATATATTAAGGGCCTGACGTCTTTCACATTTTTCAAACTTATGGAAGTCTAAGGATTATTTTTACATGGTTTGAAATTTTAGTTGTAATAAAAACATTCAGAATTGACCTGAAAACATGACTCAAAAACTCAAAAATATGTCAACTGAAAATACACCAGTTCTAACGAGCAGAAGTGATGAACGAGCAAAACCAAACCAATAAAATACAGGGGACTCTTATTCTGAAGTCATGAAAAAATATTACGTATTTTTGATCAAATAAAATGTGTTAATTTGAGAAGTCCAAACCCACTTTCCAGTTTCCAAAGGGCTGCACATAAAGAGATAATATTACAAACAATAAAAGGTTTTAAAAAAACAACAGAGGTAAATGATCATTTGAACCGAGCCAGACAATAAATAAATAAAACAGCAAATTACAATAATAATAATAATAATAAAAAATAATAAAATAATAATAATAAAATAATAATAATAATAATAATAATAATAATTATATTATTATATTATTATTATTATTATTATTATATTATTATTATTATTATAAATAATAATAATAATAATAATAATAATAATAATAATATGAATAAGACAGGGGACCACCCACTTCAGGTTGAATTAAAACCCAAAGAATAAAAGAGTCTTAAAAGTCTTAAGACGAGACTGAAGACCAGACACTGCAGGTGAAAAGGAAAAAACCTTAAACTTAGAAATATCAATTTGAAACTTTTGCTGTAGTTCAGTCACATAAATGTAAGAAAAAAATGTATTACACATTTTTCAGCAAGTTTTTTATCTAAAAATAAGGTGGATTATGTGTAAAAACAGACAAAACGGCTGATTTTTGGAACATTCAAAACAGAAACAGACATTCTTTTTGTCATATTAGACACGAAAATACACACAGGGGATTTTAACTTATATTATTTAATATTTGAGTAAACTAAAACTGACTGACTGACTGTAAATTTGCCTAAAAATTCAAATTTCGCCTAATTTTTTGAGTTAAAATTGAATAAATCTGACTTTGAATTACATATCGAAAAATCGTTCTGCAACTTTCCTCAAAATCTTGCTCAGTCCCAGATTGTAAAGTTTGGTGTAGGAGCCACGATTTACGGGCGACGATGGGACGAGACTGAAATCTCGTATCACAAATGAATAATTATATCAGGATAATTATTAAAGTTGAAGAGTTTAAAAATGTTCCGGGTGTGAATCATTTCCATTTTAATCTTATGAATGTGTTTGATGTTGTAGTTTATCTTTAAGGGCTGATCCTTACGTCTCTGTGGGGGTAAAATGAGTTTTTTCTGTCTCAAAATGGCGCACCTCTTTGTTCTGCTGCGTCTGCTGCCACCTCCACCTCCTCTTCAGGGCGTCCCTCTCCGCTCCGCTCTTCATCATGTGTACAGCGACTTCCTCAGCATCAGGTCCCTGTCATGGAAGCCCCACATCCCTGCAGAGCCAAGCACACAGCGTCACAGTCCCGTAACAGCACACGGCCAGCAGGGGGAGCCACTCACTAAAACTCCTATAGTACACAAATGTGACTCTTATAACTCCTCAAAACAGACCTGGAATCATTCACATGTTTGAGTCACACTTTATTACTACTCTGTCTACATCTCCAAAGCTCAAAATGCTCTGTTCCACCTTGTGATGTCATCAAGTGGTAGTATAACATCTCCTTTTACCTTTAGTTCAGTAGAGATAAGTGGATATTCCAGGACTGAAATGATCCAAATGATTCTAGTGAAGGTGTGTGGAGTTTAAAAACACAGTGGAGCACTTCCTGTATCACCACATGATGACATCACAAGGTGGAACAGAGTGTTTTCAGTTTGAGAGAAGAACTCAGCCTAAATCTGCAGGTTTGTGTTAAACATGTGAATGAAACAAAACACAGCTCCAGGTCTGATTGTGACGATGAAACGTTAGAACAGATCAGAGAGTATGGGCCCTTTAAGGTAATATGGGCCCTTTAAGTCGCTCTGGTCCACTGTCAGATCACATTATGAAAGCCTCAGTGGCCCCAGCAAAGGCCTGACCACTGTCCACAGGGAGACCAGACCACATGAATATATAATACCTCTGCAGTGAACACCTCACGGTCAGAACCAGTCTATCTTTGCTGCTTTAAAGACGCACTGAGGAACTTTTTCTGTGGAGGGTCGTTTGTAGTTTCAATGGAGATGTTATTGTTTGACCTGGAATGTTTCACAGCCTGGAATTTAACTGTTCTGTCTTCTGTTCATTCAGCTATAGATGTAAGCTTAAACATGCGACTCTCTTCTCTTGTCTTCGTCGAGATGAGAAGTTTAACGCTATACGGCCCCGCCCACTTCAGCCGCACACGGAGGCACTTCAGTGGAGAAAAGTTTTGTCACTAAAATATTATAAAAAGTAGGTTGGTTTGTATAAAAAGTTCTCTGGACGCTTTAAAACGGCCCTGTCCCCATAGAAACGATTTACTGTCAAGATCCACCGCCCTGTGTAAAATAATACAACCCCAGTGACGACGGCGGCGCCCACGGCGACTTCCTGAATAAGGTGAATACGGCGGAACATTCCAGTCAAAGCGATAACTCCTCCATGGAAACTACAGAGCTGCAACCCCAGAAAAGCTACGTCTTACTCCTACATGTCAGACAAACACACATGCTAAACAGTCACATTTTATACACAACTTTTCCACTTTCAAATCACTCACAGTTTACGTTGAAGAACCCGCTCGTTCACTTACACCGGGGTCAGCGTCTGGCCCAAGGACACAACGGCACCACCCAACGCTCTACCAACTGAGCCACCGTCGCTCTCAACATCACATATTAAAAAAATAACAAATATCATGTGTTTAATGAAGCCCATGAGGTCAGATAAAAGTGCCCATATTACACTATTAAACGGCCCATATTACACTATTGAACGGCCCATATTACACTATTGAACGGCCCATATTACACTATTGAACGGCCCATATAACACTATTAAACGGCCCATATACACTATTACACTATTGAACGGCGGCCCATATTAACACTATTTAACGGCCCATATTACACTATTAAACGGCTCATATTACACTATTGAACGGCTTATTACACGGCCCATATTACACTATTAAACGGCCCATATATTAAACGGCCCACTATTACACTATTAACGGCCCATACACTATTGACGGCTATTAACTATTGAACGGCCCATATTACACTATTAAACGGCCCATATTACACTATTAAACGGCCCATATTACACTATTAAACGGCCCATATTACACTATTAAACGGCCCATATTACACTATTAAACGGCCCATATTCCACTATTAAACGGCCCATATTACACTATTAAACGGCCCATATTACCTTAAAGGGCCCGTATGACTCGACTCTCTGATCTGTTCTGATGTTTCCTCGTCTCAATCAGACCTGGAGCTGTGTTTTGTTTCATTCACATGTTTAACACACAAACTGTTCCACCTTGTGATGTCATCATGTGGTGATACAGGAAGTGCTCCACTGTGTTTTTAAGGATAGAATCATTTGGATCATTTCAGTCCTGGAGTTGTCAATTTCTACTGAACTAAAGGTAAAAGGAGCTGTTCACTTGAAAACTACCACTTGATGACATCACAAGGTGGAGCAGAGAATTTTGAGCTTTGTAGATGTTACAGACTAATAATAAAGTGTGACTCAAACATGTGAATGAAACAAACACACACTCCAGTGTGTGTTTTTGAGGAGGAAACAGTGTTAGAACATGGATTAAAGCTGCAGGAGTGAGTTTTGTGTGCTGCAGGAGCTTTAATAACACGTGACTGGTGTCGTACCCAGGGAGGCGGCGTGCAGGAGGCAGTTCCCGTCTCCTGTTGTGGCCAGAGGAAGCAGCTTCTTACAGCTCGTGCACATGGTCGACCACCAGTTCAAACGACCTGCACAGAACAAAAGTCAAACACAAATACAGTCAGTGATGCACCAGCAAAGATCTACACGAGAATCAGAGTGACTTTTATTGAACCGCAACAATACAGACAAACAGCCAACGAAAAACCCCAAGAATCAGTGATCAAAATAAAGGTGAGAAATTTAAATATCTGTAATATAAGAAAATAAGTAGGCGATAATAAGCTTTTATCGGCTAAACCCACAGACTCTTTATATAAATGGACAGAGCTAACCTGCTAGCTGCTGCGTCACAAACAGGAAGTGATCATGAGCTCCATCGACTCTGGCTCCAGTTCACTTTACATTGAAAATCCGTGTCCTCTCTCTCTGTCACTGCTGCTTCAGACTCATTTTGGTTTTAAAACGTTCATAAAAACCTGCTCTACATATATTTAGTTTTACAGCAGCGAGGTCTGAGCAGAAGGACTGTCCCAGCTCGCAGCTCTCGGCCTTCGTCTTCGTTAAATAAACCCTGTTAATTTTGTCTGCACTTTTTTGATCCACCAGTCGTCATAACAATATTAAAAAAATCAAATCAAATGGAAAATCGTGATCGATCAACATGCGGAAAAAAACCAGCAGCATGTTCCCGTCACTCGTCTGTTTTAACCTCAGAGAGTAGGATCTGTGGCAGTTTCAGACTTTAGTTTCATAGTAACGTATCCGGTTTCATGAATATCAGATGGCAGTGTGGTATTGACGCTTTGCAGATGATGTCATCAACATTCCTTGGGGGTGTAATGCTAACTAGAGGCACTGCTCTGTCTGAAGCTCTGTTAGTCAAGATGGACTTTAATCTGAGCTTTATTTTAACACAATCTGACCAGAAAGAGCTGATTTATCTGAACTCCAACAGGTGATTTGTGCTGTTACCCAAGTCCCTCTCAAATATCATTACAGTCATAAGCTAGCTAGCATTAGCATTAGCATTAGCCAACAGTTTTTCAATCAAACTCCTAAAAAGGACCATGAACGCTCTGATTGATTGGAAAATGAAAATGTTTCTTTTGTCTCTTTTAAATCGCTTTTGGATTTTTTCTTGAGTTTTCAGGCAATCTCTGAACATTCCGCCATAGACACACAGGCAGGACACCCCCAGCGTGACGTCAGTGTGTGGACGAGGACAGTGCTGACCTGCTTGCTCCAGTGCCATCATGGTGGACTGCTCGATCAGGTCCCTCTCGATGAAGCTGCGGAAGTCCTCGCTGTAGACACTGAGGTCGGGCAGCTGGAAGGTGTAGATGGGCATCTCCAGAGGGAACTGCTCACTGGTGCACTCTGACGCCACCTGCAGACGGGCCAGGGACACGATGGCCGAGCTGGCGTGGGAGATGCCGCGGGATAGACGCTTCTCTGTGACAAATGTAAGAAGCAGTGAGTAAGATGAGCCTGGGGTGACTCTGGTACCACTGGAAAACCTGAACAAACAAGGCTGAAGAAATCGTTCTTTTTGTTTTACAGGTTTATAGGGTTAATGTGAAATCACAACATTCACAGACACTAAAAGATAAAGCAACACTGCGGAACTTTCTAGAGGGCACACACCACCTGCACGATTCCATGGAAACGGAAAGTTAACGCCGTACTTCGGAACCTGAACATGAAAGGAACAAGCAGAAAGAGAAAATAAGAGTGAGGTGTGTGGAGACATGAGAATTCTGGGTAAAATGTGCCGTGGAACAGTCTAAACCCTGAAGTTTGTGGTTAATCTGTCTGCTCTTACAGGGACTGTCCACGTGAAACAAACATCCTCCGTCAGCAAAGACAGACGACGGCGATAAGGACCAGGCTGTGGGAAAGTGACTGCGAAGCTTTTAAGGTTTGAAGTCACCACGACAGCCACGGATCTAAGAGCAACTTTTAATAATTCAGTGTGGACAAAATGGCCGCCGAGGTCTTTATATTTGAAAAATATTACAGAAGTTTGGGGCAGAACTTTGGTAACAGAAGTGGGCACCACTTTATGTCAACTACACCTTAATTAGCCTTAATAAAGCATGAACAAACTTAGTTCTTAATGAGTAAATCATTTATTAAGAATGAATCTGGCTTAGTAACTACTTAGTTGAGGGGTTAGGGCGAGGGTATTTTTGGTCAAAGGTTTCTATACAGTGGTCCCTCTCTATATCGCGGTTCACCTTCTGCGTCTCGCTGTTTCCGATTTTTTTTTTTTTTTTCGTGCAATTTCGCATGCTTTTTTTTTTTTTACAGTGTATGAATGTGCATTGTGTTCTGCGTCCTGATTGGCTGAGGGACTGTAGACCATTGTGTTCTGTGTCCTGATTGGCTGAGGGACTGTAGACCATTGTGTTCTGCGTCCTGATTGGCTGAAGGACTGTAGACCATTGTGTTCTGCGTCCTGATTGGCTGAGGGATGTAGACCATTGTGTTCTGCGTCCTGATTGGCTGAGGGGACTGTAGACCATTGTGTTCTGCGTCCTGATTGGCTGAGGGACTGTAAACCATTGTGTTCTGCGTCCTGATTGGCTGAGGGACTGTAGACCATTGTGTTCTGCGTCCTGATTGGCTGAGGGACTGTAAACCATTGTGTTCTGCGTCCTGATTGGCTGAGAGACTGTAGACCATTGTGTTCTGCGTCCTGATTGGCTGAGGGACTGTAGACCATTGTCCATCAGTCTCCTCCGTGTCTCCTGTACAGTACAGAATGTGTCAGACAAATTTACATAAATGTTGGATCAGTGTGACTCTGAAGTGCTGTATGTTTGCAAGTTTTCTCCCCGACAAAACCCACAATGTCGATGAAACGTTCTGCACCGACAAAGGCACCGACGAAGGTTTGAACTTTGTGTTTAAACAAGAGAGAAATGTGAGAAAAATGTGTGAGAAATGTGTGAGAAAAGTGTATAAAGTGTGTGGTGAGGGGTTTTACAGCAAAAAAATATATAATAATGTAAAAAATAAAGCTGATACTTTGCGGATTTCGCTTATTGTGGGTTATTTTCAGAACGTGAGCCCTGTGATAAACCAGGGGACACTGTGTAGCACTTTTCCTCTATCAATGATGTTTATGTCGAGAGTGGGATTCGAACCGCCAACCTTCAGATCAGTGGACAAACCCTCCACCTGAGCTCCACCCGAGCGACTGTGGCCCCATCAGTCACTAAACCTGAATCACACTTAATAAACTGTTAGTTCATTATGATTAAAGTCTATGTTCATGCTTTATTAAATCTACTACAGGTACAGTTATTATAAAGTGTTACTCACATCTGAAATATCAAACATATTTTACACCACCCCCAGAGCTGGCAAAGGGAGTATCGTCTACAGCGAACGCCCACACCCACCACCACCACCACCACCGAGCGGGTGCAGCACATGTTTCACAAATCAGCTCCTAGTCTTGGGTTTCAGCCTCCTCTTATAAGGCGACATTTTTAGGACTTTCATGACCCATGTGTGACCGTGAGCGCAGTGATGGAATGAGACTAAAATTTGTCTATGTGAGTCTATGTGAGGAGAGGAGCGAAGAGAGGGAGAAGGGAGATGAAGAGAGAGAGGAGAAAGAGGAGAGAGAAGAGAAGGAGAGAGAGAGAGAGAGAAGAGAGAGAGGGAGAGAGAGGGAGAGAGAGAGAGAGAGGAGAGAGGGAGGAGAGAGGGAAAGGGAAGAGAGAGGGAGAGTAAGGAGAAAGACGATGAGTGGTGAGAGAAGAGAACAGTATTCTCTAGTGACGGGCAAATAAGGCGGAGCTCCGGGAGCACGTCTCGTTCTTTCTGCCTCTCGTCTCGCAGCAGCAGCCTCACGTGACCAAAGTGTCGAGGTGTCGGCCCCTCCCCCTCCTGCTTCGCTCTACGTGTCAGTCGCTTCAGTGAATCGAAGCGTCTCATTGGCTCAGTGAATGTTCTGCTCTGTCATTGGTTCAGAGCTTCAGAGTGTTCAGTGACTTCTGTGGTTTGACTAAACTGCTACAGTATAAAAGATGCACCAGTATTTCTGAAAAATGTTGGGTAGTGCGGAGTATTGTGTGACGTTAGTGGTGATTTTGGCGACTTTTGGCATTTGTTTCCTTTTTCGATGGCATCTACAAATGGAAAAAAGCGATCCACGGTTTGGGATCACACAAAACTTCTATTTCTTAATAAATACATGTGATATATAAATCCAAAATCATGGGTTGTGTGCTGGTTTGCAATGGTTAAATTTGTCCACTAGAGGTCAGTGTTTCTCCTCAGACCTCAGACACGTCGAACCATTTGAGACGATATTGTCTGAGGTGTCAATGCTTCACGAGGCTCCATTCGCCCGTCACTAGTTTTCTCGTCTCTGTGTCTTAAACTTGTTCAGATTCAGCTCGACATCAGTATGAACAGATTCAGTAAAGGTTCATTTCTGTCGGTGGGACAGAAATGGCTCAAATCTAGTTTCGATACTAGTTTTAGTCTCGATTAGCACCTGATTTTGGATACCTCTGACAGGACTCGAGTGGTGCTGGTACCTTGAGTGCTGTCGTCCTGCTTGTGAGCACTGGGCCGCTCGCTCTTGCTGTTGTGGGTGGGCGTGTCCCGGGGCGCCTGTGGGGGCTTGTAGTAGCGCCCCTCGTTGAACGCCTGGGGCAGGTTGGCGGTGTGGACCTGCCTCAGCTCCTCGTAGTCGTTCAAGGCAGCACTGAGGTCCCAGTTTTTCCCTGCACAAAATCAACAAAAATAGGGTTCGACAATGCATATCGGTTCCAGTATCGGTGTTTGCAGATAAGGTATCGGCCAATATCGGCATTCGATACCAATATTGTTTCACACTGTCCTTTTTTAACAAATGACTCAAAATAAAATGCTTTCTGATTAGACGCAGATGGTACAGCGGACGTATTTTGACCCATATACTGTTTATATAAATGGACATAGCTAACCTGCTAGCCACTGCGTTCCAAACAGGAAGTCATCTCTCTGTTCTCTCTGGCTCCAATTCACTTTCTATTGAAAAACTGTGTCTCTCTCTCTGTCCCTGCTGCTGTCAGACTCATTTTGGTCTTAAATGTTTGTATTAACCCTCTACATGATCCTGGGGTTTTTATTTCACGTCTGTGTCTGTAAATCGACATATGAACATTAATAACAGACGGATCAGGTCCTTCTTTCCCCGACGTCGCTCCTGTTACCGTTAGCAACAGGTTTGATTGACGCTGTGGGTGACGTCACACTCACTCAGTCCACTTCTTTACACAGTCGATGTTTGGACCTCAAGAGCTGCTTATATAATATATTTGTACTGAGGAAAGACACATTTTGCTCAAATACATGGGCAAAAAATCAGGTACAGCCCCTTTAAAGAAGAATTATTTGAATAAAAACTAAAAATCATGTAGGAACTGGGTCGTATGCTACAGTTAAACGATGCTTCCAGACATGCACAGTCTTAGTGCTGCTGAGTTTGCCTTATGAGCACTTTATACATGCAAACTGTGCAAACATTTGAGCCGTGTGTGTGTGTGTATATATGTGTGTGTGTGTATGTGTATCAGTGTGTGTGTATGAGTGTGTGTGTATATGCGTCCGTGTGTAACAGGAGAGTCCAGGAAATGGGCAGTTAATGTGTCTACAGCCGAACATTTGAAGCGCATCACTTTGCTCCACACAGATTCATAATGGAGCCCGTCTCCACAGACCCGGCTCGTCTCTTCGTCTTTAGTGAGGCGTCTGTGTGTGTAGGTGGGTATTCATTACATTGTGAGGACTGACATCTGTACACACACATTCACTTCATGGGGACCTCCTGCTTTATGAGGACCAAAAATCAGGTCTCCACTCGGCAAACTCTTCTACACTAGATCAACAGCGTGGTTTTCAGTTCAGACATGGGTTCATTCAGGTTAAAGAGGGGGTATGATAAACTTATTATTTTCAAAGCAGTAAAAGGTGCTGACCTAAAAACGTTGTATGTCTCAGCAGTGAAGCCTAATACTTTCTCTTTAAAGCTCCACTATGACACAAAACTGATTCTTGTAGCTTTAATCCATGTTCTAACGCTGTTTCCTCCTCAAAAACAGACCTGGAGTCGTGTTTGTTTCATTCACATGTTTGAGTCACACTTTATTATTCGTCTGTAACATCTCCAAAGCTCAAAATGCTCTGTTCCACCTTGTGATGTCATCAAGTGGTAGTTTTCGAGTGAACAGCTCCTTTTACCTTTAGTTCAGTTTAGCTCTCCCTGTATTACCACATGATGACATCACAAGGTGGAACAGAGTGTTTTCAGTTTGAAAAAAGAACTCAGTCTAAATCTGCAGTTTGTGTTAAACATGTGAATGAAACAAAACACAGGTCCAGGTCTGATTGTGACGAGGTAACGACATTAGAACAGATCAATAACATAATTTGACGCTTTAAGACGAGGATCAGTTTCCAGTAAATGAAGGTCCCCACAGCGTAACACTCCCTGACGTGTGTGTGTGCGTTTACCCTCCAGCAGGTCTCTGGCCAGACCTGGCTCCGCCCCTGTGGACCGGACGAAGTCTGACAGGACCGCGTCCATGTCCAGGGTCATGTGGTCATGAGTCATGTGACCATGAGTCATGTGACCATGTGTCATGTGACCATGTGTGAGCGCTGGCCAGGGCGCAGCGGAGGCCTTGGTGGATGCCAGCCTTCACGTTCTCATCTGCGGAAAAACAAACAAGGAAATGTGTAACATCAGGAGGAGCTCAGTCACAGTAAACCGAGAGTACGGCTCGAGTAACTCCACATATGAACACGAACAACAGACAAATCAGGCGCCTTCGTTCCCCGAGGACGTTAGCAACAGGTTTGATTGACCCTGTTAAACCAGTGTGGGCGGGAAGAGGCGTTACCTTCAACAGCCTCTCTCCTGATTGGCTCTTTGGTTGCTAAGATACTTGCGGTCGGACTTACAGATATGTATCTTTGTTCCAGATTGTTCCGTGTTCCTGCTCGAGCCTCGATGAGCTTCATTTGACTGAAGCTGTGGTGACGTCACTTCTTTACAGTCTGTGATTCGTTCACACTGAACACTGACACTACAGACTTAGGGTCAGTTCTTAACTTTTTTGCTATTTGTTTATTTTTAGGAGCTTTTAAAGAGGTTTATTTTTTATCTTTTGACTTTTTCTTGACTGATTCAGCATTTTTCCCTGAGTTTGGTCTTGAGGCCTGTTCAGGAAATCCTCAGTTTCATTTGTGTATTTTTGTTTAGTTTAGCGCTCGTCTTTTGCGTCCTCACTTGTTTCGGGTGTATGTTGTTCACAAGAGTCGTCCTTGTTGTGTAATGAACAACGGCACGTTTGAGACGGGCCTCCTCCTCCGGCCTGTGGAATGACTGAGCTCGTGCATGTGTTTCATTCCACTGGAGGCTGAGTGGGTGACGCCGCAGCTCAGAGCGCTGTCAGAAGGAAACAACACCTACAGCTGCAGTGAGCTAGCACGCGGCTAACGCTAACCAGCTAACCTGACACGGAGCCGTGCACCACTGAGAGGTCAAACTCAGGTCATGATGTTCACTCTTGGCTCATAATGTGACTTACACTGTGCTTTTATTTTGTTTAACCTCCTTTAAGAATAAGACTTTTATTTTGTAGCATGTAAAAAAAGAATTCTCTTCATCTTATTCACGACCAGCCAAAAGTCTGGACACATCGTCTCATTCCAGTGCGCTACTTTCTACAGTTTACATGAACAGACATAAAACATATAGAATTATGTAGTACAAAAAAAAGTTTAATAAATAATCAATTTTTGACAGTAGGTCATAAATGATGTGGCCTTGCACCTTCTAACACCTGCCCCTTTACTCCTCACTCAGACTGGACCCGGGGCCTCCGCCCTGGACCCGGGGCCTCCGCCTTGGACCCGGGGCCTGCGCCCTGGACCCGGGGCCTCTGCCCTGCAGGGCGTGCCTTCGAAGCTCCTCTTGAATGTTGTACCGTACAGAACACGTGTGGTCACTGAGCCTCGGGTTATAGGCCTTTTAGCGCCCAGGGCTTTAGCGCGGAATGCTTTAGACCGCAGCCCTTTACGCACAGCCTTTTAGCGTGCAGACCTTTCAGCGCGCAGGCCTTTAGACCGCGGCCCTTCACGCACAGACCTTTTAGCGCACAGGCCTTTAAGCGCCCAGGCCTTTAGCGCACAGGCCTTTAGCGCACAGGCCTTTAGCGTGCAGACCTTTTAGCGCACAGGCCTTTAAGCGCCCAAGCCTTTAGCGCGCAGGCCTTTAAGCGCCAAGGCCTTTAGCGTGCAGACCTTTTAGCGCACAGGGCTTTAGCGCGCAGGCCTTTAAGTGCCCAGGCCTTTAGCGCGCAGGCCTTTAAGCGCCAAAGCCTTTAAGCGCCAAGGCCTTTAGCGCTCAGGCCTTTAGCGCTCAGGCCTTTAGCGCTCAGGCCTTTAAGCGCCCAGCCTTTTAGCGCGCAGGCCTTTAGCGCTCAGGCCTTTAGCGCTCAGGCCTTTAGCGCTCAGGCCTTTAAGCGCCCAGCCTTTTAGCGCGCAGGCCTTTAGCGCTCAGGCCTTTAGCGCTCAGGCCTTTAGCGCTCAGGCCTTTAGCGCTCAGGACTTTAGCGCTCAGGACTTTAGCGCTCAGGCCTTTTAGCGCTCAGACTTTAGCGCTCAGGCCTTTAGCGCTCAGGCCTTTAAGCGCCCAGCCTTTTAGCGCGCAGGCCTTTAGCGCTCAGGCCTTTAGCACTCAGGCCTTTAGCGCTCAGGACTTTAGCGCTCAGGACTTAAGCGCTCAGGACTTTAGCGCTCAGGCCTTTAGCGCTCAGGACTTTAGCGCTCAGGACTTTAGCGCTCAGGACTTTGTTCATGAGTTTGTTTTTATTATTATATAATTTGATTGTGTTCTACTCAAGCCCATCGACAGAAATTGATATAAATAAATTTACTGGATGAGGATCCTATTCTGGGCCCCTAAGACCCTGGGGCCCGGGACAACAGGCCCCGTCCACTATCCTGCTTCTACTTCTTTATGTAATATTCTCAAACTGCTGTTGACAACGTGCCACAGGTTTGAGAAGAAAATCAAACACGAAATGCCAAAGAAACATGATTCTAGATCAGTATACTGTATTGATACTTTGCAGCAGATGTCATCAACAGTCCCTGGGAGTGTGTTGCTAACTGGAGGCACTACTCTGTCAGAAGCTCTGTTAGACTTTAACCTGAGCTTTATTTTAATGACCTGACTCAGCTGAAACTCCAACAGATGAGCTGATCTGTGCTGTTAAAAAAGTCCCTCTCAGATAACATTACAGTCAGAAGTTAGCATTAGCATTAGCATTAGCATTATCCAACAGTTTTTCAGTGAGTCGCTCTCACCTTTTTGTGTAAAATCAAACAGGACCATGAGCTCGGACTGACCACAGACTCCTGAACATGTGCTCTTTAAATCACTTTTGTATTTTACAGACGATTTAAAAACTTTTTATCAGTTTTTGCTAATATGCGCATTGTGTCTCCATGGTGACTGCTGAACATTCCACCATAGAGATACATCTAGAACACCCCCAGCGTGACGTCACTGCAAAGTAACAGTATTCATTTTCACTTTTCATAGTATTTTGAACAAATGTAAATGTGTTTTTTATACTCACTTTCTGTATTTTATGTGCGGTTTGTAGTGAGTCCATCTGAAGACCTCTGTCTGCTCCAGGGCAGGACTAGTCCATGACCTCAGCAGACGGGACGAGTGTGGCACCGAGGGAACCCTGCAACGCACATGAACGCACACATGAACACACATGAACACACACCAACGCACATGAACACACATATGAACACACATGAACACACAAACACACACATGAACACACATGAACACACAAACACACACATGAACACACATGAACACACATGAACACACAAACACACACATGAACACACATGAACACACAAACACACACACATGAACACACACATGAACGCACAACAACGCACATGAACGCACACATGAACACACATGAACACACATGAACACACAAACACACACATGAACACACACATGAACACACACCAACGCACATGAACACACATATGAACACACATGAACACACATGAACACACAAACACACACACAAACACACACATGAACACACATGAACACACACCAACGCACATGAACACACATATGAACACACAACCACAACACACACACCAACACACACATGAACACACACCAACATGAACACACATGAACACACATGAACACACACCAACGCACAGAACACACATATGAACACACATGAACATGAACACACCAACGCACATGAACACACATATGAACACCACAACAACGCACATGAACACACAACAACGCACATGAACGCACACATGAACACACATGAACACACATGAACACACAACAACGCACATGAACACACACATGAACACACTCATGAACGCACACATGAACACACACAACGCACATGAACACACACATGAACACACACATGAACACACACATGAACACGCAACACATGACGCACACATGAACACACATGAACACACATGACACACACATTAACACACACAGCAACGCACATGAACGCACACATGAACACACACATGAACACACACATGAACACACACATTAACACACACATTAACACACAGCAACGCACATGAACGCACACATGAACACACATGAACACACACATGAACACACACATTAACACACAACGCATGAACGCACACATGAACACACAACATGAAAGCACACACACATGAACGCACACATGAACACACATGAACACCACAAACACACCACGAAACCGCACACATGAACACCACCATTAACACACACACCATGAACACAACACATGAACACACACATGAACACACAAACAACGCACACAACGCACACATGACACACATGAACAAACCATTAACACACACATGAACACAAACACCACACAT